>JACWTT010000012.1:0-600000 GCA_014851275.1 Cryphonectria japonica
CCCCCCCCCCCCCCCCCCCCCCCCCCCCCCCCCCCCCCCCCCCCCCCCCCCCCCCGCCCCCCCCCCCCCGCTTCTTATCACGCTTGCTTCAAGGTCGTCGGCCACCCTTCTAGTCATGCTTCTGTTGTCGATGCTATTGGTGCTTTGGGCCACAAGGGAGGTCCAGGTGCTGTTCGAGATGCTCACATGCTGAACCAGGGTGTGGGGTCCCAAAGCCGCAAGGATCTAACTCACTCTGCTTCGGACAGCCATAAATTATACCTCCACCATACTTCACAATAGTACCATGATCAGCCTGAAGCTTGATATATTTCTTGGGGGATCCGGGTTCAACATGGCCTTGCCCGTCCCTCCTGCTTCTGAGCTTCGGGTGGTGGTAGCAACTCGCACACGGCCATCATTGACCATGGCAACAAGTATCTCGGTATGTTTCTTCATCTTTTCTTACAAGACTTGTGGAATCAAACTAAAATAATAAAAGGAAACAGCCCTTGCTATGCAATCAGTCAACTCTGGCCTGGGCTTTATGAGTGGTGGACTTGGTATCTTGGGCGAGAACCAAGCTTCTCCAGGTCCTCCAGGTCAGAAACCTGGATCTCTGTTCCCTACCGAATGCTACGTCATTATATAATGTGCACACAGCGCATCCTCTCTCGCCGACACAGAACTATTGGTCCACTATCGTACAAGGGCAAGCAGTTTGAGTGAGGGGGTCCTTTCTGTCCGCTGATATTCCCTGTCTGCTGGTGACGCTTTAAGAAGGGAAGATATAATAACGGAGACGGACTATTTGACGGCGGGTGTCAGCAAATTAGGAGCAGCCCAGTCTAAAATGAAGAGAAGGACAGCGATGCCGTTGCCGCCGTCACTCTTAGCAATGAAAACCAAAACTAGCAATTACATGGAATAGCCAATTCGAATTCTCATCCACATAGATAGAGTTTTTTGATCACTTCTCAAATTCACACACTCAACGATACCTCGCTGATCCTGCTCGCTTGGAATTTGCAGAAATTCGCCCTTGTTTTCCATCCCTCCTTGCGAGCTTCCTTCATATCTTCTCTGGCCCAGATTTGGAAGTACGGATAATTGTGTGACCTCGTCGTCGTCCAAGGCCGAACAACTGCTCCATGTGGCGCCAGTGTAGAAGACGACGGGTCTCTTCCAGTAATGACCATTGCCAAGATACCATACTGTACAGTGTTTCTGTAAGCCATGTACGACTACCTGATATATTGTGATTTCATGGCCGTCAGCGCGTGGCACCACACACGCTGAGGACGCCTTAGGCTGGGGCTAGGATGGGAGACTGAAGGGGGGTTTGCGCGCCAGGAACTGACAATGGCAGCAGGAAAGCAGCGGCTGAAGGATGAGTCGCACCTTTGCATGGTTGACCCTGAAGGAAAGACTCATACACTAAGTTAAGCAAGTAAGAAGATACGCTCCCTGACACTATGGTCCAAGTACGACGACGTACACCCGCGTGGAAGGAATCTCTCGTACTGTATGCTTTGTTCCTCAGCTCCATGTACAACCAGGCCGAATTTTGCCTGACACATAAGTGATACTCATATCGATCGACATATGTACAACGAGACTAAACAATTCGACTAGAACCCTCTGCACAAAGAAGTAAGTTCCCCCCTCCAGAGGATGATGTACCGGGGATAAGAGCACACAGCCCAAAAGGGCTAATTAATAAAGTCCAACCCCTCCGATCGCCCGAGCGCCGCGGAGCGGTCCGAGACAGCCCCGGCACCCAACCCCTTGTGAAAATGCCCCCGCCTGCAGGCGACGGGTGATCCCCATCTCATGTTTTGTCACTGGCTCTGGACATGTTATTCTTGGAGAAGAGGAAGAGGAGGGTCCAGGGGCGAGCCAAGAAGTCTGATGAGAAACTCAATGCTGTCCCCGTATCAAGAGGAGAGAACGGGATTCTGCAAAAGGCACAGGGCCAGTTTCGGACGATCATTCACATGTCTGGCTCGGCTTTCTTTCCCTCTTACCCCCTCGCAACATGCATGGCGTGCTTGGCCGCGACGTCTCGGTTTAAAGACCAATCTTTGATGCGCAGGCGGCGAATTGTGTTTTTTTCTTTCTTTCTTTCTTTTCTATCTCCTGGACGCCCGCGCGCCCGTGCGGAGGAATTCTGTCCTCGGCGCCGGGCGGTCATCTCGTACATCCGCCCGCTCGGCAGCACCTAGAACAACTGCAATGGTAAGCAGCCATCTGCAAGCAAAGATACATAGTACATTAGACCGTGTAGTAAGAAACAACACCCCTGTTCCCCCCCCCCCCGGACGGCGACCTCCGCCCGCGGCACCTGAGGACCGCACGCGTGATCCAGATACTCACTCTTCGCCTCAATTATCACCCAACTTTGCTGCTTTTCTCCTTGTCTTTTTCTTTCCCCCTCCGAGTCTAGCCTATGGGACATGCAGATAAGGAGCTTACGAAGGTAAGGATGGGGGCTTACTAGGTTGCCACTACAATACATCGTACCCTGGTTGGAATACGAGGCCTTTTGGGCGGGAAGGGTTGGACAAGACCTGTGCGTGAGACAACGTGATGGTCATCGCTTCTTGGTACTACGCGACCTCTCCATATCAATGGGTTTGAGGCGAGACAAAGTGGCGGCCGTGCGAGCCAAGAAGGGTCTTGGCCATGCTCCCTATTATGGAGGAGGGAAAAGGGGGGGCGATGTGCAGCTCTGGTCTCACAGGCCGAGACCTTGGCAGGAGAACGAAGAAGAGGTTACCTCATTTCGTTCAGCAAGATCTGGCTACTGCTGTTGTGCGAGAGCTGTGGTAACCTTGGGAGCAAGAACATTGTTGCTACTGTCTGGCGTGGCTTGTCGCGGAGAGAAACGTGGGATGCAACCTTCGGATCTGCATGCACATGCACATGCATGCACTGTGACCTCGCGCGCTCGAGCGGTGAGCTTTTGATCTATGTGCAGAGTGTGCTCCCACGAAGGATACACAGATGGTGCTAGAGATTGTTGGCTGCTGATGCCTGTGGTATTCTTTCTTCTATTGTATCTTCCGCTAGCAACAGAAATATGGCTCCCATCACCTAGTGTCTCTCTGGGGCATTTGGGGGCAAGACGATGAGGATAAGCTTCAATTTCCTTAACTTAACAACTAACTATGACAAAATGCCAGTAGTAAGCAAGTCATGACAGAAAGAGAGAAGACAAATTGCCCCTCAAGACCCAGGCCCGCTATTTCCTTTCTTTTTCTTCTTTTTTTTTCTTCCTTTTCGTTCTCTTTCTTGTGAGTTTTCACATTGCTTGACAAATGGAAACCGTGATAGACCATTCCCCACCCGACACCCGAGATTCCGTCAAGGGAAAACTTCACCCAAACAAAAAAAAGAAAAAGAAAAGAAAGAAAATGCCGCGGCGCTGGGGTCAGACCCGTTGTCTTGAGGTCGGTCGTGCACCGTGCGGATGAACGACCGACGGGACCGGATGGATGGGTGGATGAATGATCGCAATCCATCAAGAGACAGTGTAGTCATCTTTTGCGTGCGTGCATGCGTCGTGGAGAATTTCATTCGACAGCGATCTCAACCTCGTGCCAGTCGTCCTTGTGGTCGCCGGCGTGCTCACCAAAGTGGACGGGAGCAACCTTCAGGACGCGGTAGCCGGAGGACTTGCCGTCGCTGCTGAGGGAGGAGCTGCGCCGCTTGTGCTCGGCGGCGGTTTGGGCGGCAGCAGCAGCAGCAGCAGCAGCAGCATCTGGCTCGGCTGGCTTGGCCTGCTGGGCCTTGGGAAACGAGGCCGAGGTGACGGGTCCCAGCGGGAGGAAGTTCAGGAGAGGGGTGCGGCTGGCAGACATTTTGCTTGATCTTCTGTCCTGGCGGTGTAGAGAATGGAGTAGGGTAATGAGTGATATGTCGTCCTTCCTGTCCTAGGCAAGAATGAGAGGCAGACTCTTGATAAATATCAAGAGAACCGAAGTGGGACGGGGTTGACTGGAATGTTGTAGAGCGGGAGCGGATAGAGACAGCAGAGTTGGCTGACGTTTGCGGTGACGTCTCGTTTTGCTGAACGCGGGAGTGGGAGAATGTCTTGGAAACTGGTTTCGCTGAAAACTGACGAGGAGGGAATGGGAGATGGATAACGACGCGTGCCGCTTGAAACTGGAGGGGAGAGTGCCCAACCTTTATATGGACGAAGAGGTGCACGGCTCGAGTAGCCCAAACCAGTAAATCCTAGCGAGTCCCTCCAAACCGGATAGTGCGGCCTGCTTTTGGTCCGCGCAGCCAAGCTTGCTTGATCGAACTTGTGATACCGAGCCTAGCCAGCCAACAGCGCCAATGGCCAAGAAATGTATATACAGTACAAACAGTACGGGTCGGAGAGGCGCGCCTGGCGCGGGGCAGAGGTGGAGGGACAGGTGCATGCCCTGGTGGGATCTCTTGACAGGGGACCCAGCTTTGAGCAATGACTGCATATTGATCTGATCCTTCACTTCCTTTCGCCCACCATGACCGACCAGGCCCGACACGACAAAGACGAGACTACGTCGTCTGTCAGTCTGTCAGTCTGCCAGTCTGCCCCGTTTCACTCCAGACTTTAACAGACCAAAGAGACGGCCTCTCGATATCAATTGTCCATATCCTTGTGATGGGGCACACTGTCCACTTCTTGCGTGTGCTGGCAGGAAACCTGCAGGGAACTGGTAGCATGCCGTCATGGGAAAGTCGTGGGGACCACCAAGCTTATCTCTAACCCTGCCACCTCCATGCTGTCATGAACGGAAGAGTCTCACCCTCTCTCTGTGTTCCAGCATGTCAGAGGGTCTTAGCCCCCAGTCTGACCTACCAGAGTACACACAGCGCCTAGGGTCTCTGCATTCCACTGCTGTGGAAGAACGTGGTCACGCCATTGGCCATGGACGAAAGGAAGCAGGGAGGAAAGAAAAGGGGAAATGAGCCTTTGTTATCCGAGGTAGAAAAGTGGGGTGCGGGAAGCTCTCTGTTCAAGAAGGAGGGCAGGGGTGGTGGTCGGCAGAGGGTTCGTTGGCCATGCGTGTGAAGGCTTCGCATCTCCTGATCCAGACACAACCACGATACAAAGTATGGACTGACTGATATCAGAAGGGAGGATGTCAGAGGTGGAGAATACGCTTGCGGCTCCGCGAGGAGTCGGCAACGAGACCTTTCGGAATTGGAATCCGGGGTAGATCCGGGGTCAGAGGCACGTCTTCGGGGCCAGCATGGGCCGTGATTGGTCCACCTGGGTATGTCAAGAGGATTTCCCGGAACGTCCGCTGCGACCTCAGCTCCTCGGGTGGTGAGCCCTACGCCAAACGCCCAGAACCAAGCTTTGCTGCTTTGGCGTGCATGGTCGGGCCATCCCTGGCGCTTCTGCTGGTTGCTGTTCTCTGCTCATGCCTGCATTGCTTCTCAGCTGTTCGAAACGGGCGAGTGAAAGCCCAGGCACCCATGATGTGGCTTCAGACATTGCTGTTGGTCTGCTGCGCCCCATGTGCTCGTGGTTTGATGCCGCGCCCTGGGTTCCCGGCCGTAGCAGCTGCTCATCTGCCGCTGTTGGCGATGCAGCGACGGGAGTAGGCGACTGGACAGGATGGCAGGAGGACGCTAATGTGGTAGAGCCCTCTCATCGTGGTGACAAGCTCGTCAACGCTGGACCCGGCCCTATTCGTCCTAGGGCCACCATGAGCTCACAGGACAGTTAGGAGTCGGCCTGCGTGGTCTGGTGTCGTCGGCGAGCGTCTGTTGGATTCTCGATCAACAGCGTTGGTTGCGTGCCAACAAGACGCCTGAGCCTGTGCGTATGCGCAGTTCTCGAGGGAGAAGACTCTGATCGTCGACCCGGTCACGAAGGCGACGACGTCCACCCGACGACTGAAGGGGTGGCGAAGTTTCTGTCTGCAAGTGCCCCGCGGTGTAGGTGGCCACACGTGTTCGTTGAGACGTGGTCACGCGTTACATCGAGACATCAAGTACCTCGAAGTACTTCAGAGCCCCTCGCTGGTACCTGCTTTTGTCTCGATGTACTCTAGATGTTCTCGCCCGTCACTCGACTATATCAATGCTGGCTGCAACGGGGTCGTCGGTGTCAGGGCTTTTGATTGCGACTCAGATCAGGTGTGAGTTTACGCCCTCGGACGCTCTTGGAAGGTGAGTTCGTCCCCACGACATGAGGAGAGGGTGTTGGCGATGGCGAACAAGGGTGGAGGCGTGATGGTGGACAACAACTTGCATAGTCCCACGGGCTCGTTAGCGGTGCCGTCGCCGAATGTGCCTCGACATGGCCTGGACCGCGTGCTAGGGCAATGCTTTGGCTTCGCAAAGGTTTCCATTGGGGCCCCATTGTCATGCGCAGTCAGTTCCGTTGGTGATGGCAGCCCATAGAACGAGCTTGGTAGCGGGTTATGTGCTTCACCGGCACAGATCTGCTGGGTAGGCGTGGCAAGGGATCACATACCCAGCGCCGAAGGGAGCGGTCGATTGACGAGGTCATGATGGTGTTGAAGAACCAACAGTAGCCCTGAAATTGAGACAATGAGCCTTCTCCTTGCAAGATTTGAATCATCGGTGTGCTCTCTAAACCCAGTCTACACGTTACACTTCCTTGTAATCGTTCTAGTCTGGGCTCGTTCGAGGTGTGAGCAACTCATCAACAGCCCTTGCGTCATGATCTGCCCCTCGTGTCTGATCAGGCTGCTTGCAGCTGAATGTGCGTGGGAAGCCTGGTCACTGGGAAGGTATAGAGGCTGCAGAGGGGTGTGGGATGCTACGCTGGTGACGGCGTGGCCAACTTCAACAGGCCTCGAGATGCGGACACGGTGTGACTATCATGGCCCCTTGGTGGCACCCACAATTGGTGCAAATACAGCACTCGTCATCTGCACAGCAACGACGATATCACGCCCTGCACTCACGCCTGTCCCATGTCCAGGACAGGTCATTGTCATTAGGCAGGCCTTCAGTAGGATGTCTCGACTGCATGAATTCCGCATGACTCTTGCGCGGAGACGTGGAGAACCATGGCGCGGACCAACATCCTCCTCCTCTTCATGGATCGGGGAGGGTGTCTTCGGACAGGAGACGAACCAACGTTGTCCTTCTTGGGAAGGCAGAAGAAGGGGGCTGGACGCGTATCAGCGCCCAAGATTGACAAATCACGTCCTCATGAGGTTTAGCTTGCCTCAGAGAAGGAGCTGGGCTGAGAAATAGTCCGCGTGATATTAGATACGTATGTAAGGCTCGACCAACATCCGCAGGATAATGCATCTTGCTCCACCGAGAGAAGGAGGGTAAGGAGGAAGAGGTGGCGGTCGTACGCCTGCATGAGAAAGGGGAGGGAGAGGAAGGGGAAGAACAGAGTATGGGACTCCATGAAGCTTACTAGCCAGATTTTCGCTCTTATACTACTCTTGCCCAACCTTCCCATCTAGTTCTGAGCTTATACGATGAATCTAATAGCTTGCAGATTACGACAGTCTTCTTGTTGAGAGCCAATGGCTTCCAAAGAGAGGCGACTCGGGTCGACGGCGAGGCGGCTCCAACAGTTTGGGTCCGCGCCTATTTTCCAGGCGTGAAAGAATGCTGAACGTTGATGTTGCAACCCAACATTGAATGAGGTTCCCGTCAACAAGCCAACAGCGCGCCATAGGCGTTGTTGTGTCTGTCCTTTGATGCGACATAAAATTGCCCAACGCAACCTATCGGATATTATGTAGGGCGCTTCGTTTGGTGCGTGGTGCGTGAGGCTCGTATGGCTCGTTTGTTGTTAGCTCCTGTAGACGCGTCAACAACGCAAGACTTCACAGGTGCGGCAATGATTTGAGAAGAGGGTCGATTGAGATTCTCAATATGCCAAAACTTCAGGGCCAAAACATTGCGAGAGGAAGAGAGAGAGAGAGGTGTCTCTAGTTCCTTCCTCCTCAACGACACGACACGGCAGCTGCAGGCGAGGAGGATGCCCGGGTCACTCCTGCCAAATCTCGTTGCGTAAGTAGGACAGAGACTGAGATAACATTCATGCTAAGAGAACACCTTGCCCAGAAAAGTATTGTGCTCTTTGGCTTCCGGCTATCGACGCTTCTTCCCAAAAAGGCGAGTTGGTGTTGCCTCCCACACCCCGCGTGTTGGTGGTGATTTCAAAGCAGTATGTCAGCTGATCCGCAGAATGCCGATGGATTGGCAGGCACTTGGTGGCCGTAGTTTCGCTGTAGCTCAACATCAGATTCGGCTCTGCGGCAGTATAGCCCGCGAGAACGATTCCCCGTTGACTGAAGAGATTTTGATCAGCGGTCGTGACTACCTGCTCTGAGCGGGGCACACGAACTATTCACTTATATATGCTGCTTCACTTCTGATCAACCTACTGGAACCCCAGAGTGATTAGCAAATGAGAACCTTCAGAATCCTCAAGAGATTGGTGTTGAGGAAAGAGAAGGTAGAGCCAAGGCTGAAATGCCCTTATGATTGATCACTTGATGAGGTTTCGAAGCGCAAAGCCTTGCATGATCTGTCTGATCTTAAAACACGAGGACAGGCATCCTCGAGATTCCCGTGACTTGTGATTCAGCAGACGCAAACGGGACCTGTAGCCAGTGAGAATATCGGGGTAGCATTGGGGCACGACTTGCAGGGGAGGGATATGGGCTATCCCCATCTCGATACACATTCCCCTCCATCTCTCGACAGCCTTGAAATCAGTCTGTGAGGAAAGCAAGTGGGCAAGGAAAACCGACAGAGTAAAGAGGGGGGCCGGGTTCCAATGGGTACTGGCGACGCGGTGGGCGTCGTACCAACTCAATCCAAGGCCTAGGCTCATACAGATGCCGGCCTTCATTTGCGAGAGGAAGTGTACGCGGTCAATTGCAAATTCAACCATCTCTACACACAGCGACATTGGCGCATGTTGCTGTGATGAGGAAACGAGAGGTGTCTCAGGCTCGATGCTGATTGGTTGTAGAGCGCCTGCTGGACGAGGCTCTTGGCGCTAACAAGCGCCGAACCGAAGGTGACAGTGATGCCATGCAACGCCCCAGCGGTGCATGCAGCATGCAGTATGCGATGGCCCTTGCATCGCATGAGATGCATGCAGTTAGTTTGTAAAGAGTATGCGGCTCGATGGCTATCGCGGCAGCCGTTGAAGCATAATAGATGATGCAACCTCCTCAGGAGCCGGTGAGAAGGGTGTTCTCACCTTACAAGAATGCTTTAGCACACCGACTGCAAGTTCAAACAGTGACCACACCCGAAGAATGCGCGCCTCCTCATTAATCAGTTGCTCTGCATGCCCTGCAAAGCGGTACCGCGGCCGGCGGATCTGGAATAGGTGGGGGCCAATTTGAACATGTGGCTGTTGCTGCTTGCTGGATCAGCAGAGGCGCTCGAAGGGAGGGTGTTGCAGGTAGTCGTCCGCATCGCCAGGTGTCTCTCCGGATAGATCCTTTTCAAAGAGGGGCAGCACTCTGTCTTGGGCTGTATGCCAGGCTGAGCATGATGTATAAGAAGAGGACAACAGGTGAGACCCGGCGCTGAAGAGGGCGGAGTCAGTCATGCCCAGCGCAGGTTCAGGGCATGAGATTAAATCTACAATGAAACTTCACATAAGCATCTGCAAAGTACTGTGTCCACGTTCCATACTTTGGATCGCTTAGGTGACCTTCACCGTGCAGCGAACAAGCGAAAAGAAAAAAGGAGAAAACCATTTTCCCCAGGGCAGGCAGGTTATCCTTGGGCCATGCAATACATCAGGGCAGCAAGTCACAGTATGCCAAAAGGGACAAGAACACCAGCTCCGATTCGGTGGTCTCAAGAAAGTACATAGTAGTAACGGTGATCGATCTAGCTTGTGGGGCCTTGACTGACGCGATAAGGCATCCGGCGCGATCGATGCTGAGAATCTCAGTCCAAAGACCCAGTTTCTGCAGACAAGGTGTGCCATAAAATGTCGATGCGAGCAGGTGGCATGCTGCGACTGGCGAGACTAACGAGATGAAGTACCGACGACCGGTTTCTGAGCGAACCACTGGAGAAGCAGGCCTGGCTTAAGCAGGAAGACAATTCCGAGCTGGCTCCAGCAGAGCGTGCGTGGGACTGGGACGCAAGTCGAGTTGGGAGGAAAGCATCTTGGTACGTACATAGTAACGTTAGGTCATGCTAGGCCAGGCCAACGTGGGAGCAGACGACATCATGACCAAAGAGTAGAAATAAGGTGGCCACTAGTGAGCAGAGCACATCATACTTGAACAGTTTTCTAAACGTAGTTTGGGTGCAAGTCGGGTGAGGGTCCGACTGTGGTGGGGATGGAGAAGGTGCAAGGTCTGATAAATGAGCATGGCTGTGGAGATGAGCCAGGGTTTTCTCACAATGAAGAAGGTGATGTTCAGAGTCGGTCTTATGTAATGAAGCAATTGCTCTTGCTCAGATCCTTCCAAACGGTAACAACCAATCATAGAAAGCAAGTTTGACAGGGGCTTCCTAGCCTGACAGACAGGGGCGCCCACGTTCGATATCCTTGGCAAACCGAAGCTCTAGTCAAGCTTACTCCATCAACCACTTGAATCTCAGAACAAACACTCCCTCTCTCAAGACTATTCCCACCCTTCCCCATCTACTTCACTTGTCAATTGTCCCGTTGGAGTGACCCCTGTGGATGATCAAGATTTGCTTGAGCATTAGGTAGACTCACAATTGGCAATCCTGAAAGTTCAAGGACTTCTTGTCAGTGCTGCCTTTCCGCTTATCATCAGCCATCATCAGGTTCTGTGGAGAATCCCTACCATCAAGGCCCCGTCGTGGCGAAGGCTTCCCTGATAATCTCCCTCCTCATTCTTTCAGAGATCTGAACTTGATATGTCGAGTCTAGGCGGCATGGCATAGTCTGCCGGCCTGCGTGCCTCAACGGGACTGTTGACCGAGGTGCCGTCAGCTGGTCAGCCGCTGCTTGCTCTGAAGCGCCTGTACACTCCACAGGTACTAGGACCCCCTCCCCCTCTCTTCCGCCCTCACTTACGAGGATCGGTTTCGTTGGTTCGATTCGGATTCCGCTGAGCAAGGCACCACCAAGAACAACATGTCGACTTGGTCCCCACCGACCATCCTCACCTCTCTGGCTGAGCAACTTTGACTGGGCAAACCTGGTGCCACATTCCGGGCCAAAGCTGTTCTCCCACTTGGTGGACCAACTGGGTGCCCAGGCCACACAGCTCCATCACCAGATGGCAAGCAGCGCATGCAGCTCCCCACATTCGCGTTACGAAAGTACGGATGGCATGTTCCACAATGTCATGGATGTATGCTGCACTGCGTATACCGAGCACCAGTGCGGCCTTTACAACCTGACATCTCCCAGCGGTCGATTGGCCATTCGAACACCTCGCTTGGTCTAAGAGAAGCATACATTCACCTTGTACCGCCTCTTGTGCTTCAATGCTGTGCCCGGGCCAGAGTAATTGTGCTGACTTGCCATGACTAGCCCGTAGTCTTCCCGACTCGGCCAATTAAGACGACATCAAATGCCTCTTCTTCAGAGGATCACTCCCCATTTGGATTTTTGCGGGTCATCTGTGGCAGCAAAAGGGACCGTCATGATCCTAGTTGATAAAACGCCCTTACGTTCTACCCACCCAGTATTTTCTCCGAGTTCCAACAAAGATGCCGGTCCACGGCGTGGCCCCCCCCCCTCCCCAAAAAAACAGCGACAAACAAATTCAAGGGATCCATGAGGGATGTCCACGCTTGAGGAGTTCCTTCTCAGTTTGTGACACAGCCCACATGCTTTTCTGTACTCACAGGCCTACCTGCTGGGTTGCAATTGCAATAACGTATCAACGGTTGCGAATTTGCTAGGGCATGTTGGGACAAATCCATTCCGTTGGCCCAAAGAAGAGTTGGTCGTATCGCCTAGTCTCTGAATTCAGCATCTGGGCTTACACCTTTCTTCCCTAAGTGCCCCTCGTCAGAAATCTGGTCCAGCGTCGATATGATGCACGACATCGTTCTGCGTGGGGCTCTACCAAAGTAACTCGTCCATATTCACATGGATGGCGAGGTGGTACACCCACCACGCTTGCACAAGTCCACGCATGCGAATGGAGCGTGTATCTCATACTCAAAGCAATGGTCCAACCGCTTCAAGAGGGGTTAGCCTCAGGAATTTGCTTTTCCCTGCCGACTTCCCTTCCCGCACCGCCGTCAATGACAGGCGGCGACACCCCTAAGTGTCCAAATATCATGCCGACCTTCTCCTCAACGGCTGTGATGCCCGAGGGATGGTCCCTTAGATCAATGCCGTGGGCTTAATCTTTAGCTGGATACTTCGTCACGAGCTCATAAGACGACAAGTGTACTATGACTTGGAGGTGTGGATCAACTGAGGCGTGCTCCTAACCTTATGATATCATGGGATTAGGTAGAACCAGAGACGAGACATGTTTGTGCATGTACCTTCTGTAAGATCCCCGCGTCCGGTACTATGGATCCCCACTCCGTATGTACTCGGTTGTTGACAGCCAGCTGCAGCGAAAAGGGCCTCAAGGCGAACCACGGCATGTGGAGCTGATGGACGTCGAAACTTGACAGCAACGACTTTGCGGCAGTTTGCGGCAACTTCCGGGATGTGATTCTCTCTTTCTCTTTTTCTTCAATGGGTTCCTAACATCAGCAAACGAATTTTGGCCGAGTCCACCAACCGGTGGACCATTCCGTGCACCGGCACATATCGATGCGTGGACAAGGGCCACCGGCCAGACCAACCGCTGTGCCGCTGCGGCCCGTGTAGGTTGCTGCTCCCTTGGGAGTTCCATGTACAGCCTTCGACCAACAAGTACTTGCGAAATATTACCAACCCCCGGGCCCAACGAGACAACCTTGCTGCTATAGCCTGCGGTTGTCCTCTGAGATGACTGGACAATCTGTATGCAGCCTTGAGGCTCACCCCCCTAGAAAAAAAAGTTCGTGACGTACCGAGTCTAGGTGCACCAACGGCCAACCGAGAACATTGATGGAACCCATTGGCATCGAGGTCACTGCCTCTCATAGACCACCACCTCTGGTAGGTCCTAGAGCACTACAACGGAGACACCACTTCTTCTACCTCTACTTTGCAACTGCACACCCTCTGACCAGAGGTTCAACGTCTGGCTCTCCGATGGTACCACGCAGACATATAAAGCAGCCACCATCTTCTCGCCTTTTCTGGCTTGCAGTTGAGCATCACCACCATCCTCTATTTCCTTGGGATCTCCGATCATCAACAGCAAGAACTAGCTCCAACACACTGCATACACACCTACCAATAAGACCTTTGAGCTCTCTATACTTCTGTTCACCTTTTTATCGCGGTTGATCTTGACCTATTAGGCCATCTTATCGCCCGCCACCCCCTCCCCCCTGTCAGGCTCTCAACTTCCAATTCCGATCACACAGAACACCGTTCACAAACAACATCGTTCATCATGTGCAAAATCGTGCGCATAGTTTACACCTGCGGCAACGTGGTCAGCCTGACGTACCGCACTTCTGGCTGCGGTGGACGCTGCGTGAACCCTGTTGTCGAGGTAGACCGCCGCCCGTACTCTTGCGACGACGTGAACCACCGCCATTAACGGGACCACATATCCTCCGCCAAGTCCAACGAGGAATTTTCCTTCAGCTCTGTAAGCACTTGGAACGTGTCAATATTCGCCATAGGGCCCCAGCTAACCTATCCGTTCGTCTGCAGTGCGCCAGCCAGTCTTGGCAACACAGCATCTAGAACCGAGACGTGACGAGCAATCGTCGTTCGAAATCCATCCTGCAATGGATTGCGCAAGCTTTCCCGTGGATTTCTAGAAAGCAAGGGGGAATCCCCCTGATCATGTTAATGGGATGAAGTAGGGGAGGAGGTTGTACTTTGGCCATGTCTCATTCCCTCTTAATACCAGGTTGTCTCGCAACCAGCGCTGAGTGGGATAATCTGGAGGAGAGAGGCATACACTCATTCGAGACCGTGGATTTTCCCTATGTTTATTCTTTTGCATCTGACTGTTTCTATTTCCTCTCTGTTGTTTTGTCACGTGGCATATTTCCATTTCCTCTTTTTTTTTTTTCTTTTTTTGGCTCGTTCCAAGGTTGTCCTTTCATATGTTATGCTTCACAGATAGACCACAACCTCGCCCATCACAACAAATACAACCATTCTTTTGTTTCTTATCCACTCTCTCCCCCTTCCTCTCCTCGTGACATCACCAGCGGACAGCCTGCCCCGACACAAGTCTCCCTCCTTCAGCAAATAGACAGCCAATGCTCTGCCTTGGACGTGTTCGAAAAGTTCACCGCGTGGCTGTAATGAGGCTGGTGAACGATGTTACACCATGGCGGTCACAGGATATGCGGCCCAAGCGGCAGTGTGGGTCGCTCGCCCGTGCTTGTAGGCGAATGAGATGAACCCGGGGGGGGGGGGGGTACTTGTAAGCCAAACATCACCAACCGGAATCTTATCTGACGTTTCCTACCTGCTTGCTAAGAATTTTTTAAAATGTAAAAAAATGAATATGTGATGCGTGGTACTCAATACTGCTCTTGGAGTGGACGGTCAGATATTGGGCCTCGTTGAACAAGGGGGAGCGGGCCATATAAGATCGGACCGTCGGGAAGATGCAGGGGGTAGGAGGGCTTAGTTATTATTCTTTGTTATATTTCATGACTGCATGAGACTCTGGCCATCTTGACGAGATCCCCCTATATCCTGTTTTCCTCGTGTTGCTTCTTCTTTCCTTCCAACAAAAGAAAGGGCGAGTAAGAAATATATTAAGAAAAATGTATCAGACAGAAATAGGAAGAAGAAGGAAACGAGAATAGCATTGTAGGACGACGCAGAAAGTACAGAGGAGGATGGCAGTTGTCTCGTGTAACCTTATGCTGCCGGATCTGGAGGCTGTGGTATAGTTCGAGCATCATCATAGCGTGTCAACTCGTGCGGAGGCATGTATCCGTTGTCTCGCGGTGACCAAGCCGTCGCCAGGATCCAGGTTCTTCACACTTGAGTAACACAGATGAAGGTTCAAATAGATTGGAAAAGGGGAGGAGAGGGGAAAATTGAAAAGACCCTGGGCTTGAGTTTGTCCCTTCTTGAACATCACAGGAATCTTGATACTGTTCCTTTTTCCGTTGGCATATATGGTAAAGTGCGATGCAGAATGCAGTCAGCATGTGTTCTTCCCATGCTATGTTTCTGGCCCCCATAGGGCAGAAGTGGGTCCAGGAGGATCTCCAGCGGACGTATAGCACTAAAGCGACGCCTCCCCTAACGCTGGCGGCTCCCGTTCATTTCCAGGGGTGCCCTGTCCTGTCTTGTCCGGTCCGGTCGTCACTACGGCGTTTCTACTCTCCGTTCTAATGCCGAACCTCTCCCCTTCTGCATCTCTCTCTATAATTTTGGTTATGTTGGCAGACGAGGCAGGAGATATTGATGCGCATGACCCTCCCACCTTCTTCACCTTGATCTCCGGAGGTTTAAATAGTCTGTGAACCCAACTCCTCTCCGTCTCACCTCTTCAACTCACTGCCCCCCTCGTCCATAGCTTTTAAACCACAGGGCTCATTGGGTGGAGTGTGGAAACAAAAATTGGTCTAGCCCTCCTCTCTACACCAGCATCGATCCACATAGCAACTACATCATGTGATGACAATGAGGGGTGCAGGGGAGGAGAGGCTTCCCCCTTCTGCTCTTTCTCTTTTTTTCTTCTTCTATGGCCCTTCCTCTTCTTTTTTCTTCTTCTTTTCCGCGGAACCCGTTCCCTTTTTTCCCCCTTCCTCCCGAAGGATTTCGCGTGCAGCAGTCAATTTCACAAAAGTTCTCGAAGTGGAGACCTTACTGGGATAACGTTCGCGGGGCGGCGCGGAATCAGAGCCGCCCTTGCACTTCAGCCTTGCATCCGGACCGCCGATGAGGGATTGCTACGAGATCGACCTGTAGAGCCAATCCATGAGATGAGATGTAGATTGAGAGAATCTTGATCTGTTCCCTCCTTTCCTCTTTTCTTTCTCACGTCCCCACATACACAAACATATAAATACGCATCTAGAAGAGAGAAATTAGAAAGATAACCATTCCCCAGCCCCCTCCCCCTCCCCCCCAAAAGAAACACCTACCAAACACAGCACATACATCCAAGAAGCGTAATCCAAATCCCTGCAGACAACCGCTGTCATATCTGACAGTCTGTACTGCCCGACTCTGTAAATGCCCGTGCACACTTGCACAGATGGCATGGCCAGCATCTCATGTGCGCAAAGGGGGCAGGGGGGTGGGGAGTTAGGCAAAGACGGTGTGCGCGGTTCGCAACAGCCCGTAGAGAACGTGTCACAGACACGCGTATGCAGGTATGCATATAACCTTGTGTATGTGTGTCTCAAGGGGGCAACACAAGAGTAGGCGGGTAGATGCGCCTGCCATGAGGGACAAGCTGCCTTGCGTGTCCCTTCATGTACCCTGTTCTTCTGGTTTTCTTCTTCCTGCGCTCCTTGGGGGCGCTATGAATACCTGATGAACCGATGAAGAGACGACGCGTGAAGGGGACGGCAATGTACAATCCTCTCCGTATTCGGAAACGAAAGGACATCTTTGCCCGGTGACCGAGGAATTCAATATTCAATTGCAGTACACAACATTTTCTAGCCAAGGGTATCCCATCTGTCAAAGGTGCACTAGGCCGCCAACCGTTGTACTTATTTACATCTCCAGGGCTAGATGTTGCAGAGGAAAGGCCCCAGCCAGGATGGAGCCTGAAGGACTTGAACTCGTGTTTCGCTCATTGCGTCTCTGCTAAGTACTTACATGCTTGTCGATCGTTGAGAAGGAGGGCCATCTAGTGGATTAATTTACGACGACGAAGACGACGACAACAACAACCAAGACCATAGGTGGGGGCTTCACGCTCACAGACGACTGTGAGCACCCCCTTGTGAGCAAACAGAGCCAGGTTTGTGTGGGCGTGGGTTTATGTTTGCGACTACAGAAGTTGCTCGTACTACAAAAGTCCGCGCCAGGTGGACTGGATGGTCGGACTGACATAGCAGCGGTCAATCTTGCATTCACTGATCGTCCCCCCCCCCCCCTCTTCTAGCCCCTTCTGCCTCGCTATTCGGGACGAGATGCGCCTCTTAGACCCAACATCAACCACCATCTGCGCCTTAGACTTTGACATGCTCTTCATCCACTTCCCCAGTACGGCAGGGAGAGAGTTCTCTGTTTGCCCCCTTAATAGAGTATGGCCTAAAGCCGTGGGGATGGACTTCGAGGTGATGTGCAGAGCTGACCGGGCGGAGATACCAACACCGGTCAGCTAGCACGGTGAATCGAGCCGGTAGTCACACACCTCTCACCCTCTATGCTCTACATCGAACGCTAGTCCTACCTAGGTATCAGAATTACCACCTTTGCTTAATCACCCCTGCGCTGGCCAAGATGCTCTGATTCCCCTCCGACCCTTCCCCCTCCCCCTCCGACCATTCCTTCATTCCATGTCCATGCATGCAACCGTAGCCCCCTTGACTCATGCCCAAAGTGAGCAGAGAAGAATATAGTATACTATCCAAGTCTGATGTTCGGTCGGAAAATACGACACCCATCGCCAGCCAAAGGCTGTTGTCATGGAAAAGGCGACATATCACATGTATGCGCCGCTAACTCAGCCGCACCATGTGGCATCAATCGCGTGCCCCTACAAGGCTCAGCAACGAGAAAAAGGGAAAGCACAGAAAACCAGCAAGTTTCTGGCCAGCGTGCACACCAACAGTACAGTACTTCATGCGCCCCTGTCATGGGTTGGAGCGTGCCCTTCCCCAGTCCGTTGTTATTCGCTGCCCTAAATGCTACTGCAGCACTGCTCACTGCGTCCATCATCACATCGTCCACACGCAATGAGATCCGGAGAGCCCATTTGTCCGTCGTGGAATAAACATCTTAAACAGACGGGGGAAGACAAACGTGCTTGCAGGGGGTAGACAAACAGGCTCTCCACATGCAAGTATACATACTGATTCTGCAATGGACGGCGGCGGCTATTTCAGAGGGTAGTACTGTATCCCTGAGTAGCCCCAACCTGATTGGGTGTGTTACTTCTTTGAGACCCCACCTGCAGGCCCGATCTTGAAGCCATCGTGCCTATGAGAGACGTCAAAGCCCTAGTCACATATACAAAAAAAAACCTTGGGTCGATGCTACAGTACCATATGTACCTACCTCTCAAGGCTAAAAACCAAACCCCCTGCTCCCCTGTTCCGGGTTCAAGGCCTGTGCAAGTCAGTCGACCGACCCTCTTTACTCGCTTGCTGGGCCCATCCCCTGCTTGCTGTCAGCACTGTAACCGGACCTCGCTCGCTGCTACAGTACTGTGACTCCACCTTGGCGTGCTGCTTTGATGTAATATATGCAGGACGTAGAAAGACAGAGGGGGGCTTGGGAGCTCTCATGCGACAACCAACCGCGCCAGCCGACTGACCGCTGAGAAGCGCTGTGCATTGCAGCGTAGCATTGGACGCACGCTGAGTGCGCAGATTGCGTGGTTTGGGAACGAGTGAGCTCTTGAGCCGACCCTCCCAGACAACATCGTCACCTGCAAGAGACGAAGACGACTCCACACATGCACACACATCCAAAAGACCAGATGAGGGGATCATCCTTGCTTCGAGAAGAAGTCTTGAACGAAGAAGAGGAACAGAGCCTCCACATGCGAGGGGCTTCGGCCCCTGCACGCTCACCTTTCGAGATACATTCTCTGAGTCCTTTTGTCCTCGTCCCTGGCTGTGGTGGAGTATATGTCGAACCCGAGGATTCCACTGGGCCATCAACGATCACTGCAGTACATCACGAAGGACGGCGAGGAAATACTGTACATACTCGTCGCGTAGGTGGAAGACGGCCGGTTAGCTTTTGGCACCATACGAAAACCCCGAAGCTACATCCACATCCGCGACGCTCGGATCCTGGCAGACAGCTTGGCGAGTTTCGTCATCCGGCGGTAAGACAGAGCACACCGAGCCAGCGCAGACACTCGGTCGCTCGCCTTAGGACCACTCACAAGCCCGTGTGAGAAGGGCACCGAGAGAAATATGTGTACTATCCCTGCGCCTCTGTACAGGCGACTGACCGAACCGTGGGTGAGGTTATGAGCAGACCATGCCCATTGGTGTCTCGGGGCTGTTATGGCCTCTGTTGGGTCGTTTTCTTCTAGCGCCCATCTTGCCCTTCCCCACGGTCACCGAGAGGTTGACCGCACGCGAGACCCATTTTGCGGCCTAGTCCTTCAGACATGAGAACCAGCCTAGTCGATGACGAGGAGGGGCCAGGGAGAAGGACGGGCAGCAGCAGGATCTTGAGTACGGACATGAACATCAGTCCTTTGGGCCGCAGATTCGTCCGCCGGCAGTCCAGTTTCTCCATTGTTCACTTTGTGGAAGGATTGCAGGAACCTCCGGTGCGTGTCGAGCTGCCAGTGCTCGCATCACTACCATTGCCATCGTTCCTCTCTCTATTGGAGAGTACCGTTGAGTATTTGGAATCCATAGTGTCTTTCCCGTGTAATGAATGGAGATGTGAAGGAAGGGAACCTATGTGCCAGGTAGTGCTGGGGCTGCCAGCCTATATTGGACAATAGCCTGACCAAATTGGTTCATTCAGAGCAAGCAGGACGCTGTGGCTGACGTAGGCGGGTGTAGACATGGGCATATCGCGAGACGCCGCCATGCATGTCAAGAATAGGAAAGAAATCGGCCGCAGCAGATCAGTCTGTAGTTCCTGAGAAGAAGAGGAAGGAATGGTCGAGCACCTACTTGAAGATTCTGGCGACGTTTGTGACGATGGCTCGGCTTGCTGTGGGAGTGTTGGTCCCTCTCCTTCGTCCAACCTGCTCTAGAGAACTCTCAAAGGAGACACATAAGCGGACCAGAAAGGGGTACCTGGCTCGCCGCTACGGCTCCCCCTTTTCGGCACGAGATGGTGTACAGCAGATGCAGACAGTGTGCATGTCAATCACCAACAGCTTTCTCTCGGGGGTGCCCGTCGCCAATCGCTTCAACCCTTCCCTCCACCCCCTTTCCCGGCTGACACACCCACCTACCATCTTCTGCCCTGCAGGCGCTCATAATTTGGTTGGGGTGGCCTGATGGGAAAGATCGCCTGCTCGTAGTGGCATCAGGTGAGTCTGTCGTCGGGTTGGGACTGGTACAGATGGAACTGAGTGCGAATCGGAGGCGCGGTCAGCATACAGTCAAAATTAATCAAAGGGACGTACACGATGGGCCAACCCTCGTGCTTGTGCTGAACATCGCAATCAGCAACCCATGAGCCAGCAGCTGGAAGAGCCAGTGCCATGACAAGAAGTTGTGCTGTAGACTTTGGGTTTAGACATCCGGAAGACCACCAGTTCAAAGGGATTGAGACTGAGAAGGAAGAGGAGGGTGCAAATTGGCCTGAAATTTTTCTCTGTACACACCGCTGACCCTGGGGGTTGCTCTTTCCCACTCGAAGCAAAACAACCACGTCCAAATCATCAGGTCTGTGGTAGCTTCCACCAAACTCCTCAGGAGTCAACCGCGATACCTAGTCCAAGGACGTGCTCAACTGAAGTCTCCCCCATTATGCTCTGGGCTCATCAAAGGCTGGCTTCCCCAAAGACACGCAGGCCATATCACTAGTGTACATACAAGACATGACAAGCCATTGACCTCATCACAATGATCAATTGGAGGCTATGCTGATAAAGTAGCTGCCATCTATGTACCTGTGCCTGTTTCATTTTGTCTCAAGCCTCACTAACCATGCCTATTTCTTTTTTGGCGGTGTCAATTTACGTTTCAATCTGTGTGACTGTGCCTGTTACTGCCCACTTCCTCTTCTCAAGGAACCCAGTATTGAACCCTGTAACATCGAATCAAAAAAACAAGAGAGGAAAAAACACCGAGCAGCCATCATGAAAAGTCTCCCGACGTGTATTCGGCACGACCATTAATTTGTTTGGTATCTTTTTTTTTGGGTTCGTTCTTTATAGTTGTCTTTCTCATCAAATCTTCATCTTGGTGTTTGGCATCTGGGACAATCTGGTGCCCTTTTCGATGTGATCCTCGTCTAGGAAAAAACCACTACACGCCGCCGCCAATCTAACAATGCGCAGTCCGGAACCTGTTCAGCCTGGCTCAAGGCATTTTCATCCATTCTCCTTTCCTCTTTTTTCTTCTTTCTCTTTTTTCTTTCTGTTTTCTCTTTCCAGTTGACTTGGGGAGATGGTGGGTAGGGGCCGTGAGTTCGGACCCCTTTCCAATCTTCCGTGATATGTGCAGTATTCAAACCATTTCACATGCCCAATCAATTGTTCGAGGGGGAGGTAGGGGAGCTACAACAGTCAAAGTCAGTAACTTGTACTAACAAGGAAAAGGGCATATGGAGATAACTCACTATTGATCCTGATTACCAGTACGACCAGGAGTCCGGGGCGAGTAGTTGGGGGACTTTTTATCTTGTCAGCTTTGCTCACGATGCGGGTGAGATATATACCATGACCAGTATCAACTTACCGTCGGCGAATAGCTCGGGCTGGTCGGAGACAGGTTCTGACCAGGCGAGCGCTGGTACGTCGGACTCGTGGGGGAGTAGGCGTCAGGCGACGTGGGTGAGAAGGTCGGGGATGCAGGAGAGTACTGCGGTGACGTCGCGTGCAAGTTGGGCGACGTAGGGCTGTAGTTGGGACTCGCAGGCGAGTACGAAGGCGACGTCGGCGAGGCGCCATAGTTCCCAGCTGGGGAGGTTGGCGAGTACCTGGCAGCCGATGGCGACGTCGGAGAGTAGCTCGGTGACGTCGGGCTGTAGTTGGGGCTCGCAGGGCTCGTGGGGCCTCGGAGCATGGGTGAGGTCGGCGAGAATGTGGGCGACGCCGGGCTGAAGGAGGGGGAGCTGACTCCGTAGCGACTACCACCATCGATCATGGGCGAAGTAGGAGAGTACGCGCCCATCGGAGATGTGGGAGAGTAGCCTCCACTAAAGCCGAATGGCGAAGTGGGCGAGGTGCCGTGGCTGAATGGAGACGTCGCTCTCGGGCTCGTCGGGTTGTAGTTTGAGTCACCGAAGCCGCCGCCATACGTGCTGAAGCCTCCGCTTGCAGGGCTCTCCGAGCCTGCTCCCACAATTGGGGAGAAATTACCAAGTGCAGGGGATGAGAGGCCGAGGAAGCCACCTGACTCTGCCATGGGAGATCCGCTGTCGTAGGGGGTAGCTGCGCCGTCCATGGGGCCATCCTTGACGGTCATACCTGGCATGAGGCCCATGCGCGAGTTGTCGGAAATGACTGTCTCGAGCATCTTGGGGTCGAGCTGCACCTCGAAGTGACCAGTACCCATGGGGGCCAACTGACCGAGCATGACGTTCTCCGAGATACCGCGGCAGTCATCCAGCTCGCCAGTAGCCGCGGCCTCGAGAAGAATCTCAACCGTCTCCTCGAAGGAACAACGCATGAGAGCACCTGTGTCGGCGCGGTTGATGCCGTGACGGGTGACAGCGGCGATGCTGCCCCGGTAGGTCATCACGTCCACCAGCAGTGCAAGATGACGGTGATTGACATAAGAACCATCGAAAGCCAACACGGCCGTCAGCTCGCTGAGCAGAGCAGACCGTGCCGCCTCGATGCCGAATACCTCGATGATCTGATGCAGCTGGTTGGTGCTGGTCCGTCTGGTATCGACACCTGGGACTGAGAGGACCTGGCGAAGATTCGTGCCGGAGGTGTCGAGGAAGTACTCTTCACATTCTGGGTCGTCCGCGCTGGCCTTGAGCGACCCGTCAGCAGCTTCGACAAGGCGTGCAGATTTGTTAATAAATGCCCGCTCGATGCCGGGAACACCGCGCAAGGTAAGCTTATCCAGCAGATGACCCTCGAGGCGCTTGAGCATGACATCCTCTTCCATGTCTTCGTCATAATCGTCGGCATCATCCTTCTCCTTCATGGAGCGGATACGTATGATTTGCTCCTCGGCGTTGTTGTCGCTGTAGATGACCGCCAGGTCATCAGCATACTCTTCCTTGAGACGCACGGCAACATCCTCGACCTGTAGCTCCTTGTCGAGCATCTTCTGTCGATCCAATGTGATACGCAGCACCCACTTGGTTTGGCGATCAACGTCTTGCTGGCCTTCTGGGATGAGATAATATGACTCTATCATATCATAATCATCCTCGACCAGTGTAGATGTGATATCGGGATCATAGAAAATTTCGGTCATCTGTGTCACTGCACGCAGGTTTGTGTGCTCCACCAAGCTTCGCAGCGTCTTGGCTGAGTCCTGACCGTGTTCGCCGGGCTCCAAGTAGACTTGCATACTAGGCGTCTTTATATCGCTCGCGACGTTCAGGATTTCCTTGAGACGAGGCACACCAAGAGTGACGTTCTTTGAGGCGACACCAGTAAAGTGGAAGGTGTTGAGCGTCATCTGCGTGGCAGGCTCGCCGATGGACTGGGCAGCAAGCACACCGACCATCTCGCCAGGGCTGACCATGGATCGGGACCATCGGCTGTCCAGCTCGCCAAGGATATGCTCGAAGGCCAGGCGGGTGATGCGCTGCTCCATGGCCAGGCGCTTGAATGCCAAACGCGATCGAAGCTGGGCCTTGAAGAGTATGGTCGCGCTCTCATCAGCCTCCTTGGAGATCGGGTCGTCGCCTCGGACTACCACCATGCGTGCCAAGAGGGCCTGGACAGCGGGGACAACATCGCGAGGACGCAGGTCGCTCCGCTTTGTCGGGTCAATCCTGAAAAATGCTATAGTGCTGTTGATCATTCTCTCAATGTTCAGCGGCAGTTGCATCTGGGTTTCAATCTTGCCCTTGTTGAGGAAAATCCTGCGAATGGAGTCGCGATCGGTGACGAGTTGCTCAAACTCGGCATCGAGCAGTTTCTGTTCGTCATGATCGCTGATGAGCAACTTGCCGTTCTCAAGGTTGGCGCTTAGTCCCTTGGCGTCATCCAGATCGACCTTGTATCTGGCGTCAAACTTGCTGTGCGAGATGTCGAGGAAGTCCACCTTTTGCTTCTCGATGTGCATACCATCGAGGCCGTCTTCACCATAGACAAATTGAATGATATCGTTCAGCGAGTTTCGAACAGTGCCGTCGTACTTGGCGGTCACATCCTCAAGCGCCTTGACAAGTCGGCGCTGGATGTAGCCAGTCTCTGCGGTCTTGACTGCTGTATCGATCAAACCCTCTCGACCTGCCATGGCGTGAAAGAAGAATTCGGTAGGAGTCAAGCCGCGAAGGTAGGAGTTCTCGACGAACCCACGAGCCTCAGGAGAATAGTCGTCCTTGGTGAAGTGCGGCAAGGTTCTGTACTTGAAGCCGAACGGTATACGCTTGCCTTCGACAACCTGTTGACCTACGAGGGCGGTCATCTGTGAAATGTTGATCGAGGAACCCTTGGAACCAGAGCGAGACATGGTGACTGCATTGTTCAGATCCTTGAGAGAGTTCTCTGTTGTCGTACCTGCCTTGTCACGGGCAGTGTTCAGCTCCTTGGAGACCTTGCTCTCGAACGTCTCTCGGATGCTCATGCCGGGAAGTGGCTCCAACGTGTTTGCCGTTGCCTCTGCCACGATGGTCGCCACAAGATCCTTCTGCCCGTTGATATCTTGTTGAATCTTCAAGATAGTATCTTTATCGGGGATCGTATCACCAATGCCGATACTGTGTCCGTTGTGCAGAAGCCAGTAAGCAACCACTCGCTGGCAGGCGTTAAGGAAGTGCATGGCCGCCTTGGGACCGAGCTCGTTGTAGGCAATATGGATGATGCCGCCAGCAGAAGCGCCGACAATCTTCTTGTTAAGGAGACCGTAGACAAGCTCGCCGTTGACAATCCTCTGGGTATCGTCGTTGAGCGGGAAATCATTTCCACCCATGGAAAGGCTGACTTCCTTGGGTATGATCATACTGATGATCTGCTTGCCAGTCCACCGCGGGGTTGGTTTGAGGATGGCGGGGATTGGTATGATGCCATCCCAGTCCTCGACCCAGAGCATGAGATTCATCACCTGCTCCTTCGTGAGGAAGACATCACGACGACAGATCTTGTACGCGCCAGCCAACGAGTCCTGAACGATACCCATCAACGGGGAGTTACGTTGTGGTGACACGATGTTCAAGGGGACCAGACACAGGTTCTGGACCTCGGCACGCGTCTCTTCAGTCTGCGGGACGTGCAAGTTCATCTCGTCGCCATCGAAATCCGCATTGTACGGAGAAGTGACCGACAGATTCAGACGGAAGGTAGAGTAAGGCATGACCCTGACACGGTGACCCATCATGGACTCCTTGTGCAGCGAAGGCTGACGATTGAAGATGATATAATCACCGTCGATGAGGTGTCGCTCGACCTTCCAACCGTACTCTAGGTTGATTTGACTTGCACGCTTGTGGTGGCGCAAATCAATTCGGGTACCGTCTGACCGAATGACATACTTCGCACCTGGATGCTCGTTGGGACCATTCTCGACAAGTTTATGCAGGCGGCCGATGTTGTAAGGCGTCACTGTCTCGGGATACGTTAAGGTTTTCGCAATGCTTCGTGGTACACCAACCTCGTCCAGAGAGATGTTGGCATCACCCGTGATGACAGTACGTGCGGAGAAGTCGACACGCTTTCCCATCAAGTTGCCACGAAGACGACCCTCCTTTCCCTTGAGACGAGCACGGATAGCCTTGACAGGCCGACCGCTCTTCTGCAGCGCACGGGGCGTGCCAGCAATGTCGTTGTCCATGTACGTGGCAACATGGTATTGCAGCAACTGCTCGAAGTCATTGATGATATGCTGCGGCGAGCCTTCATTCTTGGCCTGCTTAACGTTGCCGTTGGCGCGGATGATGTCGCCCAGCTTGTATGTCAAATCGTCCTCGTTTCGAATTCCCTGGCCAGTACCATCCATGCTGATGGATGGACGCACAGGAGGAGGAGGTACTGGCAGGACAGTGACGATCAGCCACTCGGGGCGCGCATAGTCCTTATTCAGGCCCATGTCTTCCAAATCTTCGTCACTGATCCTCCGGAAGATCTCGAGCACCTTCTCGGGGCTGATGGGCTTCTCAATAATGTCCTTCGAGGATCCGCCGTCCTCCTTCTGTTGCTGAATTCTCTGGCGAAGCTCGAGAGGGTATTTGCGGATCAGAGGTTGCTCATTGCCACAGCCACCGTGGTCGTGTGCGACTTGTTTAGGCTTGTTGTCGGGGTCGAATTCTTCGTCCTTGCTCTTATTAGCAGTGCTCGCGTTCTCGCACTTCTTCTTCTTCTTGCAAGCTTCCCAAACACGATTGAAGCGAGTCTTAGGGTCTCGGATCGCGACAGCCGCGGCAAACTCTGGATCCTCCTGAAAGAAGCATCAGCATCAACATTTGCAAGAAATCAGCACAACAAGACGTTACCAACCCTGTCAGCCAGAGGTTTGCTGCAGAAGTTGCAGACCACCTCCAGGATCTTCTTCGTCTTGTTGAGGAAGCCAGGGTGGAAGACAGGTGTGGCAAGCTCGATGTGACCAAAATGACCAGGACACTCGGACATGTTTTCAGTACAGGTCTTGCACTTGAACTGGCGGTCGACGGAGCCAAGGCGTGGATCATTGAGGCCGAACTCGCGAGGTTGCGTCTTCTCTGCGTTCATCGTCTCGGGGTACTGGATGTGCGCCACGCTCATGCTCTTGATCTCGTCAGGCGACAGGAGTCCAAACTGGATCTCCTGAATCGTCTTGACGGGCGCACTCGAGTGCGGAAAGTACAGATTCGCCATTTTTGCGACCTATGTAGGATGTCGTGTACAGGTGAGAGAATCGGTTTCGATGATAGGAAATGGTAGGTGTCGGACGACCGCGTGAAGCTGATGATGTCAAAGTGAAGTGAAGGTCGGAGCGCCGTAGCACCAGGTCCTCTGACGGACGGAAGAAAGAAAAACGTAGCCGATGGAAAAATGAATGCTCGAATAATCACTTGATCGATAAAGGACGCCGTTTGCAGAGACTTCTCGATGGGATTTGTGTCGGTCGACCCTCCACGTTCACGAACCAGGCCGCCCAGAGGCCCCAGTGGACCGATTCGTCGCCCTCGTCAACTCGTCCAGCGTCGCGTCGGTTCGAAAAGTACGTCAAATCAATCGCCTCAATCACCTCTCTCAGGTTTCGTGCCGGAGAAGAGCCCTGGTCGTGTTGCGTGGGTTCCGACACGCGTTACGTGTGTGGGTGGAAGGGGTTGAGCGGTTGAAGCACTGGGGCGAGTTGGGAAAATCGAGAGGCGAGAGATGTAGGACAACCAGCGCGGCCAGCTGCTGGGGGGTGGTCCGTGCTGCAGTCAATGAATGGCCTAAGAACTTCCGTAAAGTGGGGCGGCTGACAAAAGGTCTCCTCTACTTAGAGAAACTAGTCACCCGAATATCTGCCACCGACCCCTGCAGAGCTGGCTTGCAGCAAGAAGTACCGGCATGGTATCTCTACTTCACCATACGAAGTTCTATTCTTATTTATTCTCTGATTGTGCCAGCAGTTCTCTGCAACTCTTAGCGTGTCCGCAATATTGTGAAAGTTATACTGCAGATGCTCGCACCTTTACAGCATCACTTATTCTCCTCCAGCTGTAAGTAATTCATACGCTACATAGCTCCGCAGCTTGGTGTTGGTGACTCAACTAATAGGCAGATTGACAGGTATGTACGTGTGTAGTAAAGTCCGAACGCTAAGTACTCACCGGAGCATGGTCATAACAAGAGTATCGACGGCGAAAATACGGCGTGAGTCTTTATTTCGAATAGTATGGTAGGTTAGTCCATGCTCACTCCTTCTCATAAGCCGATCTATCGCTTCCTAGCCCTGCCCCTCGCGCCCGGTTTTTTGCCGGCCTTGTCCTCCACACCTGTAGCCTCTCCGCCGTCGCCATCCTCGCCGGCACTCCTCCTCCTCATGGTGCCTGTAGAAACAGCCACAAATTCCTCCTCGCTGTCCGAGTCTCCTAGGTTGAACAGGATGGGCATCTGAAATCCACCAGGCGGCTCTACACCGGCGTGGCCCATCGTGACCACATCGACTGCCTCATCCTCTTGATCCAGCCGCCTCTTCTTGATCTCCTCCTGCGGATGTATGTCAAACTCGTCCTCCCTCTCCATGTACTCCACGTTCTCCTCGACCTCGACGAAGTCTGGAGCCAGGGCCGACCACCGCTGTGGGCTCGTCACAGACCAGATATTGATACGCCCTGTTTCCAGCCCGCAAGCAGCGAGCAGTGCCCTGGATGGGTGCCACTCTATGACACCCTGCTCCTCCTTGGGACCCTCCAGCATGCGCACCAGACTGCCATGTCCGCGCTCCCAAATGTACAACTCATGGTTATTGTACGTAGACGCGACGACGTACTCACCCGTGCAGCTGAACGTGACATGATTCCACGAGCACCTGTTGACCACATCCTCGAATTTGTGCTCGATAGTCAATTGTATCCTGTCTGTATCTAGATTCTCCGCCGAGAGGTCTGGCACCAGGAATGTCTTGATGATCTTGTCCTGCCCGTTGACGAGGAGCTCCCTGCCCGAGCGGGTGAGCTTCAACGTTGTCACCACACCGCTGCAGACTCGTGGGTGGGTGTATATTATTTCGTGCGTTTGCGCGTCGATAATGTTGAGCTTGCCCTTATTCGTGCCGGCGAGAATGTGATCGCCTGAGGCAGTGTAGATGGCAACTGTCGTCATATGGCGCGCATCGTCCTTCTCCTGCTTTGCTTTCTTCTCCGCGTCATCTTCTATATTGACGCGTCTCGGCGTTGACGGGAGGATATGTTTTCGTGCGATCGCATCGGTGATGTCAACGAGGATAGGCTGGTCTTCGAACAAGGACACGACGAACTGCTGGCTACGTGCGCGCGCCGGGTCAGTCTCCTGAACACTGTGCCATCTGGCTATCCACATCGAGAAACAGCTTACTGGTTCCAAGGATGGAGCTCTGCTATGTACACCGGCGCCTTGAATCGCACCTCGCGATATCGCTTCCCATCCTGTAAGTCCCAGAGAATGGCCTTCCATCCCTGGCATGCTGATAAAAGGTACCGACCGCATCTTGACCAGCTCAGCGAGGATATGCTTTTAGAATGGCCCCTCAGCTTGCGGGCAACACCCATAGTATCCAAATCCCATATGACGACTGTGCCATCGATGCGCCCAGAGGCAAGGTAGTCGCCCTTGCGATTGAATCGCAGGCATGTCGCGTGGCCAGACCGGATGGTGTTTGTGATGTTCTCAGGGTAGTCCTGAAGGAGGTAGTCATCTGAGAGTAGGAGGTTCATCTTGTCGAATGCTTGTGTGCCCTTGTGAGGGGTTGCAGGGGCTTAAGTTTGCGTCAATGGACGGTCGAAGGCCCATAAGGATGGCACTTCTGTCCCAAAGTTTTGACGCGCATGCACTTAATCGACTTGATCTGCAGGGCTTTGGCAATGATGGGAGTGGATCCCTGTGACGCTGTTCCCTAGAGGCTAGGGTCCCATACCTACTGGGACTCTATGTACAGTGGTGTGGGCAGGGGGTTTGACAGGGGGTACACAGCAGTCAAAACAACCCCACTGCTGCATAAGATAGCGGCACTGGAGCCTGGTCTTGGTTCCTCTTCTCCAAGGGAGAATCAAAGGCTTCGTTGCTGCAACCTCCTAATGCTCAAAAAGCAGTCTCTCAGGCCATTGAGCACTCTGCAAATAGCAAGCACAAAGCTGAGGAGCACCAGGAAAGGGTTCTTGGCCTTCCACAATGGCCAACTCCAAGTGCGCCTCGTCTCATCCCAGCCAGGGAAAACATCATCTGACTCACCAGTGCGCAGGTGGGAATATGTGAAGCAGTTTGAGCGGCCAGACCAGCTCCTGCCAAACACATGGATTGTGGTCAGAATTGATGGCCGTGGCTTCACAAAGTAGGACCTGGAGTGACTGCCCCAGAGAAAGCACGCACCAGAGGCTAAATAGACCTTAGGTTTGCAAACAAGTACGCTTTCGAGAAGCCCAACGATAGAAGAGCACTGGACCTCATGAATGAGGCTGCAAAGCTTGTCATGACAGAGCTACCCGAGCTGAGCATTGCATATGGGATCAGTGATGAGTACAGGTGTGTTGTGTGCTCCTTGCGCAGGGAAGACACTGCTCTGACTGCAGGACCAGCTTCGTCTTCCACAAGACTTGCAAGCTGTTTGAGAGAAGGGAGAGGTAAGCATTGCACTTGATCAAAGCCAGAAACAGCCACGGCCTGACACTCCACAGCAAGCTGGTAACAACCATTGTCTCAACATTTACCTCCTACTACATCTTTCTCTGGTCCAAATATTTCCCAGACAAGCCTCTGTCGCCACCTCTTCCAAGCTTCGATGGGCGAGCGGTGTGCTACCCCTCCGTCTCGAACCTGCGGGACTATATGAGCTGGAGACAGGCAGACTGTGAGGCGCATTTTCCCTTAGAATTTGAGTATCAATGCTGATGCTGGTAGGCCACATTAACAATCTCTACAACACGACGTTCTGGGCCTTGATCCTACAGGGTGGTATGAATAACCAACAGGCCGAACAGGCTCTTTTGGTAGGTTAGCACAGGTTGGATTTGCTGCTGTGCGATACTGATCAAATCTCGCGATAGGGCACGGTTTCGAGCGAGAAGAATGAGCTTCTGTTCTCCAGGTTCGGTATCAACTACAACAACGAGCCAGAGATATATAAAAAGGGCAGCGTCATCTTCAGAGATGTAGGTTCTAATAATAATAAAAAGCACCTGGACTGAGCGGCTGCTGATTTTTTTCTTTGGCAGTATGAACTTGTCGAGCCGGGGAGCCATAACGTAGCTGAAGAGGCAGATAACTTGGGTGAGCCGGTTGAGCAATCCAAGACTCAAGCAGAAAAGGAGAAGAAGAAGCGTGCGAAGGCCAAGGTGGTGATAGATTATCTGGACATCATCAAAGATGAGTTCTGGGACAAGCGGCCGTGGATATTGTCGGGCAAGCCGGGTAGGATCCCCAAAGAAGTATGAATATGACTTCACATGCAGAGTCACATCATGTTCAGGCGTGCGGGTTCGTTCAGTGAGACTTGATACAAGCCTTTCTTTTTTCTTTTTTCTTTTTTTTATTGCTCCACCGGCCGGCCGGGAGATTGTTAAAATCTTCAAGACCAAGAACTGTCATCCCAAGGTGCTGCGGATCTGATATCTTTACCTCTCATGCACTCGTAACCGTGACCAGAAATAGCATGCTAACCGTGTCAGCCCTCGCTGGTGCCTGGAATGGACAGGCCTGCCGCCGACACGTTGGTCGCACAGTGAACTCGGGATCCCTAGTAGAAGAAGGTGGAATCTGATAGACGGTCACGGAAACAAGCAGTAGAACTAACGGCAGGCAAGGAATATTGGGTACCAGCGGGCAGCAAGGGAAGCCCTGTACCTCGGAGACAGTCAAAATGTGTGATCTCAATGGCATATTACCCTCCACAGTTCCACCAGGCTTACAACTCCAGTTGTTATCTCAATGCGTAGAAAGTAGAGCCTGGTCACGAGAGTCCGGGTTCAACGGTGCACGTGGAGTATGCTGAGTCTTTCTTTGAAGGTTCTGATGTCGTCCCAGTCCGCTGGCTAATGTACTTGATCAATCAGAGCAGCCGGGCGTTCTTTCCATGCCGCCCTTCCTCACCAAAGACCCCTGTTCCTCTGCCGCCCCAGTGCTGTAGGCTGTTGCGGGAAGGATCGGCCTCGGCGCTTATCTCATAGTACTCACCCAACATCTTTACACATACCCTCTGCACCCGTCTTCGCCTGGGCAACTCTTTTGACCTGACTGACCACTTCTCGAGTTTCCTACCTGCCTTGCCGGTCCATTTGGTGTGCTTGGGTCTTTCTACCCTTCCTTCCATTGTTTTCTCGTTTGACAACTCTTTTGGCCTACTCGAGTCTCGCATGCTCCCAAGAGACGCTCCTGCGTTTTGCACCTTTAGCGTTACTACCCCGCCGACAGACAGACCGATTACCATTTTCGCCATACTTGCGACGTCACCAGCAGCACTGACAGAAGCACCACAAGCTCAGACGAGACGACGATCTCGACACCCAGCAAAACATGGCAGACAACACAGAGGGGGCCAGCGACGCCCAGATCACCTTCAAGGTCAAGGCTTCGGGCGACAAGAACCATACCATCACCATGGCTGAGTCTGCCACCATCCTGGACCTCAAGAACAAGCTCGCCACGGAGGAATTTGAGAACATTCCCGTCGAGCGCCAACGCCTTATCTACTCTGGCCGGGTTATGAAGAATGAGGACACCCTGGCTTCCTACAAGGTGAAGCCGGGCAACACCATCCACCTCGTCAAGAGCGCCGCCAGCAACCCAACGCCTGCTCCCAGCAGCGCCGCTTCGCAGCCTGTCCCTCGGGCCGTTCCCAACAATATGGCAGCCGGCACCTCTGCAGACAACCTCTTGGCCGGCCTGACGGGTGCTCGTTTCGCTGGCCATGCTAATCTTCCCAGCGCCAATCTCTTCGGTGCCGACGGAGGCGTAAGCCCCTCCCTTCCCTTAGGGTGCTTGTCTTGCCTCGTGTGTTTGCATCGTCGTACTAATAACTCACCTGCTTGCAGATGGGCGCTCCACCAAGCGAGGACCAGATGGCCGACATGCTGTCGAACCCGAACATCGCCCAGGCCATGAACGAGGCCCTCAACAACCCGGCAATGGTCGACCTTATGATCCAGTCCAACCCCATGCTGCGCAACAACCCCCAGGCCCGCCAGATGCTCCAGTCTCCTATGTTCCGACAGATGCTTACCAACCCACAACTTCTGCGACAGGCTGCTCAGATGCGCCGAGCCATGGGGGGAGGCGGCGGGGCCGATGCTTTCCCAGCGCCCGGCGCGACCGATACAACACCGGCTGGAGCCCCGGCCGCAGGTGGTGCTGAGAGGGGAATTAATGCACCAAACCAACAGAACCCATGGGGACTCCCAGGGTTTGGCATGTTTCCTCTACCGCCCGCCGCAGCTGGAGGTGCTGGCGAAAACCCCTTCATGGCTCTGATGAACCCCTTCGGGGCACCACCCACAGGCCAGACAGCCACCGGCCAGGCGCCTTCTTCAGGCGAGGACGCTACCCAACGCAGCGCTTCTGCGGTCCCGGGCTCGACCCCTGATGGCGCGCCACAGGGCGGAGCGGTCAATCCATTTGGTCTTACACCCGAGACGATGCAACAATTCATGCAGATGATGGGGGGTCCTATGGGCGAACAATCTATGCCCGTAGACAATCGGCCACCGGAGGAGCGTTATGCTGATCAGCTCCGCCAGCTGAACGAAATGGGCTTTTACGACTTTGATCAGAACGTGGCGGCTTTGCGACGTAGCGGTGGCAATGTGCAGGGTGCCGTTAACTTCCTTCTGGGAGGCTGAGTTCACCTAGCTACGAAACATAGATTCAGCTCGCCACTTACAGCTTTAGATACGATACCGCTCATACGCGCAGTGTCTAGGGCGGCATGGCATTCTGGATTCCTGGCTTCCTCTTTTTTCTTTCTTTCTCTGCAGCAGGCCACACCAACACATTTGAACCCACCACCACCACCACCACCAGCAGCAGCAGCAGCATAATGGAATGTCTGGAAAGCATCTTCTGAGGAACATCATGGATAATTTAATGACCCAACCCTTGTGGTTTTGAGTGCAGGAGACAGGTGCCTACTAGGACGGGAGAGAAGGCGGATAGGAGAACGAGATGATGGGTCGGAAGCCGCGGACATCAGATCAAGGGGCATAGGCTTTAGCAGCACAGGCAGTCCAGCAGGCGAAATGGAGACCGTATCCAGGAACAGATGGCAGGCAGTCTATTCGTCGTAGCTTTGCATCGCCAGCTATATTATCCATTGATGAAAGGTGTACCGATATGCCGTTGGATAGGACGGCTGACTAAGCCAACCAACGACCCGTCTATCGATCACCAAACGGACCATGGCTGTAAATCAACCAGCTAACCCATTGGCCTCGTTCTCCCAAGTTCAGTCCACAGAACTCAAGTATCCGCCACACTGCAGTGGCCAGTGACCACACTGAAACGTGTGCAAAAATGTAAAGTTCTTGGATGTGGAATCAGAGCCAGTTTCATCATTGAAGGGGGGGAAAACAGTGACTGTTGGACGATTGATTTACCTATTCTCTTCTCATGATGGTCAAGAGCAAGTCAGCACGATGATACAAGGGATTTTTTACGCCAGATTCTTCCCTCAGGAAGGTGAGATTCAATATGGATTGATACTTTGCCGAAACCTCAATATTCTCCTCCTCTCTCGCATATCTCGGAAGCGTTCAATCGCGCTCACTCACACACATCTTTCCTCACACCGACGCAAGAGACTGACTCCACATCGGCCAGGCACTAAGATCGTGGCCCAGGCACCCCCAGGCTGTATCGTGCCCCTCGACTCTTCTTCCTATTCCTCCTCACAGCAGAGGAAACCTAGCCTGTTCGACTTTGACGTGCTGCAGGAGTACATCATCCCGCGCAAGGGCTTCTTCAACCGCTACATCGCCGTCAGCGACCCAGACTCCAAGTACTCCATCCTCGGGTTCCCTGTCGCCATCGCCAACCCAAAATACCAGCGGAATGAGTTCATCTTCAACTTTGGCCTGGTCGTCGAGGCGGACGAGGGCGACCAGATCCACTACGAGCGCGTCGTGAGGCGGCTGGCTGTAACGTTTGCCGAGATGGAGAAGCAGACCGAGTATCTGAGCCGGGACGGAGAGGGGAGCGCTGGTGAAGGCACAAGGAGGCCGATTGAGAGCCTGTTGGAGATCATCAAGGAGGACCTGAACAACTATGGCGAGTGCATGATACCAGTTGGTGCGTTGTCTTTTGTCCATTCCCCATCATCCCTTCCTCCGATTTCTCCTTCTCCTCTCTCAACATGCAAAGACAGAAGGAGAGAAAGGAGAAGAGAAACAAAACAGACACATGCTTACAGTACTTTTCTTCTTCCTTTTTTCTCTCCCACCACAGACGACGCAAACACAATCAACATGAAACTCTTTCCACACCACCGCACACCCCCGGAGGTAAAAGGCTGGCACGTCCCCGTAGCCAAGATGAAATTCGCCGACGTCGTCGACCCGACATGGGACCTGACGCTGCAAAAGGTGATCCGGCACATTGACGGCGTCAGCGACGTGCGACGCATCGCCTTCGCCGCAGACGTCTCCTTGGAGCTGACCAAGCTCGCACTGCGGCACCTGCTGTACTACGACACCATCCTGCTTCTGGACATGTTCTTCTTCGGGTCGTGCTACGCGCCCCGGCCCGGGATCCACGAGTTCGTCGCCAACGCAAGCAGCGACGGGTACTACTACACTGCAGCCAACAATAACACGACGACAACCACCACTAACACCACGACCACTGCCGACGAGGACAGCGTCGGGGGAGCGGGGCTCGCGGCCTCTGGAGGAGGAGGAGGAGGAGGAGGAGCAGGCGGCATGATGATGGGAGGCGGAGGAGGAGGTGGTGGAGGAAGTGCCGTGGGAGGCGGGGGCGCCGGCTCCTCCCTCGGGATCGTGGACGAGTGCGCCAGCTACGTGTGCATCATGTCCTCCGGGCAGCGCGTGAGCAACTACCAGCTCGTCAAGCTCATGACGACCTTTTGCGTAGGGCGTTCTGTGGCCGAGTGGTTAAGGCTGCACATGGACGCGGGCTTCGACGTCCTGCGGTACGTGGACGTGCGGCGCCTCGTGCAATTTGGCGTCATCAAGGGCCTCCTGTACCGCGTGCACAAGTATGTGGTCAGCAAGCAGTACCTGGCGTCATTGGTGACGGGGCAGAGCAGGCCGGTTGAGGGCAGCAGCAAGGGTGGCGGCGGTGGTGGTGACCCGCTGCAGAAATACATGGACGGGATGCACAACTTTGATCAGATCATCACTGAGATGAACGTCACGGATGGGGAGATTATGGAGAAGCTGAAGAGTTTTCCCGCGCCTACGTACGATTTGACGGTGTTGTATCGGTGAACGGGGGTTTGGTACAAAGACAGGGGGGAGAGGGCTCGAGTTGGATGTAGATGAGTTTGGATATTTTCGACTATGCTCTGGAAGTTATACACACAATCTGACAGATTGTCCTAGTTGTACAGAGTTTCTCTCGTGCAGATATGCCTCGGGCTTTGCCGGTCGGTGCCAACTTCTGCAGGACACCGAGTAGCGGCATCCGGCATCAGCAGCAAGGTCTATACAGCTTTCAGAACTGCAGCTTCCTCATATCCATAATCAGGCCCTCTCTGTCGTATTCTGCCAATTCCTGCCGGGCGTTCTTACGAGTGAGGGTCTGGGTTGGGGCGGGCAACTTCGACACATCAACCCGATCCTCTGGGTTAAGCTCACCTCCTTCGGTCGCCTTCTTTTTCCTCGCCTCCTCAACCATCTGCCGCACCTTCAACATAGCCTTGCGGAATGCGCCAGTATACGGCTGTCCTGGATACTCCCTCCCGCTCTTGGCCCAGTCGTCGTCGCTGATGAGCTCGATACATCGCAGATTGTGCTTCCCCTTGCGCAGCAGCAGGATCTTGTCGTCAATCAGGAAGTTCCTGTTGGCCGCGTTGGGCCACGTCGTGCAGGGGGTGAACATCAGCTGTTCAGGGATCATGCCCTTGTTGACATGACCTTTCTGCCCGGGGGCTCCGCCTATGTAGATGCCGCCGTTCTTGATAATGCGATCGGCGTCCGAGACGCTGGTTCCCAGTCCGGCGGCAAAGACGATGCGCGCAAGAGACTGTTCGACTATGCTGTAGGGCAGCTGCTGGTCGATCCGAGGCCGGTTGTCGACTGTTGTTGGGTGGTCCTGTACAGCTTGGTACTGCTCCATGGACTGTTTGATCTTCCCTGTTTTGAGTGGTATGTCTCTGTTGCCACCGTACCTGGTTTGATGTTCGGCTTGTGTGCGCTTGGCAATTTCGGTGCCGTGAACGAGAGCCGTCACCTCATAGGCCAGAAGATGCTGCGCGACTCGCTTCGGCGGATTTTGCTTGTGCTCCTCCACGAATTTGGCGATGTCGCCCAGAGGGAAAAAGGTGAGGAGTTTTAACAGCCGTTCGACGTCATCATCGGGTCTTCTCACCAGATACCCATACATGTCGAAGGGGGATGTCTTAAAAGGATCGAGCCAGATAGCATTTCCTGCACTCTTTCCAAACTTGTTACCGGCGGAGTCTGTGAGAAGCGGCACCGTGAATCCGAGAGGCTGGTCAAAATCCCCATGAGACAGCACCAGGGCTGGGTCGGGCTCGTTGTCGACGCAGTGTTTGACAGCCTGGGCGCCAGTGAGGATGTTGCCGTACTGATCGGAGCCTCCAATCTGCATCTGGACACCACGCTGCTTGAAGAGCTCATACCAATCCCAACCCTGCATCAGAGGATAGGTGAATTCAGCAAAGGACATCCCAGTGCCGTCATCAATCCTCTTTTTGACATTGTCGCGCCCAAGCATGGGACCAAGCCTCACTTGCGACCCCAACCGTTTTAAGACATCCAACATGGGAAGTTTGTTCCACCACGCATTGTTGTTAATGATGCCTCGCCTCCAGGCCCAGTCTCTCTTAAAGCCAAACCTCCGACCGTTTGCTTCGACGCGTTCCCAGAGCGCCTTGAGTTGGTATTGTATGCTCGCGAGATTCTGCACCAGCTCGCCAGAGCTCATGTTCGGGCGCGTTTCCGTCCTGCCCGTGGGGTCGCCGATTTTGGCAGTAGAGCCTCCGATCAGTATATAGGAGCCATAGCCATGCAGGTACAGCCAGAACATGGGCATGAATGCCACCAGGTGGCCAAGGTGCAGAGAGGGAGCGGTTGGGTCGACCCCGCAATAGGCGCCTATACGTTTTCTTCGCATGGTTTCTCTGATATGTTGACGAGTCCTACAAGTAGAAATTGTCAGAAGCACGTCCCTATATTGCCTAGGACGTGAAACAGACAGACCCAGCTTACCTACCCTACGACATCTTTAACGAAGCCCCGTTCCTCGAACTCGTCATATAAATGAGTCCTCTTTCCCTGGGAAATTTCCTGTGCCATGTACCTCCATTCTTCTTCCGCAGCCATCATCTTGGCCATGAATTTTGTGCCGATCCATCTTCGTTGAGGAGAAATCGAGTTTAAAGTTCTGGTCCGCGAACAGTCGCGACACAAGAGGGCGCGCGCCGGGAGGCTTTTGGTCAAGGAGGTCAGTTGTGCCATGTTGAGCAGCTCCAGTGAGTCCTTGAAGCGCCAAACAGGCTGCAAGGCGATCCGCTCATTCAGCGCATCGGCAGGTGAATAGCACGGGGTGGCAATACTGGTGCTCGACCGTAGTAAGAATCTACTGCTGCGTGTGGAATTTCAAGCAGGCCTCGAGAATGTACCATTTCCAAAAATTGGCGTCTTGCCTTTGCTTTCCACGAAAATTTGGCGCAGGAACAAGGGTATCTTATCGATAAGGTAGACCTGGCAGGCAAAACCCTCATGTAGCTGCAGTATCCCTGTCTTCTTACTCATCAACAGCAACCAATCGTAGAGCTTCCGATTCTGCTTGCAGTCCTCGGCAACTTGTCGGTTAAAGCATCATCATCGACGACAACCTCGATTCGACACTTGGGGGACCAAAACGAGCCGAGAACAATCCACTCCCACTTCCCAGTCGTTCAGCCCCGACTGGCTCTATTGACCACCAAGATGGCATCGGCCGTTCGCTCATCTCTGTTGCGGCAGACGGCTGCCTTCGCATCGCCCGCCTCGCGATCTGTGACACCCTCGACCCGAACCGCCCCGTCGCTGCTCTCCTCGACTGCCCGCCAGCAGCTCCTGAGGCCTACGTTCAAGCCCAGCATCACCCAAATCACAGCCTTCCACGCCACAAGCCGGAGAAACCTCCTACCCCCTGGCCCACGTACGTCTTGCCCTGCTGTTGACTAATTTCCACCTTCTGTCTATTCACGCAAGTCTCTGATAACCACGTTCTTCCACAGAGGTGATCAAGGGCACCGTCAACGACCCAGCCCCCATTCCCACGCCTTCATCTTCCCACGGTCGCTACCACTGGACTTTTGAGCGCGGCCTGGCCGCCGCCCTCGTGCCGCTCACCATCGCCCCCTTCGCGTCCGGCTCCTTGAACCCGACCCTGGACGCTATCCTGGTTGGAACACTGCTCGTACACTCCCACCTCAGCTTGCAGGCCATCATCATCGACTATGTCCCCACGTGGGGCTACCCTCTTCTGCGGAAGTTCTGCACATGGGCGCTGAACCTGGCGACGATCTTGGTGGGAATCGGTCTGTATGAGTTTGAGACCACGGATGTGGGTATCGTCGAAGCCACCAAGAGGATCTGGAAGGCATAAGTGAAGGCATGGGCAGATTTTTTTTGGCTGATTCGTGTATGGTAAATGGGGCAATATGAGTGTGTTCTACGGAAGAATGCCTGGAATACATGGGTGGTTGACGACGGCTCAATTGACAACTTGAATGTGCATAAGTGACACCGTCTTCTAACAAAGCGCGTAACTTCTTAAGATATCGCAACTGTCTCGTCTATTTCGTCCCTCACAAGTTTTAGAACAAAACTCCTGATCTGCTATCATAGAGATCAAGCCCTTGCTAGAAGTCATCGTAGTTTTTGGGGGCAGACTAATGCGGTGGGTGTTGTGAGTAGTCAGTCCGTCTAAATTTCTCAGGATTGTCTCTGTAGGTTTCCATGTGTCAGTATGGATGAACAACACAGGAATGCCAAACAAATAAGGGACTTTAGATCGACTTGAACAGACTAGATGCTATTTCTTAAGAGTCTAACAATATTGCTCAAGCTGATGAGTGGGATCCTAGTTGTAGACTGCGACTTGCAACCGCATATTCTCGTCAGGCCACACACAATACACATTTTCTAGGCACAGTTTGAGGAAGGGGAAAGATAGAGAGGAAACAAAATGTGGCCTAGATTGCATCCTCATATTTCAATAAGATTTGCAGAGAGGAGTCTGTACAACAATATAGCGATATATATAAAACGGTCCGGGACCCTGCAATCACTGCTGGTCTAACCATAGAACAGCACATAGAACTCAGTTTGCTACCGCAGCTGCCCTTCAAGAATGTATCTGGTTATGAGTAAAGCCACGAGGCAAAGACAGGGTTGATCTGAGTACGGTATAGAAGTCGGGCGTACCCAGAACATAGTAGTTGGTCCGTGGAGCATGTTTTACCTGTTAAGACTATATATTAATCTTGAGCAACTCGTGAAATCCCCATGCAGAGAACATGATGCTTAGGTGTTATAAAGAAAGAAGGACAAAAGACGAAAATTGCAGGAAAGCCGAGGTTCATTGGCGAAAGAGTACGAATCACCATAACCTCCTTGTCCAAGCGCCATATATGAGTATAAACATGGCCTAGCAAGTCACAGTACAGTATCAGTACTAGATGGTCTTGTTCTGATAATAGAGAGTCATCCAATGTGTACCCCCTCCATAGTGGACATATCTGCCGAGGCGCTTTCCCAGTATAACCGCCTTCCACGGTTGACCCTGAACAAGCGGGCAAGGAAGAAAAGCCGTTGCATGACTCCTGGCTTGTCCAGGACAGGCAGTCCGTACAATCACTACGACCACTTGGTTATGATCAGTGCCAGGATCGGGAACAGGGCCTACGACGCTCCAAGACGAAGTATGCATATGTCAATTTCGAGACACAGGCTGCTAGTCACATACTGACCGTATTATTACAAGCGCATTTCCAGGTCCGGACCGGAGTGGGCTATTGGACTTTACATTACAAGGGCAATAATGGCTTTGCGGCCCGGTGGCTTAGCGAATATACAGTAGTTACCAACCCGGCGAGTTCTCTTCTCGCCTAATAATCGATCTACCGACACTGATAAACCACAATCGGCAAATCACACGTCAGAAGTCGTTCAATCAGCCAGCCACAAACAAATACTACGTAGGAATTACTGTCTGCATAACCTTGGCCCCCATCGGTCCACTCGATCTTGTCCTCAACTTGCAACTAACGCCGACTGCCGATCCGGAGACCGCTCCCCTTTCCTATCAAGTAAAGAGGGTCGGCTGCATGGATCTCGGGGTCGCTTGTGGATTGGTCTGCTGCAGCACCTTATATGTAGGGCGGCCTGGGCACTGGATGAAGGGCGGTATACATGCTCTAGGGCGAAGATGGAGACAGAGCACTGGAGCCCCTTTAGATTGCGAATTGTTTGCTAGCAATGGCGTCAGTCTTGCAAATCCTTCCTCAAGGATTATTCTGGAATGCTGCATATAGTATCTTAATGAACGACGTAGTTGAACAATATGGGTGGCAAGCCGGCGCAGACAAGTAAATACTCATGCAAGCAGGTATTTATACTCGGGACATACCTCACGGTACACATGACAAGCGCGCCCACCAACCCCCCCCCCCCCAGCTTACTCTCTGGGGAACCGTTGTGGCCGCACACATCGTAAGACTGCCGAGTACGTAACACCGAATCCAATTCTCCATGAAATTGCCCGCCGTCATCCTCGCCCTCAGCGGCGCAGCGCTCGTCAGGGCCGTGGCGTACCCAGGGGCGAGCTGGACGATCTGCGCCAACGAATCAACGACATGCGCCCAACAGAACATCACCTTTGCATACCTCGTGAGTTTGGGCCCGAACCCTCCCACAGCAGGTGATCAAGAAACCATGAGTAGGACCATTTTTTTTTCCCGAGAAAGAGACTGATAGGATGCTGGCTGGCTGTGGCTATATGCCGGGTCTAATTTTTTTTTTGCTCTCTCTTGCAGTATTCCTACCCGTTCTGGCCCTATGGGCTCTACGTCCGGGGCGTAGAGAATGCGTCGACCAACACAATATATAGCCAAGTCAATCTGTCGACGGCGGCCGACACAGCACTTGTGAAACCTAATGTCGACACGCTGTACTCTCGTGTCTTTCTGGACTTGTCCTCCTCGGATCTGGCCGTCACTATTCCGGACATGACCGATCGGTATTGGGTATATCTCTTGTCCTTTCCTAGATCTCTTGGCCTGTGCCTCTTGGCATGCTTGTATCATTGCTAAAAATTCGCATTGCATAGACCTGGCCATTCTATGATGCGTGAGTAAGAACGGGTGGGAGAGGGCAGAGCTGAGCACAACGAGTTCCGAAATCTGGCAGCTGACATGATTCGATTGCTCCATCTCAAGCTACGCCAACGACGTCGCCAACCTCAGCCCTCTCGAGACCTTCCCAGGCGGCAGATACCTCGTGCGCTACGAGCCTAACAACCCAGGTGCATGGCTAGCGGCCAACTCTACCAACTCCTCATCCGCCTCCTTTTCATATGCCGGTTATGTTAACCTCCCGACGCCATATGGGATCTCTCTGGTGCGCATCCTAGTACAGCCGGAGAATGGCGGCACAGCCGCAGTCAATGCACTGCAGGACCAGCTGCATATCACCGAGATACCGCGCGACGCCCCGCCGGTGGCGCCAGCTCTGAACCTGAGCATCTTCTACGACGCGACCATCGTGCCTGGTGGGGAAAACACCCTCGAGCAGGGCGTGCTGAACCTCGGTGCGCTGCTCGCGCAGTTCAATCCCAGCGAGGTGGTCGCCGACCGGAGCTGGATCAACGAGACGCTCAGGGCTGCCGGCTTCTTCTCTCCCGACGGCACCTTCACGCAGCCCGCCGGCACGAACCTCACAGCTGCATCGGCCTCTGCGAACGCTTCGGTGGCGGCCGAGGCAAAGAACACGGGCTTCGAAATCCAGGTCGGCACCAGCTGGACCATGCAGAACACGTTATTTATCGGAAACTATTACGATGCCTACTTTGCACGATACAGCGTCGCCGCAGCCGGGTACCTCGCAATGACGGACGACCAGGTGCTCTACCCGGTCTACGGAGGCGCCTTGACCGCGTCCAATACGACGGCGCTGCTCGTCACGTTTGATTCCAAACCGCCTCTCGAAGAACTGGGCTTCTGGAGCCTGACGGCGTACAACGCCGCAGGGTATCTGATCCAGAACGCGATTGATGTGTATGCGCTCGGGGACAGGAGCAACTTGACCATGATGGACGGGAGCAAGTACTCCGACGGCGCCGACGGGCCTTTTCAGATCCTCGTGCAGCCCAGCAATGTTGCGCCTCCAACCAACTGGACGAGCAATTGGCTGCCTTCGCCGGCCGATGGTGCTTCTTTTCAAATTGGCTTGCGGTTCTATGGACCGAGTGATGCCTTGAGGAACGATTCATGGACGTATCCCTCAGCCGAGACTATTGCAGCCATCACAGCATGAGTCCGGTGGACAATACAGAAACAGCTGGAGTGTAGACGGGATCTATAAGAAATCAGTGGGTAGGGATCCGAGAGTGTGCGAAAGTTAACTGGAAGCCTTGCCCGACAGCCTCTGTGTCGGACTGCCAAGCATTGAGAGAAGCGACAGTCCTAGATTTCTTTTTATGTTATTTTTAGTTTTCGAATCTTATTAGACGATGATTATCTGGGCGTGTGGCCGGTGACGAGGCTTTAGAAAGAAAAAAAAACTTAGTGAATGAAGGTGTGGTGGCGACGTTGTGCCAATCAGTGATTGCAATGCAGGAAGAAGAGGAAAAGGAAAGAAAGAGAAGAGAAAAACTGTGGTTCTTGGGGTCTGACCATGACCAGCAGAACCAGCCAATGCAACCCAGGAAGCATGCAAATAAAACCCAAGACAAGATGCGACGTGAGGCCTGGGCCCTTGAGCCTCACCGAGCAGGTGAATGGTGGTGTCCATAGTAGGAAGATGATCCGACCCGGCTGCAGTTGTCCTGAAGAGGCAACCGAGCGGATCGAATAAGCAGCGTCATAAGAAAAGATGGGTTGGCGGGCTAATATGAAGTCCTTCGGGAGGGGTAAGCAGAAATGTGACGTGGTGAGACCTTCTCTTCGCAGACTAGATGCATCGGTGCCATCTGAAACCTCCAGATCGATCAGCAGTCGAGCCGAGACAAAAAAGAAAGACAATAGATAGGATATGATGCAACCCAATTCGCAAATGCTTCCCCAGGCACGCACGTAATGGCTTGGCTTTGGCTGGCTGGTGTAACGAAGAAGAGGAAAAGGGCTTCATGTGTGGTTGCGGAGTAATGGCTCGGGGGAGACACACGTGCATGTACCATAGGATTAGTCCTATGGTACTACGGTACATAATAGTGGGGTTCTCGGATGTTGTGCCATTGGACAGGGAACGCCTGGCAGCTGCTGCGGCTGCAGGAGCAGCGAAATGTGCATGAAGGATTGGGGCCTCCAGCTGCAGCTATTCACACCATCTCCGTACCGAAGCGGCAGGGGTCGGGGGTTGTCAGAAAATCGACTGGTTGGATTGGCCCGGTTACCTCCGAGCGCATGGGCCGTCGGTATACCATTCCCTCTTCTGTCGTCCAAGGTCAGTTTGGAAGGAAAACATCCTCGGTGTTGCGGTGAGGTGAGATATCCATCGTCACAAGCCCCGTCCCCTCCTCCATTTGAGACAAGAAGGAAGGGCCAAGACATAGAAGAGAGGAAAGACCAAGCTGCAGTTTGGTCTCTATTATGAGGGAGAAGAAAAATAAAATAAAAGAGATGACCAGCAAAAATACTGACTGCTTCGCAGACTTGAAGAAGAACGGTTCTGAGCGTATTCGGTTATCCTTGCCGTGGTCATCGGTGCTGGAAATTAGCAGGGTCAGTAACTTGGTTGGTGGTGAAAAGGTCGTTCTGTCTGCCTGCTGGATACCGCTGGAAGGTTTGCAGGAGAGGTGATGGAGAGAGGCTGACGTGAGATGCGGTGTGAAAAGGTGCATCCCCTCATCTGTTTGGACAAGAGTCCGCAGCCGTATGAGGTCATGCTCATAGCCATCAACAGATCCAAAAAAAAAAAATGATTGTGGTTTGAGGTAACCCAAAGGAGTGCGGTCTATCGTCTTGCGTGGCTGTGCTTCCCCCACGAGGAGAAATCTTTTGCTGGTCGTTTGACGGGGACGACAGGGCATCGCTGTGTTGCAAGAAGCGCGTTGGTGGCACTGCAACGCGGCTAATACCATGGGCCTCAGTGGCTTGCGCTTGCTGCAGGTCCGCCCCGTAGGGCTAAGGCTCCCGTGGCAGGGGGCGGCCAGATACCGGCCGACACCGCTGCATCTCTTGCGTCGTCCTCTTGCATCGCCTCACAGGCTAAGTTTCTGGGACTCGTGCTGTGGAGGCCGAAATCAACGTCGCGGTGTGAGTCTTGTGCTTGGTTGAACCGCATGATCTATTAACGGTACGAGCTACTGTCGTCGTCCCTGGATGGGGTTCTCACCCAGCTGCATGAGCTCCCCAGTAGCTCAAGGCAGAGGGCCGTGTGGACCGATGTTTCAGGCCGGGCATGACGCTATAGCATAGTGACCGTCGGTAACTGGCGAATTGCAGTCAGGCCCAGAAATTTCGCGCTTATCAATCCCCAAGAAGGTGTCCGGCTGCGCGCTCCCAAATCTAGTGCATCACATCATCTCCCAAGAGAGACCCATTGCTGCTGCACGAACGAGGGGTGCAATTCTTTGGTCCTGTCGGATTGCTCTCCATGTAGGGTGTAGAATGTTGGGCGTTTGCGCAGGGGCACCGGTATTGACCCTTACACCACCTGCCTGTGTATCCGACTCTCTCTCTCTCTCTCTGTCTCTGTCTCTGTTTGTCTCTCTCATTCACTCACTGTTGTTGGAAGCCACAGTGCCATTGTTCTCAGCTGGGCGCAAGCAATGTCCCCCTAAAATTAGTAAAACAGAAGAAGATAGAAATCAAAAACCCATATTCAGCAAAGTGATCGAAGTCGTTGTGGATGAGTGTCTATCTCCTATTGCGTTAGTGCGGTCAAATAAAGAAAATGTCACCATGCAGGTCTAGTGGTCCCCGGTGGGCTGAGCGGCGCTGCCTTCACCAAAGTATGCAAAACGGGACCGTTGGTCATCCCACGGCGCTGCTGAGCACATGCAGCGAATTTTGACCGGGGTAGCCCACGGAGGGCTGCGGACATATATGACTTTGCTGATGTCGTCTTCAGGGCTACCATGAATAAATAAGATGGCAAACATCGCAAGTCGATGGTCCGGAGTTTGGTGTCAGTACCCCTCCTCTCGTTCTTTTTTTTGTCATTTAGCTAGTCAGTCGGCCCGCGCACAGTCGCTTCGTCGTCCAGAATGCAGGGCTCGACTTCACTTCAGCTGCCGGCCTCGGACCCCCCATCTCCGTCTTCAGATGGAGGAGCGAAATCGTCGAGAGTGTGCCTGAATTGCAGGAGGAAGAAGAAGAAGTGTGACAAGAAACTCCCCTCTTGTGGAAGGTGTACTTAGTGGGTTCCCCTCCCCTTTGCACTCATCGGCACCAATGTGTTCGAGTCTTGGGAATTATTGACGGACAAACAGCTCCCTCGAATTTTGCCAACACGAAGACGATCAAGCAACCTCCCGCTCAGCGGACCCGTCGGCACGAACAAGTTTCGAGAGCCTTGGAAACATAAGTGCCCCCGGATCGTTTGCCGTCAGCGCTTTCTTGGGAGGCCAACTGGGCCCTGGCAACCCCACAATCAGCCCGGCGCTGTTTGCACCCCTAGAATCGACAGAAGATATACATCATTTTGTTTCTCGAAGCCTCGCTCAGATTGTAGGAGACAGATTGACAACTGAAAGCATCATACGATATTATTTTGGAACCATCAATGCCTGGTTCACTATCATCGAAAGTGCGAGCTTTGAGAAACGACTGGAGCAGATGTGGGCAGAGCCCTCGGCCGAGACTGGGCTGTTAGCATTGTGCATGCTCTTGATCGTTCGTTCGCCAGAAGAGAGTCCAGCCGTCTCGATGCAGAACAGCCTTTACCATGCGGTCAAGACACTTTGTGGTGTTGTTGTAGCCAAGCTGCCTCTTTCGACGTCCATCCTGCAGGCCCACCTCTTGATTTGCCTGTACGAGCTTGGCCATTTGATGCCCCAACAAGCGTATCTGACTTTGGGTACATGCATCACTATTGCTCGTGCCTTCGGATGGCTCGACGAATCGTTTTGGGGACAGGACCAGTGGATCGTCCGGGCCAGGGAGCTGAAGCTGTGCTCGATCCTGTGGTGGACAGTGGTCTTTCTGGAAAGGTGCGTCATCTCGCGGCCCTCCCTTGCCCCCTCTGACTTGTCGAAGCACCCAGACTAACCCGGCCCAGTGGTCTTCAATCAGAAGAACTCGGATATCCACAGGTTGTTCCAAGTCTTTCCTTCGCGATTCCCTTTCCGGAGACCTTCGATCCAATCCTTCAGCTTTCCCAGGCCGGCCCAGGGCAGTATGGCGGGTCCATGCAAGAGGGCACCTATAGATTTGCCAATGACGGCGAAGAGAAGATAGAGACCATCGTGTTTCCAGAAGCAAAATCGGCATCCCTCCTGTCGCAGGTGCTGGCACGGACGAAACCATCAAGCGTGCCCACCCTTCCCCGCGAAACACTGCATGCCGCAATTGTGGACCATGCTCGTAACATCGTATCGACGCCATGGAAGGACGGGAGCCGTTTTGCTGCTTTGAGCCTCGCATACACGTGAGAAGAGCCCATAACCCTCTGAGCCCCTCCCCCCCTTTCCACCCCCACCTCTCCTCTGTCTCTTGAGACCGTATGCTGAAGGCGGGCTAGTGCGATGCTCAAGCTCAATTATCCTCATCTAGGCCTCGGAAGGACCTCTCAGCCGGTCTTTGATCCCAACGATAGGGGTGCTGTCCAGAGCACGATCCAAGTTATCGATTCGATCTGCCACAACGCACAGCTCATCACCTCGTCATCAGGCAGCCTGTCGTTCACGGGACCTCTGGTGCCAACACTGGCACACAGCATGTTCCTAGCGGCGAAGGTGTTGGTAACCACTGGAGGCGCGCTGGCGCAAGGAGTTGATTTTTCGAACAAGATACAACTTCTCCGGGGCTGCCTTGAGGTGTTCGCAAAGAGGTGGAAGATCGCTGGTAAGTCTGCTGCCCAGGTAATCCAAAGGAGGTCTGCTCAGGAAAACGCTGACTAGCAGTGTCAAGATCGATACGTGCAAGCACTCAATGCAGTTATCCAGGCTCAGATGAGCCGAATGCAAGCAAGATGATGGTTATACATTCTCAAAGGAGACCGTGTCTTCTCATCAGGGGCAGAGCCCTTCCTCTTTCCCCCCGACCCCCAGGTGGGTGAAAACGGGCGGTATAGCCTTGATCGTTGTTGGCGCCGAGCGTCAGACAAAACGAATCGTGGTTGGGTAATGGATAATTGCCATGGAAATTTGACAACTTGGCTCGATAGCACCATTCGCTATAGAGCAGACGTTGAACGTCGCCGAACTAGGGCGGCAGAGTTGGTGTGACAGGGACAGCAGGGACTGCTCGCGACACGCGGAAAGAGAAAGAAGCTCGAAAGAAATACCCTCCTCACTCAAGATGTAGCCTGGTCAGCGTAGAGAAGCTGCACGGCTGCCGGTCAGCTAATGGCTCATCGAGGGGTCCTGTCGTTTTGAAGTAGTGAAAATCAAGTTGTCTTCTTCTTTCTTTCCTCCCTACGCAAACTTAATTGGCGTTTTGAACCTGGCGGCGATCATGAGACTTCCTTGCTTCGGAGGATGCACCTTCCTTCTCATAGCTGCCGTGATCATTACGTAATCCTAGACCTGCTGTTAAAGTTCTGATCAAGTATCTCGGACTGCGGAATGCTGCCGGGTGGCTGGACTCTGCCGCTCTGTGTGAGCTTATATGTCTCATCCTTCACAGTTCTTCCAGCACTATGGTATCACTGTATGTAGGGTATCATTCAGTGGTTCGGATTGGGAAGACGTGGTTGCAGATCTAAGTCGAGTTCCCAGGTCGGCAATCGGGTGAAGGGTACTAAATAAGTACCTAACCGCTGGGGCCGGTGCACCCCTTATCGCCATCCCGCTAATCCACGGATAAGAGCCCATTGAGGATAGGCGCTAACTTGTGACTGAGCTTTCCATCTCAACCTTTTTTTTCCTCGACCAAGTATCGCCTTTCACAAAAGTACAAGTAGAGAAGGTCTTGCGCACGTCTGCTCCGCTCAGCCCCATCAATTCTCAGAAGAGATGGACGTTCAAAAACTTGACAGCGACATGTGTGCCTTTGAGTCACAACCACATTAACCATGTACCAATGTATCTTGAACCTGACAACCTGCGATGCCACGCCTCTGCTTGTCGCAGATGACCCGCCCGAGTCAGATACCGTCTCCCTACCTTGGGCACTTTGGGCCTCAGAGCCTTCGATCTTCCAGTTGTCACGTCACAAAGTCGGTGGGACATGGTGAGCATGGCAGGATGCGACGCCACCCACCATGACATGCGGAGACTGTTGACTTATGTTGAAACCAGCCACCCAAACTCTCTCAACAGACAACAGTCCAACAAGTCAGTCAACCGACACGAGACGGAAAGACGGGATGCTCTCTCCCTTAGAATCAGAGAGCAAGGCCTGTCACGCCAACACGGCAGCTGAAAGGCACAATCCTTCATCTCAGTCCAGTTTTGACGCCTTGCGGTCTCAAGCTCAGGCTATCACTGGTGCCAAACTCACACCGCTCACGAGGCTGACCATCCAAGGTCGTGTTCGTTTCCTATGCAAATCCATACACACGTGCTCCACGTTAGACATACGACGGCGTCCCCAATTCCCTGTTCTTCGATCGCCGCCAAGCCCGTCATCCCAGATCTGCTATTGCTGCTCCCTCGGGCCCATGACCCTGGCTCTGGTACGGCCGAGATCCGTTCCCCCTCAGCCCTGGAGGAGGGAGGGGGATGCGCTGGCCACCTGAGGCTTTCAGCAGCTAACTCGCGAGCTACCGTGTTATGCATTCACACGAACCACCTCAACACACGCCTCCTCGCAGGCCCCTGCACACCTCGTCAGCACGGCCATGCCGGCTCGGCACGGGAAACACGTCTTATTATGATCATGCATTATCGAGAATACCTCAGAATGATCCATACGAATAGCCTGCTCGACGGCGCAAGGCCTCTCGGGTCCCTCGACAACGCATCTTCTGGTGACGTTGTTGTGGCATCATCAGGAGCCACTCGAGGCTTCTCTGTGCGTGTTCAGCAGGTGTTGTGTTGGATCTGTCTGCAGCATACCGTCCAGCTGCCAGCGCAGCTTGTGTATGTTGTCATGGTGTAGTTGGCCAGGAAGGGGGGGGGAGGGCGCAGTCTTGTCTCCTACTACCCTCAAGAGCTCGATGAACATTTGTGTGGACTTTTTGTGTCGTGTAGGTGAGATTGTTTGGCGTCCGTTAAAGTTGAGTTTGGCCAGCCCTAGCTCGAGTGGCAGGTCTCTCCCTGTTGGCGCAGGATGGCGTCGCGGTTCCAACAACGGACCTGAGTGCCAGCGCACGCCTCTCTTTTCTCTCTCTTTCTCTTCTTCTTTGCTTCCGAACCTCTAAGCTCAGCCCAACCTGTCGTCCCAAGTATCGAGGTAGTTCAAGGCCATCTGCTGAGCAGTTCGCAACGCTCAAGCCTTGCCTGTTGTAGAATAGTAGCACGCCTGGATCCTGGGATGACGAGGGCGTTTCAAGAAACCTCATCTTGGGATTTGCATCTACCCAACCCATGTCGGTATTCCGGTGCCCCTCCCTCCCCCCCACCCCCTGCTCATGGTGTTTGGTAGAACACCTCTCTGCCACCAGTGAATGATGGCGGCAGCCGTGCAGAACTATGTCATGCATCTTTTTTTGGCTTGCATGCAGGCGGCATCAAGGCAAGGATAGTCTTGTCTTTCCGGACCCCACGTTTAGTGAGTTTCCGCCAGCAGACCCAGCACTGCTCACCGTCTTGGACAGTGACACTTGGTTCTCTGCTCCTGCATTGATTATTCCCAGATCTTTCTTACATATAAAATGGACAACTGACCCATCCTGAATCTGCACTAAGACAGCCCCTTGCTGCCCGACGGCGACCACCACCAAAGGGCCTGTCTGCGGGTGCGACTCAGTCATCTCTGTCGCCTACCTCGATTTTATATAAATTTCCTTTTTCGGTCGCGCCCGGCCGTTTTTGTTACCTTGAACTTTGTTGCTGCCAATGACTCGTTCTGTATCTCCCATCACTACAATATTATCCTTCAGTACGATTCAGAAAGACAGCAAGCCTGGTCCTTGAAACCAATCCTCAGACCCAGAAGAAGAAGAAAGACAAAAGATGAATTCCTCTTCCACGTCGTCCTCACCCTCGCGCACGTCGCGCAAAGCGGCCAGCCTTTCTCAAGTCTACTACTCCAATGCTGTCTACTTTCCCAATCACAAGATCTACAATGGAGACACACCAGGCTCCATGAACTATAATTGCATCAGCACTGTGTACTACTGCTTTGCGAACGTTGCAACGGACGGGGCCGTCTTCGTGAGTCGTGGAACACCCCTCTGCTCGGGTAGCCCTCAATTTGCTGGTCAAAACACTGACAAGTCCTGTGTACCTAGCTGAGCGATGAATATGCTGATGCTCGAGCGCCTTGTGACGGGGTGTCAGGTGGCCTTGGATCCTTGATGCACCTCAAACAGAAGCATCCTCATCTGCAGGTCATCCTTTCTGTTGGGGGTGGAGGGTCGAGCCAAATCTTCCCCACGGTAGCTGCCAACGCAGTGCTGCGCGACAACTTTGCGAGATCTTGTCGAGGTCTGGTCGAGGCTTCTGGTCTAGACGGCATAGACAGTATGAAATCTTCCCACGTCCTTTTGATCTTTTTTTCTTCTCTCTCTTTTTATTACAAGGCTGACACCCCCTGTTTTGACTTCTAGTCGTATGGAGATGTCCCCAGGATGCCGTTCAAGGCGCCAAGTTCCTCGCACTCTTGGCCGCAGTCCGCGCGTACCTTCCCGTGGAGCAGTATCTCCTCACGACGGCATTGCCCGCTGTCCGGTCGGTCCTCGGCACGATCGACCTTCGTCGGGCCGCAGAGTACCTCGACCTGCTCAACCTGATGGCCTATGATCTGTACGGGCCGTGGAAGCCCAAGTCAGGTCACCATGCACAGCTGTATCCCGCCTCGGGCGAGAAAGACGAGAGCTGCACCGGCTCGTATGCTGTGTCGTACCTCCTCTCCCAGGGCTTCCCAGCTAAGAAGATCCTCTTCGGGATTCCCGTGTTTGGCCGGCATTTCCCGGGCGTTACAGGCCCCGGCCACAGATTTGGCAGGCCAAGTGGCGATGGGACTGTCGACTACGCCCAGCTCCCGCGCAAGGGGACCAAGGAGATCGTGGACAGGAGGGCGTGTGCAGCATTCTGTGTGGGCGGAGACAGCAACGGCAGCGGGTTCATCACGTATGATAATCCAGAGACGGTGAAGGCCAAGGCAGCCTTTGTGAAGCAGAAAGGTCTGGGGGTGAGTCATTTCTTCTTGTTGCTCTCCTACCCCCCCAAAAATAAAATAAAAATCCAGAGAGACCCTTGTCAGAGACTGACTAGCGATGCTCGCACTAGGGGTTGTTCTACTGGACCGGACCAGCAGATGCGAAGGACAGCAAGCGCAGTCTTGTCGCCGCCGGATTCAAGGCGCTGCACAGCTCCTAATGATGATGAGAATATGACAACTACGGGCACAAGGAAACACGCAGTGAGCATTGGCTTCTACAGATTGGGAGTTCTCGGGTTAGGACAGCATGGGCACCGGCAATCAGGAAAGGATAGGTTGGATCCCCCCCACCAGGGACTGGGGGAAGAAAAAGAACAGAATAAGAAAATCATGGAGCGTTTCAATTTGTCAATCGCATTGGAGCGGAAGAACGAAACTACAGAAACAGCAAAAGATTTCTACTACAGGCTGGGCATGGACTCGGAAATCAAGAAGAAAAAGAGAGCGCAGAAGGATACCCCGAACAGTAGCAAGAAAGATACCCCTCCTCCTCCTCCATACTACATAGGAATGACTTCTTTGTGGGTGAGAACCACAACAGAGAACGCAGAGATCGACGAGATTCTCAGATGTGAGGAGTCATTACCAGGGTGCGTACCATGTTGTGTGATGGTCTGATTTTCCCTCTTCTTGCCTCTTCTGGCTTCTTTTTTCCTGTCTTTCCCCCCTGGTCAGGCCTGACGTGTTCCCTCCGGCTCGTCATTGCTTTGACGCCACCACAGATGCCCATCAGGGTTCCAAAAATACGCAAAAAACTACAGTCGCACAAGCAGTTGATGTCCAAAGCCAGCTCGGTGAGGAACCCGCTTGCAGTTTGGCACCCCGGGCCCTGCCCCACGTCCTCCTAAGTAAGCACTTACTGCTGAGCCTGACTTACATGCATATCGGCCTTGTGTTTTCTCTCGCTTGCAAAGAAGAGAAAAAAAAGGCACTCCACATTCTTGTCCCTCACGTGCAGCCACGGCAGCCTTTACTAGTTCCAAGCAGCGCGACGCTACTTCACAAGGGAGTAGAGGGAAGAGAAATGAAGGGAGGGCAGGTGATCCGACCTGACGACTAGGGATGTTGTACAGCAAACAATGAGAGGGGGGGGGGGAGAAAACTTTTTTCTTCTTTTTTCCCACTCCCATTACCCATTTTCCTTTCTGTTTCTGCGACGTGCTTGTGCATATGCAGCCGTGTGGCGTGCATGTGTGAGTGGTGTCTGCTGCGCGATGATGACATTTTCCGAGGGACCACCTCTGAACGAGCGGGGCAGCAGCGGTAGCAGCATACTACCCCCCTTCCCCCCCTCCGCCTCACACCCTCAGCCCAGGATGCTGGTTTGCAAGTGGACAGCTGTGTGTGTTGTCGTCCATGGAGACCCGATTGCTGCTCGTGCCGGGGAGGTAGGCAGGCCCAGGAGACTGCTTCGTTTCAGCCGCGCGCCGTAAGGCGCAGGTCCCTCCTCTTCTCCGGCAGGCGGGGTGAAACGGGGTGGGCTTGGTTTTGAGAGAAGAGGTCTGGCGAAAGAGTGACCTCGTGTCCAGCCAGTCAGCCTGCATATGCGAGGGCCGCAACATTACGGGGCAAGATTCTCCCCTCCTGCTTCTTCACCTGGCGTGCTGCAGGATGAGACGGACTGAGTTGACCTGCCCACAGGTCCACGCAGCCAGCTTGGATTGTCATTTTCCCCCTTCTCCTTCTTTCTTTGTTTCCCTTTCTTATTTCTGTGAGTCATCGTGAACCATGCCGCCGTCGACTGTGCAGTACGCCTTGCATGTTGGGCATCGATATCTTTATAGACCTGAAACAAATGGCACGCTGCGATGCAGCCACAAATCGTACAAGTGGCCCCCTGCGCGTCATCTCTCGTTCATTTTTTCACTTTTTTCACCTCCTATTCATCTTCCCTCCCCCACCTCTGGCCTGCCTCCTTTCTCGACTTGTTGTCGTTGGGCTCCACGAGTTTCACCCCTACAGCTGCACGTCGGAAAATCGTGGTGGCAGGGTAGGCTCGGCTCTACCCGATGTCTGGGTGACATCAGTGACGACATTTGGTTGTAACGATGAAATTCCAATTCAAGGGTGTGGGATGATGGTTCTAGAATGTACTTGGGGGTCTTGTTGGTTTTCCTGTTCCGTTTCGGAAAATTTAAAGATTCGGGTTGACTTTTTGTCTGACTGCTGCCATAGTAATCTAGCACGTGCCTAGGTGCTGACTTGGGTGTGGTTTGCTTTGCTTAGCCTTTGGCTTGTCAAGCAGCAGATCCGGCCTCCAAGGCAAATGCAGTATGAGGCATGAAACTTGATGCTTCCAAACAACGTAGACTGACTACACATCGCCTCAGGTTCTACTTTGGAAATATGTATGATGGTAAAATCAGAGAGAAACTACAGAACTTTGACTCAGCCCGGACGTTGCCATTGAGAATGTGTACATAGTAGATAGTACCTAGGAAATTAGATTTGCTGTCAGGAGGGCTGAGTCGGTTGTTGTACCCCTGTTCTGTGCTTGCCCAGGTGTCTCTAGGCCCAAGCGCACTGGGCAGAGCTGAGACCCTGGAGCTGTCACTCACTGGTGGTCACTGAGCTGAGGCTGTCTCACATGCAACGTCGCCAGACTCGGGAGGCTTTCCAGAAACCACCATCAAGCAACCAACCATGAATATCGTGGAGGGGAACAGTCTTCTCGACCCATCATCACTTGATGCTGGTATGTCCCCTTTCTCTTCCTTGTAGGCTGTTGTACCTATGGCCTGAAAAGTCCTCCCTTCCTGAAAGCAAGTAAACAAAACGACGTCCACTAACCTACATCCCTGCGGCAGTCGGCTACGATCCCATAGACCACCTGAACGCCCTCTTCTCCCACCCCTCCGCCGCCGTTACCTCCATCGCCCGCGTCTCCTCCACCTTACAGACACACAAAGATGAGCTCACGGCCTCCATCACCACCAGCGAGGCCTCGCAGGCCTGGCGGCCCGACTCGTCCCTCGAGCGCATGCAGACGGCTCAGGCGGAGCTCGCCTCGCTGTTCCAGCGCATCGAGGGCGTGCGCACCCGCGCCCAGCAGACCGAGCGCGACATCACCACCATGACGGCCGAGATCAAACGCCTCGACGGCACCAAGCGCAACCTGACCCTCAGCATGACCGCCCTCAAGCGCCTGCAGATGCTGACCACCGCCTACGAGCAGCTGCGCGGGCTGGCCAGGACCCGCCAGTACCGCGAGTGTGCGGGCCTGTTGCTCGCCGTGCTTCAGCTCATGAAGCACTTCAATAGCTATCGGAGCATCGAGCAGATCGCCGTGCTGAGCAGGAATGTCGCCGACCTGCAGAGGGAGCTGCTGGAGCAGGTCTGCGAGGACTTCGAGATAGCCTTTGCCAAGGGCGAGATCGCCGCGCGCCGCGGTACCCTGGTCGAGGCCTGTCTTGTTGCCGACGCCCTGGGCGACACCGCCAAGAGTAGGCTGATCGCGTGGTATGTCAACACCGAGCTGCGGGAGTACCGGCAGGTGTTCAGGGGCAACGACGAGGCGGGCAACCTGGACAACATCGGCAGGCGGTATGCCTGGTTCAAGCGGATGCTCAAGACACACGAAGATGAACACGCCGTCATCTTCCCGCCGCACTGGAGGGTGAATGAGATGTTGGCCATGTCCTTCTGCGACGGCACCAGAGAGGACTTCAAGGGCATCCTCGAGAAGAGCATGAGGCGGGCCGACGGCAACAAGATCGACGTCAACCTGCTGCTCAGCTGCCTGCAGGAGACGATGGACTTCGAGCAAGGCCTGGAGAGGCGCTTCGGGAGTGAGCTGCCGCGCGCGAGCATTGACACACTCAGCTCCTCAGACGACCGGACGCAGAACTTCCACGGGTCCATCTCCGTAGCGTTCGAGCCATATCTGAGTCTCTGGGTCGAGTCGCAGGACAAAACCCTGGCGGCCATGATTCCAAAGTACAAGAATGATCCTCTGATCCCGGAGGACGAGGAGTTCTCGACCAGTGCTGTCATACCGTCGGCGATTGAGCTGTTCCAGTTCTACAAGATCACACTCTCCCAGTGCGCCAAGCTGTCGACGGGAGAGCGATTGCACGACCTGGCCAAGATCCTGGCCAAATACCTGGAGGAGTATGCCCAGCAAGTCCTGCTGGGAGTTCTCCAGCGGGGCGGCCCCCATGGACCAGCACTGAAGGACACCGTGCTCGTTCTCAACACGGCGGACTTTTGGCACACCAACACCGTCCAGCTGGAGGACAACATCAAGAAGCGCATCGACCCGGAGCTTGCGGCCAAGATCGACTTGTCATCGCAGGCGGACGCCTTTCTAGGCGTCGCCAGCGCCTCTGTCCAGGCGCTGGTGCAGAAAGTAGAGGCGGATTGCGAGGGAGCCTGGCGAGAGATGAAGAACACGAATTGGCGGGACATGGAGAGCGTGGGCGACACCAGTTCGTATGTCAACGAACTTCTGAAGCACATCAACACCCAAGCCGAAGAGATCCTCTCGCTCATCGTCAAACAACAATACGCAAGGGCGTTCTGCGACAAGCTGGTCGATCGTCTGGCGGCGGTCTACATCACCAATATCGTGCTATGCCGTCCCATTTCCGAAGGTGGTGCAGAGCAGGTATGTCTCTTCTCTTTTGGAATCACTTTATGTGCACAGCTGATTTGCTAATTTCTTCTTCTTTTCTGTAGATGCTTCTCGACAAATATACCCTTGTCAAGGATTTCGAGAAGCTCATTTCCTTCCACAACTCATCATCCGCCTCCAACCCTCCAGCGTCTTATGTAAAACGCGTCAACCAGAGCATGACGCGCATCGACCCACTTCTCAAGACCCTGCAGGTCAGGCCCTCGCCCCCCGAGGGTCTGGTGCAGGCCTACCTGATCCACATTGGGGACCGCTCCGACAGCAACTTCAGGAAGATCCTCGAACTCAAGGGTGTTCGCAAGCAGGAACACGCCCACCTGCTAGAGCTCTTTACGATCCATCGGGACGGCGCCGGTGCGGACAAGCAGCTAGTCGACAACTCGCCCCTGCTTACGCCTCTCATGATGACCTCAGCGTCTGCTCTCGGCAGCGCAGGCCTCCCAGTCATGAACCTGCCCGGCGGCCCCGGCGCGGCTGGTCTGCAGGGTCGGTTTGACGCGGCGTCCTTGGGCGAGAAGCTGCTCAGCGCCGCCCGTGATGCGTCTGACCGCCTGGGTACTCCGACCACCGGGGGTCCTGCAGGTGCCCCAGGAGAGAAGGTCACGATCAACGAGAATCTGAAAAATATTGGCAAGTTCTTCAGGAGGGATATTGGTGTGCGATTTGGAAAAAGAGATATCACTCCTACCGGAGGTGGTGGTGACGACTCTCAGCGGGGGTAGTGGGGAGAAGGACGGGGGGGAAACTGCTGTTGCGGCCGTCAGCGCAGTTAGTAATCGGACAATGCAATTTATCTCTCTCTCTCTCTCTCTCTCTAGGTTCACAGTTTTCGAATCCCAAAAGCCACCTGGACTTTTTTTTTCTTTCTTTGCATCAGCAGGTGTCAGAACATTATCGTACATGCATGCACTGTATCTTGGGTATTTCCAGAATACGACGTGTCTCTGACATTCTCAGTTGCCTCCACCAAAACAATCAGAACCTTGGGAAAGTTATCGGGCCTTATGAGATCAAGTACCACAACGTCCCTCGTATCAAGCCGAGGTTCACTCTCTTTTTTCGATAGATTCTTTTCCTTGGCGGGTCTGTGAGCAGGAAGGAGCGAGCAACAGGGGCTTCAGTGCTTACAGGGGATTTTCTTCGGGCCCAGCGACCACCAGAGGGGTTTTTCCTTCGTCAACAACATCATCAACAATTACTGTTTCCATCCACTCTTGTCGCTAGAGGTTGTGATGCAGCTCTCTTCGCAGGTCAGTCCAGATATGGGCACGTCCTGTATGCCGTCTTCTACATGGGATCGACAAAACGGTGGCAATTCGTCTGATTTCAACAGGGAAATGTTGCTTTTGTTTATAAAAAAAAACCCACCTAGTGACAGGATGACAGTAAGCAACAGACTGAAAGGGCGCCGAGGGTGTGAAGGTCATCTCATGGCGTCAGGGCTAAGACCCGCTTGTTTGTCTCCGGTATAACACGCCATTGGCCGGGTAAGCGACGATGGCTGCCAGGCGCAGTAGCTTATTTACAGCAGGATTGCCGTGAGGCTGACCTCGACCTCTTCTTCCCTTTCGCCCTGAGGAAGGGGGAGGGGGCCAAGAAATGATGTGAGTTCCTGACACGATCCCTCTCTCTCTCTCTCTCTCTCTCTCTCTCTAAAGCACGCGAACGGGGCCAAGTATCTGCAATTGCTCTCAGACGCCCAACCCTTTACCGTTGCACGCCTAACTACATCCATTACTAAGTCTCGAGCCGGCTGGTCCATGCGGCAAACAGTGCCCACTGTTATAGGATCGAACGGATGGGCTCACCACCGCCACGACGACCTAAACACAAGGAAACTTGGTTATGCACCTACGCTTGAAGATCACCGCATTCCTCAGCCCGTAACATGTCGACACTGCTTGCAGAAAATGGTCTAGAGCCTCAACCAAGACAAGGATTGTGCTGCCCCAAGACCCATTGAGCTACAAGTACCATGCAGTATCTGCTCGGCCGCCACGCTGTGCCGCTGGCATGATTATGCAAACATACCCGCGATGGATCGATGTTCGAATCCTTCCAGGTGCCTTGTACCACTACTCTGTCTCTCCCTCACTTGCTGCACGTCGCCCCAGGTACAGCACAAGCAAAGACCCCTCGAGGGGGCGTGTGTCCAAGTTCTGGAATGGGGGACGCACCTGAAACGTTTTCTAGTGTGCACCGTTCGTTGCGCGGCAGTTCTAGAATCTCTGCAGAAGAAGCGAGATTTGCCTCGCACAACGTGGGAGGAGGTGCCAAACACACAGAGAGAGAGGTCCGTGGAAGGCAGTTGTTGACGAATTTCGTGACCTTTGGCGTGCTAGCACTGTGGCGTCAGTGCCTGCATTGATGCGTTGGATGAGTCTATGATGTTGGGGCGGAATCTTTTTTATTTTCCTTTCGGGAGAACCTGCACCGTCCCGTCCAGCACCACACAGTCTCTCTCTCTCTCTCTCTCTCTCTCTTTCTGACACACGCACGCTTGCAAAGTCACGTCAGCCTTCATTACCCGACCTTGCCCTTTCCCATTTCAGTTCAAAGAGATCCGGTTGCCACTTGGTTGGTTTTCTTACCGATCCTGTCTGCTTACGTTGGGCGAGCTCCAACCTTCTTTTCCTGTCTTTCTTCCCCTCCTTTCACTTCTTTGAACCTTACACTCAAACCCCAACACTGGTCTATTGCACACTGTCACCACACACAAACGCCTTCGTGGGAAGAGACAAAGAGGCATCGATGGTGGATGACAGCCTCGGTCGAACACGTCGCCGCGAAGACGAGGTGAGAGACATCTTTTCCCCCGACAAAGATGTCCAACGCCGGACCTCTCACGACGACATTCACCGCGCCGCCGGCATGCACGACTGCGACCGGCCTCTACCAGATATGGGACGCCACAGAGACAAACTCGTTATACTACTATGAGCAGGGGCCGCTGGCCTCGATGACGAGCTGTTACCCGAGTGGCTATGACCCGGTGCCTGAGCAGTACTACTCACCTGGCTTGTGTCCGAGTGGATATACGGCGGCTTGCTCGAGCACGGATGTGGTGTCGGCTACGGTGACAGAGACTGCAGTTACCTGCTGTCCCACGGGCGTCGTGTACACGTGTGCGGCAAGCTCAACGCCGGGCCAACAGTACCTGGGATGCACGACGAGCTTTGGTGGGCCCCTGGCCGTGGCGGGCGTGACGGCGGTATCTGACGGGCAGTCATATACGACGGCGACGACGGAGAGTAATGGATTTGTGATGGGCGCGAACAGTATTGCAGTACGGTTTCGTTCGGGTGACTTTTCGGCCGGTGCGGTTGCCACGGTAAGCTCCTGACAGGAACATTGGTGGTTTTCGATTGAGGAACAATCTACTGACAGTTGTTTCTGCCTTTGTCCCTCACACAAAAGACCTCTGCAACGACGACGGCACCATGTCCAATAGAGACAGCATCCATCACGCCGTCGTCGTCGTCAACCGACAGCAAGGCACTGTCGACTGTGGGGATCGCTGGGATAGCAGCCGGCTCAGCAGGAGGGGCTCTCATCATCGGCAGTTCGCTGGCTCTTATCCTCTGGCTCCGCAGGAGGAAACAGAGGGCATTACGAAGGCAACACTCCCAAGGCCGATCCCTCTCAACAACACCTACGCCACTATTACCGCCACCGCCGCCACCACCAACAAGACCACCGCGACCCCAAAGGCCCCCATCCCTGCCGCCCCCACCGCCCCCTAAAGACCGACACCTCTGGCCGACCTCGCCGACCCCGAGCAGCACGAGCGACTTCAAGAAGCATTACTACTACTCCCATCGTGACGACCTTCCCAGGAGGTCCCGCTCTCACGACGACTTCAAGAAGGCCGCTGGCCGGGACACCAAGTCGACCTTCGACAGCCTCTATGGGCCCTTTGAGCTCCCCACCGCGACCACCGCCAGGAGCGAGAACGATGTCGAGCTGCACGAGCTGTACAGCGAGTGGCCCACGAGCCCCAACTCAGCGACTGGGCTGGTGTCGCCCACGAGCAAATTCTCACACTCGGCGTCGGCGAGACACCATCAGCAACACCATCTGGCCTCGCCTAGGGCCAGAGAGTACTTTCCCCCGCCGCCGTCCCCCCAGGTACCCGCTCGTTACTGGACACCGACACCACCACCCCCGCTGCTGACGATGACGACGACCTACGGAAGCAGTAGCCAGCCAGCCGAGCTCGAGTCGCCGTCGCGGAGCTTCGGGTCGACGGTGAGGCATAGGCGGATGCCTAGTGGGCGGTTGGGGAGCAGCTGGGCGCCGGCCGAGTTGCCCGGGGACTGTGAGTCTCCTGGAGCTAGTAGGGCTCCAGGGGGGTTTTTGTGATAATACTCACGCCTTTGTCATCTTCTATGTTTTTTTTTCTTTCTATTTTTCGTTTCCTTTATATTTTATTTATCTTGGTGACGGTTGCATATCTTGTCATCCATGAGGCCGTATGAACGTTGACTGTACGAATATTCTGGGTTTTCCGGTGGGAAGGAGAAGGATTCTGTATTCGTATCTTGTGCATTGCCTCGGCGCAGGACTTTGATTTCTTTTCATTTTTCTTCGTCTCTCGTGTCCTTCATCACAGAGGGAGGGACATATTGGTTTCAATTCGACATTTGAGCCTTGTCAAAGCGCAAGATCAGAGGGATGTATTCACACAGAGAATTCTCGGCCACCTTACCTATTCGTGTAATATTTCTCCCTTTTTTTTTTTTCCTCGGTGGGGGGAGGAAGAAGCAGTTGTGGAGCAAAATCTTGGGAGGGAAAGAGGAATCTGGGCGTTAGGCTTATGTTGAATCAGGCAGGGATTCTCACGATGGGGGAAAACAAGACAGAGCACGTTGAGATGGTTGTGAGATATGAAGCATGGCCAAAGTGTGCGAGTACATGTGTGCGCGGTCTGGCGGCCTGGGCAACGCATGGCAATGCATGGTCAAGAGTTCTCTGCCAGTAGAGCAAAGATTGTACCAAAAGAAGATCATACCGACAGTCGAAAAAAGAGTTTCTGGGGCCGAGAGATGTGTTTGCATGGAGCGATCAAGATCTCATGGCTGCATTGTGTCCTTGTGGTGCTAAGTGATATGATACTTACTGTTCATACTACCAGTCCTCTGGGTTATGCGTGTGAGTACTTGCAAAAGTTTGGTCTTCTCCTTCCGCTCACCCTGTTTTTTTCCCTTTGTTTTCTCTACTTCTTTTTTGGGATCAGCCTTTTTGCTACGCCTTGAAGCGTCACGTAAGGATGTATGTGCTACAGTACAAGCAAGCCCAGGCCGGCCCTCAGATGTTAATACTGCCTTTCAGGGTGTGTCTGTAGAAAGAAGGCCACGAGGCGAACGGCAACATGCTGGAAGCCCCTTCAGCGCGACATCAAAAAGTCCTTGGGGGGAAAAAAGAGAAGGGAAAGCAGAAGAAAGAAGGGGAAGAAAAAAAAGGAAAGAAGTTTAGACGTATGCCAAAAATGCACGTTGGGGAATAACACGTAGGGACGGATTGTTGGTGACCAGTTGCGACGACGGGAATCTCGTCTGCTCTTCCATTGTGGACAGCAGGCGAAAGGCTGAGGTTGACGTGGATGCCATTCCATCCCATGTGGTCGGGTCCAAAAGTTGGGAGACGGAGCCGTGTAATATAGAAACCACGTGTGTGTGTGTGGGTGTGAACAAGCGCCAACGGAAGATCGACCAGAGAAGAAGACCGAAGGAGGAACTTTGGGACCAACAGTCCCGTGTCCCAACAAAAAAAAAAAAAAAAAAAAAAAAAAAGAGAGAGCTCGCTGTATTTCCACATAATGTCGGCCATCAAGCTCTTGAGAATGTCCACCGAAGTGTAGGACCTACCATGCGCTTGACGAGATCCTCGGCTGCGAAACGACAAAACTTCCTTCCGTCCTGGCCTGCGCCCTCCTCCTCCTCTTCCTCGTGCAACAGTAGCCGCAACATTTGCCAACCGCCCAAGCAGATCTATTGCCCGAAACCCCACCTGGCGCTTGCCAACGTGATCCACACACCCACACACACAAAGTTTTAAACCTTGCTCCAGCCCAGCCAGCCAGAAGAGAGAGAGGGAGGGTGGACGCGGTAACAAGCAGAAAGAAAGAGGGGGAAACAAAAGGTTGGAGTGGAGAGAGAGAGAGAGGGGGGGGGAGGGGTGACGAGACAGGTATCCAATCAGAGCCTATACGACTTTGTCTTTCCTCTCTCTCCCGGGGGAGGTCGCGGACGAATTGAAAATAAGCTTTGCCCACTCTTGTTGTGTGCCGGGCGTCTAAATGCAGTGTGACGGGTGAGATGATTGGGCATGGACCCCTGAAGGGGGGTGTGGATGGGTTGTTTTTTTTATGTTGTTTCTGGCGTGTGGTGCGTGCTAAGGTACAGGTGCGCGATCCTAAATTTGGACCAGTGCTGATACCCTACCCCTACCACCTCTATTGCCAGTACCACCAATATTGTTGGAGTGTGTGTGTGTGTGTGTGTATGTGTCTCTCGGCTAACTTCTGCTCTTCGTAAAGGCCTTTTTGTCGGTACGTGTTCTCCGAGGTTGCTGCCAAGGGACAAGGGGCGTTCTCAAAAGATCTGCGTATGCAAGCCATCCCGCTAGTGAGAGGGGACTTGACAGGGTCCACAGCGCTTAGAGAGGGGAGAATTAGCCCCTGCTACAGTAGCCAACATGCTTTTTTGGGGCAGAGAGGGCGGGTAGAGAGCGACGCCCGTGGCTACCATGCCCTTCTCGGTTGAAGGAGGAGAGAGCACGATAACCCCCCAGGCAAGAGAAGGCGAGAGGGGGAGAGACAGACCGACAGACAGGGTGCAAGGTCTGTTGGTCTAATCAGACAGGCCTGTTCGCTTCTTTGGTGGTGCACACTTGCATTTGTAACGGGCGGCTGCTGTTGCTCGCTTTGGTGGGTGGTGCTTTTGATAGTCGCTCGAGGTGAAGTGGTTAGCCCATTAATGTTTGCCATCGTCCGCCCGTGATAATTTGACCTTTTCTTTTCTTTTTCTGTTTTCCCTCTCTTCCTCCTATTCCTCCCTTCTCTGTTTTTTTCTTCTCTAGTTCCTCCCCGTCTCGTCAAGCTTTTCTTCATTTTATTTGCCTGCCTGCTTGCTTGGTGGGCTGTGAGGCTCTGCGTGGCTCCGAGTCGATTGAGAGCCCTTTCTGCGTTGTGCGACGTGTAGGAGAGAAGAAGAAGCTGCTGCGGCAACAACAACATCACCAGTCAAAGTCGTCGACAATGTACTCATAGCAGAGTGGACGAGACGAAACCCTTTTACACACTCTTCCTCTCCCATCATCAACCTGAACACCCCGGACGAACGGGTCAAGACAAGCAGACGCACCACCTTGTGGAAGATTAAAAAATAAAAAATAAAAAGGAAGGGGAAAAACGAAGAGAGAAAAAGGGGAATACAGGAGGTTTCAAGACTTCAGATTACCATTGTCAGCCCGTCAAGATGTCGCCTAGATTACCACAGGGAGGCGCCTTCTCTCTTTTCCCCAGGGAGAGATCGCCCTCGGGCGGATATCAGCACGCGGGGGCCGCCGGGTCCGGGCCAAGACCATCCATCGACTCTGTGTCGCGGGACTCGCCCTCCAGGACGGGAAGGCGCACCCCGCTGGAGCGCAAGATATCCGTAAGGGACGGGAAGAAGCCGGCAGCCGCGCTGGCCAATACGGACCAACCTGGTGCCAACAACAATAACATCAATGCCTCGCTGTCGAAGAAGGAGGAGGAGGAACACGATCGAGGGAAGGAGGAGCCAGTGATAATACAGCGCCCTGCTCCTGTGGCTCTGGCCAACTCGACAACACCGCCGCCGCCTCGCTGTGGAACGGCCTTCTCAGAGGCGCAGACCCTCGTGCGGGAGAACAGCACGCGGTCGAGGAACTCGATCGCCAAGCTGCCATTCGCGCCTGAGGACGGCAGCACCACGGCCAACGGACCCCCGGCACCAGCACCTGTGCGCTCCATCTTCCCAGAGTACAACCCAAACGTGCCCCTCGCCCAGCAAAACTACTACCCAACCCAAGCCAGCCCCACGCACATCCCACCAGAGGCCATCAGCCGGCGCCTCTACTCGCCCACCTCTCCAGACGCCCACAGCCAACACCAACACCACCCCTCAACCTCCCCTCCCAACAACAACAACAACAACAACAACAACAGCAGCAACTACAACGGGCCCCAATCTCCACCCCTCCGCAGCCCACAGAGCGCTGGCACCGCCAACACTGCTGCTCCACGCAGGTGGCCTCCGCCCCGTGCCAACGAGGTGCACCCTGCCCAGCCGCCCGAGACCAGCACGACGGAGCAGCTCCGCGACTACTGGAAGGTGGCCAACGGGTGGAAGGCGAGCGCGAGCGAGGGGCGCGTGTACACCTTCAAGATCAGCTGCGAGCGCGACGCGCCCGTGTACACGCTCGCCTCGAGGGCCCAGCAGCCCTTCTACCGCGTCAAGCTGGATCCCACGAGCACCTCTGCCAATGTCTCCGTGTCGCGCTTTGACCCTGCTCGGCCGTATAAGCCGCCTGTGCCGCCCAAGGACCACAGCGGCAGCGGCGGCAGCCGCAACGGGAGCAGCGAGAGCGTGGGCGGCAGCGGCAGCGGCCTGAGCCTGTCCCTCGGCAAGGAGACCAGCGCCAAGGGCTGGCAGGAGGTGCTGGCCACGACGCTCGAGGAGAAGGCAAGGCACCACGCCCCGCACGACGGGCTCGTGGCCCTCCTGTTCCCGTCCGCGGCCGCCAGGCTGGCCATGGAGAGCCAGTACACCAACGCGGCGGCGTGCGCCACGGCCGAGCGCGAGTGTGCGCGGCTCGTGTGGGACGACGACAGCGGCAGCCACTTTCTCGTGCACCCGGCGCTGGCCATGCCCTTCTGCGTCACCATCGAGCGGAACCCCACGTGGTCCCGCACAGAGTACACCCTCGAGCACATCGAGTCGCCCCAGCACTTTGCCCGCCTGACCAAGGACGGCACGGGCACGGGCTGGCTCGAGATCGACACGGGCATCGCCTCCAAGATCGACGCCGTGTACCTGGCTGATGTCGCGGTCACGGCCCTGCTGCTGGTCGCGCATGCCGACGGCGACTTCAGCAGGGTCGAGGTCTTTGAGCCGCCGCCGTCTATCGGGAGCGGACGGAACAGCAGGCAGGACAAGAGGCCGTCGAGTCGCATCAGCCGGTTGAGCACGAGGATCGGAACCGGCGGGATTGGTGATCATAACAATCACAACAGCAAGAAGAAGAAGAAGGTCGGCAAGAGCCCCCTGGAGTCGTTCGAGCTGGACCTCGAGAGCCAGACGAGTGACCTGAAGAACCACTTGTCGTCGAGTAAGGAAAAGGACGGGACGCCGGGCTGCGCGAGGATCCTCATCTCGGTGCTGAGTGTCACCTTCAAGTGCTTGATATGGTGCGCCACGGTCGCCTTCAAGGCGCTGACGGGTTGTATTGCGCTGATTGCCAAGTGTGTAACTTCTGAGAAGTTGTAAAGTCGCGCAAAATCAAAGGGGGGGGGGGACGATTTTTCTAATGATATGCACGATGGATGATACGAGAAAGAGAGGAGGAAAGAAAAAGATATCGGTAATGGTTGTAGATGACGACGATGGGCCGGCGAGTTGCATCTGAGGGCGTGGATCTCTCTTCTTGGGATTTTTCTTCTTCTTGTTCATTTCTTTGGCATTGTATTTCCCATGATACCTCTTCTGTCTCGGCATAATTCGAAAGCTCTTTGCGGCCGGCTCTGCTTACTTTCCTGCGCGTGCTGGGGGGGGGGGGGATGATCTGGGTTGTCCCACGTCCTTCTGCTACCTCTTGCGCTCGCGTACCTTGAAGTTCTTCCCTTTTTTAGTAATGCCTCCCACTGTCGCCGTCTTGGCCATCTTTGCCCGCTGCATCTCGAGCTCCCTCTCGGTATCCGTCAGGGCATTGAGCTTCTTCCTTGCAGTCTGTAGCTTCTGTCGTAATCGCTCGGCGTTCTGCTTCTTTCGCATCTTCTCTTTCGTTTTCTTGTCGTCCATGTCGTCCACCATGTCGTCGTCGCTCTCCTCGGGCTCTGGCAAAATTTCATCCCTGTCCTCGGCAGTGTCGGCAAACACAATCTTTTTTGGTTTCGACTGTGCCTTTGTCGTCCGCGGTGGTGCCTCGTCGTCGTCCTCGTCACTGTCAAAATCATCGTCTTCCTCCTCCGCATCGGCAGCAACACCGGCAAACGCGCCAGCAATAACAGCCCGCTGCTCAAGCCGCGCCACCTCCTTGGCAGCCACGTTGCGCATGGTCCGCAGGTACCCGAGATCCTGCGTCTTCAGCAGCCGCACGGTGTCCACGTCCATGGCCTTGTGGCCCCGGTCGCCTGCCACTGTTCCCGTCCACCTCTTGCCTCCCGCGAGCTTGTCTGTGGAGAACTTGCCCCGGGACACCATCCCAAAGTAGAACTCATCTTCGTTCCGCTCGGCGGCCTTTTGCTTCAGGCTCTTGAGGACCGTCTGTTTCTTCTTGTGGTCTTTGGCTCGGAGGGCATAGTCCTGGTGGAAGAAAGAGAAAGAGGGAAAGTTGTCAGCGCCCGGGTCATCATGCGTGAATGAGAATCTTTTGTCGAATGAATGGATTTTGGAGGTTGGGAGGTGGGAAAAGAGAAGGAGGGGAAGAGGAAGAAGAAGAAGCGTACCTTGTGCTTCTCGAGAAGGCCGAGCCTCTCGCGCCCCTTGAGCTGGCCTCTCTCGCGGTGCGAGCGGCGCTGTATTGAGTTTCGTAATGAGGACATGGTTTCTGAGTTGGGTTGTGAAAGGAAGGGGGTTGTTTGGTGGACTGCTGGGGTGAAGGCAAGGGAAGATGTTTCTCTCTGGGAAGCGAATGGTAAAGTTGAAGATGGGAAATTTCCAGATTGCCGATAAGATAAGGAATGGTGCTGTAGTTGTGACCCACAGAATCTTTAGGCAGTGTGTGGGTAGGCGCTTAGCGCAGACTCCATGTGCCTCTTTCCTTCAGGGCATTTTCAAGCATTGAATTTATTCATTACAGAAATGGTTCTCGGGATAGATAAACGTCACTGTCTCGACACACATCTGGCAACCTTCCGACCTCCGTACATGTGAGAATATCAGTTATCCTGTTCCTTTCCCCGTCTTGTATGCAGAGCTCCTGCGATTCACGCAGCGTGTCGTTCCCAACCAAACGGACCACGAGCGCTCAAATCTGAACCCGAGTCTGCGTGACTTCAAGCAGTATCAACATCCTCATGAAGCTCGTCGTGCGATCTGAAATTCCAAACAAGTCTCCCATGTGTACAATTGGTCTGTATATGCCACAGAAATAATGCGTATCGGGGGCCAAGACGGCGTCCGGAGACCCGCAAGGCAGCCATCACTGTCTCCAAGACCCATCCCTGGATCCTCGGTCAGCGCCGGCGGTGGGTGGGACGATGGGCTTAGGTCGCGGCTCCGGCGTCTTCTCACTCCGTGGGATTCGTCCCGTTCTCGACACTCCCTCTGGGCCCCGGCTGGAATGTGCGAGGGATGCAATCTGACAGCCTTTCCCCCCTCCTCCCCCTTTTTTCTGCTTCATCGTCCAGGCCAATCTCTTCGATGCGAGGATGGATATGCGCCAGTGGCATGAGGAGAGAGAAACGTGTACATACACGCAACACGGCCTTGGCAGCACGAAATCTGATCTATACTTGTACTCCTTAAAATTACATTCCTGTCTCCTGGCGATCCTGGCCAGGACCCACTCGGGATGATCTCGACCTTATTTACAGGCATACTTCAACCCTAAAAACAGACAGACCCCAGGATGTTTCTGGAACGACTCGTACATACTATCCAGGGGCAGACGCTTTTTTCTTTCCCTGAGACAGGAAAACCGACCGACCCCATCAACTTGCAAAGCTTACAATTTCGTGTTCAGCGGCTACTACAGCCCTACCCCCTACCCCAGCTCTTTCTTCCCGATACGAGCCAGGTAATTAATTCTAATTCAGATGATGTCATCTATCCTGAGTGCAACGTCCGACTTTCTTCTCTTGACCAAGGCCAGGGCCACTACTATGCAAAGTCTGTTTCCATCAAATTATACATGAACTCGCAAACAATGTGGAGCGAGAAGAGGCACAGCCAAGTGGTCATCAGCCCTTTCTGCCTAAGCATGTTCTAGCTTAGCAGCACGCAGTGAGGGTCTCGGATTGGAGATGGGCACTCTTGAACGCCTCCTTCCATCTGCATGTCTGCAGCCCATTGGTCCTGCCAAAGGGGTATCTGCTAATCATGCAGGGAGACCTTGGTGACTGCCAACCAAACACCCCTAAAGAGAGAGAGAGAGAGAGACTGTGTGTGTGTGTGTGTGTCTGAGCAAGAGTAAGTGAGTGAGCGACTCTTGGGTGTGTTGTCCACTATGGAATTTCCACTCCATACAAAAGCACAAGCATCTGACAAGGGACGCAAAGTCGCGTGTTTTGTTAGGTTCTTGTCTGCTTCCCTTTTCTTCTTCTTCTTCTTCTTCTTCCCCCCTGTCTCTCTTTCTCTCATGCACACTCTTTTTCCTTCTAATCCTTTCTTTTTCTTTCCCCTCTTTCTTCTTTCTTCTTCGAGCTTGTTCATCTTCGACACGTTCCTTGCGTTGCGGCTGTCAACTTCGCATGATTCCTCCTTCTCGTCCGCCTCATCCGTCACGAGCACATGGCCGTAGTAAAGAGCCACCGTAGACAACTACGCGTGGCCCTGGTGGCAGTGTCTCTGGTCATCGCATTTCTTTTCACTTGCTCTCCATATCACTTCCCGCACAGCCTGCACAGGATTCGACCCTCCTACATACCCAGCAGCTATGACTGGTCGAGGAGGAAACAAACACATCCGGTGGAGAAATACGAGACTCTCCCTGAAGGATCTCCCAAACCCCTCCACCAGATCCAACACACCTTCGCCCCGGGCACAGGACGCGCACAAGAGTCACGGCGGAGCGAGGTCAAGAAGACCTTCAGGAAATGCTGGACTTCCTACCAAAGATACGCCTGGGGCCGCGATGAGCTGCAGCCGCTGGCTTTGTCCGGCTCCGACACCTTCTCGGGCTGGGGCGCCACCCTAGTCGACGCCCTCGACACCGTCATCCTCATGGACCTAAAGCCCGAGCTTGCCCACGCCCTCACCCACGTCGCCACCATCGACTGGGACAGTACAGGCCCGGGCCAGGAGACGTGTTCGCTGTTCGAGACCACCATCCGGTACCTAGGCGGCCTCCTCGGTGCTTATGACCTCTCCAACGAGACCGTTCTGCTGCGCAAGGCCGTCGAGCTGGGCGATATGCTGTACAGCGGGTTCGACACCCCAAATCGATTACCCGCCAACAACTTCCACTTCCAGAAGGCCAAGGACGGCGAGCTGATCCCCAGCGCGCGGGAGATCTCGGCCAACGTCGGCAGCCTGAGCCTCGAGTTCACCAGGCTAACCCAGCTGACGGGCGATCCAAAGTACTTTGACGCCATTGAGCGCGTCAAGAAGAGACTGTACGCGACGCAGGACCAGACGAAACTGCCAGGCCTGTGGCCACAATACATGGACGTCGTTAGCGGCCTGCTCATGGGAGACGGCACGTTTACTCTTGGTTCCATGGAGGACTCTCTCTACGAGTACCTGCCCAAGATGTACATGCTGCTGGGCGGGCTGGACCAGAGCTACAGGGACATGTACGAAAGGGCAATGACGACTGCCAAGAAATATCTGCTCTACCGGCCTATGCTCCCGGATGAGGACGTCGACATCTTGTTCGCCGGCAGCGCCATGTCAAATGGCCAGGGGACCGTCGACCTGATGGCGCAGACCCAGCACCTTGCCTGCTTTGTGGGCGGGATGTTCGCGCTGGGCGGGAGGCTGTTCAACCTTCCTGGGGACATCGAAACCAGCAGGAAGCTCACAAGAGGCTGTGCCTGGGCGTACAGGGTGATGCCGACCAACGTGATGCCCGAGGAGCTCAGGTTCGTGCCATGCCGGACTACCAATCTGGAGAAGTGCGCCTGGGATGAGGCGCGGTGGAAGAAAGAAGGCAGCGCGAGATATCCCAAGGGGGTTGCGGCGGTGTACATCAAGAATTATCTGCTGCGACCCGAAGCCGTCGAGAGCTTGTTCTATCTGTGGCGCATCACGGGCGAGGAGGTTTGGAGGGACACGGCGTGGGAGATGTTCTTGGCCATTCAAAAGGTGACGAGTACGGAGCATGCAAATAGTGCTATACGAGATGCCACGCAGAGCGGCGGCGGAGGAATGCTGGACAAGATGGAGGTAAGTTTTCTTTCGTCAGTGTCTTCTTCTGGAAGACAAGGCATCGCAATCTATTTTGAAGATCTTGACTATGCTAAACTTTGTTTGTGCAGAGCTTCTGGATGGCTGAGACACTGAAGTATTTCTACCTCATCTTTTCTGAGACGGACTTGGTGTCTCTAGATGATTACGTCTTCAACACCGAAGCACATCCCTTCATTCTTCCCAAGCCCTGAATATGCCTCCCCCCCCCCCCAAAAAAAACCCCCAAGGGGGGTTTTTGATGATTGTCGACTGCGACTGCTATTGTGCCGATGTGTACGGTTGACCTGACATTGTTGCGTAAGGGTTAGTACACGTTCACTGTTCGCTGCCTTGTGGTCCGTGACGAAGATGTCTGATGTATTGGCTGACGTACCATTCTAGAGCGCCACGTTCACTTCTCCATGAGTATGGGCTGAAGGCAGTACGATGGGCAGCAACGAGAACTGTCTTTCCTCCACCAGGACCTTATATGGATGAGCATCAAGCCGCCGTGATCAAGATGAGACTTGACATCGTCAGAGTTCTTGGCTGTCTTGAATTCAGCATTCGAAATGAGGCTTAGGTAAAGGAGAGGTCTGGTAACGACGGTGGATATGTCTACTTAGTAGCCGTGGTAGAAACCGGGACAGATTTCCTCAGAGGACATCATTGTCAGAGTAAAGGCCAACTGCACAGACAAACAGCGACAATGAGGAATGTCGTGTCGAGCTCCGGCTTCCGTGGATGATTGAGACTGAGAGAGATGTTGCAAGATGCCATGTCAACTCCTATGGCTAGGTAATAACATAGCAATGGTACTAAACGACGCATGGTAAGAGGAAGCAAGCGTCTGACTGAATTACACATATATTTAGTGTTGCCTTGGGAACTAGAGATGTCAACGTGACAAATACCACTCGCTGAACAGGTCAGGCGATTTCGAGTCCCTTCCCTCCCTGCTTATCTTTACAATCTTGTATCTGTAGAATTCTTTAGTGCCCTTGGCTCCGTATCGATGAAGCCAAAGTGTAAGCCTTGGCCGGGCATTTGTTTCGCTTCATTTGAAAAGGGGAGGCATCGGGTCTAACGCTGGGTGTGAGGTGGTAAAATACTCATTGCCGTGCTACGGTCGAGCGTGCCTGGAACATACTCCGGTCGTCTGACGACAGAAGGACTCCTTTTGTTGATAAAATGGTTGCACGCCCGGGGTGGGAGAACTGGGAAGGGATGCGCTGGCAGGAGGTCTTGTAGAGGAGAGAGCAGATAGAGAGACCTCTGCTTTCCTGTGAAAGAAAAGTCTGCGGCCAGGGACTCAGGTCGCGCCCCCACTTGTGCCCTCCGCATTTGAAGAAGGGCTGTGATTGCGTACCACAGAAGGGTCGAGGTTCTCTACGTTGATCTGGCTTAGGTCGATCTGCGTAACTCTATTTGGTAACTGTCAGAGATGAGACATGACAGAAAGAAAGAAAGAAAGAAAGAAAGAAAGAAAGAAAGAAAGAAAGAAAGAAAGAAAGAAAGAAAGAAAGAGAGAGAGAAAAAAAGAAAAAAAGAGAGAAACAAAACCCTCGAAGGAAGGAAAAGGGTGGGGGGGGGGGATGCTAGGACAAGAAAAGCTCACCGCTTATACGCATCATCAACAACGACCCCCTTGGCTTCAATCTGGGCGATGAGGTCTTTGCGCTCCTGGATCTGTTGCATAATGTACTCGACAGTCTTGTTCAGGACGAGGCCCTCGGAGCGGCCCATTCCTTCGAGGCCGGGGACCATGTTGGACAGCTTGTCAAAGCCGTCGCGGATGGCTTGGCGGCGCTTTTGTTCTGTTTTTGGTTGAGAGGGGTGTGAGTGCGTTGTTCGTCGGTGTTTCTCATGGTGTGTGTGTGTGAGTGAGTGAGAGAGAAAGAGAGTGTGTGTGTGTGTGTGGGAGGGCGGGGAGAGAGGAGCAGGACAAAACACGCACCGCTACTTATGTGATTTTGGCGCTTTTGGGCCTCGGTCAGCCTGGGCTTGTTCTCGTCCTGCGACTGGACCTCGGACATCCGGGCATCGACTGTACGAGCGTCGCGCAGGGGCGGTGACTGTTCGGGTTCTGACATGTTGACGGGCTCTGGGGAGCTTATTGTCGTTGGAGGGGGGTGATGAGGAGGAGGACGAGGTTTATCTCTGTGTCTGTATCTGTATTTTTGAGGGGGATTGTGCAAGGGCTGCTGTGTGTTCTTTGCTTGAATCCCTTTTTTTTTTGGACTGGGAAAAATATCTATCGTGTTGTTGTGGCATACGCAGTGTGTCTTTGAAGGAGATTGGGTTTAAGTAAGTACTGCTGTGAGCTATGATGGACCTTGACTAGATGATGCGTCGAAAGAGGGTAGGTACGACTTGCGGCCAAGCATGTGACAGAGGCTGACTGCAAGGTCCCGGACCCACCCCCGCACTTTTCCGGAAGAGGAGAGCTACTTCCTGACGGTCTCGTGCCTGCGGGGGCGTGTTTTATTTTCCTTTGTTAGTGATAGACATGAGGGAGCCAATACGCCGATGATCCCTTCCTACTTATGGTTGGATGGAAATGAAATAGCAGTAGGAGAACAGAGGCTACCGAGATGTAACAGCTGGGTAGTACAGTCGCAGCCAAGGCTGTGTGTATAGCCTCTCACGCTGAACATTCATATGCATACTTTCCAGGACATGTTCTTGTGAGTTCTCTTTTTTTTTTTTTCTTTTTTCGTTTTTCATACTCCTTCAAATCATACTGTCATTTGTATAATGGTGCTAAATTGTCCCGTCTGTACTTCGTATTTATGCTGATGGTCATAGGCTTTGAAGCGCTAATCAATCTTGCAGGTTTGACTTGTAGCTAACAAGCCAGTTCGGACTCAAAATTAGGAATTTTACACTTTCTATGTCTAAAGTCATCTTTCATCTACCCTGTGTCTCTATTCTGTCTGAGCAAGCAACCACTCTAACCAGTCTCTATCATCTATTATAGATCTAACCCTACCCTCTAGCCACTCTGTATTGCCCCAGAATCCCCAGCTGGCCTGGAACCTCAGCCAGTCCACAAGCGCCGCCTCCCAGTGCCGCACAAATGTATCCCACTCGTACTCCTTCCCCGAGACCTGCCGCAGCCTCTCCAGGTAGAAGCGCAGCAGCTTCTCCTCGCGCCCGTCCATGGGCTGCTGCGGCGCTCTGCTCAGGCTGAGCATCGACCGCGGTACGGAACAGGTGAACAGCTTGGCGAGGTCGCAGACGCCGAGCCCTAGGCCGACGTATTGGAAGTCGAAGAAGGCGACCTTGTCGCCCTCCTCGCTGGTGAAGAGATTCTCTGACTTGACGTCTCCATGGATCAGCGTCTCGTACGGCGACACGCCATCCTCGGCGCAAGGTGCCAGCACCCGTGCGACGAGCTCTGCGAGCGACTCCTCCCGCCCGCCCACCGGCCGGCACAGGGCCTCGGACCACTCAGTGCCCTCGTCCTCGCACAGGTCGGCATACTCGCCCCGCCTGGTCTGCAGGTACGTGTATCCGCCGTTGAGCCACACCCTCGCGGCCTGGCTGTCGCTTACTGCTGTCGTCGTCGCCGTCGCACCAGCAGCATTGGGATCTTTGACTACGGTATCACCATGTTGTGCGAAGTGCTCGAGCGGCGGCCTCACCAGTCCGTCGCGGTCGAGAGTACCGATACGGGGCCACCAGTGACCGTGGAACCCGGCCAGCCACCGCAAGGCTCCGTACACCTGTGCCTCGGCCAGAGCGGCGCGCTTCCCACCCGCAACGGGGAACGCGGGGCGGAGGTCCGTGAGGAGCATGGCAGTTTCGAGGTCGGCATCCGGGCCCGAGCTGAGGCTCGCCCGACACGTCGCCACCGCGATGTCTGGGGGCAGGTCCGGCGCGAGATGGGTGTAGAACGAGAGCTCTACCTGGTAGGACAGCAGCTTGCGAGTGCGACCTTCATCCGGCTTGGATCCGCGATTGGCATGGGGCGGCGTGATGTACTTCAGGACCAGCGAGACATGTGAGCTCTGCGCGTCCTTCTTTTTGTCCTCAGGCAAGTCAACAACGGCGCCGTTGTCCATAGGGGCGGCGAGGATGTGGCAGATGTGGCCGTAGCCTGCCCATAGCGACTGGAGGCTGCGGCACGAGACCAGGCGCAGGTTCTGCCTCGCGAGCAGATCTGTGGCGACCTTCTCGATGTTGGCCTGCGACTGCATTCTTCTGGGGCGGTGGAAACTGAGGCAGGGGAGGCAGAAGAAGGCAGGTGGCAGATGTCAGGACCAGCAGAAGTTTATGTCTTTAGGATGAAGGATACAAGACCAGATGGGCTTCTTGACAACCCTAACCCTCGAGATGTTTCGTTTTGCGGTGCTGCTGGGGGAACCCCCTGCTGACCGCCTGTACTACCCCCCTACTGAGCCGCAATCAGGGCCCCACACTTGCCCGGGAGAACCACCCCGGGAACGTCATCCAGCGCCATCAATTCGATCTTTCTCCTGACTCGACTTTACGATCACCTTCAGATGGAAGCAGCCGCGACCTCGACTCAGCGCTAAGGGGCCCCCTCCACCTCCTACTTCTCCTCCCCGTCAGGCTCACTTCTCCTTTCCTCTTCGGCACCATTCATGCCCTCCTTCTTCAGCCTCAGCCTTTGGAACACCTCAGTCGCCATGGCCTACACATCTGTCCCCTCCGACGGTCCGCCACACTATATCCAGGCCGCTCGCGACCATGGCATCCGGCTCAGGCAGAGCGCCCCCATTCGCAAGGGCACGCTACCCTTCGAGCTGCCCATCATCACACACCTGAAGGGGAAGAGGGTTATCCTGGCCTCTTCGTCGCCAAGGAGGAAAGCTTTGCTGGCACAGGTCTGTCCCACCCCAGCAGCGTCGCCTCTCCCTCAGACACCGATTTCTATCTACTACTGGCTCCAAGGCTGACATTGCATTTCTACTAGGTTGGCCTCAAAGATCTCGAGATCAGAGCTTCTACTCTTCCTGAGGATCTCGACAAAGCTTCGTACACCCCTTACGAGTACGTCTCCGCCACCGCCCGCCGCAAGTGCATGAGCGTATACGAGGCCGCCCTCGAAGAGCAGGCAGCACAGGCCAAAACCTCGTCATCACCACCGCCCGACCCGGAGCTCGTCATCGCCGCCGACACTGTCATCGTGAGCAACGAGGGCCGCGTGCTCGAGAAGCCGCACAACGAGGCCGAACACGGCCGCATGCTTCGCCACCTGCGTGACACGCGCGTTCACAGGGTGCTGACGGCCGTCGTGTGTCTCGCGCCCAAGGCTGACGCCAGCCACCCGGGCTACGAGATCGCCGCGCACACCGAGGAGACGAAAGTGTACTTTGCGCAGGAGGGCGACGGTCTGCCGGACGATGTCATTGATGCATACGTCAAGACCAGGGAGGGCGCAGACAAGGCGGGCGGGTACGCTGTGCAGGGGATCGGCGGTCTAGTACTGGTTGAGAAGGTGGACGGATGCGTGGACAATGTCGTGGGCTTGCCTGTCAGGAAGACACTGGCCCTGGCGGAGAAGGTCATCTTCCAGCAGGGAGAGGAGGAGGTTCAGTGGTCGGATGAGGAGGGTCACGATGACTGAGAGGGCGAGGGATGAGGGTGGAGCGGTAGGGCTGTGAGGGGCCCCTCTTTCTTTAAGAACGCGGTCCATGATCTGCGTCTGGGATGGTGTTTTGAGCGGGACCAGCCGAGGAACCGGACATAGCGACGGGGCGGAAAACAACATAGTTGAAAACAAATCACCGCATCGGACGAGAGATAGAGAGAGAGAACATATTATCAACAGTAATGTGGTTCTTTATTAGAGTACAAAGATGCAGACAGTGGAGGCAGACAGCAAACACGAATGAAGAGACGTGCAGTTTGGGAATGAAGGAAACTGGAGGGTATCATTGTGCATTTTCCCACGCCCCTTTTCTTCTATTGATATCTGACAAATTGCTCTCTCAAGAACTGGAGCAGCTCTGTCGGGCTCATGCGCACGTCCTCCTTCTGGTCTCTCAGCGCTGGGATCCCGGAGACGTTGACATCGACACTTTGGCTCTGCACGTTCTTGGGGCCAACGACAACAATGACGCCGTACCCCTTTTGCTTTGCCTCGCGGACCTTGAGCCCCACGCTCCTCGCGCTGTCGTCGATGTCCACGGCCAGCTGCGACGGGTGGCTCTCACCACCACCGCCCGTCGTGCCCAGCAGCACGTCCCGCGTCTCCCCTGCGAGCTTCACCACAGGCTCTCTGTCGTTGACCGTGATGACGACGACCTGCTTCGGGTTCAGCCAGAAGGGCCACTTTCCGTCGTAGTGCTCGATGAGCAGGGCCATGAGCCTCTCGACCGACCCCAGCACGGCGCGGTGGATCATGACGGGGCGGACACGGCCCACAGAGGCCAGCAGCTCCGGGTCGGTGGTGGTCAGCCCTTTCTGCTCGAGGTCGGGCGCGGGAGCCTCGTACTCGAGGCCGAAGCGCTTGGGCAGCTGGAAGTCAAGCTGGACGGTGGCGGTCTGGTGTTCCTTGCCGTCGGAGTCCCTGAGGATGATGTCGATCTTGGGGCCGTAGAAGGCGCCGTCGCCGGCGCTGAGGGTCCACGGCTGGCCGGTGCGGTCGAGGGCGCTCCGCAAGGCGGCCTCGGCCTGGTCCCATTCGTCGGTGGTGCCGATGTAGTGGTCCTCGGGACGGGTGGAGAGCACGAGGCGGTAGGGCCCGAGGCGGAAGGTCTCGTAGGCCTCCTTGACGAAGTCGAGGGTGCGCCTGATCTCGTCCTCGATCTGCGCGGGGCGGCAGAAGATATGGCCGTCGTCCTGGTGGAACCTGCGCACGCGCGTGAGGCCGCTCAGGGCGCCTGAGATCTCGTTGCGGTGGAGCGGGGAGAAGTCGGCGTAGCGGATGGGCAGGTCGCGGTACGAGTGGCGGTGCGCGCCAAACACCAGACAGTGGCCGGGGCAGTTCATGGGCTTCAGGCCGTACTCGTCCTCCTCCGTGGGCGCTGCGCCCTCTCCTCCTGTACTGCTGCTGCTGCTGGTGCTGCTTGCCTCCTCGAGTGGGGGGTCCCGTCTCGCCGGGGATGTGCTCGTCACGGTGAACATGTCCTCTGCATAGTTCTCCAGGTGGCCTGACTTGGCCCACAGCGCCTTTTTATAGATGGTCGGGGTGATGACCTCCTGGAAGCCATATTTGACATATTTCCGGCGCAGGTACTCGACCAGCCGGTTGAAGATGCGCGCGCCGGCAGGGAGGAAGATGGGCGAGCCTGGGCTATATATGGAGGTGGTGAAGAGCTCCTGCTGGACACCTAGGTGGCGGTGGTCGGCGGGCGTTTTCTGAAGAGGAGAAGGAGGATTCGTGGTCGGCGCTGCGTGGTTGGCGCATGGTCGAAGCTGGGAGTGACGTGTTGCTGCTGCTGCTGCTGCTGGAGTTAGCAGTGGTGGCCTGGCCCACCTCCTCCTGTATATCCAAGGTCGTGAGGATATGCCAACAGCCCTTGTGCCCAGCATGGCCGTGAAGAGTTGTGGTCGTGGTTGCCTCAGGTCAACATTGCAGGAGGTGTGACCTTGGAGAGGGGGGGGGGGGGCAAGAAACTCGGGTCGAGGTCGAGAGAAACGAATCAGTGCGTGTACCCCAGCACCCATCCGAAGCTTTTCCAATGGGGCCCTGGGCGATAAACTTCAACCCCTGCAGGACAGCACCTCACAAGAGGACCCCACCCTAGCAGCGTAGTGCCTCGAAGCCCCAGTACACAGCACATCCTCCTATGCTAAGGAAGTACTGTGAGGCTCCCACCCAGCAATGCCATGGTATTATGAGAAATGCGGGTACTGCACTATCAGCACATCACAGTATCACAGTACCGCTGTACTAACAAACCACCTGACAGGGGCCCAGATCACCCGCCGCAACCCACGTCATCCCTTCCCCAGCGACCCTCTCCACAATAGTTTGCCATCTCAACATGTCACCGTACAGTTGTGAAGACTGGACTCTTTTGAATAGATCGACCGTACATATTCCCGACGTATTTCACGTGAGATAACTGAAACGCAAAACATCTGGATCCTATTTCTCTCTTGCTACGTTGATTTGCAAGGCTGCCTGCAGCCAAGTGACTCACACCTCCCACAACCCTGAGCCTGCATCGAACCGAAGCGCGCTCTCATTTTGAGTACAGTACTAGTAGTACACTACATACAGATAGGCAAAAGGCCTAGGCAGACAAACATCAAGCATCGCCACCGTGCAACCACCGGCCAAACCCAAACCAACAACCAAGATACAACATACAACAACCACATTGGGTATAATTTGTTTCAGGACTCTGTGTTTTCTTGGACCGTTTCTTCACTTTTCTGCGCCGCTGAAAGCTGTCTGGCCTTCTCTCTACCATTGGTCTCGACTGTCTGGTTGGTTGGAATCACTCTGGGCCGGTCCCGTTGCGCAGGCGTTCCCAACAAGCTCTCAACGGCCTTTCGAAGCCTTATAGACGAGGAACAGAGAAAAGACAGCCTACACGAGGCCGGTCAGCCCCCGTTCACCGTCGACACCAGTCCGGAGATGGGCCGTGGCAGGACGAAGAGGCAGGCGCTTCCTGTCGAGACATCATGGCGCATGGTGGAGGGCGAGCATGACAGCTTCGACACATCCGTCGTTCCTGATCACCTTCTCGACGACGAGATCATGTCGGCTGGCGGCAGCGGGCCCTCGCAGTTGTCCAACCTGTCACAGCTCTCGGGGCTGTCCTCACAGTCCAACGGGGACTGGGAGTACAGAGGATCCTCTCAGGACAGCAGCACAATCCAAGACTTCATCACCCGAGCAGACGACGAGAGGGTCATTATGAGATCACCCTTCCAGCCCTCCGTTCCCGGTGCTGTGAGGCGGTCCCAGCCTGCGCAAAACCATGGCAACCATACACCAGAGCCGGTCTTCTACATGCCCCGTGTGGACGTCGAGGGCTCGCGGCACACGTGGTCGACGCGTTCATCTGGGACCATCAAGCCGCCCGGCGAGCCAGCAGCCTACGCTAGACAGCGACGGGGGGCACGCCAGCCAAGGTTGGATCAACGGTCTGCGCCTGAGTCTATATTCGCTCAACCACCACCAGAAGAACCCTCGGTCGGACAGCGCCTGGCCACCTCACTGCCGCATGCGTTGTATGACACCCTCGCCTGGGGCTTTGGCGTCGTAGGCATGGCCTTCCGTTACGCGCAGAAGCCGTTGGCCCTGGCGCTCGCCATCTACTTCGTCTTTGGTGCGCTCATGATCGCGTCCACCTGGCTCACGCAGTCCTTCCAGGCCGCACTCTCGCCAATATGCAGCATCCCGGGCCTCACCATGGTCGTGGACCTGCCCTTCTGCCCCTCGCGGCCCGGCTCGAGCGGCAGCTCCGCGAAGCCTGTCGAGTTTGACAGCCTCATGAGCGCGCAGGAGCCTCTGGAGGACATCCTCGAGAAGTCTGCCGGCTACGTCAGCCTCCCGCTGGACATGATGCACGGCGTGAGGTCTGTGCGCAGCGTCAGGACCATGGTCTTGTACTCCAACCTTGACGAGAAGGACGTGCTGCTGGTCGACCTGGACAGCTTCATCGAGGCGACGGGCTCCGCCACGCACCTCCTCCACGCGTTCAATATACACGTCGGCTCTACCATCGACGCCGTGATCAACATCAACACCTGGACCAAGAGGCAGCTGGAGAGGATGGCCGAGGCGGAGCAGCAGAGCCTCGGCTGGATCTCCAACGTCGCGAGCTGGATCTTTGCGCCCTTCCAGCCCGTCGTTTCCCCAGAACAGACTGTGGCCGAGAAGTACGTGCAACACACCGCCGGGGTGTCCAGACGGATCAGCCAGCTCATCGACGAGGCCTACGACGCGCTCTCGTATCTCGTGGTCGCCGAGGACCACCTGGACTCGATCCACGCCTTCGGCGTCAGCCGCTCCCAGGACATCCGCGCCCAGCAGGAAGGCGACAGGTGGATGAGCTTCCTCCGCCGCATCGGCGTCAACATCGGCCGCGTGCGCGACCTCGACGAGAAGCTCAAGCTGCTGCACCGCGTCGAGATGTACAGGAAGATGGCCGCCACCCAGCTCACCGAGCTCATCGCCGACCTGACCCGCGTCCAGCTCGAGCTGGGCCAGCTGGGCGCCGCGGTCGAGGGGCCCGACGACTCCGCCTCCGCGACCGACGAGCCCCTGCCGCTGGCCGTGCACATCGAGACCATCAACAGCGGCATCGAGAGGCTCCAGCTTGCGAGGAGGCGCATCAGGGAGGAGGAGCAAGACCGCTTCGAGCAGGCCGCTGGGAGGAGAAAGGAGAGCGAGAAGCTGATCGAGGCTTTCTGATTATTTGCTTTGCTCCGTGTTCCCTTTCCATAACCGCTCGCTTTAGCTTGGCTTTATTTTAGTTTTTCCCCCTCACTTTTGCTTTCGTCTCTCTTCTCTCTTTTTTCTCATAAGAAGTGTTGCTGGCATGGTGTTCGGGATGCTTTCTTTTTATAGATAAATGATGGGAGGTCTGTTTTGAATATGTACTGAAACAAGGGGAATTTTTAGGTAGTAGTCGTCATCTATGTTTCTCTTTTGTTCTTACAGTAGCGGCAGAAATACAAAGATACCCGGCGTTTCTGAAGCAACTGCGTACACCAAATCAAAATAGTATACAGGGCATCCAATACACAGACCTCAGGCTAAGTACCAAACGGCGAGATGGAGAGAGCTTCAGTCAAGGTGTATTTTGAAGCGTGAAGGTCTGCTGAACAGCTCGTGGTAGATTGTATTCAACACTATAACTTGAGATTTAACGCATTAGATATCTGACGCTAAACAGCGTGGCCCCCCTTCTTCCTTTCCCCCTGCACTTCTTTCCAGGATCAGAAAGGACAGGACATTATCTTCATTTACTCATATGCTCTTCCTCCTCCTCCTCCTCCTCCTCCTCCTCCTCCTCCTCCTCCTCCTCCTCCTCCTCCTCCTCCTCAACTACTACATCTTCTGTTCTCTATCCCCGCCTTTGCCTCTCAGTATACGAAGTAGTCCTGTCCAAGAGGAAGCTCGGTACTCGGCTCAGCCCCACAAACCCGACCATCCGCCTCGACGACGTAGCTCTCTGGGTCGACGCGCATACGCGGCATAGAATCGTTGTACCGCATGTCCTTCTTGCCGATGTTTCTGCAATTTCGGACTGGCTCGACGCGCTTGCGCAGACCATAGGCCTGTACGACGCCGTGCTCGATGGAGGCCTGAGAGACGAAGAGGACAGAAGTGGTGGGGACATGGGGGGCGAACATGGGGCGGGCTCGGATGGGCTGGACAGTTGGGATGGAGGCGTTGGGATCGCCCTTGAAAGGAGAGGTGTGGTCAGTGTACATACTATGTGCAAGAGGGGAGTGGGAATAAACAAGGTGACAAGAGATCAAGAAGCTTACCATCTGGCTCCAGGCGATCAGGCCGCTCTTAACGACCAGATTGGGCTTGGTACCAAACCACGCAGGATCCCACACGAGGAAGTCGGCCAGCTTGCCGACCTCGATGCTGCCGACCAGATGACCCATGCCTTGCGCGGTGGCCGGGTTCACCGTGTACTTGCTCACGTAGCGCTTGACACGGAAGTTGTCGGCGCCGGTGCCCTCGTCCTCGGGAAGAAAGCCCCTCTGGACCTTGTTCTTGTGGGCTGTGTTCCAGGTGCGGAGGATAACCTCGCCGCAGCGGCCCATGGCCTGGCTATCACTGCTCATCATGCTGATGGCGCCAAGGTCGTGCAGGACGTCCTCCGCGGCGATGGTCTCGGCGCGGATGCGGCTCTCGGCAAAGGCCACGTCCTCGGGAATGTCCTTTGACAGGTGATGGCACACCATGAGCATGTCCAGGTGCTCGTCCAGGGTGTTGCGCGTGTAGGGCCTCGTCGGGTTGGTGCTGCTGGGGAGAACGTTGGGGTGTTCGACCACACTAATAATGTCAGGGGCGTGGCCGCCGCCGGCGCCCTCGGTGTGGTATGTGTGGATGGTGCGGCCCCGGAAAGCGGCCGTGGTGCCCTCGACGAAGCCGGATTCGTTGAGCGTATCCGTGTGGATCAGGCACTGCACATCGAGCTCATCGCACACTGACAAGCAGGCATCGATAGCGGCGGGCGTGGTGCCCCAGTCCTCATGCAGCTTGAGGCCACACGCGCCTGCAATCACCTGCTCACGGAGGGCCTTGGGATCGCTATCATTGCCCTTACCGGTAATACCCACGTTAAGAGGAAGGGAGTCGCAGGCCTGAAGCATTTGGCGCATGTAGTTGGCACCAGGCGTGCAGGTGGTCGCGCTGGTTCCGGCGCTGGAGACACACACACAAAGGAGTCAGCATGCGTCTGTATGTATGGGTGGGGGGAGGGTGTTCAAAAGAGGGTCTAAAGAGAGGGAGAGAGATGAGAAGAAGAAGGTAAGGATAGAATATAGGGCAGGGCATCACAAGTAGCACGAGATGAGAGACACGTCCTGTTATACATACCTCGGTCCTGTGCCACCGCCCAGTATGGTGGTGATACCACTGGCGATGGACTCCTCGGCCTGCTGCGGACAGATAAAGTGGATGTGCGTGTCGATACCGCCAGCAGTGATGATCTTGCCCTCGCCTGCAATCACATCCGTACAGCTGCCGACGACCATACCTGGGGTCACGCCCTCCATGACGTCTGGGTTGCCGGCCTTGCCGATGCCCACGATCAGCCCGTCCTTGATGCCGATATCCGTCTTATATATTCCCGTCCAGTCAACAACGAGGGCGTTGGTCACGACGAGGTCGAGAGTGCTGGCACCAGCCCGGCCAGTGGCCTGGCCCATGCCCTCGCGCAGCGTCTTGCCGCCGCCGAACTTGCACTCATCGCCGTACGCGGTGAGGTCGCGCTCGACGCGCACCCACAGGTCCGTCAGTCCCAAACGCACACGGTCGCCCGTCGTGGGACCAAACATGGCCGCGTAGGCCGCTCGACCCATCCTACACGCCTCAATCACCAGGCCAGCATCCGCCGTCGGGTCTGCTGGTGGCGCTGGCTCATGCGCGAAGCCGGCGGCGCGGAGCTTGGTGACGATCTGCTCGGCGCGGGTAGCGCTAACGACACCTGGGGCGAGATTGTTGCCGCCCCGGATGATGCGGTTGCCAGCAATTTCGACGAGTGTGACGGTCTTGGTGTCGCCCGGCTCGAAGCGCACCGAGGTGCCGGCCGGGATATCGAGGCGGAACCCGTAGGCGGCGACGCGGTCGAAGGACAACTGCGGATTGACCTCGATGAAGTGGTAGTGGCTGCCCACCTGGACAGGCCTGTCGCCGAGGCTGGTAACCTTGAGGCGGATGCGACGGCGGCCGCGGTTCAGCTCGATGGGCTCGGCGTCGGCAACGGGAATCACAGCACCGGGCTTCTGCTCTGGGGCGAAAACCTCGGCAGCGGGCAGGGGAAACAAGTCTTGGCTGGGCACAGGCAAGAAGCTCCCGTACAGGGCACGAGCGAGGTCGCCGTCATCGGAGCCGATGGGGTTGTGCACGGTGACCAGATACGTCCCAACGGGAAAGGTACCCTCAACCTGGATCTCATGGAGCGTGGAGAGAACTGAGGGCAGCACGTGCCGACGCCCCAGCATGGTGGCGCCCAGGGTCATGAGGTCGGCAACGGTATGGTTGCCATCGCGGATGAGCTCCTGGAGGTTGTTGGCGATGAGAGCCTGTCGAAGGGAGAGGGAGGGAGGGAGAACAGGTGTGTTAGTCCGGAGGTATGAAGACGATTGTTATCACGTTTGAGAGGTTGGAGGAAGGGAAGGAGGGAGGGAGAAGCTTACGACGGCCTCGGAGTGGTTCAGCTTGACGCCCCTGGCGAGGCGACGCTGGGCGAGGAAGCCCAGGGTCGAGATGGTGAGCTTATCAAGCTGTGATTGGCGACGAGGTGGATCGTGTTAGCAGCAGTTGGGTCCGGAAGAAGAAGGGGCCAAGGAGGAAGGAGCTGGGGTCAGGACAAGCTCCTTCTTGACGACAACGACGAAACGATGACGATGACGGGGACGAACCTCTTTGGGCACGAGATGCATCTTGGGTTAGGGAGGGAGAGTATATAGGCCAGACTTTTTTCTACGTCGAGTCCCTCTTCAACCCTTGGCCTTTCCGAGGTGTGTGCGGCATAAAAAACTCTCACGAGAGCCGACTCTGAGGGTCGAGGGAGAAGATGTGTGTGTATATAAACAAGTGTGTAATATCTGATTCGTGTGTATATTTAGATGTACATGTGTAGATACTGGTGGATAGATAGGATCGACCAGATAGAGATAGATAGCGAGAGGGTCTGCTGCGGGTCGAGGTTCCAAAGCCTAGGGTGTGTGGGTGTGTGGGTGAGGAAAGGGCGGGAAAAAGAGCGTACGTAATTCGAGGAGACGGGAGACCAGAGACGGACCAAGGTTCCCTCAAGAAAAGGGCATTGGAAAGAAGAATGGGATGAGAGAAGGGCGGGAAAGATGGGAATAGCTAGGGGATAAAATGGCGAAGCTCTTTCCTTATATCGAAAGGAAAGAGAGGGAGGGAGAAGGAGAGGGAGAGGGACAGGAGGCAGGAGCCATGCATCACATCTCAATCCAATCCAATCCAGCCAGCCAGCCAGCCATGATCAACCATGCACTGCATCACATCCCCGTTCATCGTTCATCCGTCATCCATCCATCCCTCCATCCTGGACCTGATCACTCATATCTACAGAAGCAGGTGCCATACTTACTATTTCATTCATCCGCCCATCCATCTATCCAAAACCCAACCAAACAAGTCCAGAGTGAAGACGTCTTCCCACTCCCCTCCCTCCTCCCTCCTCCCTCCCCCTACTTCTTTCAGGAAAGTGACGGCGCAAGAAAGTCCAAGCGAGCTCATAAATCCAAACTACAGATTATTCACTGCACCTCCTCTAGACACCCCCTCCATGATACATGGCAGGCGACATGTTATATTTTTTCTCACTTTTTTCCCTTTTCATTCCCGTCTTCTATCACTTTCGTTGGTTTTGATGCCGTTCTAGCCTCTTAGTACGCCCGAGAGACCCGTAAAAAACATCAGTCCACTACCCACGCGGAAAAAGTAACGCCCTACCGCCCCCCCCCCCCTCTCCTTCTAACATCCCTTGGCGCTGAGCAATAGGGGAAACAGAGAGAACGCGAGCGAGCGACAGCCTGCATATCGGGCTTTGGGCTCTAGACGTTTTGTTGCAGTCAACAACTGAAAGGTGGGCTCTTGGCAATGCCGGTTACACGCTTCGAACGGTCTAGACTCTTTGCAGCCACCACTGTTTTGATTGTCCCGCGCGCGTCAGGGTGGGGAGCTGCAGCCACAGAAGCTCCAGCATCAGCACCTCGGAAAAAGTTTACTTGTTCCAACGGCCCTTAATGTACCGTAGTACAGTAGTATACACCCCACCCCCTCTCTCCTGGCGGGTGCTTGATCTGACAGCTAGCCGAACGCGGGGGGAGCTCTTGAGAGGGGCAGGGTCTGCTGCAGGATGGAGATCGTCATTGGGCATAGGGATCTCAAACCAACAGAGCTGATCAGGCTTTCCTCCTATACAAAAAGGATAGTGGTGCTGCACATGAGCGCCCAAAGATGCGAGGCCGCTGGGACAACGTCTATCACATCCCGTCCTTGTCCCATGCTGCGCTCGCGTTCGCCTGCATGATGCAAGGACTTGGCAGCCTCGTATCGCCATGGTGTCTGCACGTGCTCACTCTTTCGCTGTGCTGGAGGAACAGACTGCTTGACTGCGTCGGGCCGGTTCTGGGTCCTTGGTGCATATTCACCATGTACTTGTTGCTATGTACTGTCGTAGTGAGCACATCCCTCTTCCCACCCCTGCCTGCATATTCTCTGTTTTTGCGCGCCAGGAGGGAATAGGTTGGTACCAAGGTAAAAACCAATGTTGCCGATCTTTGTACATATACTATAGTACATGACAACCCAGGTAGCATCGTAATTGCTTCGTGTACCGTGACTGGTCACGCCCGAGGGAGCCGCAATGCACCTCGTACCCTTTGGCAGTCGTATCTTCCGTCGAGTGCTAGGGCAGGTTCCCGGGTTGGAAAGAAGGCATGTAAACGAGAATCTGAATTGTAGAATGAAGGGATGGATGATGAATGAATGCACACTTCTCTTCCAATGTGACAAAGACAACAAGCAGTCGCGGCGCAAATCGTTCGCATGCTGCCCCCCCCCCTCTTCGCCCATATCTGACCGAGCTACGGAAAGTAAAATCCAAGCTCATGGCAGCGAGCTTGTTCGCGGAATTTCGGGTCCCTTTCCTTTCATCTCTGTTTTCGAGCGGCGTGGTCAGATACAACTAATACATGAGAGGGGGGGGGGAGCAAGAATAAGTACCAGAAACAGAAATGTCAAGAATGCTATTCTATACACACCCAAGGGTGTTTTGGTCTCGCTGTCGTATGCAAAAGTACACACCGCCCATCTGCCTCCTCCTACACAGACGTGTTTCCATCCTTCCTGATGAGTATATATCCCTCCAGGATTGGACATTCAGCTGAGCATGTTAATGTGCAGCATAACATAGTCCAAACCTTATATGCGGGGGGCAAGCCTTCCCGAGCGAAAAACAAGATGAATAAATGCCTCTCTTTCTATTGTCTTTTTCTGTCTTTCATGTTTAGTGTTATCCTTTTCATGACAGTACTACTATTGATACTGTATCTCAACAGACACCCTGGCTGTGAAGTACTAGTTAAAAGTTACATACCTAGCCCATTTAATCCCCCCCCCCTCCCACACCTTCTCTCGAGGGGAAGTGTCTGCGACCAACAGGCCACTACTGCTATTACTGCTGCTGCTACTGCTGCTGCTACTACTACTATGGTAGATAACTATTAACTAAATAGAGAGTATACGTATGCATGTCTCACAGTAGGCAGACGACTTGCTGCTGCTACTGCTGCTGCTGGGGATCGCAGGCAACCCCTCACAACTCATGCAACTAAAGTACTTAACTACACAATACATGCAGGCCAGCACCACCCGGGAACAACCAACAACCCGTCCGTCCCCCCCTTCTTAATTGGGCCTGGGAACTTGCCTGTTATTAAAGTGCCAAAAGTGCTTCGGTGCAGGTCTCCGTTTCCCATGTCCAGCTGTAGCACGCCCTGCAATGACGACGAGGACACCCTTCGCTAGGCCCTGGCAGCTCGACGACTCCCTCCTTCTCTTCAGGGGCCCCTCGACCAACCTATCAATACACCCTCCACAACCACCACCAGCAACTGCAGGCAGCAGCAATAGCAGCCGCCGCTCTGCCGTCTCTTCAAGGAAACAAGGGATCACTTACCTCGTCAGCAAAACAGGACCTTTCAACAAGAGTGTGCAAATCAGAATTTCATTCTCGTTATTGCCTGCAGCTCAAACCATGTACCAGGTACTCCCGTCAAAACACAAAAACTAGTAATAGTAGTTACACTCAAAACCAGAATCTACAGAAACAAAGTCATAAGGCTTCCGGCCGGCCTGCCAGGTCAATACGCCCTTCCACTAAACATGCCGAGAGACGGGCTCCAGCCGTCCATACTTCTTCCATTCATGACCACCAGGTCAGCCGTCAGTCAACACGAGGAAAAGCAGTACACTAAGTCATTTTCCCAATAGTTCCGTCGCCGCTTCCTCTCCCCTTCCCATCAGCCCATTCAAGATGGACAGGGTCCGTAGTCGCACACCACAGGCAAATCAAACAAGCCAGATAAGATGAAGAGAAAGAGAAAACACAAGGCCAGTTTTCCACGACAGCATGTCCATACTTTCCTTTGGTGTCATGTGCAGAGTTGGCGCCCAAAGCCCCTCAATATTGGCACAGCGAACACAGAGACGAATGCTGGAATGACCCCTTCCTGGGACCAGAAGGGGCAGGTCGGCGGGCGAACAAAACGGTTGTTGCTGTGGTTTTATTTCCGATACGCCATGTTGGCTGTTGTGATGTTTGGCGAAAAGACATCAATCATCAGGTCTGAGCCTGCTGTGGAGACAAGGAGGCGAGACCGACAAGTTTGATTCGTGATCTTTTTTTTCTTTTTTTCTCTTTGGTTTTCTAGTGTGATCTGGCTGAAAACAGGTCGGGAGCCGCACCGAACAGAAGAGGTATGTATCATCGTTGAAATTGGAAGAGAGCCGGGTCGATAGCATGATCATATTGGGAGGGGACCGCCTAACCGCTCTTAGCCTTCTTGCGTCCCGACTTCTTGGGTTCATCCTTCTCGGGCTGCTCTACCGGCTTAGCAGTTGTCCTCTTGCGCTTCTTATCCGGGCTGGCAGCACCGGTAGAAGCCGCTGCGGGAGTGGCCTGCGCGGGCTCGACCTCGCTCTTGCGCTTGCGGGATGCCTTGGCCTTGGGCGTCTTGCTGGTCGGCTCCTCGACAGCGGCAGGAACAGGAGCATGATGCTGCAGCTGCTCAGCGATGGCCGCGCTGTCGTTGACAGGATCAACCTCGACGCCGCCAACTGGGGGCATAGGAATATTGAATTCCTCGCAGTAGCGGACAGCCTCCTCATCGGACATCTCCTTGGCACTCACGTTGCCTGCCTTGTACGAGTGGACACGAGCATTGTACAGACGCAAGTTGTACTGGTAGGCTTGGTTCCAACCCTAGAATGGTGCATTAGCGACTGCGCTGGGCATGGAGATGAAATGAGGGGAGGGGGAAAAAGATGGGGGTTATGGGTAGGAGAGACTGACCAGCTTCTCCTGGGCAGACATGGAGGCCCAGCGGCGCTGGCCCTCCTCCTGGACGGCACCCTTGGGGACGCCCTCGCCCAGGTCCGCAGCAATGATAGGGCGGGCAGTCTGCATGTAGAGGAAGTAAGGAGTCAGAGGGCGCTTGGGAGCATTGGGGTCATGCTGGCGCTTCTTGCGCTCCTTCTTCTCATCGGCAGCGGGGACGACAGGAGTAGCAGGGAGGGGTTGAATGGGAGGGGCAGCGACGACGGGCTGAACATTCAGCAGGCTCTCCAGATTCTGGTTGAGAACGTCGTCGCCATTGAGAAGGGCGGGCTCTCCAAGCAGCAGGTTGGTCTGCGTGAGGTAGTCCGCGGCGAAAGATCCTATTATGCCCTGGATGGTAGTCAGGCGCGAATAGACCTGTCGAGTGTGTCAGCAATCCATATATTCAAGTATGATCCTGTCTGCCTGTCTCTTTATGTCGACTTGGTCGACATCACATGATGCACTGAAAACTGCCCGCGAACTCATTTGTTGACGCGTTGAGAAAGAAGGGGAGGTCTGGTTGCGGGAAGGCGCGTCGCAATGCACGACATAGGTCCAGATCGTATCTGGATTTCTGACATTGCAGCGTGATCACGTGTAAAAAGAGGGGGGATAGGAGAATTGGGCCGTGAGAATGGTGATACGAGAGGCCTTGTTGACCATGAGGTGTTGGCAGGTGATTGATGTAGGATGGACGCGACTGACAACGTCATATACATAATTTCGAATTGGGGGCAGGTTTGAGAAGGGGGTGATTGAACAGGAAATCAGTTGGGCCTCTGCCAACACACTTGCATCTGATTGAGATATGTGTTGGCTGTTGGCGGTATCGTCGCCATCCCAAAGTTGTTGTTGTCATGCTACTGGGGTTGTGTAGGGCGGATGTTTGTTTGTTTTGAATAGGCTGATGGGGAGGGTTGCTGGGGAGGGGAGTGGGGGGGGGGCATGGCCTCTGCTTGACTTCGCGCGTAGGGATTGTGGGAGATGATAAGACGGGATGGGTTAACGTACGCTGTCCCGGACACGAATGAAGTTGCTGACGTCGATGGTGCGGCCTTGAGGGTTGATGGCGGGCACAGCGGGGACAGGAGGAAGAGGAGCTGGGGCGACAGCCTGAGGGTGAGGCTGCATAGCCGGGGCCAGCTGCTTCTGCTCTTCGGCCTTCTTGGAACGCGCCATTGTTGTTGTTGTTGTTGCTGAAGGCGGGGGTTGCTGATGCTGTTGCGTTGCTGTTGTGTCGAGTTATTGGGTCCACTGACGAGTCGAGTCGCTGGAACCAAGACGGGCTGCTGGGTGGTGCTGCTGCTGCTGGAGGTGGGCGGGTGGTTGGGTAGAGTTTAGCGGTGAATTGTTCAGGCGGTCTTTTTGTTCGATGCCTGTAACGATGATGGTGTTTGGCGTAGGAAGCCCTGAGGAGCCTGGCGGTTATTCTTGGGTGCAGGTTGCTGGGGAATGAAAGAGGAGAAGGAGTCGGGAACAGCGAGAGCCTGGAAAGGTGGGCGGGTCGCTTCCTTATTGAAAAATTGGGGGGCTCAAGAGCTGCTGCTGATTTCTAGCGGGTGGGCGGGCGGTGGGCTGCTGCACGCTGAATCAAAAATTGGAGTAAGTCAGTCAGAGGGGAGGGGGAAGGGGGGAGAAGGGAAGGGGGGGGGGTCTAGGGCCACCCGCCCCAGTGGAAACTGCTGCCCTGGCCCATTTGATTGTCCAACCCAAACCAAAAAGGCGTGCTGCTGCAAAGAACAAAAAAAAACCCCTGGCTGGACCTGGAAATCAGCAGATCAGTCCTCCCTCCAGCTGCCCTTCTGATAAATCCCGTCCATGCCCGCCCTCCCCTCACTTCTGTCAAAAGGCACCCTTCTAACATCACAGAGGACCATCCCCCCTGGGCAACAGGATCTTGCAACGCTCCGAACTCGGGTTTCAGCACTCTCAGTGCTAGCTCTCTCTGCCTGCTGCGTTGGAACGCTAGAAGATCGCAGCGCATAGGACTCAACCCCCATCGAGTCGAGTGCTTCTGCTCTGCCGCCCACCTGCGCAATGTTCACTATGTGCATTCCTGAAGTACCCCTGTCACACCTTTCCCAAGAGCTCAAGTGCAGCCAACATGTGTGCTATTTCAGCTCCAGTGTTCCAAATAACTTGCAAGCTCAAGCGACAATCTATTGTTACGAAGCGCACCTTTCCAGTGATGAAGTCTACTGCAGGTAGATGAGATTCGAAATCTGTGCAGCCTGGATCTCTGGTACCTTTTTCAACACGTCAAGATTTTTTTGTTGATTTTTCGTTGTTTTCCTTTTTTCTCGCTCCAGAAAACCCTCTCGCCTTCCTGGCACGTCGCACAAGTTGTGCGACCTTCTACAAACAAGCTTGGGATCACTACAGTACAATCTGCCTAGCAGCAGGAAAAGAGGGGCTGGGGGATTCAGGTTCTGGTTGCCGCTGATTTCATGGCTACCTTAGGCCAATAAGGGCGCTCCTCTAGGCTTGGCAGGGGTTGGGGCCAGCAGCGCTAACAAGGGCAAGCTCCGTATTGCCGAGGACGTCGCAGGTTCTGGGGCCTGCAGTGGCACACAGCCACGATGCTGGAAATCAGCGCACCCGTCTCCCTTCACCTTACCACCCCCCCTCTCCCCTCTCCCCTCTCCACTGACTAGACTAACGAAGGTGCTGCCTCTCTCGCTCGCCCAACCCCGTCGGCATGGTGTCCCCCCCGACATGTCAGTAACAGTCGTCCCAGCATCTTACACTGAAGCACCTACCTAGCTAGCTTAGTGCATCGCCGTGTCCCTAGTCTGCTGGAATACCGCAAATGCTGGCGTACGGTGCACCAGAACTGCTACAGCACAAGACTGAAACGCCGTCACTCAGTAGAGCTCGTAAATGGTCAATTGGACCAGACTCTGGTAGAAACAAAATATACCTGCAGCCTGGACTTTCTGAACAGCAGCTCGCCCGAGCTGCCTCTCTCTACCTTGCGTAGCCAGATAGGTACCGGGCATTGTTCCATACGTTGTTGGCAGCCATGGTTTGTTGGGGAGTGATGATCTGCACCGAGTTTAAAATGTCATACTCCTGAGGGAGGCCAGAGGAAAAAGCAACATTGAATATCAGCTCAGCTCTTCCACCAAGCAGAGGTCGTGCCTGGTAGAATGTAAGCTCAGGTGGTTCCGAGACTGGTGCCTTTTGCTTCTGGCGCGCTAAGGTCCTGGGTGTCAGCCGCGATGATCCCTCGGGCGCTCTCTGCCTGATCAAGCAAGTCCTGGGAAACCAGAGCAGATCACTGCTGCGATTCCGTATTATGTGAAGTGGTCTCGATGTGCGCACGCGTTGGCTGACTCCGAATGCCTCTCAAGCCCAAAACCGTGTCTAGGTATCCGTCATGCATTGGCCTACACGGATTGAAACCACCTTCTCTGTATAAGATTTCTCGATGCTGGATCAGGTAGCCGAGCTGTAAGAAACATTACGTCTTGTCCGGCATAATGACACATTAGCGTTGTTGAGTGGTGTCATGGAGCCCTGAGACAATCCTCGGCCTTCATCTGATACGTCAACGAAGGTATCACCACACCACCCTGGATGCGGGGAGCTGGCTTCTGCCATCCGGACGGCCCAGGGACCAGCAGCAAGCAGCAGCTCGAAGCAGCGTGGCAGCCGAGTGGGGTTCTCGCAACGGCCCGGCGGCTCTTCCAAGGGCGTATTTACCGTGCGTGGCAACTGGATCAGGAACAGGAATGAATGGCAACGGGAATAGGGCAGGGCAGGGTAAGGGCTGTCTGTAGATGGGCGAGGCTTCAGTGGTTCAGCTTCTCAGTCCAGTCGAGAGCTATGGTTTCAACAGCGACCTTGAACTTGTTTCCTTCCAAGTACAGATGAAAAGCTGTGCTCTGGCTTCCTAGAGGGGCTTGATGGGCATCATGGATGATGTGAAGAACTACTTGTTAGACAAGGCCAGAAGGAGGCGGTCCCCTTATACAACTAGACACACTGTCCTAAACATCTGTCATATACCAGGACCATCGATTACCCTTTCTTGCATGCAGAATGTTGGTGTGCAGCTCGACTCCTGCAGCGCTTGAAGAATATTCCTTATGCTAACAAGCATTAACATGTGAATCAACAACATCTTGAGAATGGCCTACATGTGAGAGAGATGGGAATCTATACCACAGTAGACCCTACCTCGAGCTGAGATCTGCTATTCTGTTTGCCCAAAAGATAAGACATGCCAAGATGTTGCACTCATTGGGGACCAACAGCTGTTGCCAGCTACAATCTAAGGCGGCTTGCGCGGTGCTCAGTTATCCCTTTCGGACCCGAAGGGGGGTTGTTGCACAAAGCCAACGAAGTTCCTTGTAACTGAATGTCTTGGCTGATGGCTGAGCTCACCTTTGCCCCTCCTTCCCAGCGCAGACAGCTTGCCCCTCACCCCACCTAAGCTCACCAGCTCGAGCTGTGAATGGAGTCTTGGCGCGTTTGACTCGACACGCCATCCATCCAGCCATCCATCCAGCCATTCATCCATCAGTCTTTTCTGCCCTGCCAATCTTTTCCCGCCTTCTCCCCTCTTCTCTCCCTCCCTCCTTTCGAGGCTCATCTTGGCATCAGTTTCTCACTTCACAAAGTGCAACTGTCAAGCCTCCCACTGTCCTTTGTCAAAAGACACGGCTGAAGAATAGCTGCACAACCACACCACATTTCCTCATCAGGGCCCCACTGACCTCTTGATCTGAGTTGTCATTACCACCAGTAAGTACATACGTCACCAAGGATCCACACAAGATGCAGCAGCACGACCTTGGGAAGATTCATTGCTCCCATTGTGCTTTTACTGCGTTGCGAGGTCAAGGCTCTGATCATTCTTGCTTACACGCAAAGAACTGACCAACGACCAGTCGACATAGGAGAACAAGACTAATTCCCACCATGTCCTCGTTCAAGATGGCGCCCCTGCTATGGGGCTTCATTCTACTCTTCCTCTTTGCCGGACGTGCCCATGCCTTTGGAGCTGGCAATATCGCGGGCATATCCAAGGTTGAAGGGCAGAACTGTAAGCTACTGGTTCAGAGATACCCCTCCTCATCCAGATCATTGCTGACTGAACATTTACACACAGGGCGCCATGGTGACATCGAGGGTAAGCCAAGCCTGGAGACAACAACCTACAGCAGGGCCAAAGACTGACAGCTGGTTTGAACAGACACTCTGCTGAAGATCTTGATGGCTCGATCTGTGGGCGGCAAGAAGTTTGACAAGCTCATGGTCTCTCGTACTTACTTCGGCAACTGGCTCCGCGATTACTCCCAGGCCATCGACGTGGGCACCGTCAAGTCTGTCTCCGCCGAGGCCATCCGTCTCCTTCTCTGCATTCTCGGCTTCTTGACCTTCGGTTTTGGCTCGCGCGAGTTCGAGGTTACGGCTGAACGCCTGGGCTGCTACCGGCCTGAAGGTATATGAAACCCATCCAGTTGTGGCATAACACGACAGAGAGACGATGCTAACACAGCACGCAGATCATATTGACAACCCCAAGAACTACGCGGACAACCTAGATGCTCGCCAGTATGATCGTCGCCTGCGTGGTCCGGTTGATGAACGGGTCGAGCTGGCCATTGATCCAGAGACGGGCATGAAGAACTACATTGCGAATGAGCGTGCCAACATCATGACCAGCGCCCTACATGTCAGACGCCTCTTCACCAAGTGTATCCAGCTGGGACGACAGTATTCTCGTGGACACAAGAAGGAGGACTTGTACGAGGCCCTCCGCCTAATGGGCACTGGCCTTCACTGTCTGGAAGGTAAGACTAGACCTATCCGTACCACAGAGCACAGAGGACATGCTAACGACATCTCTCTCGGCAGACTTTCTGGCACACAGCAACTACTGCGAGCTTGCTCTCATCGAGATGGGCGAGCATGACGTGTTCCCTCACGTGGGCCGCAACACCCGCGTGCGCCTCCGCGGTGCCCGCAGCGAGGTCTACCCCTGCGTGACCGGGACTTTTGGCGGCGTGGATTTCCTGCATTCCGTGACGGGCGAGGTCTCCGACAAGCTGACACAGAATGAGATTGACGAGCTCGAGGGCACGCTGCAGCAAAGCTCGAATAGCGATACCAGCATTCTGCGCAACCTGCTCGACATGATCCCCAGTGGTTTCTTCGGCGGCGACGACAAGAAGGACAAGATGAACGAGCTCCAGAACAACGCCAACGCGGCCCAGATGCAGAACACGACCATCTCGCCCCGGGAGCCAGAGGAGTACACGCTCTACATTAAGAACATCTTCAAGCAAATCATGCCTGCGATTGAGTTCCATGATGAGATCATCCAGAAGATCTCCGAGGAGATCGAGAAGATCCCAATATTGCCCAAGATGATCGAGCAGCTTGAGGACCAGCTCTCCGTCTTCGTCTTCTCGCTCATTGCGCCTTTCATCGTCCCTGTGATCAGCCAGATCAAGAACGAGCTGCGCACCGGCTCTGAGGAGATCATCCAGAGCAGCGAGAACGAGCAGCTTATCGTGTTCAACGATGACGAGTGCACTGACCCTACGCACTCTATGCTCTCCAAGGACCACTTCTCCAACGTGAGTCATTCCCCCCCCCCCCCCCTTCTCTCTCTATGTGTTACTTCTGGTCTCATGGTGGCTGACGCGGTCCACTAGATACTCAACGAAGTCGCCGGCCGGACAGCGTCTCAGGTCGTAGCGTGGGTCGTTCCTCAGCTCATGCAAGCTTGGGATGACACCAGCATCGACCCTGACCGACTTTGCAATCGTATCATTCACGGCGTCATGCACCACCCAGCGCAGTAAGTTCAACGCACTAATTCTCACCTCTCTTTCGTAGAGCATACTCTGATATCTCATATCTCTTGTCAGGCGTGACCAAGGCGACGACGGCGCACGAGATGGCCGGGCGATTATGTTCCGCTCCGTCGAGGAGTGGTGGAAATCCATGGACCGCTCTCAGCAGGCCGAATACCGGCGCAAGCTGAGCCGCGACGGTGTCAGGCGCGATGAGAACCACAAGGAGGGAGTGCAGGACACAGGCCACGGCCACGGGTGCAGTGGCAAGCTGGGCATGCACAAGCAGTTCGGATCAGACGGACCGCAGACCATGGAGGACAAGATCGCGAACCAAGCCGCTGGCGCCATCATCGGCGGCTTGACGGGCGGGCTCTCCAGCATCATCTCCGAGTCCACGGGCGGCAAAGTCAACCTGCCGACCTCTGAACGCCCGACCCAAGGCGGCGGTCTTCTCGGGGCTGCGTCGTCGCTGCTGTCCGGAGCGTTCTCTGGTGGCGAGACCGACACGTTCGAGTCGCGCCCGCACCGTGACACAGACGGCGGTATCACCCAGACGATCGAGCAGTACGGCCGTAGCGCGGACGGACGCCGCTTCGAGCAGGCTGAGCTCATCGAGACACGCTACGACGACGGCAGGGAGCGTAGGGAGTTCCAGCGGTTCGAGCAGCGCGAAGACGGCCGCGGCCGCGAGCAGGGCTACGGTTTTGAGGAGAGAGAGGAGCGGCGCGGCGAGGGCCGGTTCCAGGTCACGGAGGAGAGGAGCTGGGAGGGCGGTAACAGCTTCGAAAGACGAGAGGAAGGGAGGCACCATGGCGGCGGTGGCCATCATCATCACCAGCAGCAACAACAACAGCAGGAACGCAGGGATGAGGGTGGCTTTGGGAGCTTCTTTGGTGGTGGTGGTGGTGAGCGACGCGACGAAGGCTTTGGCGGGTTCGGTGGCGGTGGCGGCCGTCGCGAGGAACCTGAGTTTGGTGGTGGCCGCCAGGAATACGGCGACTATGGCCGTCGCGAGGAAGAGCAGCGCTTTGAGGAACGCCGCGACGAGGGGGGCTTCGGCGGTCGTCGCGAGGAACCCGAATTCGGCGGTCGCCAAGAATACGGCGGCGGCGGCGGCTACGGTGGTCGCCAGGAAGAGTACGGCGGCCGTCAAGAAGGCGGCGGCGGCGATGGCGGCTGGGGCGAGGGCGGGTTTGGCGGTGGTGGTGGTCGCCGCCGTGACGACGAAGAAGAGGAGTACCGAGGAGAGGACGACGGCCGCGAACGTCGCTATGAGGAACGGCGCGGTGGCGGCGGCTGGTGATCTCGACACCTTCGTTCCCCTCCTTGAGCTGGCGATGTGCGTCAAGCACATTATGCCCCAACAGATGAGATGTACATGCGGTTCGTCCGTCACTTGATAATAAAAGTTCCTCGCCATCTCTCTTCTTTCTTTTCCCACCCCATTTTTGGCTTCTTTCTTCCTTCATCCGCGCGTCCTCATGGACTGCAAGAATGTGCATTGGGAGTGTCTCTATCCCGCCTCCTGGGTTCTCAAGAGACATTCGTCTGGGTCGGCCAGGTAGGGAAACAGAAAAGACAATCAATTCACCTTGGAGTGAAACGGGGTTTTCTTTTGACAACTCGAACTGGTTAAATTGTTGTAAATCATCAGGGCGCTGCTCTACCGTAGTAAAGCCGTATGTATGTCCTCTCTAAAGCCGTGCATGTCGTCGACTTCTACCAGCATCTTCCAGCCCATGACCAATACGGGCGATGCCTACTTATGTAGCCAAACCAGAACATTACCTGGCTGATGCCATACCATACCAGTTGCTCAAATGGCCTTTCGTACCTTTCGTAAAGTCAGATTTTGACTTGCCCTTCTCTTACGCCCAAGATGCGTCGGTCCAGAACCTATGCTAAATTTCGCTTCCGAGGTCTGCTTTTTGTTAAAATCGGGATTCCATAGCCACCCCCATAAATGTCCACGTCGCATAACCTGTAGTGGCGGCTTCCAATGTCGCTAAATCCCCTGAACGCCGTAGTAAATGCCTTCCAAAAATCGTTGTGTAAAAAATTGCGTTGGGGTATCATTGCATCACAGCTCTGTGAGGGACAAAAAAAGAAAAGTTGAAATCGAGTCCAGCCAGAGCAAGGGAAGGAGCACAAAACATTATCGAAAGCCAGGAAACATAGTCTTGGTAACTTTCTTCCCTGTTTCTTGTCAGTAAAATGCTCAGAGAGAAAAAAATCAAGCGAGCAAGAGAGGTGGGTTTGGAGACTGACATATCGGCCGTCCGTCCCAGCTCTGCCCATCACTTGACTCGACCCCAGCCAGGTCGCGCATTCGCAGACGCGTCTCTGCTGTCGGGCTGTAGCGGGATGGCATCTCTGACACGGCGTTCGCCGCGCTGTTGCTGGGACGGAACAGCTTCTTTTTTCGAAGGTTACCCCTCCACCTGCTCGGTCGACTGTCCATCTCTGCATCCTCTACCGTGATGGAGCCGCGTAGCCGCCGCAAGGCTCTCTCACGCCGCACCATGGCATTGGTGATATCGGGGCAGTATCCTTTCGGGAGCATAGATGCTTTGCACTGCGGACAAAGGGAGCTGTTCTCGCTGAGGAATTCGTCGATACACTCCGGGTGGTAGATATGACCGCATGACAACTCCCTAATGATAGTGATGCGGTTCTCATAGTCCTCCTCACAGATCATGCATCTTGGTTGGTAATCAGTTGATACGCTGTTGATCGTAAGTCCGGTTATAGTTGATTTCGCCGCCTGGCTGGGGGACGCGGCCTTCTCCGACAGAGGCCTGGACTGATCGGCCCCGTCACCGTTATCTCGGTTGCGCACCGACTCTGGCAGCCCGGACGACATGGGCGAGGTCGGCGGGTTCGTGGACTTTGGTTCGTAATTGTAGGTGAAGAGGGGAAATTTCTCGACGTGCTCAATGGGGACCCTGACCCTCTTGATGTTCATGGCCTCCAGGTTGACCTCCCCAGACATGACCCGCTGCTGGAGTGAGACTCGTCGTCGGTGCTGGGTGTAGTGCATCAGACAGGACACGAGAGCGACAAAGATCAGCAGGACCCCGATGCAGACGCATATAAAGACCCATATGGTCGGCAACGTGTTCGGGGTCGCGACGTAGATCTCTGACCATATCCGCACGTAGTCATTCACGCCCGGGCTGTACAGAGCTGTGATATTGTCGCCATACGGCACCGAGCTGACATTGCCAGAGTATAAGCTCAGCTCAGTCATCATCGCCGCCCCAGCGCTTCCCGAGATAGCATACACGGGAAATTTGCTGGTTGATTTCCAGTCGCCATGGTCATGTAGGTCCCACTGCCTGTCTTTCACGCCTGGTGGTCTGTCGGATTTGTTGTTCGGTACGTAGGTGAGAAAGGCTCGGATAGGGTCAGACGAGACAGACTCCAAATAAGACTTTGTACAGTTCGGGTCGTACCAGGGAACGAGCGCGATCAGGTTGTAGTCGGAAGGTGGTAGGTTGGCCTGGCGAACGGCAGATCTGGGAACATAGTTGGGCTCTATCTCCGAGCAAGGGTCGTCTTCGTCCAGGTAGGGTACGTATAGCAAGCCTTGTATGATGCCGTTCTCGGTCGAGGCATACTTGGAAGTCAAAATCGTTATGTTGTCTCCTATAGTAGCAGAGTATGCAATATCACTCTGCACACACACACACACACACACAGCATTAATGGACACTTTCGGTCTATTGGAAAGACAAGGAAAGGAGGAGGGGGCGGTCGGAGGTAGGACTCACCGAGAGAGCGGTGATATTCTTGATGATAGTGGACGGGATGGAAGGGTTGCCTGACCAGGCGGGATTGCTGAATAAAAGACTGTAACAGATCAGTACACACAAAGCCATGACACGAAGGACGAGGATGATGACGTGCATGTCATTCGAGTCGGATGGCATTGGTGGTGTCTTGGCCATGGCGTCCCGGGGGCAGGGGGTGTTTCTTCTCGTGTCGGCGTCATTCTGATCGCACAAGAACCACAAAGCACCTCGGGGTCAAGGGATGCGTAGTGTGAGGACCCAGGAGCCCGAACACAAACGCGACAGAGGTGGCTGGCCGCCAAACCCGAACAGACGGGGGGGGGGGGGGAAGACTCGGAGGTACGGCGACAAGGAAAGAACGGCGGACGTACACTGCATTTTGTATGTCATCAACGTAGGCTGTGAAACAAGAAGCGGCAGTCAGTATCCGTGTCGGAACGTGCGTGTGTGCGTCTGTCTGAGAGAAAGAGGAAGAGGACTGTCTCATTGTTTTCTATTCATGTGGTGCATTGTCTTTGGATGTGCTGGGTCTTGCCAAGGCGGTCGCGCGGCTGCCAAGAACCTGGGGGATCGATCACCAAGAACTTGTGACTTGCTGTGGTCCAGTCGTCCCGCCTGGGCGCGTCTCCCAAGCTTTTTTGACACCTGGCAGGGTGGGTAGAGAAAGTCGAAGAGAAGTAACATACTATTGCCCAGCATTGTAGACGATCATTGTGCGGGTTCTAAGACCCAAGGCTCGAGGCGCGACTGCATCTAGACTCTGAGAAATCGCGATGGTGGTTGGGTGCTGACGATGACGGTGATGGTGACGGTGACGGTGATAAGCAAAGCCTAAAAAAAGGGGGAAAGAAGGGGGGGGATGGGAGAAGAAAAAAGAGGAGATGAGTAATGGCAAAAGGGCAGATCGAATGAGTGAAGTTTGAGAGAGGTTCCAAGTGGTTCGGATTAGCGACAGATGTATAGGTGTGTGTGTGTGTGTGTACGTATGTATCTACGTATGTAGGTAAGACGAAATTGACGCTCTGGCTTGATTTGGTATGACGGAATTTTTTGCTGTGGCCAGCAGGTTCAATAGGGTGGGTTTGGGAGATGAGACCGAGGGGGAAAGAGAAAGATGGTGATCCGCCGATGTTGTCCTGCCTGGTGAGATCCTCGAATTCCCTCGATCGATTTTTTCCTCTTTTTTTTTTTCTCTCTTGGTTTTCTCCCCTTCCCCTGTTAGATTTGGACACAATGGAGAGAGAGAGAGAGAGAAAGAGAGAGCGAGCGGGTAACCTGAGCTGAGGCTCACTTGCAGGTCGAGGAAGATTGGAGGATGAGACGAGGGGAGACAAGAGCAATTGTTCCGGCGCCCAGGTCCAGCGAGGGCTGCCGTCTGCCAAGACTTTATGAGGGAAGGTTCCTGGGGACCAGACGCCCGGGGGGGTAGACTTGGGAGAGATGGGCCTAGAGAAGAGGGGCACACGTGTGGGTGGGCCCCTGACAGAGGTAGCAACAGCCAGCAACCCGAACCAAAGAGAGTAGCGCTTGCAAGAACGATAAAGTGCAACCCACACCATTTATTACTTAGTGCCCATGCACCCCTGCCACAACCCATGACCTATAGCACCGTGGTTAGGCTACCGCACCAGCAGCAGTGGCAGAGCCTAACCACAAGAGGCTCTTCTGCGAGGGTTGCACCAGCAAATAACCTTCCCGTCTTTTCCGTCAGGGAAATCTGCACAGACAGCGGCAGGGCAGGGCACACACCTCGAGGGCAATCAACAGTTCCGCACCCTCCGCTCGCACATAGTTACAACCCCCGCTAGTACGGCCCAAGACACACTCGCACAGCATAATTGTACAGTACAAGCACAACGTAGCACAATCAATACAACACGCGCGCGCGCACCCACACACAGTCCAAAATGCTAGATTTTTGTCCAATCGGCACCACCAGACCCGAGATCTCAGGCATCGTGATGTCTTCGGCCCCTCAACGCCTCCACTGTGCAGTACGTACCCAAAGGCAAGCCAGGTACCCTGCGAGTCAGACTCAAGTCCTTCCAGCAGGAAACTTTTCCCACCCCTTCCTCCTTCCTACCGAGAAGGAGGGAGGGGCTCTAAGGTATCATCAGAAGAAGTGAAAGTGTTTGACGTTGCCGAGGCCCGCGCCTTAGGTACTGCGCGCGGCACCAGCACGGACAGATCATTTCATTGAGGATGTTACTACTTACAGAGTGAGTTCATGTGAAAGCAAGAGGCCTCAAAGAAGTCCCGAACCATCAATAACTCATCTCCCTTCCTTTTTTTTTTTGTCTCTTCTTCTTTTTCTTTTGTTGGTCACCGGTTCTGTCATCTACAGTGGCGAGAGGGATGCCACTAGGCGAGAATCAGAGGCGTTCGGTCTGGACTCTTTCAGACCACCGTTGGTAACACAGCAGATGAGGAGGGGGGCACACAGTTGTATGCATATGGACGCCCTTCAGCCCTCAGATCGTACTATGGGACAAGTAGTAAATGCAGCCCTTGGGTCACCTTCCTCATTCTTTCGTCTTCTTGCGCGCAACGAAACAAGGAAGAAGTAGCTAGCAGCAGGAAAATCTTACTCATGCTTGGTAGCGAGTCGGATGCCAAAGACCTCATCAGCCGGTTTGCAAGGGGGGGGTGGGCGGGTGAAGGGAAGGTGTATGTGAGAGAGTGAGAGACCGACCTTCGGAATAGGAGGGCCTAGTCTTGGTCGTTGTTTTCTTGCCCTTTTTTTGCGAACGTTATACTGCAACATAGTTGCGACATTGCGATCACCCTTGCAACAGCGAGTTGAAATGATTGTTATCATTGTCATTGTAGACGGGGTACCGTACCAAATCCTGTACTTGAATCTAAGAGATAGGCGGGGAACCGACAGACAGTATGGCAATAAAGGGTTCGATACCAACCTGTCGGGACCATCGCCAAGCCTGACGGATCTGTCTTGGCTCGATGCTGTTTCCGCGTATGTGTACGAATGTGGTGTTCTCGCCCAACGGAAGGTGCTTATCATGGCATAAGCAATTATCAACAGGAGCACCCTCTGCTCACTCGCCCGTCTACGCTTGCCATATTTGGGGGGGAGGGCAGTGGGGGGGCGCTTGACACCATCCAATTTCCCATACAGGTTCTCTCACACACACAAGCATATCCCCTCCTTCACAAAAAAAAACAAAAACAAACAATGGCAACAAAAAGAAAAGAGTCAACAAAAGAGAAGCAGTATCAGAGGGACGACGGAACCCCTGCACACGGGAATACCCATGCCAAGCACCAGTGACAGGTGTTGGCTTCTGCGTTTCAGACTTGGCATCCTCGGACCTTGTCTCGCGTGTGATCTACACTTTTGGCCGCAGCTCCTCGTTGCTTCTCTTTTCCTTGCTGTTATTAGTAAGTACACACAGGACGAAAACAAATTCCGTCTCATCAATCTGGACAGCATGAAGGCAACCCAGGTACTGTGACTTTCTCTGCGACGTCGGCTTGTTCACCCCCTGTGCAGCCCGTCTTGGCAGAATGTGTGGGCGATCTACTCAGCAACCTGCAGCAGTTGAGACATCGACATCATCTCTCCTTCTTCCCCTTCTTCCTCCACTCGCCACGTATCACATGAGAACAAGGGACAATGAAGGCAAGAAAGGAAGAAAGAAAACTCAAAAGTGAGCCATGCAACAATGGCACCCGCCCTGTCAATGCCCACTATATCCCGGGTCATCGGCACAAAGCCGCGGGCGACTCGGCACGGAACACGGCACCAAAAAGCCTGGCCAACAGCAAATCACCAACCACCACCGGCGGCGGTATTTTTTAATTTTTTTTAAAAAAAAAAATTATCTTTCTGTTGATGTTTAGTAAACTAGAACCCACCGCCAGTTCCTTTCACCGGCCAGCCACATGCACACATACACGCACGACGACTCGTGACCCACCTAGATGTGTCTCCTCTTGCCGTGTTAGCCGCCGTGGCGATCCGCCTTTGGAAGGGGAGTTCTAGACTTGCTGTGCTTGTGGTTTTTGTTTCTCCCTTAGATGAAAGTTTGTTCTTTCATCTGTCCCTCGTCACTATCATTATTGGTCACTAAATATAGACAGGTAGACAAAACGAAAAGCATGAAGGAAAAAGAGAGCCAGGAGAAAACCTGCGATCCGCGCCCCGGCCACGGGGGGCCATCCATACACACGCACGCACACACACACACGCACACACACACACACTCTCTCTCTCTTCCTCTCTCTAGCGGCAGTCCGGTCGGGGAGATCCTAATCCCCGGCTCTGGCGACTCGGCACCTTCATCTTTACTTTCTCCAGAATGCAGGTGACGTACTCATGTCTACATCTTGCATAGGACCTTGAACCTTGAGAGTGCTTGTCGTGTCTCCCGGTACTTTACCACGGCAGTGCTCGTGGCCTCGACATGATTCGGAAAGGATATTAAGCTTTCCCACGTCACCACTATGGGGGAGGAGCAAAGTGCTGCCGGCCCCGTTGTCCGAATCTCTGCTGAGAAAGTATGTGCAGGACGCTCGAGGCCACGTCGTTCCTCTGGGTGGCGCACAGCTGGCATCCCAGGACGGACGGGCCGTAGAGTCTGAGGAAGCGTCAACACCAGGGAAGAGAGAGCTGGCAGGACCATGTCCACTCCACCAGCTGCCACTTCAGAAAGTACTTCGGCAGCAACGGGTCTGAAGATTGTATGGTGTTTTCCCCTGCCGTGATACGATTCGAGGCTTGCAAGGACGTTGGGAAATTAGAATGCGCAGTGTCCCCAAGGTTTTGAGCGAGTATGAAAGAAATTTAAGTGCGTGGGGATGCATAATATTGTCCGTCGTTTTGGGCAGGCACCCTACACAGTATGTTGGGAAAACGTGAGATTCCTGAAGTGTTCCTTCCTTCGATACATGCGTCTAGGCAACTGTACAACCTGCTTTGTTAGTTAGTCCTGGTTTTGGAAAACAAAAGCCCAGAGCATGGCTGACTTGAGCTACACTGGTTCTGCCTTCCTCTTCTATCAAGAGGGAAGTATTTGAGATCAAAGTTCCGTGATGAAAGTGCGAGCCGGTTGCCATGTTTTCACTCAGACTCCTGCAGTGCTTCTCCCTAGGGCTCTCTCGCAGTCCAGCCCCATACTGCACATCACATCTACTTGATATGTACTTCAAGTACTCTGAAGAAGGAAAAAGGCCAGATATAAGATAATAATCACAAATGCGTCTCATGTAGTCGTAATATTTCATAATCAAATTAGTGTAATCAAGTCTAAAAAAAATCCAGACAGGAGCAAGGAGCTTACACCCGTCCCATCAGTTATTGAAAGGCCCTACACTAGGCTCGGCCCGTCCATGGTTCAGCGTAAGTAAAGGCCTTTTCTACAAGTGTCTCTCTCTCTCACCTCTTCAACCACCAATGTAAACCTCCAAGGTCTTTGCGCTGCTCACCTGGACAGCCCCCTCGGGATCCTGCGACCCGACCGCAACATCGTCATAAGCAAAAGCATAACCCCCGACAGTCTCATGGGCATGGACGACCCGCGCATAGTGGTTGGTGACGTCGGCCTCGCCGTAGAACATGGCCGCCGGCGGACCAGGCTGCACATGCCCGCCCTCGACGAGCAGGGTGGAGCGCGTGAAGGCGGCGCACACCCGCGGCACGATGGCCTTGAACGCATCGTCGGCAGTGGCGTTGATTGCAAAGGCGCCGCTGTTGCAGCCCCAGATGTCGGCCGTCGTGGGCCGCGGCATGCGCACCGCCGTGCCGGTGCAGACTAGGGCGTCGTCCGTTGCCGCGTCGACCTGGCACGAGACGATGGTGTCGTTGATGGTGCCGAGCCCCGCCTGCTGCGTGTCAATGTACAGCGGCTGCGTGGCGTAGCGCTGCCAGACCTTGATGATGTAGGGCTCGTAGTAGTCGTCGCTGGCGAAGGCGATGTGCTGCTCGGCGCCGTCCTGGGGGGAGAGGACGCGGAGGAGGGTGGTGGTGGTGGTGTTGTTGTTGTCGTCGTCATCGCTGTAGATGCACAGCTCGCCCCACTTGTTGCCGTCCTTTTCGGCCTGCTGTTTGAGGCCCGCGCAGATATTCTCGGCGGGCGTGGCTGAGGTGGTGTCGGTGGTGTTGGTGTTGGCTGAGCCGGGGAGCGTGTTCATGAGGCCTGGGACGGAGTGATTTGCACCGCTCTCATCAGTGACAGCGATGCCAAAAGCCAAGGCGACAAAGTCCACAAAGGAGAGGTTTACAAAGAACTCCTCGTCACCGCTCGTGAGCTCGATGAAGCCCCAACGTGTGTCATAGGCGACAGTGCCCGGGTCAGTGACGACAGGCTGCACGACAGTAGTGATGCCGCTGGCCGCCCCCACCATCTGCCACTCCATCTGCGCGCCCTCGAAGGCGTACATGCGTACCGAGCTGATGTAGCTGGGCAAGGTGAGCGTGGTGGACTGGCCATGCTTGGCGAGGAAGCCGACGTCTCCTGTGACGTTGACGGGGGTGGGTGAGCCTCCTGCGTTGAGGGTGAGCCACTGGCCGTTGGTCTGCAGCATCGATTGCGAGCCCGACGTGTCCACATCACCCGTGATGTAGATGTATAGATCCTTGCCGGAAGAAACGTTGTTGTGGACGGTGATGGCTACATTGGGGTTGGCAAAGCTGGAGGAGGCACTCGCCTCAGCCCTGTGGTGGAGAGTGTCGACAGTGTCGGTGGCATGAGTGGTTACAGAAACATCAGCTGCTGGCTGTAACTTACCTGGGGTTGAAACCAGGTTGCCTCTGACAGGAAGACAGTCGGCAAGAGGCAAGGAGGAGGAGACGAGAACCCCGAGAAGGGGTGTGAGCAAGTGCACCATACTGGGTAGCATGGTTGTTCTCAGTAATGTGTTGGAATTTTGTGTGTGTGTGTGTGTTCGGCTGGAGATGGTCGTGTGTTCAAGGCTTGTATTAGTGTGTATGTCTTTCTCCAGTGTAGTCAGAAAGGAAAGAAAGCCATCAAGCCATGTGGTACATCGTGGGGTCATATGTTCTACACCCTCTCGTCCCAAGGAGGAACTGTCATGGCACATACCTGTTGTCTTGTGTGTTGGGCCAACAAAGGGCCTTCAGTGAAATTTCACAATGGGGTTGTGTGAAGAAGAGGGATGACAGCAAGCATGTTAGTTCTTTTCCAGACAGGTTCCATTGTCTTCCTATGAAGGATATGCCACAAAGGCATTGTCACTTGTATAAACAAGGTGAATATTTGCGCACACTGAATACACATAAACATACACAAAATGGGGAGGAGAGCAAGACAAACATATTGATTATCTATCAACACTACCAAACTTCTACGCACTGAGTAAGAACTTGTCGATGATGTAGTAATTGACATTGTCAGAGTTCGCAAGCCTTTGCTTGAGCTCAGGAGCTGCAAGTCATGGTTAAAATGTGCTTTGAATTATTGTCCACTGACAGTTATGAAGATACGTAGTTATGTGCTTTGTATCAGGCCATACTATCTTGTGCTCTCAGCATATAGTGAAGGAAATCAGTACAGTAGCACAAATAAATTGCAACATATGTAGGCAAGACCTGGGTTTTTATCCAGTAGTGGAAAGAGAGGCTTGGCATTGCAAGCTTGGACATAGTCTCATTCATCAGGTTTTGAAAGGTTAGTGATGCTGTGAACCTTGACAGAGTTAGAGTAGTCATTAAGCACTTCATAATATTGGCCAGCCTAGAACATTTTCAGCTGCAGCCTGACTTCGATGCCTCTCAAGTGCCAACCCTTATTGTGGAAACGAAAACACAGGCCAACATCATCTTGCTTTCAGTAGAGGATCAATTTGACACAGCCTGCCTGGTATAGGTAACAGAGAGGAGCCTCACAACGCCATTCCGTTATCATGCATTCCACTGCCGATCCCTTGCCATACGATCCCATCGAGTCATAATTTCAAATCACGCATACCCCTTGATATAACGCCAATCCTGTCCTATCCATGAATTGAGATGCGGTGGTGGCATCCTTTTGTCGATGACCAGTTATGTGCTTTGTGGGGTGGGTGCCCATGAACGATGAGGAAGGCAGCTCACTCGTCTTCCTCATCATCCCAATGCTGAGTCTCATACTTGATGAGCTCAGTCATTTCAGGCCCTTTAAAGATGGAGCTATCAGGCTCGCTGGCCCTGGGAACCTTGCCGAGGTTCTCCCCATCAAAGACTGTGCCAATGCTCTCAATCCACCGACGTCGTCTCTCCATCAGAGTCTTGGTTAGGTCACCGATACCAGGTCTTGCAATGCCTGCCGCGGCTGCAGCTGCCCCTGCAGCACCAGGCCGAGCCTTCTTCTTGGTCTTGCCCATAGTACGAGTCCTCTTGAGATACGCAGCTTGCACCTGACCGTCGAGATCCTCCAGGATGGTCTGGTATTCCTGGAAAGCCATGCGCTCACGGACCAGCTCCGACAGTTTTGCCTTGCGTGCACCATTGATGAGCATCTGCTCACGAAGGCGATCCTGCAGCAGTCGCAATCTTGCAGCAACCTCGTCATCATAAGCACCATCATAGTCAGTGCGGGTCTCTTCTGGCTGTGGCTGCTCCGGATCTGGGTCTGGGAGGAAGCCAATGTGGCGGAGTTCCTGCTTAATGCGCTCCTCGACTTGATTGTAGTCCAGTTTGGGATGGGTGGCCCTCTTCCAGGTGTCTGAATTGGACTCGGGCATGTGAGAAGCAGGTGACAGCTCACGCTCAGCAGGCTGTCCATTGGGTTGCAGACCTGGTGCTGCGTCAAAGCTGTCAATGCCATTGCTGGACAGATCAAGGCTCCCATTCATGTCGCCGTTCACGCCGTTTGAGAGTGGCTTGACATCATCACTTGTCTCAGCTCGACACTCAGGCCGCATGGCTTGAAGAAGGCGAGACAGGAGTGGCCCAACAGAGAGCTTATCCGTCTCAGCAAGATCATCCGCCATCTGCTCAATGCCCCCACGAGCGTGATTGGGATCCAGCTTGTCGGATCCCGAGTCGATGGCCATGCTGCCATCCTCTTCTTGCCAGACTTCTGTGTAGTGCTTCTTGCCTCGTTTGGGCAGGATGAAGGGGGTGACCCTGTCGCCGCGCTCTCGAAGGAATGCCAGGTCTTCTTCAGTGAAAGGTCGAAAGTATGGCTCAACGTAGGTGGAAAAGGTGTTGAAAGCAATCTGGTTGGATGGCTTCGCGCTGCTGAAGTCCTTGTCGGGAGGGACACCGGCGACCAAATCTGCAAGGTCGCTCTTGGGATACGTAAAGACTGACGTCGCCTCTTTGATGTCTTCGTCTGCCATGCTGTCCCAGTCGACTTTCGTGATCTCGTACACGGTGGGGTCAGGGAATGTGGAAGGGTCATCGCCGAACGTGTTGGCTTGGGGTACTCGAGGCGGAGGAGGGGCGCCATCGTCGTCCGAACTGGAGTCGGACTCGTCATTGTTATCCTCGTCCTTATCCTCGTCCTCCTTCTTGGCAGCCTTGTTCTTCTCGTCGACTTCCATTGGTCCAGGTGTAGCAGGAGCGACAGGCGAGAGGGAGGAGGATGCAGACTCGTGGCCACGCGACAGCTTGCGGGGCTTGTTGGAATCGCGTAACGGAGACGAGCGTTCTGCGAGTGGGTAGTGTTGGTTAGTGGTTGGGAGGTCGACGAGAGAGTTTAGACGAAAAAGTAGAAGCAGCAGACAGCACAAGCAACGAAGTCTAAAGAAAGAAAAGAAGAAGAAAAGAACACCCCCCCTCTCCATAATTTTTTTGGGAAAAAAACACAAACAAAACAAAGATAGCGGGATTCAAAGATCGCAGCCCACACCCCGATACAGCTTCATTAATCTTTCTCACGTCTTGGAACACCCCTCGCAAATGAGGAACATTTTCCAACTGACCTGTGTTGCCATCCTGAGGCGCTAGACTGTCGGCGGCCTTTCTTTTCTTCTTGTTGGCCTTGTTTGCCTTTCTAGTGCGCTCCTCATCTTCGGCGCGCTGGCGCTCCTCTTCTCGACTCCTCTCAGCGGCGACCTCGACCATCCTGGCCTTGAGCTCGTTGACGAGCCGGCGCATGCCGCGGTCGCAGAAGCTGCTCCGCCTCTCGAGGGTGTCCTGGAGGCGCTGGAAGCGGGTCATGACGCCGTCGAGGCTTCTTGACTCGGGCATGTGGGAGTTGGAGCCATTCTGGTCGACGACGTCTTCGTACGTGATGTTGCGGAAGGACTCGTAGGGGAGGTCGAGCCACTCTGTCGACTTGTTCTCGACGGGGGGTAGAGAGGCCGACGGCGGGATCGAGCTGGGCGTGGTGTTCCGGCTGCGCTGGCGGGCGATGGCACCGGCTCCCTTCTTGCCGGTGCCTTTCTGACTCGACGACGCAGGAGGCATGTTGGTCGGTGGGTTGGTTTATTCTGCTTTGCTTGTTCTTGTTCAAAGGCAAGGGAACGCGAGCGGCTTGTTCCAAGGGGCCATGGGGGGAGGGACTTTCGGGGCGAGCGAGGGCGGTAGCAGCGATGCGCCTCTGCGACAAGTTCGGTCGGCCGGCTATCGACGATGACAACGGACAGCGCCAGAGGTCATTGATATTGAGAATCGATTCCACGCCAGGTGATGTGGGTCATGAGTAGCTATGGGTCGTTAGATGGGACAAGCAAGCAGTGACTGAGAGAGTCGTTTCGCGTTGAGGCTCCTAAACTGACTTACGCGGAGGTGGGACCGACGGGAACCATGACAAGATGAGGAACCAAGCACCGCCACGCCTAGTCAGAGAAGAGGCTCTGTGGCTTATTCTGAAGTGTGGCTTGACCTCGACGCAACCTACCTCACCTACTCACTAGTGCCATAGTATGTACTACGAATCATGTAAACAGTGTCGTCCTCGATGAATTGCATCTCGACCTTTCTTCACAGTCACTTTCATGCGTGCATGCCAATTGATGACACTCCAGACTTGACTTATCATTCAGTCCTCACTCTCCACTACAGAAGTTAAACACGAAAAGGAAGGAGAAACAAAATTGCAACCACGCTGGCAGGCGATCTAGTTTTGTCCCTTCTTTTTTCTCCTCCCGATGCTGAGCGCATGCATGGATTTGGCCGGACTGCATTGACGATCGCGCCTGATAGCTCTGCGCTTTCTATGCAGGAGCAACCGTTTCCGACGTCGGGACTCGAGGAATAACATACATTATTCGCGAGTGCAGCGCAGCAGTGCAGCAGTGCCATCAAATCTCGTCGAGGGCAGATTCGCAAATGGCTCAAACACATGTCTTGAGCAGATGATGCTGATTGGTTGCTCAGTTGGGCCACCACGCCCAAGTGTGAAGCTTGGCCGAGGGATGCGACACAAACTGTGGGACCTTTCATCGATCAGGGTCTTCCCGTTTATACGACAAAGGACCCAATTGAGATGGTTGCGGCACCACGAGTATTGATTCTCGAGAGCACATGGCTCGGGGTCCCTCTATGCGCGCCCGCGTGTGTGTCTCTTTTAGGCAACCCGATAGGTAGGTTGCTATGGTATGTTCGCTCTCAGTTGGTTTTGCTTTACGTTAATATTTCTGTTGAGGATCATACGCCCTCCTTCCCTCCTCTTCTTGTATGCTTCCTGTTCCTGTTTCTTTCTCTTTCTTTCTATTCTTCTCTATCTAACATCTCTTACCTCGACTCAACGTCTGGTTAAAAAAAAACTCGTCATTGCTTCCACAATCTTCTTTTTCTCTCTCAAGTATATCTTGCAATGAGAGAATATCATGGCTTCTCTTGGTGGTAACATGTTACCTCCACAAATGGATTCCAGAATTGTCTATGCTGGTATTGCTGGCGTCTTTTGTTTTGCTATTGGCCTATCTCGGGTCTTTGCAGACAACAGCGATAGCAACCATGACGAGGCGCCAGGTCTCGTCAAGTCTCTGTTGTTGTTCGCGTACTCTTGCTTCCTGAAGCCTCACGAGGGTGACAGTAAGGGCACCCAGCAGGATGCCCTGGAGTCCTTCTATAAGAAGCAGGCGGGCATATACGACAGCACAAGAAGCGCTCTCCTCAAAGGCCGTGAGGATATGCTGGCACTGGTAGCTGCCCAGCTGGAGTTCAAGGCCAAGAAGAGCACCACATCCAAGGGAAAGAAGGAGCCCGTCGTTAAGAGGGTCTGGGTTGATGTGAGCCCCCTTCACCAAACCTCAACAACATGCTTCGTCCTGATGATCCAGTCCTGATTTATTCACTGTATAGGTGGGCGGGGGCACTGGGTTCAATATTGAGGCCATGAGCCAGTTTGTCAACGTGCCCGAGTTCTTCTCCAGCGTCTACCTGGTCGATTTCTCTCCTTCTCTGTGCGAGGTGGCCCGTAAGCGTTTCGCTCGGCTGGGTTGGAAGAATGTTCAGGTCATCTGCGAGGATGCGAGGAAGTTCAAGCTTGAGGATTATGAAAATGATCTTCAGGGACTCCAGTCACCACCCGTCCGGAGTTCGAGTCACTATTTTTCTAACAAGCGTCCTGAACATGGTGGCGCTGATCTGATCACCATGTCGTACAGTTTGTCTATGATTGTATGTGTGTGTGTGTGTGCTGAGGTGACGGCGAGAGAGAAAAGAAACGAATGTCACTAATAGCCTCGCGCAGCCTGACTACTATTCTGTCATCGACTCCTTGACCTGCCTGCTCTCTCCCGACGGGGTGATGGGAGTGGTTGACTTCTATGTGCAGTCCAAGGTCGACGTCAGCTTCCGGAATTACACGGGCGGCCTTGTCAACCGCCATGTCAACTTCCTCGGGCGTACGTTCTGGAGGGCCTGGTTCGACATCGACAGGGTTGGTCTCGAGCCCAGCCGCCGTGATTATCTCGAGTATCGATTTGGCACGGTCCTGGGCGCCAACTTCCGCAACAACATGCTGGGGGCAATTCCCTACTACGTCTGGCTGGGCTGCCACAAGAAGCCCTTTGCCTCGTCCAGCCTGCCTCAGGAAATCGTCGAATATGTGGACGCGCTGGTGACCGAGTCTCCATATCTGCTGCCTGCCAACGCCCCGAATGCCCTGACCCGAGCAGTGCAGAGGACGGCGCCCGAGATACGGTCCAAGGCCTTTGATGCTGCCGTGGGCAATCTCGCCTCGAATCTCCCCCTGCCGGCCTTCTTCTACCAGAACCACCACTGGCGGATTTACTACGACGAGCGGCTCAAGAAGCACACGCAGTTCAACGATGAGTACATCTACGCCTTCACATGGGAGGACTCCCGCACTGACGCCCGGATCCTCAACCTCAAGTCTGACGATGTCGTCCTGGCCATCTGCAGCGCAGGGGACAACATCCTCTCGTACGTGATGCAGGGCCCTGCTCGTGTCCACGCCGTCGACCTGAACCCCACGCAGTGCCACCTCCTGGAGCTCAAGGTGGCCGCCTACAACGCACTGCCCTACGAGGACTTTTGGAAGATCTTTGGCGAGGGAAAACACCCCGGGTTCCGCCAGCTGCTCATCTCCAAGCTCTCCCCCCACCTGTCCAGCCGCGCGTTCCAGTACTGGCTCAGCAACGCGCACATCTTCACCAGCGCGCGGGGCCGCGGGCTGTACGACACCGGCGGCTCCAAGCACGCCATCCGGGTGATGCGCTGGATCGCGCGTGTCTTTGGCCTCCAGCGCGCCGTCACGGCCCTCTTGGAAGCCAAGACGCTCAACGAGCAGCGCGAGGTCTGGCGCTCGTCCGTCCGGCCCGCGCTCCTCTCCACCGCCGTCAACCGCCTCGTCGTCTCCCAGGAGGCCTTCCTCTGGGCCGCCCTCGGCGTGCCCAAGAACCAGCTCGCCATGATCGAGGCGGACCACGCGGCGCGCGGCGGCGACAGGGGCCGGACAAGCCGCTCCCAGGCCGTCTGGAACTACATGGTCGACACGCTGGACCCGGTGGCCGAGGGCACCCACATCGCGGCCGACAACCCATACTACCACGTCTGCCTCGCCGGCAAGTTCTCGCGCAGGTGCCACCCGGAGTACCTCGCCCCGCAGGCCCACGCGCGCCTGTCCCGGCCCGGCGCCCTGGACGGCCTGCGCATCCACACGGACGAGCTGGACGAGGTCATCGCGCGCATCATGCCGGGCACCCTGACGGTCGCGGTCGTCATGGACTCGATGGACTGGTTCGACCGCGAGGGGCCCGGCGCCGCCGCCCAGGTGCGCAAGCTGAACCGGGCGCTCAAGATGGGCGGGCGCGTGATGCTGCGCAGCGCGGCGCTGACGCCTTGGTATGTCAAGGTGTTTGAGCAGTCGGGGTTCTCGGCCAAGAGGCACGGGGAGAGGCTGCCTGGGACGTGTATTGATCGCGTCAATATGTACGCCAGCTGCTGGGTTCTGACCAAGACGTCTCATCTGCCGCCTCCTACGCCGGATCTGGAGGGGGCTGTGGGGGCGGAAATGGACAGCCTTACTATCTGAGAGAGTCTTGTCACTGCGTTTTCATCTTGTTTGATTTTATTGGAACACGTTTCGCTGGTCTTTTGATATTTATTACGAGGAAGGTGGGGTGCGTGAAGTTTTCAGTATTATACACAGAAAGTAAAACAATGGCCGGAATCAGTATTACAAGCTGCGGAGAATTCCCCTTGGATCCATTCGCTTGATGGTGCAGCCCGCATTGGACCAAAGTCAGATGATTAATACTTTGGAACGATGTATTGCATACAGCAACACACACCCACACACACACAGACACGTCGTCTGACACTCTGTTCCTCCGACTGGATGAGCACCCTGTGGTCATCAACCCATGCAGCAGCTCGGCCACCCTTCCTACCCCGCGTGTGCCATGCCATGCCAGCCTGCAGTATCAGCTATGCCAGCTGGTCGGATTTCATAGGATGGCATCGGGGAAAGAGCCCCGAGATGATCATTACCTGTATTCTACCATGCTTTGGTAAAGCAGCGCGCTGCCCAAGGGTGTGGGTTGGGCAGTGAGGACATAACATCTCATGTCCTGGGCTTTCCCCCCTCTTTTTCTTTTCCGTTTCGAAATTCTCTCCTCCTCCTCCTCTTCTTCTTCTTCTTCTTCTTCTTCTTCTTGACATGCTCGGACGTTTCTCTTTCCCAGGCTTCCTACTTTCTTTTTGGTCGATCGTGTATTCAACGGTGTCTTGCTTGCCATAGACTCGAAACCTGGACCTTGGGATTTCTACCCATCCTTCATCGTATTTACACCTCTTGAAACCCCCTTCCCCCTCGTCCCACCCGTAAGGCTGCAAGAAGACGAAGAAGAACAAAACTTCCACTTCCATCTGAACCAAGAAGCCATGTCCTATTATAACCAGCCGCCAGTCCCCCAGCCGGACACCATGGAAGATAAATGGGCCTCAGGATGGCTCTACCCCCGTCCGGCCGGTTCCTCCTCCTCCATGTACGACAGCATCCCAAGCAATTTTCTTATTTCTTCTTCTCTTTCTTCCTTCCACACCCCCCTCTCCCCCCGGCGCGCCTCCTCAATCAATCAAAGACCTTGCACACTAACAACGAAAGTCTATCTTCCTATCAAACCGCCCTGGCCGAGCATCACCCAGTCCCCGCCCAGTATACCTTGTTAACATGCACTGTCCCTGGCTGCGAATCCGGTTACTTCATGCACGCCGCCGACCTCTCGCGACACGTCGCCCAGTATCACCCGATAGAGGAGCAGCCACAGCAGCAGCCAAGCACCCAGACTGACAACAACTACCTATGCCTCCAACCCGGCTGCCCTGCCGACCCATTCTCGCGCTCCGCAGACCTCGCGTGGCATATAAAACACGTCCATTCGCCCAAGGGATTGCAGACGTATTGGTACTGCGATTATAAGAACTGTGGGCGGTCCAAGGGAAGTGAAAACCAGGATGATAACCAGCCCTTCACTCGAAGGGATCATTATAAGGCGCATCTCAGGGACTTCCATCAAGAGCCGATCTCGAAACGGGGTGATCCTGCGTCGATACCGGCGTATAGATTGGCCAGGCAAGAGAAGAAGGACTGGTGGCGGTGTGAAAAGTGTTTGAGAAGGAACCGGAACCAGCTGCCAAACGGTGAGGATAATCGCCGTTGTGAAAAATGTAACATGTAACAAGTAGTCTCGATGAGGATGTGCTCAAGAGGCGGGAGGGCAGAGTACTACGATCATCTCAGGTCCATCTTTCATGTGATTTATAGTTTTTATCATTTTTTATTGATTCAAATATATGCAACGTCTCATGCAAGCTTGCACTTTTGCACCAGAGCCTTGTGGCTCACCAATTAGCCAATTTAAAAAAACTAGAAGAGGTATCTCAGAATAATCTTGGAACCCATTGTCTGTCCAAATACTCGATGCATTAGGAGGAGAAATGAGGCGCATTGAGGAACAATCCCATCAGCACACCACCCAGAGTACCAGCAATGGGAATGGTGAGGATCCAGGCGGTGAGAAGCAGACCGATCCGCTGGAAATTGACGGCCTTGAGGGTACCGTTGCAGAGGCCGACACCGACAGTGGCGCCAGTAATGCACATCGAGGTCGAGACAGGCAGCGAGTACTGCGAGAAGACCAGCACGGTGACGGCGGCGCCCATCTCCATGGAGCACCCTCGGCTGGGGCTGTGGTACGTGATCTTGTTTCCCATGACTGTTGGGTTGATTCCAGGTTAGCAACCAGTTACATGATAATAGGAAACAGGGGGGTTGAATATGGAACACACCTTTCATGATGTTGTATCCATAAGTGACCAGACCCAGGGAGATCATGGCAGAGAGCACCGCGAGCTGCCACAAAGGCACAGGCGCCTTGGAAGCAGCGGCATCCCCAGTAGACCAGGCCGAGTAGATGACCGCCCAAGGTCCCACCGAGTTACCAATATCATTCGCACCGTGCGCGAACGACGCAGTACATGCCGTCAGGATCTGCACAAACGAGTAGGTGTGCTCCACTTCATTAGGATACTTTTGCGCATGCGCATAGACACGCTGCATACGCTCACCCTCGGGCGTGCCAGCAATGCCTGACTGCGCGGCGTGGATGTCGTAGTGCAGACCGTACAGGGCACCCACGACGATCTGGGCTGGGAGGCGCTTGAGCAGGATGCGGATGTTGTGCAACTCGTACATCTGGCCTGCGCCCATGGGGTTGTCGCGGAGGAGGCGCATGGCCCAGCCCAGGGGTCCCTTTTTCTTCATCAGCCTGGCGTGGAACCTGGCCTCGCCGTCGGCCATCAGCTCTTTGTAGGTCGGGTGGGCGACCTCGTTGGTGATGGCCTGCTTCTCGCTGTCTGCTGTAGTGGGGGTGCTGGAGGCTCTGGCCCCCTTGAGCTCGGAGACGATCGTTGACTCGTCCTCGTCCTCGTCGTCGTCGTGGTATTTTTGGACCACCTCGTAGTTGGGGATCTTGGCCTTTTCGCTGTCGGCTGGGGCGGCCCTGTTGAAGAGGAGGGGACCGTAGATGAACTGCCACCACTTGAGAGTGTGGTCCTTCTTGATGATCTTGGTATGCACATAGGGCACAAAGAACAACGCCGCAAGCAGGGCAAGACCCGCCCCCGTGCCCATGGTGACGCTGGCAACATACCAGCCGGGCTTCTTGTTCAGGCCCAGGTTGGGAGAGCCTTTGTAGACGATGGAGAGTGTGCAGATGGTGCCGGCGATGAGGAAAAAGAAGGGCGAGGACCACACAGCCCAGGGCACAGGGTTGCTACGCATGTGCACGACCAGCTTGATGAGCATGAAGATGGACGCGCCGAACCCAGCCGAGATGGCTGGTGCCATTCCCAGGCCTGCGAAAATGGCGCCCAGGCCTTTCCCCTTGTTCCACCCCCACTGGACCTCCGAGGCGCCCACCGTCGCGATGCCCACGCCTGCCACGGCCGAGATGAGCGAGTAGGTCGACGAGACGTGGGCCGAATGGCGGGTGCACCACATGACCCAGGTCGAGGCGGCGGCCAGGGCACATGTGAAGGCCAGCATCTGCACGCCGGCGTTATCTTGGAAGGCTGAGTTGGGGATGATGCCGTTCTTGATGGTGTCGGCTGTCCTGGCGCCGACTGTGATGGCACCCAGCATCTCGAAAATGGTGCCAAGGACCATGGCCTGTCTGTAGGAGATGGACCTCGAAGATACACTGGTCGCCCAGGCGTTGGCGACATCATCTAATGATTGTGACAAAAAGGGCATCGTTAGACAAGTAATTTTGTTTTGAGAAACTTGGGTGTTGATGACTTACTGGCTCCGTTGTTGTAGGCATCGAGCATGGCAAACAACGTGCCTATAGCAAAGACATAGGTATATTGGTCCAACATCTTGAATGGGAGTTGTGCCTTGGGAGGCGAACCACCGTGTATCCCAAGAAGAAGGAGACAAAAAAGAAGGAGACAAAAAAGAAGGGAGAAAGGGACAATGTTAGATGCTCAAGGAGGAGCGAACAAGAAGTGGTTACTTCTCCAAACCAAACTCTATTCTCTGGGAAGGAGCCATCTGCACCTCTATATACAAGATGTGCTCCTTCTCGTCTCAAGAGTAGATTGATACCGATTTCCAAAATCCCCAGCAACGGGAGACTCCTTCTCCTCCTAACCTGTTCCAACGGCGCTGGTCTCGGCTCCATATCCCACCCTCATCCCGACATAGCCACAAGCAAGGTTTCGGTGCACGCTATCAGAAGAGAAAGAGGCGCTTTTCGAGAAGCACGTTTCTCAATCCGAGGCTCTGACTTGCACAAAGCCTCTCGAGGCAATCCTCAGCTAGTCCAGATGACCCTGTCTGCTTCTGGGCAGTCCGCCGGGCCAAGCCTTCCTTGGTGTACACAAAGCAAGAGCTTTCCCAACGGGGATCCCTCTCATGAACATGACTTTCGAGAGGACGAGAATTTCCTTAGCCAGCTTGGCGAGGAAGGCCCATCCAGATGGCGTGGCCCGCTCACCCCAGGGCGGGGAGCGGGCTCTATATACAGTAGAAACTTTAGCAGGGCCGGGTCGGGACAAGACTCTTGGCGTAGCTTGGCGGTAAGTCCGGGAAGGGCAGATGGTCACCTATGAAAGACGTTGAAAGCAGGCACGTGGGCTTCATTGCAAGGCTCGGGGGTGCTTTGTACTCTTTGTAAGTTGCGACAAGATTCTGACTCTGGAGGAATTCGGGTGCGTTAGGCCTCGTCTGAGTCCTTGCGCCACATTCTCCATCTCGTCGCGTAGTCTCCTCTTCGCTGGAGCTTTATTGAACGTGCTAACAAAAACCAGCATCAAAACGGACGTATAGCAAAGTACATTCGGTGTAATTTGTCATGGGAAATCAAGATGAAGACGAGCACGTGGCTCTGCATGCGGTCGGAGGAGGTTGGACATTGGAGGGTGCGTAGCGCAGTCGTAAGTTTTTGCGGCTCAACCAGGAACTCTTTTTGGACATACCCAGAAGGTTTCAGTTTTTGATCTAAGCCAAATGGATGAAGTATCTCTGAGCAGAATTCCGAAAGTAGAAACAAAAGATTCTGCTGTGAATCATGTGTCTTTGGTGCACGGCAGTCATTTGGGAGGAGCACAGTTGTGCTCCTTTCTGACTTGTCTTGTGCATTAAGTACTTACTTGTCTGGAGTACAGTAAGGGCCCAGAGCACAATTGTGCACCTTGTGGGCGTGGAGACATGTACGCCTGCCTGGTTACCTCGAACGGCACGATTGTACTCTTGGGCGAAAGTTCACACCAATCACAGCGGCGTTTTTTTCTCTTTTTTTGCGTGGTGGTGAAGAAAGACTACGTATCAGGGCTAGCGCAATCCAGACGCTGCTTCTCAGCCCACGTGCCTCCCTAACTGCACCGCCATGTTCGCTATCCCCGGCCAGGCAGGGGCTAGAAGAGGCAGATTCGTGTTTTTCAAAGTTTTGCAAAAAAAAAGTCTAACGAAATCGAGTCATCACTTTCAGTTGACTAGTGAAGAAAACTCATTGGCTGGCGTGGTTGACCAAGTGAGTCTGGATGGAAAGTTAACGAGTCCTGAGTAATGGTGGCGTGTTCCAAGATCGTGCTCGTGGGAGAAGCACAGGATGCTTGGTCATTTCAGTTGCACAGAGACTCTCCTTGATTAATTACTAAGTACCTAAGTACTTAAGTACTTGATGACCACTGGGGAAGCATCCCTATACCCTAACCCTCACATTTTGCCATGAGACTCCTCCTCATACGAGCTTGAGATACTTGAGGACTCACTTATGTACTAGCAGCAGACATACTCTCTCCTTTGTACCTTTGATTGCCTTGTGTGTCAGGTCCATAAGAGAATCGATGCAGAGAGACATAGCAGATACACAAAATAGTAAACATCAATGCTGCCTGTCACCCTCAGTAGTGACACAATCAAGTACTCAGATCAATATCATATAAGGGCAGTGATGTACTGCCGAGATCAACCATCGGCTCCGGGCCGGACAGACCGGTGTCGGCGATTGAAGACCTCAACATCGAACGACGGCTGCATTCTCTTTATCATGTGTGGCTCAGTCCACGTCACGTAGATTTCATAAAAGTCAATGACCTCTGTGCTTTAATTCTTCATAGAGGCTCATCCTGTCTCATTCAGTACTGGCACAGACTGAGACGAGACTAACCATGTCCTCCTCTCCAAAGACGCAGCAGATAGTAGTCATAGGGTAAAGTCACAAACCACTCCCATGTAACACTACGAACCAATAAAACGAGTAGTAGTCAAGCTCACAAAAAGACCACTCCCTCCAGCGCCGGCGTAACAGGACTCTCCTGCGCCCTCGACCTACAAGAGGCCGGCCACCCCGTCACCCTCCTGGCCCGAGACTTCCCCGCCCCCTTCGCCCTCATCGACGCCCAAGCCCAGATCAACTACACCTCGCCCTGGGGCGGCGCTCACAACCGCTGGGTACCTCCTCCCACCACAGCCCATGACGAAGGCGACAGCCCCCCTCACAGCCATGCCTTCCGCGACCACCGCCTCGCCCTCGCCACCTTCCACCGCATGCGCCGCCTCGCCGCCGCCCACCCCGAGGCAGGCATCACCTTCATGAAGGGCATCGAGTACCTCGAGAAGCCCGGCCCGGAGTACCTCGCCCTGGTGGCGCCCGGCAGCGGGCCCGGCAGCGCGGCGGCGCTCGGCGTGGAGGGGTTCCGGGTGCTGCGGCGGGACGAGCTCCCGGACGAGAAGGTGGCGCTGGGGCTGGAGTATGACACCTGGTGTGTCAATCCCATGGTGTACTGCTCGTTCCTGCTCAACAGGTTTGTGTACAGGGGGGGTCGGGCGGTCAAGGGGGAGGTGAGGGCGCCGGAGGAGGTGTTTGCGCTGAGGGGACTGTTGAGGGGTGGTGATGGTGGTGGTGGTGGTGGTGCGGCGGCGGTGTCCAATGTGGTGGTGGTGAACGCCTCGGGCCAGGGGTTTGGTGATGAGAAGTGTTTTATCACGAGAGGTGAGTTCAGTCGTTGACGAGCAGAGAAAGAGAGAGAGAAGAGAGAGACAGGTCGATGTTCCACTGGGACTTGGGGCTGGTGTACTGACAAGAAGAAAAAAGGCCAGACATGTCTCGTCGCCAACAAGTGCGATGCCACCGTCACCAGGCAAAACGCAGACGGCTCCTGGACGTTCTGTGTGCCGCGCAACTTTGACGGCGGAACCATCATAGGAGGCACCAAGGAGCCCGACAACTGGGACCCGGAGCCCTCGCGCGCGGTCAGGGACAGGCTGGTGCAGGCGTTTGTGGCCACGTACCCGGGCATTGCGGACGCGGCAGGCTCGGTGACGGTTCTCAAGGACATCGTCGGTCGGAGGCCGACGAGACACGGCGGTGCCAGGATCGAGAGGGAGGATGTGGATGGAGGGTCTGGTAGGGCCATCGTGCATGCGTATGGCCTGGGCGGGAGGGGGTATGAGATGTCTTGGGGTGTGGCGGAGATGGTGGCGAGGCTTGTCGAGGGAGCTGAGACGACCAGAGCACGGATATGATTGGAGTTGTGGACATTGTCTGTGTGTCATGTTCCAGAGTGCTGTCATGCTTCACAGACACACAGGTGTCCCATGTGTATATGTACAAGATCTATGGATGGCCTGTCTACTTTAGCATCAGCACACCGTGCAGGCCATGCCGTGACATGCCATACTAGATCCCCCATCCCTCCAGGCGCTCTCAACGCCCAAGACAATGATAACAACCCCCCCCCCCCCTCTCTCTCTCTCTCTCTCTCTCTCCATCTTTCTCTATTCCATCACCGCCTCTCCCCCTCCTCCCCACCCCGCCCTCTACTCCGAAACCCGCCCACCCTCTCGCCCCTCTTCAACTTCTCCTCCTCCGCCCGCCGCTTCGCCTCGTCCCTCTCGCTCTCCTCAATGCCCCACCACTCCCGCATGAACCGCGCCTGCTCCTCCTTCCGCCGCTGCTTCTCTACCCGCTGCCGTGCCCGCTCCTGCCGCTGCGCGAACCACTCCTCCCGCGCCGCATCTTCCTCTTGCGGCGTCGCGTGGGCCTTCATGCACCCGTTCATCAGCCGGTGGGGCTCGCGGCAGGCGAAGGGGACGGAAAAGGTTCGTCCGAGGGCGCAGTCGGCGAAGGCTGTGTGTGTGTGTGTGTACAGCTTCGTTGTCAGCATGAAGAAGGAGAAAAAGGAAGGGGGGAAAAAACAAGAATCTTGCTGAAGAGGGTGGGAAAAAGACCCAAAGCATCCTCACCTTTTATCTCAGCCGCGCACTGTCTCCGCACCCTGTCGTAAAACACCTCTCGCACCTGGGCCTCTTGCGATGCAGACAGAGGTAATGGGTTCCTTGACGGCATCGGCAGGTGCTCTGTTGTGGTAGTGTTGGTGTGTTCATTGCTGTTCGTGCTGGAGCCAGCGCTCGAGCTACTGGGTGTCTGGACGGCCATCGCGGCCATCGATTGATTTTCTAGCTGTGCTCTGAGGGACGACGAAGAGAGCTAGGGAGAGGGGGGGGGGGGGAAGAAGAGACAGAGTGTGTCTCTGTGTGTGCGTTCTGCGTCTACGTGCAGGTGCAGGTTGGTTGATTGGGCAATTGCCTCGTGTGTGTTGGGATAGATTCGACCCAGGAAGTTCCGATGCGATCTCGCGAGGAGGTTGCTTCGAGAGGTTGTCTTTGGTTGATCGACAGGCAGGAGCAAACATAGGTAGGTAGGTAGGTAGGTAGATGGCAGTATCCTCGTTTGTTGGTGTTTTCCCACTGTCTAGGGGTGGAGTGGGACGGCGAGTTGGGCGCAATGGACGATGCGTGTAAATCGACTGATGTGATGTGATGGGATGATGATTGGAATCATGGATGGGGACCGATCTCTTGAATTCGAAATTCTGCCGCTTGGGGGTAGCTTGGCTGGGCACTCACCACCAAAAAACCCTTGACCGCCCTAGGCTGGGGGGTCCTCCTATCATTATACCTAAGTACCTTGGAATGTACTGCATACAGTAATTATACACTACATACTTGTAATGAATTCTCAAAGACGGATAGAAAAAAAGGAAACTAATCTTCACTACGTTCACAACGAGATTCTGTACGAGAGATGTAAACAAAACCTCCATGGCGCTGGTGTGATATTGATTTCTTGTTGATTCGCTAGCTACACCGTCTGGAAAAGGCAATCCTCTACGCGCTGCCTCTTTTGCACAGCACACATCAACGCTTGTATATGGCGGTGAGCGTGGCAGACTCGACAAGGCAGTCCGGACAGTTCAAAGAGGGGAGAAGGAGCTGGTAAGACAGAGAGAGACGTCCCACCTACTCCTCAGGAGTGGCCTCCGGGTCCACACTGCTCACCCGCTCGTGCTCAATCTCCAGGCTCTCCCTGCCCTTCTCCTTCTTCTTGCCCATCGAGAACCACCGACCGCTCATCCTGCCGTCTTTGGCCTTGGTGCTTCCTCCTCCCACGGACGGGCTGCTGTTGACGCTCTCGTAGCTTTTCCCAAAGAGGTCTTCGCCCGCGGCGTTGGTGCCACTGCCGCCACCGCCTAGGACGTCGTCGCTGCCGCCAAAACTGGACCGGTGCTCCCTCTCCGAGATGTTGGTCGTCGTCGACCCCGGCCCGCCCTTCTTAGACCCGCCCAGCCGGGACGAGAGGCTGAACTTGCTGGAGCTGCCCTTGCGGAAGAGCTTGCGCACGACGTTATCCGGGCTGGTGGGCTCTTTCAGCATGAACTCCGACGGCGTGTTAGAGACGGATTGGTCCAGCGACAGCGAGTCGTGCGATTCGCTGATGGATGTACGGCTCTGCACCGACAAGGACTGTCGAGATTCCGACCGATCCCCGACCGACTCATTGCCTGAGAACGGCTGGGTCGTCGCCTGGTCCTCTGCACCAGTGCCCCCCCTCACTTCCTTGCCCTTGGTCTTCTTCTCCTTGCTGCTGCTGTCCTTGTCCGCTTTCGGCTTGAAGATGTTGCCCATGAAGGACGGGGCCGCCGGGTTCAGAGCTTTGGCCAGGGACTTCTTCGTAGGACCAGGTCTTCCGATGACGCCGACTTGAGACGGCGAGACCTGAGGGTCCAACAACGCCTCGTCGTCCAGAATCTCATCGTCCGCCGAAGCCAGTGTTGTCTTGAGAACCGAGGGTGATCCGTGGAGTGAAGGTCGCCTGGACGGATTCCGTGACCACGAGTTGTTGTCTGGGGACCAGACGAGCCGTGACCGTCCGAAACCTGCCTGGTCCGGTGGCGGCCAAAGGGACGAGCTGTCGGTGGACGGGCGGGGTCGATCTGCAGATGCGATCGAGGCCGGTCGTGAACTGCTGTGATCGCGATCAAACACCCCCGTCATGGCCCGCCGTGGGCCCCCAAAAGGCAAGAAGCTCTCGGCCGAGAAGCCTGTGGTGCCGGCCTGGGATGGATAAGCATCCATCGTGTCGGGACCCACCGAGTTGCGATTGAACACATTGAAGCTGGACAGGTTGATGCGACGCCGGCTCGGCACCCTCTCGACATCTTCCAGCTGCCGTGGGAACGATCGGCTCTGTCCGGGCTTGAGACTGCCCAGCTCAGGGGGTTCATCCAGCGCCTTGGCAGGCTTTCCCCGCTGAAAGCTGAAGAGGGATGCCAGCCTATTCGTAGCGGGCTGGCCGGGAGGCGGGAGCGGCGAAGAGAAATTGCCAGTATGGGAGTTGAGCGACCGCCTCTCAGCATCATCGCTGGGGAACGAGGAATACTGAAGGTTCTGCATCGACCCGTGCGGGCTCGACATGATGCTAGCGGAGCGGCCTGAGCCGGGCGACTGCGGGTCGTGATCGGCGGGAGACGCGGGATGCGCGGGCGCAAATGGGCTCGTCGGCTCCAAATCAGATGCCGGACTGTCAGGCTCATCGTGCTCGTCGTCCGTGAAGATGTTGCTCGGAAGGAGGTTGGTCGCTGAGGGGCTGAGTGGCGCGTCAGCCATGAACGACCTGAACTCCTCATCGTCATGGTCTTCGTATCTCGGGATCGGATCGAGCAGAAGAGGACCAAGCCCAGGCGGAGGGCCGCCTCTCACGCCGAATCCGGGTTGATGCTGGGGTGGTTCAAGCGCGGTGTACTGCGGCGCAGGGGAGATGCCGACGTTCGAGAGGGAGTTGCTGTGGTGGCTTCGCCGCTTGAGCTGGTTCTGTGACGGTACATCGAATTCAGCGCCCGACGAGTTGGCCTGGTGGTGGAGGGCGAGAGTGGCCTGTGGAATCTGTTGCAGGGCGGCGTGGATTGAGTTGAGGCTCATGTCGAGCTCCCTGCCCTTCTGCTCTTCCTTGTGGAGCTTGGCGAGCCACTCTGACTGCCTCCGTGCCCACTCGCGTCGCCGCTCAAAGTCCTTCTGGCGCCACTCTGCATCGTCCTCGCCCCCGGGGAGCTTCTTCCGATCCTCCTCGAGCTTCCTCACCTGCTCCCTCTTGGCCTTGAGGTCGGCCTCCATCTGGGAGCACTCGGCCTGCAGCTGCTCGTTGCTCTGCCGGAGCTCTTTGTTTCTCGCCGCGCTCTCCTCCTCGATCGCCGCCTTTTGTTCGTCGTAGCTTTCCCTCTCCTTGCGCATCTCCTGAATCTGCTTTTCCATCTTGGCAGTGCCGTCCTCATACCGGGACCGCTCGGCCTGTCTCGCCTTGACCTCCTTTTCCAGCTGCGCTTTCCTCTGTATGGCAGACCGCATGGCCCTGTCCGTCGTGCCCATCTCTTTCTTGAGCTTCTCTGTCTGCTCTTCTTTCTTCTTCTGCTCCGCCTTCTTCTGTTGTTTCTCCTGTTCCAGCTCATCCAACAGCCGCTTGCTGTCCTCTTCCTCCTTGGCGACGAGTGCTATGGTGTCCTCGAGTTCCTTCTTGATGCTGCTGAACTTTTCGCCCAGCCCTCTGATCTCGGCCTCCGAAGTGCTGTCCTTGCGCACTGGCTTCTGGTCCATGCTCCCAACCGACGGCGAGGATCTGCGACCAACCGTATTTCGTCGCGGAACCTGACCAGCCGCGCTGGTCTCTCTCGTCAGTGTCAGGCCGCCGTCAGGGATCGTCGCACTTTCGATGCCAGGGACTGGGCTCCGTGGCGCTGTACCCTCATCGCCGTTCTCGCGTTGTGCGGACAAGGAGGTCTGATCCTCGGGCTCGAAGTTTGGAGGCAGGCGAGAGTTGCCCAGCTGAGGCCGTCCATCCCGACCGAAAGTCCGGAGACGAACAGTCCGGCTGCCGGCTTGAAAGCTATTTGCACCAACGGCAATGACGCGTACGTTGTAGAAGTGACTCGGTTTCAGTCCGGTGACGGTGATAGCCGTCTCTTGATTCGCTGGGGATTCGCCCACTTTTTCATTTTGAAACGCCAAGTCAGAAGCTGTCCGCAAGTATTCTTTGGTATGGGCCATGCAAACACGTCCACGCGTCGCGCGCGACGACGAGACACTTACCAACTACGCCGTTGACCTGTATCAGAAACTTTTGAACGGGCTTATTGGGATGAGGTCTTGCCCAGTTGACGGTTGCTTTGTCGACACCAATGCCAGCGAGCATGACATCAGGCACATCTGGGACGTCGACGCCGAGAATACCAATGAGTTCGGGAACGGGCTTCCATAGTGTCTGGACAGCCCTTCGCAACAGCCTGTAGTAGATAGGAAGGGTACTGGTCAGCAACGCCCAGGGCCGAGGAGAAAGAGCAAGGGCACTGGTGGACACGCGAGCACAGGCCCAAGGGGTGTTTTTGTGAAAGGGGAAAGGTGTGCAAGTGCGGCGAAGCGTACCATACGACTGCGGCACTGAAGAGCAACATGCTTGCATTCTCCTCGCAGAAGCGGTCCAAATTGTCCAGAGTAACGTGAGAGGCAGTATGCATGTAGACGTTCTGGGGCGACAGGCTGTTGAGGTCGAGGTCGAGGTTGAGGGCCGTGTAGAGTAACGCGCAGACGACGGCGACGAGCAGGTGGAGCAGTGCAGCTCTACGCTCAACAAGAAAGGACCATGCCAGGACGGAGCAGATGAGGATGAGGAGCGGAACGAGCGTCGTCCATGAGGTCCATGTCATATCGAGGGGGGTGTGACGCCGACCGACAGCAAGGAGAGGGGTCGAACCGATCGAGATGGGTTGTGGGATGTGACGGTGGTCGTAAGGGTGATGGAGGAGGGGGGGGAGGAGAAGAGGAAGGGGAGAAACATCAAGAGGAGAGAAATAGAGAGGTTGTATGTACTAAAGTGGAAAGATGCAGAAAAAAAGCCAGTTAAAAACCTGGGTCGGCGGTTGCATGGAACATTGACCCGTCCGTGTATGGTTTGGGTAAGAAGTGGAGAGAGAGGATTTGGTCTTCGTCGGGCTGGTAAATGTAGAACGTACAGCGCAGCAATGCAGTGGGCGAACAGGCCCTGGAGCCTGGGGGAATCACCCGAGTCAGCCGCAAGAAACAGGGCTAACAGTCAGTACAAGGGAATCTCAGGACAGGGTTAGGTATTTAGGTACTATAATAAGGTTGCAAGTACTATAGGCTACTACTGTACTATGTCACACTGTAATCTTCAGGACTGGGGAAGGAAAAGGTCAGACTACTACACAGCAGGGCAGGAAGGCACAACACATAGTGTGTGTTGTCAGCAACCAGCTTGCCCCTTCAATATGATCAGCAGGGGGCTCCAAGTAACGACCGACCATTTCAGCCTTTCCAACGGCCCTGCTTACAGCCATCATCAGGTCCTTATTGAGAGAAGAGAGTGACACCAGGCCTGCATCTGCCTTGCCAGCCTTATCTTCCTTGTTGCTATACCACATGAGACAGCTGACCTACCAGGACACGAAGGCCTCGTGAGTAGCAAGATCAAATCAGCTTGCTCGCTCAACCCGGATCGACACTGCAGGCGACAATATCCTCCCAACCAAAGCTCACCCTAACTGCCAGCATTACACCTCACATGCAGTAGTCAACCCAAGTATACACCCATGTAACTGATAGGCTCCTCTTTACCCTACTTCTCGTTTCCCCCGCTTCATTGTCCGCATGCAGAGTTCTGCAAGGCCCGGTAGAAGCCAAAGGGCCAATGACTATGGCCAAACCGCTGCGTTCCGAGCCTCCTGAGGACGAGAGACTCGGCACCAGCGTTTTCTGGGCTGTCAGGTTTGTCTTATCCGGAGCTGCATTGTCTATGCTGGGCATTGATAGCTCTGCTGCAGTGATATATCCCCATTTTATTTGCCTAAATTCATATCAAGACCTGGCACTGGGAGCAAGTATGTTAAGATGCCCTCCCTCGATGGCCCAGCTCGTATCGATCCTACTCAGCAGGAGTCTTTGAGGCTCCTAACCTATTAGAATGTTGGCGGCGCGGCACATGACGGTTGCTTGCCACTCCATTCCAGCAGCTTGTAATGAGGTGAGCCAAGCGCTTGCGCACCGCTCTCGTCCGAGATAAGTATGAAGCCATGGATCACCAAGGTCCGTCTACCGTTGCACCGTGGGCCTTTTCATCTCTCCTTCCTCGCTCTCCACGTCGGGACGAGAGCGTCGGTGCGCAGACAGCAACGCATGCATGACACGTCCGACCTGTGCACGCCTGCCAGGCCTGTCCATCGCGTTATCCCCTGACGTCTGGCTCTGTCCTTCGGGCGCTGGTGACTCGGCGGAACACCGCGTGCAGTAGAATGTGGCCGCGGACTTTCCGTGTTTATCAAGCTCGTCCGTCTGCACCAGGATCCATAGTTCTGGGATCTCGAGTGTAGCCTGGCCGTGCTGGTCCACGATGGGGTTGCGGAATTGGCAGTTGTCCGCAAAGGTGCTGATGACCTTCCGATCGCAAAGCTGGCTGTCTACGTCGGGAGGAACATAGACCCAGGCTGGTGATTCGGGCAGCGATGAAGCCACGCTCGTCCGGTTGCTAGGAGGTTCTAACAAGTTGTGGGCGGCCAGGGCTATGCCCAGCAGAGCTCCCTGTATGGCGTTGTTCCCTGCCAATGCAGTACAGAGGATGTGCTGGCAGGCATGTGAGATGCTCTCCTTCACTGCGTCGACCAGGCGCAGACGTCGGTTCACCGACTGACCTTCGACGGTAGATGCATCTGCGTGGTCATACTTTCTATAGCTTGAGATCCAGCTTACTCGCAGCCCTGCCATGATAGCCGCATACATATTGCTTGCCCGACGTGCTCGCACCTTGCGCCGGCCGGATGTCGCGTCCGCGTCCGCATAGCTGCAAAGCCGGGAGCCGACATCATCGTTGATGCTACGGACGCCGTGGGGTACAGAGAGAATCGAGAACAGGTCGGACCCTGTCTCCAGGGCCATGTTCTCCGCCGTCAGGAAGACAATATCCCAGAAAACCTCCTCTAGCGATTTATCGTAGTTCACCTCGAGGTCCACAGGTTCAAAGTACGGGTCGAGGCGGTCAGCCAGGCCCAACAGGCCATAGACTCGGTCCAGCTGCCGCGTGCTGTCGCAGTTCGAGAACTCCGAGATGAGACCTGAGAAGCGGAGGTACTTGCCGGCCCTCATGTGGTCTCGGAGCTTGACAAGTTTGAATATCCAGTGGCTCGTCCAAGCGTCTTTCTTGATGATCCCGTCTTTCCACGGGAAATCGGCCCAGGTCGATGCGAGCTGCCTCGACAGGACATCAAAGTCCACCGCAACAGAGCCGTAGACGACCAAGGTGGTTCTGGCACAGGCCACCTCCTGGATGACCCAGACGCGGCGCCAGTACTGCTCTTCGCGCAACAGCCGGAGCAGCGCGCGGCGGAGTGAGATTGAGCGCGGCGAGAGCCGGTCTGCGGTGCTCTTGGGGTCAAGATGGTACGGCAGACCCGGTCCCCAGTTCATGATGGTCTGGAGAGCCTCGACGCCACGCGGGCACTCCCCGAGCCAGGAGACGACATGGTCTGCCTTGGAGTAGATGTTGCCCATCCGTGTGACCTGGTCATTGAGCTCGCTGTGGTGGGCCTGGTCGATGCATATGGAGTCTGTCCAGAACCAGTCTGTGTCCTTGTTCATCCAGGCGCGATGCAGAAACCCCCACAGGTTCTCGTGGACTTCTCGCACCAGGCCATTTATGTAGACGGTGTGCCTGGGGGTCGGGTCTCCCCAGCAGTAGGACAGAGCGACATACGGTGGGCGGGACTTGGGTCCAAAGTGCTCGAGGGTGCAGACGAGATTCCCGTATTCTAGGTCAGGGTGAATCTTGATCAGCCTAATCCAGGTCCGATCCGGGAGGGGCTCATGCTCGAATTTGGTAGTAGGAATGGACGCCAACATAACTCCTGAAAGATGTTCTGTATGATTTCCTCTACAATCTCCTGGAGGGAAACAGTGCGGATACCTGTAAAGACTTCATGTGATTTATTGAAGCGGGCTTTCATCAAAACATGGAGGGCACTGGCACCAAATATTCGACGACACCGCTGAAGCAGAAATGCCTACTTCAGTGGCAGCTACTGCATGCTGAGCCTCAACCCCTCAGATCTCAGCCTGTAGAAGAGGCCAATGCAGGATGGGATGCCTCCTGCTGAATAGTAACGAATCAAACTACAGCACATGCTGTTGTGTGGCATGTGGCTGAGTGTACGCTAGCCCAGACTCAGCTGTCCTAACTTATTGGAAAAGGGAACATTCCTTGGAAGCTGTGCTCGAGACCCTCTTTGTTATATACTCTGTATAACCAGAATCAATGAGCCCACTCGCTTGAGAGAAGAGGGCAAATAATGGTGACCTTTTGGCGTATTGTCAGAGTCCCAAAAAGAGGTTCCTAGAAATAGAACAAAATTCTCAACGAAAAGAGAGAGAGAGAAGGAAAAATAAGAAATGGATAGCAGCAAGCAAAGATGTGATGACTGTGCTGCAGAAGAGGCTAGATAGTTTTCAACAAGAGCCATGCTGTTTTATCGTCAGGATTCTGGCGTACTGTTTGGAAGCAGAGTCACTCGCCACCATTACAGAAAGTCTAATTGAAAGCACAGCTAAGCATACTCGAGACAGATCACAGTCAGGCCGTGGCAAGACATACATAAGATAGCATATTCCTTCCTCAACACCAGTGGTGAGCATTGTCCTGGTTGGGAATGTTGGGGGGTTACATCGGCGCAAGCAGCCGCTCGCCTGTCACCAAGACTCTATCTCCTAGCAGCGCAAGCCCCCAACCTGCGCTGCCCAACAAAGAACTACCGGGGTCCATTTAAAGATTAGCATGCTGAATCGAGTCGGGGTTTTCGAGGTGGAGGACCACCAACAAAGACAAAAGGACCGTGTACGTTGTCATGGGTCGCTCGTCCCCATTGTCGTCAACGTCTGAAGTCTCAAACAAGGTTGTAGAGGTTAAAGCCCAATGCGTCAATCTTCTCCCCTCGTGGGGGCTTTGAGGTGATCGTCGTTTCGCTTTTCTCAATTTTCGAGCCAAAAATTCCATCCAAATCGGCTTGTCCAGTATAATGACATCACCTGGATCTGATCTGACCAGACTCTGGAAGTAGAACCTCGGGTCATTTTGGCCCCAAAGTCTGACAGGCGGATGGGGCTGACCGGCCGGGAATGCAGCAGCAGTGACTTCAGGTGACCTTAAGCCTCACATCCCTCAGGGGCAGCCATGCGTTGCAGGACGGCGGCGGGCTCGGTAGTTTCCAGGTAGTGGGTGCGCTAGGTAGTACCCTGTAATTATTCTGCTATGGGGTACAACTCATGGATTCCGAGCTCAAGTCGATCCCCCAAATATCCGAGGCACGGAGAACACGCCCCGGTCCGTTAGTCATTCTCATTCAGAATCGTAAGATAGCATGTGAAAGAAATTGAGAGGTGGACAGACCACCAACAGAGAGAGATACGACGTGCTAGTAGGGGAGGTGCAGAAGGGTACTGAGTTGGCTACCACTTTTTAAGTACTGATGCTACTCAGAAATGTTGTACAACAGCCGCTAGATAACTCATACACCCAGTTACAGGAGTTACCCCAACACCATCAAAAAAAGTAGTCTCATCGAAAAGGCTGGCAACTAACGGGTGGGCTAGCAGGGGTACCTAATTGTTGGGTTGTCGTTTTCTACAGTGGCAGCCTCCGCCGGCTACGGGGCACGCTGGAAGCCATCAGCTGGGGGACCTGCGCAGTGCCTGCTGCGGTTACGTTTGTGCCGTCAAGTGACCCACCGCCCCCATAGATCATCGGCCATCCTCCCATAAGCCTTGCACTCTTCACCTCGTCTGCATACATACATACAGCCCATTTCATCCCTCAACCTAAACCCCCCTCCAACCCCTCTCTCTTTCGGGTTGAATCTTTTTCGTCCCCTCCCGTACCCCTTTCCCTCCCCTACGACCCCGCCGACAGACTGCACGATGCAGTACGTGCGCAATATATCAGACTCCGTGTCGACGGCATGGAATTCGATAAATCCAGCAACCCTGAGCGGCGCAATCGACGTAATAGTCGTAGAGCAGGCAGATGGCACCCTGTCGTGCTCTCCTTTCCATGTCCGCTTCGGCAAATTCTCGCTCTTGCGACCATATGAGAAAAAGGTCGAGTTCAGGGTCAATGGCAAGAAGCAGGACTACGCCATGAAGCTGGGCGAAGGGGGCGAGGCCTTCTTCGTGTTTGAGACGAGCGACACCATTCCCCAGAACCTCCAGACCTCTCCCTTGGTGTCTCCTGCGTCTAGTCCCCCGATGCCGCCTGGGAGAGCCGCCACCACTTCTCTCCTGCAGGATCCGCCCCTACTCGATCTGGACAACGACGACAATGGGAAGGAAACACCCCGTTCTGCGAGCCCTGTTCGGCCTCCTCCCTCGGCGCTTTACTCGAGCTCAGTACCACGAGATGCAGGTATGTGCTTCCCCTGCTCCTGTTTTCGCTCGGGAGATTTTGTCTGAGTTGAGGCTGATGTCGAGCGCAGGTCTGATTACACCAGGGTCAACCGCGACCTCGTTCTCGCACGGGCGACCAAAGTCAGGCGACTTTTCCCATCTCGCTCGACCCCATAGCGAGGATATACTACACCATACCGCACGCAAGAAGACCAGCGAGTCCGACCTGAAAGAGGGTGTCGAGAGCCTCGACCTTCTGGAGGACAGGTCCATTAGTCCACCGCTTCTGGGCCCACATGAGGCGCTGGAACGTGCCAGGAATCTGTCCAGAGGGCTTCAGGCCGTCAACATCCCCACACACGTTACCGAAACGGGAGATTTGATGCTCGACATGACCGGCTTCAAGCAGAGCGAAGAAGACGCAATCAGGGCCGAGATCCTTGCCAGGAAGGTTCTCTCTGAGGAGCTTGAAGGGAACTACGATATTGGAGCGCTGTTCGGCATCGATGAGCACGGGAATCTCTGGATCTATAGCAGCGAGGAGGCCAAGGATGCGGCCATGAAGAAGACTATGGAAGCCGGTCTCCGATCCAGCACATTTGATGCTGACGCAGTATCCGACCCAGGCTACCATAGCGACGACAGCACAGGGACGACATCTGCACTACCTGTGCATAGGAGAACGGAGTCAGATGTCGGTCAGGGCAGTCTACAGACACCGCCTGCCTCGCCAGGATCCGGCGGCAGAGTCAAGGCCGCGGGTGATCCTAATAGGAACTATGCGAAAACTTTGCGTCTGACCAGCGACCAGCTCAAGGCAATGGACCTGAAGCCGGGTGAGAACTCGCTCAGCTTCACTGTGAACAGGGCAACCTGCTCCGCATTCATGTACCTGTGGAAGCACGATACGCCGGTGGTCATCTCGGACATCGACGGCACCATCACCAAGTCTGATGCGCTCGGTCAACTATTCAACATGGTCGGCCGGGACTGGACACATGCGGGCGTGGCCAAGCTCTACAGCGACATTGTCGCGAACGGATACAACATTATGTACCTCACAAGCCGGTCAGTCGGCCAGGCCGACACTACAAGAGCGTATCTCGCCGGTATTGTACAGGACGGCTACCGTCTACCGCGCGGCCCGACGATACTTTCTCCTGACCGGACAATGGCCGCCTTGCGTCGTGAAATCTACCTGCGCAAGCCGCACGTGTTCAAGATGGCCACGCTGCGGGACATCCGGCAGCTCTACGGGTCGGACCACCATGCCTTTTACGCCGGCTTCGGGAACCGGCTGACGGATCAAATCTCCTATCGGACGGTCGACGTGCCCAGGACGCGCATCTTCACTATTAACAGCAACGCCGAGGTCTCCCTGGACCTGCTGTCCCTCAACAAGCTCAAGCTCAGCTACGTCAGTATGACTGACGTCGTTGACCACTACTTCCCGCCCGTGTCCACCATCGTCAAGGGCGGCGGCGAGGAGTACACGGACTTTGCCTACTGGCGTGACAAGCCGCTCGAGATGGACGACTTCTCGGCCTCGGACGACGAAGACGGCTTTGCTCTGGAGGAAGACAAGGAGAGCCAGTACGCTGAGGACGAGGACGAGGTCGAGGGCGACGGGCTCGGCGACAGCTATATCTCGAGGGGATCGTACGACGACGACGGATATGCAGAGGGAAGCGTCCTCAGCGGTGACTACGACGAAGAGCAGGAGCGCATGACGAGGTCGATGATGAGCGGCCTGGATGACGACGCTGATGATGAGGAAGACGAGCCGGAGGAGGAGAACGATGACGACGAGGGGCTTGGGGAGGAGGAGGAGCAGCAGGAGGTCGGAGGGGGAAGAAAGGCGGACACCCTCGCGCCGCCTAAGGAGAAACAGCCCTCTCGACCGTTGTCGCCACGTATAGCGGTCAAGGATTATAGTGCTGAGCTGATCACGGGCATGACGGATCTCGCCATGGAGAAGGAGGTCGACGAGCAGTGAACATAGACTTGCGGGCACACGCACACACGCAAGCACGCACGCAAGCGGGGTTTCATATAAACAGCAAGGCGTTCTGGTCAAGCATCATCATCATCATCACCATCATCATATCTCGGGCAGGAGCAAGCATTTTGTCTTGTCATTGTTTGGTTGGGGTTTTTATTATTAGATATTTGTACAAACTAATCCCATCGCTTACCACTGTGTATGAGAGCGATAATCGAGTAATTGGGTAGGGATAGACCGGGTTGGCGCTCGCGCGGTGAGGGAGGGAAGATGAAAAGGACAAGGTCTCTAGCTTTCTCTCTCTCTCTCTCTCTCTCTCTCTCTCTCTCTCTCTCTCTCTCTCTCCCTCTCTCTCTCTCTCTCCCCCTCCAATTATTCTGCATTTTCGAACTTTCCTTCTTTAAATCCAGCTCATGTTGACTGGTGGTGTTCTGCCATGTGAACCTTCGTCGACATTTGTTTCACCCACATTGATCACAAGATGCCTTGCAACGAAACGAAGGTCGACAATCACCCCGCCACAAAAGCAATACTTCGCTACGGCGCAGACTGACGAGCGGGTGAGTTGCCCACGGTAGGCGATGGAGAGCTTGGCCGGCGGAATGGATTACGTCCTATGGTCTGGACGAAGCCGGGAGGCTGCTGTTGCTGCTGCTCGGCGGGTGGGCTGTCTTCGGACAAGGGATGTCGGAATAGGGACGCGTAGCGCCCCGGCACGGTCTGTGGAGGAGCCGGGCTGGCGTTGGGCTGAGGACTGGGCCTGTGGTGGAAGGAGGGAGAGGAGGAAGGTCCAGCTCCAGATGCAAATATGTGGGGTTCAGTGTTGGGCGTAGTGTGAGGATGGAGCTCTGCTTCCTGTGCGTGGTAATAGTGTTGGGGTGGAGAAGCGGCGAAAGAAATATTGTTCGGTTCTGGGCCGTTCTGCAGATGCAGTGGACTAGTCTGGGACAGTCCATTTGTCTGAAAGGCCGCTTGTCGATGATCAAATACATCGGGATTTTGAGGTGAGACGTGGGGTGAGGGGTGGGTGGTGAAAGGCTGACTTTGGTTTGTCTGCAGCAGCTGGTGGCTGGCTGCCTGATGACCAGTTTGCTGCAATTCATCTTGCGGAAAGGCGATACCGTGATTCGGATTCGCGAAGTCCTCGTGCATGGAGTCCTGGCGACGAGTGGCGTTGTAGGGTGGTGATGCATCATGGGCGTCGGAGGAGCCGACGTCAGGATTCCAAGCAGGTCGAGCCAGAGGAGAAGTGTGTCTCACGCCTGTGGAAGACATTGTGCCGTTGAGGTTTCTCATACCCAGACCTTGTCCCCCAGGGGCGTTTGGGAATCGAGCCACTTGCATAGGGTCAAGTCGCATCCCCTGTTCACCTTGCGACGGCAAGCCCATGACATACGTACTCTCCCAAGACGTGCCGTTTGTCATATCAAACGTGGAGTGATGTCCATTGGTGAGGGGGCCAGAGCTCTAGTCCGCCCCTCCCATGTCAACATCCTCCTCACCGACCTGCTCGTTGTTCTCGGCCCCGAAGACATCCTCCATCGTGCCCCCTTCGACGTCCTCACCGCCGACGTCCTCCTCGTTCGGCTGCACCTCCATCGCATCCACCATCTCCTGATCGTCGTCATCGTCCTCGATGTCTTCGCTGTCATCGTCGCCCCTGGCCAGAATGTCTCGAAGGCCCCATCCTATGCCAGTCATGACAAAGCGCTCGCTCGGTAGCCTGACACCCCATTCGTTGGCGGGGACGCGAGGCAGCGCGATCTTGTTCCGCTCGGCTGCGAGATTCGCCAGTGCATCCTTGCTGATGCCGCCGCCTCCAGTGGCTCCACCACCTCCATGAAATTGATATGCAAGCCGTGAGCCGATGGCCAGGCGCACAGCATTGGCGCTGACTGTCGCATCACCGCCGGTACCGGGCACAGAAGAAGCCGCACCCGATGCTGCAGAGGGCTTGGAACCGGCGTGGGCGGTGTATGGATCTGCAGCAAGGTACAAGCTGTCGGAGAGGACAGAGGCAGTGTGGCGGTAGGCGAAGTCGAGAAGGAGGAGAGGCACGCGAGACTCGAAGGCGGTCACACCCTGCGCGTTGAGAAGAAGCTCGATGGTGCGCTGGTCGCGAGGCTTGGGAGCGGAGCTTGCATTTGTGGTGGAGCCAGCGGCTTGCGCTCCTGCTGCTGCTGAAGCCTGCTGCTGTGATGATGAAGCCTGTGGTTGGGGTTGGGGTGGGTTGGATTGAGAGGGCACGCCATTCGTAGCTGGTTGGGTGTTCCCCTCAGACGCTGGCTGTGTTGGCTGCGACTGAGTATTGTTGGGCGTCTGGGATTGAGACACGCCGGGCGAGGACGGCACGCCGTTTGTCTGCGGTGGTGCCGCGGTAGACATCGTGAACTTTCGTGACGAGGCGACGTGATGCGAGGGTGGAGCAACGAGAAGGAACCGTAGGCGTCGCGTTGCCGCTCAAAGGCGTCGTGCTGACGATGATTGTAGCTATCGAGATGGACCCAGACGTCTATTGCCAGGTTGATTCCTTTGGTGCGGCAGACTTTCTGGATGGATGGGGCCTGGTCGTGAAGCTGGGGTGAGCGTTGGAAGTCGCGCCTGGAAACCGTGAAAGCCCCAAGCTCACACCCCCAGCCTAGCACGGCAAGCTAGCTTGGGGACGCGAAATGGCGGGAAAAGGCCAAACAATTGCCCGCCACGGGGGCAGAGCCAGCTGCTGGGTAGGTACGTACCTGCATGCAGAGGCCTAGGAACCTTATTCCGACCCCTGTGAGGTTTAGTAGCCTTGCACCTGTGGCTAGCCCTTGCAGGTCCCTGGCAGATCGCTAGGGTTCCACCCGAGAGGGGTTGTGCTGTACTGACTGGAAACTGCGCAGTACCATGTACGGATGTACGTACCAAGATGGCAAGAAAGAGAGGAAAAAAGAGCCCCACGGTGACGCTGCCACTTCCACACACAACCAAAAGCGGCATCAAGGGTAGAGCCGCCGATCCAGGAGCCCCAGCACGAGTTACGTACTAGCGAATTGAACTTTTTCGATTTCAAGTGCCACTTTCTTGGAGCCGTGCATCGAAGTTAAGACTCATCAACACGTTTTACTGGAGTGGTGTGATCTCTAACGAGTCACTGACTGACTGATTTATATAAGTGACTGTTTCATATTCCTCTCAGGTCAAAGAGCAGGAAAGTTTTCCTTTCGTTGATAGAGAATCAGCTTTTTCTTTTCTCCTTTCCTCTCCCTCCGATATCGTGAATTGGCCGTCGAAGTCTAGAGAGGACATCAACCATGGAGACAACGCTCCCCCTCCCATTCCTGGTGAGCGTTGCGATACCACCGGGCCTGGCTGGCACAGAGGGTCTGAGCCGAGAAGAGATCAGCTGCCTAGGCACTGTCTTTTTCCAAGTCACCCAGGAAAACCTCGAGCAGACCCAAGGCTTCCTCGCGCAGCACAACGTCGATTCCCAGTCCTTCCTGGACGTGACTCATCTCGAATCCAAGGATGACGTCCTCGCCCTGCTCGACGCCGGTGCACGAAGGGTCTTTGTGAGGCCTGAGCAGCTCTCTGAATATACAGAGTATGGGTCTAGGGTCGCACCGGTCGTCAGCAACACGACGGGTGCTTTGAGCGCAGCTACCGAGCATGGTCTGCTTATCACCGACTTTGACCACTCGCAGCGTGTTGAGGTCAATCAGTTCCTGGAGGAGGCCAAGTCGAGGAAAGTGAAGAATCTCTTCGTCAGACCCATCCAAGGGGCGGCATTGGAGCAGTTTGTGGATGTTGCCGCCCAACTAGGTGCTGTCCCCATCCTCCCCTCGACCGGTCTCACTACTGCAAAGGAGACCAACGGGAAGCTGTCCGTCTCCAAGATCCTATGCTCGACATGGCGTTCAGACAGGCCAGACAGCCTTCTCCCGACTGTCGTCTGTGATGAGAATGGTATCGCCCTCGGACTCGTCTACAGCAGCGAGGAAAGTGTCGGAGAGGCACTCAGAACGCAGACGGGAGTGTACCAGAGCAGAAAGCGTGGTCTGTGGTACAAGGGCGCAACCTCGGGCGACACGCAGGAACTGGTCAGGATATCGCTGGACTGCGACAGTGACGCCTTCAAATTTGTGGTCAGACAGACAGGGCGATTCTGTCACCTGGATCAATTCGGCTGCTTCGGAGAGCTGAAGGGTGTTCCAAAGTTGGAGCAGACTCTCAAGTCAAGAAAGGAATCTGCGCCCCAAGGATCCTACACGGCGCGTCTGTTCTCTGACGAGAAGCTCTTGCGGGCCAAGATCATGGAGGAGGCAGAGGAGCTGTGCGACGCCAAGTCACCACAGGACGTCGCCTTTGAAGCAGCGGACCTGATCTACTTTGCCCTCACCAAGGCCGTCGGCGCGGGTGTCAGCCTTGCGGATATAGAGAGGAGCCTTGACGCCAAGAGCTGGAAGGTCAAGAGGCGTCAGGGAGACGCCAAGGGCAAGTGGGCCGAGAAGGAGGGTATCAAGCCTGTGAACGGCACCACAACTGCAGCCGTGACTGCACCAGCGACCTCGGCGCCAGTGTCTGCGTCTGACAGGATCGCCATGAAGCGTTACGATGTGTCCCAGCTCAACCAGGCACAGTTGGAGCAGGTTCTGAACCGGCCTTCGCAGAAATTCGCCGACTCAATCATGAAGATTGTTGTGCCCATCATCGACAATGTCAAGAAGAACGGCGACAAGGCCCTGCTAAACTACACCCACAAGTTCGAGAAGGCCACCTCTCTCACCTCGCCCGTCCTCAGGGCCCCCTTTCCCGAGTCGCTCATGCAGCTGCCTCAGGAGACCATTAAGGCCATCGACATCTCGTTTGAGAACATCAGGAAATTTCACGCCGCCCAGGAGGAAGAGAAGCCGCTCCGTGTGGAGACCATGCCTGGTGTCATCTGCAGCCGCTTCTCGCGGCCTATCGAACGCGTTGGTCTCTATGTTCCCGGCGGCACTGCTGTCCTTCCCTCCACAGCCCTCATGCTCGGTGTCCCTGCCATGGTGGCTGGCTGCAAGAAGATTGTGCTCGCCTCGCCGCCCCGCTCCGACGGCAGTGTGACACCTGAGATCGTCTACGTGGCGCACAAGGTCGGTGCCGAGAGCATCGTGCTGGCCGGTGGTGCGCAGGCTGTGGCGGCGATGGCCTATGGTACCGAGAGCGTGACCAAGGTGGACAAGATCCTGGGCCCTGGCAACCAATTCGTGACGGCGGGCAAGATGTATGTCAGTAACGACACCAACGCCGGGGTCAGCATCGACATGCCGGCTGGCCCGTCCGAGGTCTTGGTCATTGCGGACCGCGAGGCGAATCCAGCGTTTGTGGCATCCGATCTGCTGTCGCAGGCGGAGCACGGCGTCGACAGCCAGGTGATCCTCATCGCCGTCGACCTGGGCGAGAAGGAGCTGCAGGCCATCGAAGACGAGCTGCACGACCAGGCCATGGCGCTGCCGCGGGTGGAGATTGTACGCGGGGCGATTGCGCACTCTGTGACGATCCAGGTCAAGACCATCGAAGAGGCCATGCGCGTGAGCAACGAGTATGCGCCGGAGCACTTGATCCTCCAGCTGCGAGACGCGGAGAAGGTGGCTGAGACGGTCATGAACGCGGGAAGCGTCTTCATCGGGCAGTGGACGCCCGAGAGTGTGGGTGATTACTCTGCTGGTGTCAATCACTCTCTGCGTAAGTTCAATGACCCCCACAAACAAAACTCTTGCCATCATGATCCATGAAGCAAGGGTAGGATCTTCTCTTTCTGTTTCTTTTCTCGTTCTTTTAAGGTGCAGGGCCATACACAGATCTACTGACGCATTCTGTGCAGCAACATACGGCTACGCCAAGCAGTACTCGGGTGTCAACCTGGGTTCTTTTGTCAAGCACATCACCAGCTCGAACCTAACAGCCGAGGGCCTGCGCAACGTCGGCGAGGCTGTGATGCAGCTCGCCAAGGTGGAAGAGCTGGAGGCTCACAGGCGGGCCGTTGGCATTCGCATGGAGCACATGAAGCGATAGAGACAGGCGAAGAGAGCGAGAGACAGCTCTGTGTGTGATCTAGAGCATACCACGTCGATGTCTTCTCCTCAGATGTACAGCAACGACAGATTCCAACAAAACAAAAACAAAGAGCCTCTTTTTTCTTCGTCCAGACTGCACCCTACTCACTCCCAATCCCCGTCCCTTTCTCGAGCGCATACATCGCGAAATCGAACCCCAAATAGATCTTGCAGATGGCAAACCGGTTCTTTGTCGATCCGTCTTACTTTTTCTCGTATTCATGACGAGTGCAATGGTTGTTTATTGTGCTATTCGGTCTTAAGCCCGTGCAAGTGTGCCCGGCACGAAGTCGGAGGATCAACTCGGTCAGGCTGGCGAAACCTCGGCGTATGAGTGGATCCCTTTTGGTTTCGACATGCGGGGATATACGACTCTCTCATTCTTCCTTCTGCCTTGTACTCACTCACGCTCACGACCACCTTGTTTGTTCACAGTTCTTCCTCTTGATGATTTTCCAAGAAACGTCATCACGCACTCGTCAGACCCACCTACTGCTACTACTACAACACTTCGCCTTCCCGTCGAATCTGGACCAATCCAGTCATCATCAAAATGTCGTCAGCACCACCAACAACAACAATAAAAGACGCAAGCCCAATAACCATCTCCGTCGTCCAGGATGCCCCAGACTTCCTACCCTTCTTCAACGTCTGCGCCAGGTCCTTTGGAGACCAGATTCAAGACGGCATCTGGACAGCCATCAGCCCAGGCTGGGACACGGAGACCGGCCGCCAAGCCAACGCCGACCGCTTTGTGAAGCGCTGGCAGACCACAAAGCCCACCAGCGCTGGCGACCCCAGCACCGTCTTCCTCAAAGCCACAGTGGCTGACCCGGAAAAGCCTGGAGGTGAGCGCATCGTCGGCGTCGCGACCTGGGCGCAGCTCTCGTTCGCTCCTGGGTGGGGGAACCCGCCGTCTACGGACCTCGGCGGCACAGACGACATGTTCCCGGACGAGAAGGCGGCGCGGCTGGCGAGGCAGATCTGGGCCTCGCTCATGAAGCCGCGTGTGGCGGCCGTGCAGGCCAAGGAGGGAGACGAGGTGCCTGCTGTCTTTGCGCTGGACCTGTGCGCCGTCGACCCGGATTTCCAGCGGCGGGGGATCGCGAGCAAGCTTGTGCGGTGGGGGCTGGACGAGGCGGCGAGGCGGGGCGGGCTTGAGCTTACGACGGAGGCCTCGGTGATGGGACGGTGGGTGTATAAACAGCTTGGGTTCAAGCCGGTGGGAGAGATTGAGTACAAGGTGGATGAGGAGCTGCTGGGGTCTACTGTGCTGCCGTCGAACCTGTTTATGAGGACGAGTCCTTGATTGATGATGGTTGCGACGACATAAAAGTCTGCAAGAGGAGGCATCATGTGTGCCATTCACCCATCACCTCTCCAGAAGTTGAGAGCGTTTGCAACATTACATACTCGGCGATAACTCTAGACGGGCCTTCTCATCCGTCGTGCCTCGCATCCCCATATGCACACGAGCCATACACGTCCTTGGCATACATGATGATGTCTATAAGACTTGGCCAAGCACGCAACACACAAAACTCAAATAGTCGGGGAAGCGAGTTGAATCAGCCAGCGTGGTGCTACCTCAGCTGCATACTTATGACCCCAACCTATCAGGTGAAAAAGAAAGACTTGACTGCTTACCAACTTGGGCAACATTTCCGAACCAGGTTCCTGCATCCTCCTGCATCAGTACGACCCCCTCTGGCCACTCTCCGTCATTGCCGTTCAGACTGCGGTTCAGACTGATGGTACGCACTACATTACTACAGCATGTCTACTATAATTATCTACGGCTGTGACTAAGTTCACTATGCACCGTTGCAGTCTATGATGCAGCGTCTCTGGGAAAAGAGAGAGAGGTTGCAGTTACTACCTCAAGACGCGCTGAGCTATTAGTACTCCATGAAGACGTGCCCTTGGCTGACTGCCCTACGAGAAGAGGAGGATGCGTCCTGCCTCTTCAAAACAACACTCTACAATATGAGAGTTCCCCGGGCGGATTTTTAGCTGCAAGAATGAACGCCCTCCAAAACGCCAGTAGCGTCCTCGGTATCCTCGACATCGCCTACAGGGCCGCCACGCGGCTCAACAGCATCCTACGAGACTGTTCCTCGGCGCCCGCCGAAGTCCTCCGCCTGCAAGAGTCTACAGCTAGGTTTCACGGCCTCCTAGACAGCGTGGTGCAGGCGCAGAACACCGTCGTCGGCGCTCTGGGCCCGAGCAGGGATGTTGGCGCGCTGTCGTATGATGTCGAGTTTGCGCGCATGACGCTGGGTCGGCTGGAGGATGTGCTGGAGAGCGTGTCAGCTCAGCAGCAGGGTGCAGACAAGGCATACACAGGTACGGAGACAGAGACAGAGACACAGGCTGGCTCTGTTTCCAGGGTCGGGTGGTTGGTGCAGAGAACGACCACCGTCGACCTTGAGAGAAGCTTGGACGAGTGCTATCACAGGCTCCTGGTCAGGCTTATGGTGTTGAATGTGTAAGGAATGGCATGGCATCTTCTTTTCAAGGCGCTTCTCTTCTCGTCTTCATTCGAGAGATGGACCCCGGCTGACAACTTTCACCCTTCAGCACAACCACGGTCAATGCTTATTCTTCTCTGGCATATGAACACCAGCTTGCAGTTGTCGAGTTGCAGGAGGAACGAGAGAAGAAAAAGAGGCATTCTCCTGATATCCTCGCGCTGCAGCCGAAAATTCAAAAGGCGGCGCCTACCCTGTCCGACACGGCCCTCGCTGGTCTAGAGCTGAGGCATCGCGACAACGAGCGGAGGTTCCAGTATCTTGAGCAGACAATCTCAGCAGTCGTCACCAATACTACCAAATCATCACACTCGATAGAGCCTCCTCAATTACCCTCGTGCCAATGTCGTTGCCACACAATACGGAGCTCCTCTCACAAGTCATCACGCTGGGTTCTGACGGCCTTCAAGTCGGCCCTGGGCTCCTTCACCGTCCACTTCAGCATCAAGAACCCCAACACCAGAGTCATCAACCCCAACCACCGCCACCGACCTTGCACTCTCACCAGCTGCAAGCCAACCTGTTCCAAACGCTCCTCCACACTCAGGCTGACTTATACATTCCCAACCTGGCTCCTCCACACAGCCATCGCCGCGGTCTACTCCGATGCCCTGGGCCTACCAGAGCTGCTGATCCGAGTCATCCGGCGCATCGCCCCCGAAGACGAGCTGGAGGGAATCGTGGGAGACGTGAAAAGGAGAGATCTCGACGCCGTCCGCCGCGCGCTGCACACAAGGCGCCACTCGGTGTTCGACGCCATGTGGGACGGCACGAGCCTGGTCCTGCTCGCGCTCATGAGGGAAGACCTGGGAATCATCAACCTGCTCCTCTCCGAGGGCGCTGACATCTTTCAGGAGGACGACCACGGCAACAAACCCTACCGCGACATCCTCATGCAGATCTACGCCTCGCCACACCTGCCCGCCCATTACAGGCGAGAACTCGAGCGCATCATGCCCGTCGACGACATCATCGACGCCACCGAGCTCCCAGACCTGCACAAGGTCGTCCTGGGCATCCGCTGCCTCGACATCACCGCGTACCTCCACACAGCCGCGCCCCTCATCGACCTCGATGCCACAGACACCTTCCACCGCACAGCCCTCTGGTACGCCGCCTGCAGAGGCGACCTGGCCGCCGTCCAGGCCCTGCTGGAAGCCGGCGTGCAGGCCACCGCAGACCCGCACAACAAGCCAGTCCACATCGCCGCCCGCCACAACCACGCCGCCGTGCTGCGCTGCCTGTTCGACCAGGGAGGGGCGCCCGTCGACGGCCGCCACGCGTGGTCCTTTACGCCCCTCATGAGCTGCGCGCAGGGTAGAGGCCCCGCCGACGACGCCGCCCTCGAGCTGCTCCGTCGTGGCGCCGATGTCGACGCTCATAACCTGGACGGGACCACGGCCCTGCACCTCGCGGCCGTCTTTAATCGGGCTGGGCTCGTGAGGATCCTCGCTGCGCACGGGACGGATGTGGATCGCCGGAATGTCCGCGGGGAATCTGCCTTGTCCGTGGCGATCCAGCTCGGCTCGCGGGATGCCATGGTGGCGCTGCTGTACTGCGGTGCGGACTATCGTTCACTGGTCCCTGGGAAAGGGCGCGGGGTACTTCACATGTTGGCGCTCTTTGCGGACGCTGGGACGATGCAGGTTCTGAGCGAGGCGCCGTGGTTGTTGGCTGGGCTGGACACTGAGGGCAAAGACGGTGAAGGTAAAAGGCCTATGGAGATCTGCCTGGAAAGAGAAGCTGGGGTGAAACTTGTCGATATAGGTCAGGGTGCGTTGAGCAAGACATTTGCGCTTTTGCTGGGTGCTGTGGCAAACCAGGGCGAGGCAGAGGAACACAATTCGGATAGCGACGAGGAGTTCTTTGATGTGAGGGAAAGCGGGGAGTAAAGTCTAACCGACAAGATGGTACTTATATGAATGCATCGCAGTGTGGTGACCTTACCTCAGAGGATGTTTGTGATTCTTGCGGCTACGAAGCGTTGAAGCAGCAATAATGGAACACATAAGTCAAGTCCTCAAAGCAAATACAGTAACCCGACTAGGCCAGAGCGTGAGTGATGATGTTGAAGATAACGATGTTCTGAGTCTATAATCCGGAAGAGAGAAGGATAACAAATATGAATGAATAAGAACGTCGAACTTTAAACTATATTAAACATTTTCAGTATGCAAGAAAGCCGCAGGACAAAAGAAGAATTCACCTGTTTCCCCCCTGGCCATCAAGTCGCCGTCGCCTCTGGTATCCTAACAGTCTGGAAACAAGTAGCCTCCCCGTTGTTGCTGATGGTACAGTTGTAGTTGATCCCGAAGAATTCCGACACCGTCCAGTGGCCCCCGCTCGTCTCGCTCGGAGCTACCACGTCCTGCACATATTCCTCAACGGTGATGTCACTCAGCACAGCCATAGTGATACTGCTGTGGTCACCACCAGCCGTTGCGTCGTGCACGCTCTTCACTCCACTTGCGGTCCTTGTCGTCGACGTCTCCTTGTCCTTGTCGGCTGACTCGAGATGGCGGCGATAGTCACGCCAGAAGCCTAGAAGATGTGCACTTGCCTCCACAGCCCTCTCGGCATCCTCGCGCCTCTCGACTTTCATTTTCATCAGGTCAGCTATGAGGGGGGAGACCTTTTTGAGCGCGGCATCACCGTACTTCTCTGCATATTTGCGAAAGAAGTCATGGAAAGTGGAATCACCAGAGCCTAGATACGCCAACAAGCCGTGAAGGTCGGCGCTCTCAGATACTCCTTTGAAGTTCTGTTCAACCACAACTTCACGGCCATCTTTGTCTAGGCTGGTGCTGACTTCCATCTTGTTGAACACGAATCCGGCCAGCTCATGCGAGATTCGACGCAAGCCTGCCAGCAGCGCATCCGTTGTGCTGGGGACATCTTCATCTTCACGATACATACGTTGCTTGCTCACAATGTCCTCTGTATCGGGATCGGTGTTCCCTCGCCAGTTGGTGATACGATTCCATGGCTTTTGCAACCAGGCGCTGAAGTCGCTGCCTTTGGTAGAGGTGCTGGAACCTAGTGCTGTTGTGCTTGTCTTTTCCTCGCTTGTGACAGTGTGATCTGACTTCAAGGTATCCTCTACACCATCTTCAACAGGGTCGTGATTACGATTCCCTCGCCAGTCGGTGATATGATTCCATGGCTTTTTCAGCCAGGCGTTGAAGCCACTGCTTCTGGTCGAGGTACTAGAAGTCAAGTCTGTAGTCTTTGTCTTTCCGCGGCCTGTGGCAGTGTACCCTGACCTTGCGTATTGATCTGCCACATCCTTAGTAGTGACATCTTCAGGCTCAACTGTCCGTGTTCTCGTCCCTTTGCGAGTGATTGTCTTAGGCTCCTTAGGCGCGGCATCCTCATCCTCCCATGAGCCCCTCTTCAAGGTGTTGCTCGACTTTCTGGTACTCGTCCTTTTCTTTGTTTCTGTGCGTGTCGTGGTATCAGTACGTGTCTCCGTGGCAGCCCTGGGGGTATCTGTACGAGGCTCTTCCTGCGATGTGACTATGCTGGTCACACTCTTGGTACTTTTGCGAGTAGCCGTCTTGGTACTGTCTTTCTTTTGGGCATCTGTCTTGGAGCCTTTGCTGGAGGTCTCCTTAGACCTCGCTTTGCTTGTCTTCTTAGTTTCGCGATCGTCCGTCTTCTCGCTCCCTTTCATCGTGGCATCCTCTATGATGTCTTCGCTGGAACTGGATTCCTGGGATGTGGCTTTTTTTGCTTGCTTTATTGCATGAGTGGTTGTCTCCACGGGAGCAGTGGTCCATGTCCCCGCTGTTGGCCGCTCAAGGCTCTCCTCGGCTGCTGGAGTCTTGGTCACGGCTTCGGAATCGATGGTAGTCCACAGCTCCTCTACAGATCTTGTGGAAAGGGGCTCTGTGTCCTGGGAAGACACTGGTGGTAGCCACGACCATGTCGAAGAAAAGACGGATGAGATCCTGAAGTCAGATACAAGACCCCCGGTGATTTTGGAGTAGCTTGGCAGGATAATGTTCAAAACAAACAGGGCTAAACCGCCCAACCACAACCACCTCAGGGCCGACAAAAGCAAAACCACAAGGTAGCCTGTGAATGGCCTGAACGAGGTGCTCGGGTTGACAAAATCGTCCCAGGCTCGAAGGTGCTGCTGCAAGGTATAGTCCTCCCACGGCTCCATTTCGTCTGAATCATCGCCGGCATAATATACCACCTGTGCCTTCTGGATGACTGTAGTCTCATCACCAGAGTTTCCTCCACTACCATTAGCCACATTCTGTTGGAAGGGAAAGTAGCGCTCGAGAAACGGGAAAAGACTGATTTGGACCTTAGCAACACGTCGGATTTTACTGCGTGGCTTGGGCTTGCGTAGCTCATATTGGCCAGCCGACTGCGGATCGTCCAACGGGTCAGGGAGATTGGCCTGTCGGAATGCCGCATCTCTCTCGCTATTCCATTTCTGCATCTCATCCGACTCTTCAAGGACATGGTTGTCATGGGACTGGGCTGCCTGGTTGGACGCCCTCCAGGAGATGTCGGTGACGTGTTCTTGGCGGAGATCCCACAGCTGGCCAGGCTGCGGAAAGTCGATCCAGAAGCAAGACCTCGAGAATTTGTCTCCGTTGCTCAGGTAAGCCGCCTCGGCGACGATGTTGTGCAACTTCTGATGCACCTCTGTCAGTGGTGGCCACGGCGCAGTAGGGCACAAGGGGCCGATCATGTTGATGAGCGGGAGGACCAGGTTGAGGATGCCAGCGGTGACGCGGTCGACCTCCGGCCAGAAGTCAGCTGCGTAGAGCTCATCCGTGAGATACTTGTGGATCGGGTTGTACCGAGCAAACTTCCTGGCGTAGCCTGTTGTTGTGATGATGTGTTAGATGTCAGATAAAAGTAGTATACCAGCAGCACACGGGGGAGGACATGTCGTACCATCAGCGGTCCCATCGGTGGTGCGATCGAGGAGCTCGAGAGCTGTTTGCTCCTGTGTTCTCGCACCGAAAAGCAGAGAGTCAAAGCACTGCTCTTGCAGCAATTTCGCAATGACAGCAGTGCACAGGTACACGCGGTCGTCCTTGGACAGGAAGAGGAATTCGTAGCCGTGGTCGTTGTAGCCTTTGGGTCCAGTCTTGGGCTTCCTGTAGGGGTCGCCTCTTGCCACCACAGACGCGCACCGGACGAAGTCGGCCGGGAGATGTCGCAACATGTCGCGGGTCCAGTCTCTTTGCTCCAGCTGTTCGGAGAAATCGACATGACCAAAAGTGGCTGCAGCGAAGTCCCAGAGCCTGGCGAAGAGGTTGGAGGACATCTCCTCGAACCAGAAGGCGGGTAGCTTGTCGTAGTCTTCTTCGCGTACAGGCTTCCTGGGATGAGTCTCACGGGCGATTCTGCTCACCCTCTGGTGTGTTTCTGCAAGGGGGCGGAATCGTAGCCTCGTGGGATTATACCCGGCGAGGTCATCGAGTGATCGAGGGCTGAACATTGGATCCTTGAGCTTCTCTTCCCGCATATACTTGTCTATCAGGAGCTGAGCACGGTAGGCCATCTGAGGGGCAATAGGCGGGTGCATCGAGGGATATGTTTGCCTGAGCTCTGGTCTCTGCTCTCTTAAGCGCCAGTCCCTCCACTTGGGGTCAGGCGAAAGCTCGATGCCCCTAGGGCGCACGTTGGGCACAATGATTCCTTCATCTTCTCGTTGTCGGACGCTAGTTCGTAGCTGGGTGATGGTCGCCATGGCTGCTGTCAGGTGTATTCCGGATCTGAGGGCCTGCCAGTCGAATAGACTAGTGAACAGGAATTGTTTCGCTTGCTCTTCAATTTTACAATCTCAGCTCACTCGTTCGTCGTCGCCCTAACGTGCACTTGCTCTCCGTTTCCAGAAGAAAGAAAGCAAATTCGAAGTTGACAATGTGTGCCATACGGGGGTTACATATCAAGTGCTGGTATGGCTTATATGGCCTTCATGAGCTATGGAAGCTTCTATGGATGCGACCAAGACGCACGAGGCGGCTTTGTTCGTCAACTGAAAGAGTACCTGGATGGGTCCTCAGCACGATGTCCGTTTCCGAGCAGCACAAAGAAGACCAGCAGTGAAGCTTGACAATATCCGGCATCTTGTGAGGGCGCAAAAGTGAGGGAAAGGTGGAGCTTGATTGTTCTCTATAAAGCAGAAGCACAAACTGGGCTAGGAGTGAATGGTCAAATTCAGGACAACAATTCAAGCCAGTGCACAGGGCGATGGTCTGGAGAGCGAGCGATTTCTAGCAAGTTCTCTCCGCTCTGCAACATTAGAAGACTGTAAGAAGAACAGGAGGAAACAAGAAGAAACAGCTTGCTCATCGGAGTGAAGCCATGTCTCATCAAAGAGAGATACGATGGTCTGGAGGCTGCTGCATGGACCACTTGGTTTTGGAGCAGGAGAAACGAAAAAAGACTGAAACGAAGAGAAGGCAGTGTATAAGTCGCAGAACAGAGAACGAGAAGAGTGTGACAAAGCATTGACAAGCAGTGGCAACAACAGGTGGCGGTTGAGCTCAACACAAAGACTTGTAAGGTGGAAAGCCATTCTGACATTTTGAGTTGATAGAAAGGGCAAACACACAACAAAGCAGCAGCAGCAGCCACAACCAAACAGCGTTGGAAGCTCCACACAGTACCTTACATAAGCAGAGGGGCCTGGTTAATGGCCAGTGCACCACATGACGCCTTACTTCTATTGTAAGAAGGCACGCGGGGCAGCAGGCACTTGGTGGCAGGCAGCACAGCCAACCACCATACCGTATTGTCTTGCGCCTGCGACGGGGACCCTTCCTTTCGATTTCTTGAAACCGCCCAAAAAAACTCCCACTGCGATCCCACCACTTGGCACCTCAACCAAATTGTGCACTTGTTTCTTTGCCTGGCGCAAACCTCTGCTGAGCACCTTCAGGCGCTCTCTCCATACGACCCAGCTAGACGCAACAACGAAGGCACGATTGCAACCAACCCCGCTTGAGCCTACTTGATTGAGTAGTGCCGTCTCTACTCTCGACCGAACTTTTTCCCATCGTATCCCACTTGCACGACAAGCCCTCTCTGTTCCGCAACCACCACCACCTTGCGCTTTCCCCTCCAGAGCTTATTTCTACCTCTCAGCGCCTTCCTCGCCATTGGAGAGTAGCCTAGGACTTGTTTACCATTACCATTCTTGTTCGAAGAATTCCTGGTCCCGACCCTCATCTCTGTTCCACACGTCGTGGATCTCTCAGCGAACGGTACTCGAAAAAAAAGCCACAACTGCACCCAACGAACCCCCCACACCACGACGTCAAGATGTCTGAGCAGGTCGATCTGTCTACCATCCCCGTGTCGCCCGAGGGTGGCAACAACCCCTCTGCCTCTACCGACGCCGCCCCTTCCACGGATACTAAGCCAGTCACTGTCTTCGACGACAAGGATAATTTCAACGTGAAGCACCCTTTGGCTAACAACTGGACCCTGTGGTTCACCAAGCCCTCGTCTGGCAAGGTTCGTCTTCCCGTGTCCTCTCCGCACAGACCTCTCTGTGGGATGACAATGCGCAATGGGATGGATATGGCTAATCCTGAATTTGCTCGCGCATAGGGCGACAACTGGAACGATCTCTTGAAGCAGGTGATCACCTTCAACTCGGTCGAGGAGTTCTGGGGTATCTATGTATGCCTTCCTGCTATTCATGCTTTCCCCAGGACGACATTGTATCTTGTGAACTGGAGCTGATTGTCCCTCTTTCCTTCTCTCAATAGAACAACATTGCTCCCGTCTCCGAGCTCGCCCTCAAGTCTGATTACCACCTGTTCAAGGCTGGCGTGCGACCCGAGTGGGAGGATCCCCAGAACAAGCACGGCGGCAAGTGGTCTTACCAGTTCAAGGAGAAGCGCAATGTTAATATCGATGAGCTCTGGCTGCACATAATGCTTGCGGCCATTGGCAACACCCTCGAGGATGAGGAGGACGGTGAGGTGATGGGCGTTGTCGTCAACGTTCGCAAGGCCTTCTACCGTATCGGTGTCTGGACCCGTACTGTTGGTAAGGCCATCCCCAACCGTGGCGACGGCGACGTCTCCGGTGGCAAGGGGCGCACTCCCGAGAAGGGCAAGGAGGTTCTTTTCACCATCGGCAAGAGGGTCAAGGACGTTCTGAAGCTGCCCGCCAGTGAGCAGGTTGAGTTCTCCAGCCACACCGAGGCTGCGCATGCCGGCAGTACACGGGCCAGGGCTAAAATGTCGGTCTGATCACGCTGCTGTCATGTTCTATTTACCATATCGATCTCAGCACACCCTTTCAGCATCATCACCTCTTGACGCTTCTACTATGCCATGCGTAATTACGAAGCAGACGGCGCTGCGTACGCCTTTGCCCACCACACACCACAGAAACATAGGAGGACAAATGATTTCGGAGGAGGGGAAATGACGCTGCTAGCCATTGGCAATAACTCTGCATAAAATTTGATTAGGCGGCTACACGCCTTCAGCGATATCTGGGCCCTTCTAGGACTGGTCTGGACAAAAAGCTTTGATGAAGAAGATGGAGACACGACAAGAGGAACAAAATATCTGTCGCACCGGGGAGGCTTGCTATTACAACGAAGTCAGATTTCTTAGAGAGAGATTCCATCATGATCAAGTTTTAGCGACAAAAAATCATTATCTCTTGTGATGCAGTAAGAGCGGCACACATGAGCACTCGAAATCTGACTGTAACTCTATCGGTGTCATGACATATACATATATCTACGTTGGCCCCCCTTCCCTCCCGGTGTGCAATGCTGTTGCCAAGCTGTGAGATAATGTACAACTGTATCCGTATCATCCGAAAATTTTCTTCTTCATGGTCCCGAAGAATTACCAGGCCATTGGCATAGATCTTTGTTCTCTCTCTTCTTTCTTTTGGGGTCTGCCTTATCAACCACCCCTGCCCAAGGCCGGTCTGGCTCCTCATCACAGTTCGTCGCCGCTAAAGTCATCCTGGAAGATGGCCTTGACGAGCTGCTTCTTGTTGATCTTGCCCATGGCGTTCCGCGGGATGTGGTCGACGACCCTGAGGACCTGGGGGATCTTATACGTCACGAGCCGTCCCTTGAGGGCGCGCCTCATGTCCATGGCGGACCACTTGGCGCCTTCGCCCTCGGGGAAGTTCTCCTTGTTGAGGATGACGACGGCGCCTACTTTCTGGCCCCATTTGCCGCTGGGGACGGCGACGACGGCGGCCTCGGCGATTTCGGGCAGGGAGAGGAGCTCGCGCTCCACCTCGAGGGCGGAGACTTTTTCGCCGCCGGACTTGATGATGTCGGCGGATTTGCGGCCTAGGATGAAGAACATGTCGCCGCCGGTCCAGGCCTGGGAAGGGGGGACGGTGGTGGTGCTGTCAGCGGTGGTAGCGACGGGACGGCGCACTGCTACGTCGCCTGTTTTGAACCAGCTGCCGCGGCCGTCGGTGGCAGGGATGAACTCGGCTGCGGTGGCGGTTGGGTTGCGCCAGTACTCCTTGAAGATGGTCGGGCCGCGCAGCTGGATCTCGCCGGAGCGTTCACGACCATCCTCTCCGTGCTCCTCGCCGGGCGGGATGACCTTGCCCGTGTCAACGTCGACCAGGCGCGCCTCGACGGAGGGGAGAGGCCAGCCGACGGAACCGTCGACGCGGTGGGAAAAGGAGAGACCGCAGGACAGGGCCATGCCGACCTCTGTCATGCCGAAGCGCTCGAGGAGAACGTTGCCGTGGGAGAGGTCGGACCAGGCGCGCTTGATTGGGGTGGGGAGGGCGGCAGAGCCGGAGATGCAGAGGCGGAGGTTGGAGGGGGCGATGGCGGTGCGAGAAGCCTCCTGGAGGTGTGGGGGAAGGGTGCGGTGGGTGGAGAGAAGACGGGAGTAGACTGTTGGGACCACGGTGAAGAAAGTGATTTTGTCCTTGGGTTGGGTTGAGTGGTGGTGGTGGTGGTGATGATGATGATGGTGGTGGTGGTGGTGGTGGTGGCTGCTGATGCTGTTGGTCGTCGTTCCGTTGGTGGTTCCATTGGCAGCATGCCCGTTAACGACGACGCCGCCGTTGCTCGTTGTATGCCCGTTCGTGCTACTGCCGTTGTTGCTGGCCACGTCGTTCTCGAGGAAAGGCGCGGCAAATCTCCTCCAGACGGCATCCGCGTTGAAAGGGTACAGGAACTCGACAGAGCTGCCAGAAAAGAGAGGCGCGAAGATGGCGTTGATGGTGCCGTGGATGTGATGCAGCGGTAGTACGTGCAGCAACCTGTCGGCTGGGGCGTACTCCCACGCCTGCAACAGACTCCTTGCCTGGGCCGTCATCACAGCCTGGGGGATGAGCACGCCCTTGGGCCTGTTGGTCGTGCCAGAGGTGTAGAGCATCATACCCGCGGCGCCTGGATCGGTGCTCTCTGAGAGGGTCACGGTTTGCTGCTGCTCCTCGGGTTGCTGCTGGGAGGCGGGTCCCCTGCCGAGGTGCTTGGTGAGCTCGACATGCTTGGGGGGCGTGACCAGCGGGAGTGAGAGGGTCTCCTCTGCCTTTGTGCTGAAGCGTGCAGAGGAGAGGAGGAGGGAGGCCTCGCTGTGGCCCAGGATGTACTGTAGCTCTGGTGCTGGAAAGGATGGCGAAAGGGGCACCGCTATGGCTTTTGCTGCGAGGATAGCAAGCCATATCACTAGACACACTCTTAGTCCTATGAATGAAAAACATAGTCCAGAAGGGGACAATGGCATCTCTCTCTCTCTCTCCTTTCCTCGCCCACAGGTTCCACTCCCTCACTCGAACTCACCTACGTAGTCGTAACTGTTCTCAACCAGGAATGCCACCCTCTCGCCGCTAATGTCCTCCCTGCCGGCCTCCTCCAGCAGCTTGTTGCGGGCCCGACACACGTCGCTGAGCAGCTCACCGTACCTAAAAGTCCGCTGCGAGGCCGAGTGCACGGCCACAATCGATTCAGGGTCATGGCTGGCGATGGCCTCGAAGACCGGTAGCCTCGGGAGCGTCGACATCGTTGTCGTCGCCGTCGAGGCCATTCTCACAAAACTCACAAAGCTTGGATTGTGTGTGCTGCTGCGGCTGCTGCTGCTGCACCCTGAGAGAGAAAAATGATGGTGTGATGTTGCTGCTGCTGCTGGGCTGGTGGGTATTCTAGCCTGCGACGAGATCATCAACTTCCTCTGCGGTGTTGCTAATGTTGACGCCGATGTTGTTATGAAGGAGAAGGAGCTCCTCGACGGTGATGATGATAAGAGTCTAGGTAACGACAGCCTTTCTCTCAATACAAATCGCCAAGACGGAGGGCCAATGACCATTATGAAGAAAAGAAAAGAAGAAAGAGAAAGAGAAGATTACAAAACGAGAAGGATGAGGTGAGGATCAGTCGAATATATCAATCAATCTGATTCGAATAGCATGCATGTAACCCGGCAGGGCAAGGGCAAATGTCCGATGCGTGCTTTTGCAGTGACAAGGGTACCTTCGATTCCACCCCTGGCGCCGCCGGTTCGGCTCATGATTTGAGACGCCGAAACGGTGACTGCAGCCAGCCAAGCGGGCTCTAGTGGGCGGCACTCTCTCAGTACATACTGTGTACGCTAAGTATGGAAGAGAAGCAGGAGGACACATGCAACAACAACAGCCTCACTGCTTTCTCGCTTTTTCATGAACATTTAGATGAATACGGTATAACCTTGTAGTAACCATGAACATGTTGCCCTTTGGCTGGGCATTCAAGTGTGCATCCTTTACGTATGCATATGCGTCTACTACGCCTGTGGCTACGTCAAAAAAGCAACACACTGCTCTTCTCCCGAGGTTTCTCCCTTCTCCTACTTACCCAATGACCACTATTTTCCTACTGACTACCTTCTATCCAAAAAGGTGCAACATGCATGCACGGTTTCCTAGCAAGAATCAAGAAGGTGTTCGTGCATGGGATGTTACATGACATGGCTCTCGCTTAACCTGGGCAAACAGAGGCGAGAATCGAGACTGCAGAACTCTTGCCAATATTCCGAAGTGTCGTCAATAAATAACCACTATAGCCCGACCTGCCGCCAACGGCCACCAAGAGACCCTACCTGCAGTCCCCTGCCGGATGCCGGAGGGGAAGAAGGGGAGGGAAGAAAGAAAAGAACAACGACGCGCAGACGCAGCCGATTGGCTTATACGGGCAAAAATAGTGTGGTACCCGCCTCCCCTGCTTCCCTGGTGGCCTGGCTTTCCTCGTCGCTTCCCGAGACGCTGGGGTAGGTATTATGGGGTCTTGGTGTGGCTTTTCGGCACCTAGAACTGGACGGCCGCTCAACATTTTTTCCTCTCTGGAAGTTTTGTTGGTGATAAGCAAGCACGCTTTCGCCGACGGGCAAGGGGATGTTGAAAAAAAAAAAGGGAAAAAAAGGGTTCGTGCATTTGAAATTATGCGCCCGTAAAAAAAGATCGTCAAGAGATGATGGGTCCTCGTCCGATCTTTCTTGACTCGGCATGATGGGTATCTGATATTGATATTTACAAGGGAGAAGGCGGCTCTTCAGCATCACTTTTTTCTTGACCAATTTCCATGACACGTGCTTGTCGCTGCTGCGGGTCAGCCTTGCCTGCAGCAGCAACTCAGAACCAACCGATGAATACTACTTTCTGCTTGCCAAGGTCGAGCTAGGCGTGCCGGCTGTCCTCCGCTTTAAAAGAAACTTCTTCAAGTTCCTGCTCCGGTCTGCTGCAGATTCGCCTATGCGCTTGGATGATCGCGACGCGTTGGTGTACGACCTGTCTGACGATGTCGGGCTGTGACTTCCACCAACCCCGATACTGGGTGCATTTGCCGCCTGTGGGACGGCCGTGCTGGTCATTACCAAGTTGGACCATGCGCGGCTGGATTCCACTACTGGGGGTGCCGTGGAAGTATAAGCTACCCGTGCAGCTGCTGTTACTGGTGGTGGTGATGGTTGTGGCGACGGCGGTGGTCTCGACATGCGCGAGGTCCGTGCTGCTTCCTTCGTTGGTGGTGGCGGCGGCATCAACTCTTGAGGCGCCGTCTCGAAGGCGTCGTCATCGCTTTTGTCGTCGTCGTCGTCGTCGTCGTCGTCATCGTCGTCACGATCAGGTCGCGATCGAGGCGTTGGTGATTCTTGCACTACCTTCTGCTGGAGAGGTGACATCGTACTGTGGGCGGCCCGCCCAGTTGTAGCTTCCTCAGTGGCATCCTCAACACCTACAGAGGAGGGCTGGTATCTGCTCGCCGCCGAGGACCTCGGTTCGTATTCTGGTCGTGAAATCGCCGGAGTGTCGGGGACCCGTTCGTAGTGAGGTGCAGGAGATCCGGCGGTCTGTGAGTACACTGAAGGCGACGGCGGGAGGGGCCTCAGGAAGTCAATTGTATCAAACGAGCCGCGAGGACCTCGCGCTGTGCTCTGCGACGCTGTGTATGACCTGCGCGACGCCGGTGTCTCGTTCTCCTTCTTTATGATGCTACTGGCTTGGGGAGTAGAAGGGATCCTATCCGGCTCTGATGGCTCAGTGGAAGGAGATGACGGAGCGCCTCGTGTCTTATCATAGGCCGCAACGGGAGGAGGTTCATCAATTGCGGCTTCGTCAGCATGGGAGTCGTCCTCCATATCTTCATCTCTCTGGTGTGTACTCTGATCATTTGCCGACAAAGACTTTATTGCGGAAAGGTCGTGGTTATTTTCCGCCGTCTTGTCGCGACTTGCTCCGGAGAATGCTTGAATTGGCGGAGGCCCGGGAGATTCAATATGAAGTTCCGGAGAAGACCGAGACTCGCCGGCGTCCTCCATCTCGGCAGTCTCTGGCTCCTGTTCCTCCTCTTCCTCGTTGCCCTCGGGTGCATCTGCCATGTCCTCATCGCTCTCCTCGGCGGCCGACTCTGATGTAGTAGACTGCGAATCCCCTAGTGATCGTCTCACGGAGCGTGCCTCTCCCGCATGTGCTTCCAGGATGGCAGCCAGATTATCTTTTCGGATCAGTCTTTTGGTATATTGCATCTCCTTTGTGGTTTCATTGTACCACTGTATAGCCGGTAAGATCCTCTCGGCCTTTTTCCTGTCGCATTCCGACACGTAGATGAGGTATTCTGACGAGTGTGCCCTGACATAGTCATCGTATAGGAACTCGGGGAGCTGTCGATCGCGCCGCAGCTGGTTCACACTGAGACATGCGCTGACGAATTTTCTGCTATTCTCCGAGTAATCGGCATACGCTGCTTTAAACTCTTCGTATGGAGTCCGGGCAGGCTGCCCTTCCTTTGCTGGAAGGTGAGCTTGCCTCGTGGCGGGCGATGATGACGGTGACGATACTCTGTGCTCGGCTATGTGCTGAGCTATTGGTGGCGCGAACAGAGGCTTGGACGTTGAGGCTCCCGTGTTGACTTCTAAAGAGGCTGCCGAGGCCTTTTGCCGGCCTTCCCATGTGGGTGTGAAACTGGACCGGTCTTGATGAGTTGCAGTATTCGTAGCTGGACCACCGTATCTCATCCTAGGTGAATGTGTGTGAAGAGGTCGTTGAGGGGTACGCGGCGGCTCGTATGAATTAGTCGAGGTACCCGTCGCCATGCTGTTTTGATTACTCTCGGGCTCTTGAGGCGGTGGGCTCCTGGCGCTGGGGACATCTGCTGGTTGTGAAGCCTCCGGGCCATTCCCCGATGATTGAATCTCTTCCAACCTACGCCTTCGCTTGAGAGGAGGAGGGTGCATGGCTCTCTCAACCGTATGTGGCGGCGCCTGGGCAGATGGAGGTGTGGGCTCTGGCCTGCCTGAGCCTGTCGCGACGGCCCGCAAGGCGGCCCTGTTGACCGGCAATTCCATGGACTGACTAAAGAATTCGGGAGGCACTATGTCGAGGCCATCGCTGTGTATGGCACTACTTGTAGGGTCTTCTTCGACGAACGATAAACGATGTTTCCTCTTTGGTTCAGCGCTGCGCAGAGGCGGCTCGTGGCGTTTGTCCGGTGATGTTGTTTGCACTTCAACCTTGCTGCTGGGCACTTGCGTCGCAGCAGCGTCCTCTGCGGACTCCTGGGTTGCGGGCCAAGAACACAAGGGCACGCCGTCGCTCTCGTCATCGCCGCCGTCGTCGTTGACCGGGCTGGACGCTGAACGCTCTTGTGTGGGTGGTTTGGCTGCAGATCTTGCATCCGCCGCAGCTCTTGGGGCCGGAGAGGGCGTGCGTTCTTCCTGTGAGGGCTCTGCATGCTTGCTGATAGCAGAGTTCTTGACTTCCTGCAATACTTGGCTCGGAAGATTGAGCATGCCATATTGTCCCTGCTTGAGATGCTGAGACCAGGCGTTTTTGTCATCGAGAAGCTTCTGTTGATCCTTTGGAATTTGCATATATCGATGTTTTATGTAGCGCTCAGACCAGATCAAGTCGTCGTCGGGGTTGGAAGCCATCTGCACGGTTGGTCGCTCTGGTCAACGCCAGCAACAAGGCTTTTGGAGATGAGGGGTCAAGGAAGAGCAGTTCAGTCCAACAAAGGGCGGTGGGATTCGTATATAGGATTAGCTGGCAGTGAGTGACCAAATCCACTCCTTGGCTGAATCCATTTCGTCCTGGCTATACAGCCGGCGGTGCGCTGTGGTAGAAGAGTAATCAAAAAGTCAAATCCAGGGTGTCGCAAATGATTGCTGAAAACGCGTGGTCGAGCCGCCATGTTAAGTTTCGACCGCGTCTTACAGGGGTCCTCTCACCCACTCACCCGCTGTCATGTGCTCCCGCTCCCGCTCGAGATGACGCAGCACCTTGTGGCCAAGTGCCCAGAGGCCTTGACCCTGGTACCTGAATGGTCTAGCCCCCCAAATGGACCCCGCGAGCGCTGACACTTGCCTCGCAGCTCACAGGGGTCGTTAGTGGCGGTTGCACGCCCCTCTCGGTGCGATTACACAGGGCTTTGTAGCGTGGGAAAGGTAAGGCTATCACCGCCAATACATTCTTGACTTCTAGCCATACCCACCCACACACCGCGTACAAGTCCTGCTCTTCCTGGCCAACACACCTCTCCCGTCGATACCAGAACACCAGAAACCAGTTACCCCTCCCAACTTCACTCGACGCCTGGTACCTGCGCTGTACAAATCTGCCCTCTCCCCACCCCTCCGCCTGTGACGTCGTGAAGGACATGAAGAGCTCTCGTCCGTCCAGAATGCTGCAGATGTACCTGCGCGAGCAGTAGTTGTGCCGCCTGGGTTTTGATCCGTCTGACTGTGAGCCTGTCTCCTCCTGCATCCAATACCACCCACTGTTTCTTTCACCTACGTCAGACTGCATGTCAAGACACAATATGACTGACGCATGTTCTCTATATTGTTTCCTCTTAGCCAGGTAGTCATATCGTATCTGCAGACCATGCGTACACGCTTATAACCGCCCTACACAAGTCGACCAGATGTGTACGACCTCGTGTCTCTCAGAGGTTGTGAACGAGTGAAGAAGACGCGCGATCACCACACAATAGCAGCCAGCGCGCTCTCTATAAGAGCGGGCAAGGGAGAAGAGACAGACATGGAGCCCAGCACACCGGTCAGGTCAACCATGGCACCCTCGACTGCCTCCATCGACGATCTCAGGTCCCGTCGCGACTCCTTCAACTCCATCTCCACCATTTCTCAGGTCGAGAAGGAACAGCTTGCGCAAGCCCTCGATAAGATTCACACATCGGCCAGTCAGTCAGATGTCCTGACCACTTTCAACGACTTCACACCTCCTCCGGCTTCCGTTCCGGCGGATAATCGAGGTTCACCCACCGAGCTCGTACACCATGGCATCAGTGGTCTGTATAGCCGTCTCAAAGAGGCCGTCGGTGCAGGTGGCAAGGGGTATATGCCGGATCTGGAGTCGCCAGAGAGGCTGGATCCTGGGCTAAAAAAGGGCAAGGCTCCTGCCGTCTCTCCGGTAGCCAGGAGCGACGGGCTCACAAGCCAAGTCTCAGACCCCTCGCAGGCCACAGCCTCGTCAACTGCATCTGTGGTACTGCCCGACAGCTATCCATTGGCCCCACAGTCGTCCAAGGCCTCATCGGTTGTAACGGTCAGCACAGCCAAGAGTGCACCGAGTCTGCCGAAGATTGCAAAAGGGGCTGCTCCGGCGGTCGCCGACACAGCTGTTGCGCCTGTCACGGTCAGCGCTTTCAAGGATGATGATGGCCGAGGTGTGACGACGCGCACTGAGGAAAACGGCAGGCGTCCTTTCAACCAGCTGCCCGAACTCAGGACTACAAGCGCTTCCAGGAGCTCCAGTGTCTATGCGCCGAGCGAATCCCGACATATCAGCGACAGGGTCATAGAGCGTTCGAGGCGGCAGGACTCCTTCAGCCACGATGGCAGCTCCGAGACGGCTCTGAGCCCAACCAGGACGTCTAGCACGGTGGCAAGTGGAGTTCGCATTCATCAGCCACGCCCTTCGGCAGACAGTTTGAGGAAGCCGGCTGTGATCGACCGCATTAGCCGTTCCAGGACGTCCGTGGAGGTGCACTCCAGGTCCTCTTCGATGGAAGGCAAGGCCGAGCCAAGCCCCATTAACATGGCAGCGCATGGTTCTGTGCACCATGAGTCTTTCCATCATAATGAGAGGCCAGAGAAGCTCTCGAGCGGCCGCGTGCGGATCCCCGGCACGAGGGCTGTGGATGGCCCTGGGACAGTGAGCAAGACACTTGAGGCCATGAGGAAGCAAGTGACGAGTAAGGAGTTTTGGATGGCAGATGAGACGACCAAAGAATGCTTTCTATGCGGTGCACCCTTCTCTGCGTTTCGGAGGAAACACCACTGTCGGACTTGCGGCTGTATCTTTGACTCGAAATGTACATCAAATATCTCTGGTCAGAAGCTGGGATTTCCCGGCACCCTCAAAGTCTGCAAGACTTGTCTTGATGTCATCAACAGCCGTTACGAGGGGGATTCCGACGATTCCGACAACGATACCTACCTTCCCGCCATCTTCCGATCCAACCCACTGAAACAGATTCAAGGTCCCAAGTTAAAGGTGGACGACGATACAATCAGCATATCGGAGAGGGCCGAGGACTACGACGGAAATAGGATGGCATCAGCCCCCATGATGGCCATCCCGGCCACGAGGAGGATCATGGATGCGAATAGGCGTTCTGCGGTCCTCGAGATAGACGCTGCCCCACAACTGAGTCGACCGAGCTCCTCAAGGTCACTGAGGTCGTTGGCATCAGGCCGACCGCAGTCAGCAGGTCATCGGCGGCATATCTCGAAGCACAACTTGCTTGGGAGGCTCAAAGGCTCGCCAGTTCACGACGACTCCGCTCCGTTCCGCAAATCAGCCAATGAAGAGTTGCAGCGGAAGTCCAAGCTTCCTGCTTTTCACGACGACAATATCATTGACCCTGAACTAGCGCCCTACATGTCTGAAGAATCCAGCGGGGACGAGCAGCAGATGAGCATTTTCGCCACAATGAATAGCAGTGACATCACTCCGTCAAGTCTCGACCCGGACAAGTCCAACTTTGGGCCATTCTTGAGTGCGAGCCGAAGGCATAGGGTGATACGAGGCGAGAAGAGCATCAGCGGCCTCAGCATCGTGTCCCGTGCGCAGGATGATAATGCGGCTGTCAGCGTTATAAGTCATGGAAGGCCGACACGACGGAGGAATATGAGCACTACAAGCCAGACTGGATACCATATGCGGTCGCCTAGGCCGCGGTCAGGAATATTCAAATTGACGGGTCCTGGGATGTCAGTTGAATCACTGGCTGTCTTTGATCCCTCGACGCCAGTTGAGCCGACCAAGCTGGTGAGGAGCCGTTCCCTCCGACAAAGGCCTGCACAAGGCGAAGTGCTCCCCGAGGCCAGCCTACAACATGTCAAGAAGCTGTTCGGACAGCTCTTGCAGGACGCCGAGGTCCCAAACCCCTCGGCCTGGGAGAGGGCATTGATCCCTATCCTCGTCCGGTGTTCGAGTGATGTGAACCCTGACACCCGAGTGGGGGATCTGATGGATATACGTCACTACGTGAAGCTGAAGAAGATACCAGGAGGCAAGCCTGGAGACACTAGCTATGTGTCCGGCGTGATCTTCACCAAAAATGTTGCCCTGAAGAGCATGCCGCGGCGAATTGCCAGCCCGCGCATCGTCATTGTGTCGTTTCCGATCGAGTACCAACGTCACCAACAACAGCACTTCATGAGTCTGCAGCCTGTCATCGAGCAGGAGAAGGAGTATCTGCGTATGGTTGTGAACCGTATCATCAATCTTCGTCCTCAAGTTCTGCTCGCGCACAAAGCTGTCTCGGGTGTTGCGCTGCAATACCTCTCCGAGGCAGGCATAGCTGTCGCTTACAACGTGAAGCTGGCGGTCATCGAGGCCGTGTCACGATGTGCCAAAGCGGATATCATCGAGTCGCTGGACATGTTGGCGCTACCGACCCAAGTTGGCCAAGCTGGTGGCTTCGAGGTGAAGACATATGTGAACAATGACTACCCGGGCCGCAAGAAGACGTACATATTCATATCCGGCTGCATCAAGTCTTTGGGCTGCACCATCGCTCTGCGGGGTGCCAACACCCAAGTTCTTCACAGGATGAAGAAGGTCACAGAGTTCATGATCTACGTCGTTTACAATCTCAAGCTCGAGGCAGCGCTGCTGCGGGATCACCTGGTCTACATGGGAACAGACCCAGAGGGTCCTCCTGCGCTCACCCCATCCAGGCCAGACGTTGACCAGAACCTCGAGTCATCGGCAAATCTCAAGAACAAGGATGCAGCAGAACCTGTCTCGGCACAAGAGGAGCCAGCGGGCGAGAGTCAGCAGAGCAGCCAGCCCAGATCTGAGTCGGACCCAAGGACGGAAAATACTCAATCTCCTGAGGCTTCACAGCCCTCGTTACCGGAAAAGACGCAAAGCTTGCTATCTCTTCACTCGATCCACTCGGGTCATGACAACCACGTGCCTGAGGACGTACCTGCGCCGCAATTCTATAGCGACATGGTTGCCAAGTACAAGACGAAACTCTTATCGGCTTCACCCTTTGTCAAGTTCACCCAGCCTTATTTGCTCATGAAAGCTCGAGAGCAGGAACGTCGCCTGGTCTACCTTAAACGCCTGCGTGACCAGGATGTCATCGAGGAACAGGGAGAGAACGAGAAGGCCAAGCCACAAAAGTTCCAACTCATCAAACCGGAAATGGTACACGCGATTGGACAAAAGGCCCCTAGACAAATCATGGAGATTCTGCACGCGGTTCATGATGCAGAATACGACAAGGCGCTTTACAACTATCAGACGCAGACACGACAGTGGGAGAACTTCATTGCAGGGGCTCTAGATCTCTTTGACCCGTACTCACACCAGAACATTGTCGTTCTTTACTCCGTCATCTGCACAGACACAAAGATCCCGTGCTCTGAGCCCGGGTTGATAGCCTTTGGCTTCTACCATGACGACCCAGATGACAACATGGATCCTGACTGCACTCTCGGACAATATATCGAGGACCTTTGTGGGAGTGCTGAGTCCATCTGTCACGCTAATGGCTGTGACAGACAAATGGCTGAGCATCACCGCACATATGTCCACGATGAAGCTCGCATCACCGTTTTCATCGAGAGGAACTCCCCTCTTCCCTTCGATCCCTCCATTTTAAGGAGGGATGAGCTGCCCATGATGGACGATGACGACGTTGAGGATCCCATCTACCTATGGAGCTACTGCAAAGTATGCAAAAAGGACATGGGCTTTGGGTTGCTGTCCGATGTTGCACGCAAGTACTCCTTTGGCAAATACCTCGAGCTGTCATTTTGGGGCAGGGGCCTCAAATGCTGGCCCGATCTCCAGTGTCCTCATGACTATCAGAAGGAGCACATCCGCTACTTCAGCTTCCACGACACGTCGATGCGGATTCATTGGGATCCGATCGACCTTCTGGAGATCATCGTACCGCGCGCCCGTCTCACATGGAAGGTTGATCGGGATCTCCGACTGAAAAACGACATTTTTACCAAATCAGAAGAACGTTGGTACCGCTTCATGACCTCTGTCAAGGCGAGACTCAAGTCCATCCGTATCGACAGCGTGTTGCCCGAGAAAGCCGACAACTGCAAGGCTGAAGTCGAGAGGCTGACCAAGAAGGCGCAAGAGGATGAGCCCAGGCTCATCCGCGAGCTACAATCCACATACATCATCTCCAAGTACTACGAGGTCATCCCTCTTAACGCTGTCATCCGCACAATGCTTGAAAGCGTCGAAGATTGGAACTCGGCCTTTGCTAAGTTCGAGGCCGATTTCTTGTCTGACAAAGATGTGCGGCAGTTGACCATCATCCAATTGAAGAAGATGTTCTCAGATAACGAGTCCAAGGAGTCACTGCCGACCTCTACGGACGGCACTAGTGTTGTGTCTGTGGATACGGACGAGAAAGTCTCGCCACCGACGACGCAATCCAGTTTGATCGAGGGTGATCCTGAGAAAGTTCAAAGCGAACCAAATCTGCCCTCCACAGACCATGCCAAGGAGGAGCAGCCTCTGGGCACAGATGTGTCCAGTGGAGAGACTGGTGTCAGTCCCCAGCAGACTGCTCAGGCCGGGCCCGATGCCGAAGACTCGACCACTACAGCGGCGCCAGAAACCATATTGACAGAAAGTGGCGAGCTTGCCCAAGAAGGCGCGGCGAAGTCTGACATGATACATGGAGGCAACAAGGCTGAGACATCTGGAGAGCCCTCTCCAGAGGCTGTACTGTTCGCTGGCACAAAGGAGCCGGAGCACACGCCGGAGCATTCTCAACAGACGGAAAACTCCAGTTCTCCGCCCTCAGAGCCCACTGTCAAGGTCTCAACTCCAGCGCACTCGCCGACCCCGTCGCGCAGCCACTCGAGGCTCGCAACCTTACAGCCGGACTCGTCACTATCGCTTACTGAGAAGGTGGAGCATTTACGTCGACAGCAACAGGCAGCCATGTCTTCGGAAACTTCGAATGCGACTGGCAAAGCTGAGGCAAATGGCGAAGCGTCGGCGAGATTGTTGGAACGTGGGCCATCTCGTAGGCCGGGACTGTCTGGTCCGCCGCCTATGACACGTGCTATCACACAGCCGGTCGGCACCATTCCCCGCGCGCCTTCAGGAATTGGCAAGCCGCTCCCACCACTTCCACCCAAGACTGCTGGGTTGCCTGCTGAACCAGAGCACCGGCGCATGACCAAAGTTGAGTCCAATGCCTCCCTCAAAAGCGAGAAGAGCAAGCTCTCCGACCGCTTTGGCATCTCGAGTCTCAAAAACAAGAAGACGGGCCAGTCATCGATCCCGCGGTACGTTCACACCCACACGACGAAGAAGAGAGACACCAGGGTATCAAATCTGGCCAAGCATTTTGAGCAGCTGAGCCGGGAGTTCGAGAAAGAGCGCATCCGGGACCGCAACAAGAGGGCCGCTAAGCTGCAGCCCTCTCGATCGTTCATGCCGCGAACTTCGGCCAAGGCTATAGTGGAAGTCTACGAAGATGTGGACCAGGCCGTACAAGAGCCAGGGCCGTCGGACGATGACCATCTACTTGACAGTCAGCAGGGCGGCACAAAATCGTCGGAGAACGCACAGCATGCTGAAACCGCTATAGCCGATGATCATGCAGGGCCGGCGGGTGATTCTCTCGAAAAGAGCATGGCTGAAAAGGCGGAACCTACCTCGCAGCCGGGTGCAGACAAGGAAGCGGAGCAGAAATCAACCAGCCAAGCTGGCACGGACGACGAGGGTGACGGAGCCGCGAGTGATGCTGAAGGGTCACTCCTGGAGGAGATTATGCCGGATGTCCAAGAGATCGCCGAGTCACTGGAGTCGAGCGAGGAGATGTCACTTGAACTGCCCAAACATCAAAGATCCAGCCTGATGAAAATGCTCACAACCTTCTGGGCGGAACGGTCTGCTAGCGGTTGGCCTCAACTGGACTATCCTTTCAACGTCACGGACCACATTTTCATCGATTCCAATGTCATTGTCAGGGAGGATGAGCCGAGCTCACTGATCGCCTTTGCTCTTGGCTCGGAGGACTACAAGATCAAGCTGCATGACATCCAGAAGCAATGGAAGATGACGACGCAACACACAGATGTCGGGGACGAAACGCCGGACGAAAGCAAGTACAGTGCCCCGTCCGATTCCGAAGCATTCATTAGCGAGGAGGAGCTCGAGAAGAGCCTTTTGCGTGCCACCGGAACACACTTGAAGTACCAATTCACCGAAGGGTCTTGCAAGATGCTCTGCAAGATATTCTATGCCGAGCAGTTCGACGCGCTCCGCCAAAAGTGCGGTGCTGCAGACCGTATCATCGAGTCCCTGTCGCGCTGTCTGAAGTGGGATTCCAAGGGCGGCAAGACAAAGTCTGTCTTCCTGAAGACACTCGACGACCGCCTGGTCATGAAGTCTCTCTCGCCGATCGAGACGTCCGCATTCCTGCGCTTTGCGCCAGCCTACTTCAACATCATGGCCGAGGCGTTGTTCCATGATCTGCCGTCTGTCATCGCCAAGATGCTCGGCTTCTACCAGGTGATCATCAAGAACCCGGCAACAGGCACGGAGATCAAGCTGGACCTGCTGGTGATGGAAAATCTGTTCTATGACCGCTCGCCGACGCGCATCTTTGATCTGAAGGGGTCTATGAGGAACCGTAAGATCCAGTCGACCGGCGAGCAGAACGAAGTGTTGTTGGACGAGAACATGGTTGAGTACATTTATGAGTCGCCGCTCTTTGCGAGGGAGCACAGCAAGAAGCTGCTCAGAGCCTCTGTAAGTTCATACATGCCTCGCTCCACCCAATACCAAGTTGTCATGCCGTGTTATTAACAAGCCACTTATAGGTCTGGAACGACACTCTCTTCCTCGCAAGGCAGAATGTAATGGACTACTCGCTCATGATCGCCGTCGACGAGAACCGCAAGGAGCTTGTCGTGGGCATCATTGACTGTATTCGCACGTACACGTGGGACAAGCGCCTTGAATCTTGGATCAAGGACCGCGGATTCGCAGGCGGCGGCCGCAACAGGCCGACCGTCACATCTCCTAAAGAGTACAAGTCACGGTTCAGGGAGGCCATGGCAAGGTATATTCTCCAGGCGCCGAACTGCTGGCACCACTTTGGCGTGCCGCACCCTGGTGCAGTCGGAGGTAGTGCGGGTCCCACGCCCGGTCTGGCACAGATGACGCGATTCGACGCGGATGTGTGAAGAGTTGTTGAGACAAGAGGAAGCATTTGTTGGGGAGAGGGCGGGAGGGAACGAGGGAGGGGGAGGATTATGATTAATGGTACAAATATTCCCCCTTTCTTTCTCAATGAGCGTTTGTTTCCCTTTGTCTAATGCATTGCGTGTGAGAGGGGATGATGGATAAAGTTGCATGGAAAATCGTTGGTACGTATGCTTTTGGTGAGTTAGAGTAAGTGACGACTGTTTGATGGTTGTTGGATAGGATAATCTTGCAATGGATAAGCAACCAACACCACGAGGGCAAAGGGGGTTTTGTCACATACCACAGCCGAACATGAGATACCCGATACAAGTAGTGCTGGACCAATTTCTTCAACAGATCATCAAGTGTGCGGTCCCATCAAGTGGTGCTGAAACTTGTACTCTTTTTGCGAGGTCGGAATCCTCGCCACCTAGTACAGTGGATTTCGCCATCGGGAATCACTCGCCTACCGACTGACATAGACTCGTCGTCCGCGTTGGTTCAGTTTTACCCTTTGAAGGATTGAGGCCGCAGGAATGTCAAATTGCTCGTAGAGTCCATGTTGCTTGACGGGATTGAATAGTAAGTCGCATATAAATAAATTTGACGGTATGGTGATTATTTGTGTCAGCAAAGTGATAATCACTCTTCATCTTCATCCTCATCCTCATCTTCATCACTCCCAGAACCCTCACCCTCGTCCTCATCTTCGAGCTCTTCTTCCTCGTCCTCACTCGCATCGTCATACTCCTCCTCGTCCTCCTCCTCGCTCTCCACATCGTCATCGCTCCCCTCTATCCTCCTCTGCTCCTCCTCCTTCCGCTTCTTGTCATCCTCCCTCCGCGCCTGCTCCATCATCTTGGCCTTTTCGGCCCGCAGCTTCCTCTGCGACACCACAAAGGCCCCGACAGGCGTCTTCTCCCAGTCGAAGCCGCTGAGGAACTTGTCGACCTGGTCCCTGTTCTTGGGCGCAAAGTCGACCTTGGCCCGCCTGTCCTCGATGAACTTGGCGTTGGCCTCGACCTTTTGCACGAGCAGGGCGATCTGCGACACGAGCTTGGTGTTCCTGTTCCCGGCGCCCTTGGCCTTCTTGTGACCCCTGGCCGCCTTGGACCAGCGCTTGAGCATGATCACCACGGGCAGGGCGAACTCCGGAAAGGCGATGTTGGTGGACCAGGTCGCGAAGTACTCGCAGAAGAGCTCGACGACCTGCTCGCCGACGCCGTCCTGGTAAACGCGGGTGCGGAGGTACGACTTGGGGGCCTTGTACTGGACGGTGAAGTCGAGCGCTTTGAGGGTGGTGGCCTTGGGTGGCTTCTTCATCTCGGCCGAGTTGAGGACCTCGAGGAGGGCCGAGGCCAGGGGGATGTACGTGCCCGTGGCGCGCGAGAGCCGCAGGAGGGAGCGGATCAGCTGGAAACGTAGGGGGAAGTAGAGGGCTGTTGGGATGAGGCGCATGGCGCCGAGCGTCACCTGGACGAGCGGGTAGATGAGGAGCTTCAGCTGGCTCTCCTTGTTGGCCTCGGCTTCCTTCAGGAGACTGCAGTGCTCGGCAAGCACGCATGACCAAAAGTCCAGCGAATGCACGTACTGCCAGTTGTAGACGGCCTTGTACGACTCGTTCTGGTTGTGGGTGATGCTGTTGCGGAGGTGGATGGCGAGTTGTCGAATGAAGGTGAAAGCCGTCGTGTAGCCAATGGTCTGGTCGATGCCCCAAAGCTCGGCTGCCGAGTTTTTCATCAGGTTGATGCCCTGGATCGTGTTGGGATTTGTCGACCGGCTGCCCTGGATCAATCCCTGGTATGTGACCTTGAAAACAGCCTCGCGAATCCCCTTGTCCCCGATGACAACGAGTCTCCGCAGCACTAGGAACGCTGTAATTCTTGTCGCCTCGCTGCTGGAGGACTGGGACCAGAAGTGGACCACGGTCTTGACCAGGTTCTTCAGCACCTTGCGAAATGAGAGCAAGTATGGCAGGAGAGGTGTAAGTGCGGAGAGGGTGAGCTTCAGCGTGGCGTCGTCTGAGAGGGTGCCCAGGAGGTGCAGCACAGAAGCAGTGTAACTCTTGATGAGGATAGACAGCGTCCTGAACTTCTTGGACTCGGTGGGGATCGAGACCTTCCCGGATGCCGACTCCTTCACTGGGCAGTGGTATTGCAGCACCTCGGGGATCTGCTTGAGGGCCACCATAAGGATGTCGTGGAAAACCTCTGGGCTCGAGATGGTGTACCGCTGCCTGTTCTCCTCGTCGTCCTCATTGAGGTGGGCGGCGCTCCGGAAGGCCAACACAACCTGCCGAGCTGCCCGCAGGGATTTCTTGTCGGACATGGAGGCTTTCCACCTGGCCACCATAGCTTTGGTGAGCTCGTTGCGCTGGGAGAACTCATCGTCCGAGTCCGCATCTGCAGCCTTGCTCTTGTCCTTCTTCCTCTTCTTCTTGGGCTGCTCTTCGTCCTCGCCAGAGCTCAGGTCGTCGACTTCAGCCAGGTCTACATTCTCGTCAAAGTCCAAGGCCTCAGGGTCGTTCTCCTGCAGGTACTTGTAGAACTCGGGATCGTCCTTGGCCAGCGCGTCCATGGCACCCTTGCTCATGCCAACATCGCCATCCTCCTCGGATTCGGCATCGCTGGCGCCGCCGGCAGAGACGCCGTTCAGACCACCCTCCTCCTCCGTATCCGAGTCCCCTACAGGCCCGTCGCGCTTCCTCTTGCCCAGCTTGCCGGCCTTCTTGCCGCTGGTGGGGGTTTTCTTGTCGATAATCTCGAAGCCGCCGCTGAAAAAGTCGTCCACGCTCATGGCGCTGACGGTCGCGTCTGGAGCTTTTTTCTTGTTCTTCTTGTCGTCGTCTGCGCCGCCCTCGGCCTTGGGGCCCTTGAAAAAGTCGTCATCGTGGGCGCGCTTTGTCTGTTTCTTGGCCTTGACCTGTGCGCGCTGCTTGACCTTTGCGTCGACCTTGCGCTTGTCGAGAACGCCTTTGAGGTGGTTCTTTTCGAACTTTTTGGTCGCCTTGAGATTCTTCTTTCCGGGACCCATCTTGACGGCGAAGGTGGGGGGGGGGGGGCGGACGTATGAAGAAAAGGAAGAAAGGGAAAACAAAAGAGGAAGGGTTTAGGAATTGGGACGCAGAAAGAGAGCGACGGGGCGCAAGACGGGATCCAGAGATGCATGCGAATTCTCGAAAAATTTCCAGTTCCTCGAGCGATAAGCAGCTATCTAACCCGGACCCTGACTCCGCTACCAAGGTCCCCCTGTCACTTGACGACGTCCAACAACGCTCTCAGCGCTCATGATGACGAACGAAAGGTCCACGAAGCATCTTACATTCATCGACATTAAAAAGAAGAGAGAAAATGAGGATTAAACATCACAAAATTTCAGTGACAAGATGATGCCGAGACAAGCATACGCGCCTACACCGCACAGCTACGTCCCAAACACAACCCTCTCCGCCACAATAAGTCTCGATGAGGTACGCTTCGCACCTCTGTCACATCTCCATTTCCCTTATACCTGACTACTTTTTGGCAGTCTGATGATACTGCGGTTCGGAGACACAGGATGAAAGGATACTCGGGCTGACAGACACACAAAATGACAAAATAGGAGGTGAAACTCGCAGACACCCGCGCGGAGCGAGACCTGCAGGATTCCCTCGCAGAGATCTTCAGCATCCTCGTCACCCTCGACGAGCTGGAGAAGGCTTTCCTCAAGGATGCCATACCAGAGGCAGACTACACCGAGATCTGCGAGCGGTCGCTCAAGCAGTACAATGCCATCCTGTCGGACGAGGGCGTGGCGAGGGCATTTGTCGGGATTGAGGAGTTCAAAGCGGAATGGGATGTAGGTTGGGCAGAAGTTTTGCTTTTTCTCTCTCTTCTTCTTTTTTTTCTTTCGAGATTCGATTGATCAAGCATGGTCAACATTGACCTATCTCGTCCTTGATTTCTTTTTCGGCTGACACTGTCCTATAGCTCGAGGTGCCCCGTGCCACAGAGCGCATCCGCGTCGGCATGCCCAGCACGGCCCTGACGGCCTCCTCCGGGACATCGGCCCCCTCCCAGGCGGCAGCGGGGACCAACACCAGCGGCGCGCTCATCCTCGAGGCCACGCAGGACTTCATTACGTTTCTGGATGCGCTGCGGCTTGGCCTCCTCGCCAAGGACCAGCTGCACCCTTTACTGACGGACGTGATCCAGTCCGTGAACAAGGTGACAGATAGGGATTTCGAGAACAGGGGCAAGATTGTGCAGTGGCTGATCGCGCTGAACCAGATGAAGGCGACGGAGGAGCTGAGTGAGGCGCAGGCGAGGGAGTTGGAACTGGATATTAACTCGGCTTATTCCGGGTTCAAGAATACATTATCATGATGGGATTGATGGGGGATGAGCTCCCCCCAAAGTGAGCTGAGATGCACCCTCCCACAATCTCTGAAGGACAAATCAATATAATTCTCCTCTGACGGGGCCTTCTCTTCTTTTCTTGTTCTTTTTGCTTCTTCTTCTTGCCCGGGTCCAAACTAGACGAGGAATGTCCAGAAGCTCGGGTAGACAAATTCCTCCTCGAATATCCTCCTCACCTGCTCCAAAACAAATCTTTCCACCTTGCCCACATTCTTAAGGCTCTGCTTACCCCCTTCCCTCTGCCCAATCTCGCTCTCCACCCGGATCTCCTGCAGCAACCCACCCATCTTGCCATGCCCATTCCGCCCGCCGCCGCCCGAGGACGACGCAGCACCAGGCCCACCAGTAGTAGCAGTAGCAGTGGCATCGTTGCCGCCAGCATCGTCACCAGCCTGCCCGGCCCCGTTCTCGTCTGCACCCACCGCAGCCAGTGCGTCCTCCGGGCTCAGGAAGCAAAAGTGCACCCTCTTGCGTATATGCGCCACGACGCCGACGCCGTCGAATGACAGGCCCGTGATGCTCAGCCGCAGCGGGATGCCCACGAAGCTCGGCATGGGGTAGTCGAGCAGGATGTCCGCCGTCAGCAGGAGCCGCACGTCGCCGGAGTAGTTGATCCGGAACACAGCCTGGATGTCCTCGGTCCTGGCCTCGCGGAACCTGGGTTTCTCGCGGTGCTGATGCTGGCCATTATCGTCGTCGTCGTCTTCGGCAATTGCGCTGCCGCCAGCCAGCACTGCTGTTGATGATGAGGTGTTGGCGTTGTTGGCGTTGTCTCTTGTCGGGGGCCGTGACGTCCCTGCCGAGGACGTTGGTGCAAAGGTAGAGACGCTGGACTTCTCGCGCAGCGCCGGGTGGGAGAGCGAGTGCAGGGGGGTCAGTCCCGCGACCGCGCCACCGCCGTGGTTGAAGTCGGCTACTGAGATGGAGCTTTGGCTCGGGTTGCGGCTGTGGCTGGGCGCGCGGCCGTCGACCGAGGCCTTCCTGGCTGCCTGGTCCGGGAAGGCGGCTGTGGACACAGAGAGGGGGCTGTAGCTCCCGCCTGCTGTGTCTGCTGGCATCTGCTGTTGCCAGGATTGCTGCTGATGCTGCTGCTGCTGGTGAAGATAGTAGTGATATTGGTGGTGGTTGTTCCCGTTGTTCCCAAGCTGTGCACCCGCCACGGCGGCGAGGGGCGTCTGCGTCCCCGACAGGCCGCCCGCGAGGTGAGAGTGGAAGTAGCTGAGGTTCGACGCACCGCCCAGGATCCCGGGCGTCGATGTGCCGAGAAACGGGCTTCCAAGGTCCTGCGGCACAGAGGACATCCCCCTCATGTGTCCGCCTGGAAAACTTGTTGTAATGTGCGGTGGTATAGCCGAAAGCCTCGCGCCTGGTGCCATCATCGTCGGCGGCGGCGGCAGTCGTCCTCCGCCGTTGTAGTCCCGCCTCCGTTCTGCCGCCGCCCTCAGCTCGTGCATCGAGACACCGCCGTCCTCGTCCAGGCGGCTCTCGTGCGCCAACTCGCCCTCATCGTCCTCATCGTCCTCTTCCGAGTCCTCGTCGTCCGCAGCGGGGTTCTCCTCGTAGAAATCCGGCAGCGGGTCCGTAATGTCCTTGAGCTCCAGCTCGGGCGGCGTAGTACCGAACTCAAAGTCGTGCACCGTTACAGATTTGATGAAGCGTGGTAGGGGGACGGACTGGAACTTGGTATGGATGAAGTCGCGGATGCTATGCGCGAGGGCCTCGCCGTCTGGTCCGCCTGTGAGGTTTTCCCAGTTTAGGTCGATAGACATTTTCAAAGAAGGTAAGACCTAGAGATGATAGATCACTTGATTGAATTCAAAGTCAACAAGAGGAGAACGAGTCTGTGCACCGTTCAGGAGGGAGGGTTGGCTTTGGGCGCAGATTTGTTGACGTCGCAAGCTCAGTTTGGTCACATCCTTATTGGAGCATCGAATGATTGAGTGAGTCGATGAGTGATGTGGCTTGCTTTCTTGTGTCATCGATATGGTTCTGGTAGAGTGTCTTTCGCCATTTAGTATTGGCCGGTAATCCTCTCTTTTCCTTAATTTCCTTCCCTTTCAAGAGGCATGCTTATTATTCAAGTGAGGATCGAAATAGTTGTGGCACAAAATGTCGGACGTGGTTTTCCTCGCTGGGAAGGACTTAAATAGTGTCGGGTTAGGGTCATGGTTTCGACCGTCAGTCAGCCTCGTCCTCAATCGTCCTCCTTCCATTCTGTGGGCGACAAAGACAAAGCCTGCCTCGCAGACGAAGTAAGAGCTAATCAGGTTTCAATAATTGTGCTTTTTGATTATTGACTTTCATATACAACCCCAAGAAGATATTAGACAAAATCTCGTTCGTCATAATCATTCAAGCATCTATACTCCATTGCTATGCCAAAACAAAGAAAACCCCCATTCTTGTTCCTGTTCTTCCTCCTCCTCCTCCTCCTCTGCGTTAGACCCTATCATCCCCATCTAGGTTTGCCAGCGGCACATACCCAGCCTCCTCCTTCCTACCTCTACTTATCGCGCCCCGGACCCGGTCGGCCACCTCAAACACACCACCCTTGACCGTGTCCATCAGGCCTGGCCTGCGCAGCCTCCTCTCCATCGCCTCCTTGCCAGCCGCCTCGTCCATCCACCTGGGTCGCCTCCAGAACTTGAGAAGCAGGGAGCTCACGACCACCGAGACCGAGCTGACAGCCATGGCCGCGCCCGCCGCCATTGGGTGGAGGTGCAGCCCGAACGGCAGGAAGATGCCCATCGCGAAGGGCAGGCCGATGATGTTGTACAGACACGCCCACGCTAGGTTTGCCTTGATGCGGTTGAAGATGCTCTTGGAGAGGTGCAGTGCCGCGGGGATGTCCATCAGCTCGTTGGGTCGCATGAGCACAACGTCTGCTGCTTCCATGGCCACATCTGTGCCCGAGGACATGGCGATGCCGACGTCTGCGGTTGCCAGCGCCGGCGAGTCGTTGATGCCGTCGCCCACCATAGCCACCACCTCGCCCTGCTCGCGCAGCTGACGAACGATGATCTGTTTCTGGTCGGGCGAGACACCGGCGTGCACACAGTCCTCGGGGATGCCAACCGCGGCGGCGACGGCGTGCGCAGTGGAAGGCTGGTCGCCGGTGACCATGGCGACCTTGACTCCCATGCGGTGCTGGAGGACCGAGATCGCAGCTGCTGCGCCCTCCTTGATCACGTCTGACAGGCACAGGTGACCTGCGTATTTGCCGTCAATGGCGATGAAGATGTTCGTGGTCCCGGCCGAATCGCGAGCTTTGCCAGACGAGGCGTTCTTGTTGATCGCCTCGGAGGAGTCGATAGCCTCCTGGGAAACTTCCACATTGTTCTCGCGGAGGTACTTGACGTTGCCGACCAGGATGGTGTAACGGGTGCGCTCGGCGCTGGTGGCTGGCTCGACGGCTGCCGAAATACCACGTCCCACGGCAGCAGTGAAGTCGCCAACGCTGCCCTCAATAGTGCCCTCCGAGTCGATCCCGAGCTCATTCTTGGCGGCATTGAGCACGGCCTTGCCGACTGGATGCTCGCTGCCCATCTCAGCAAGACCGACAACAGTCCACCACAGCCGACGGCGCCACTCGTTGTCCTGCCAGATCGACACAATGTTCATGCTTGCCACAGTCATCCGGCCATAGGTGATAGTGCCAGTCTTGTCGAGAACGACCTGCGTAACCTTGGTAGTAGTCTCGAGCGCTGCACCACCCTTGACCAGGATCCCATTCTCAGCGCCAACTCCAGTACCGACCATAACAGCAGTGGGTGTGGCGAGGCCAAGAGCACAGGGACAGGCAAAGACGATGACCGAGATGCACAGCTTGACGCATACGAAGATCTTGCCACCGCTGGAGTCTTCTTGGAAGATTTTCGGCGGGTTGGAGAGCACGTGGCTGAGAACCATCCAAACCACGAAAGTGAGGAATCCTAGAACCAAGATGGTGGGTACAAAGTAACCAGCCAGAGTGTCCGCCAGCCTTTGAATAGGAGCCCGCGTGGTCTGCGCATCCTGGACGAGCTTGACAATCTGGCTGAGCTGTGTGTCTCGGCCAGCCCGTGTAACCCTGAAGTCGACACGGCCGTGGCCGTTGACAGTACCACCAATGAGATTTGAGCCTTTGCGCTTCTGCACGGGCATGGCCTCACCGGTCACCATGCTCTCGTCGACATAGGTCTCGCCCCTGACCAGAACACCGTCTGCAGGGATCTTGTCACCGGGCCGGAGGATGACGATATCTCCGACCTGAATGAGTTCCGTGGGGATGATCTTCTCCTCAGCAGCATTCCCGTCGGCTGTAGGTGTCTTGGGTTCGCCACTGCCAACGACGCTGTCCCACTTCTCCGCCGCCTTTTCGGCAGCGATCGGATCAGCGTAGATGGTGGCCATGGAGGGGGCCAGTGACATGAGACGGGACAGAGCCTTGGAAGTCTGACCCTTGGCACGATTCTCCAAGAAACGACCGAGAGTGATGAAGGTGATCAGCATAGTGCTGGTGTCGAAAATCGTGCTTGGCCGGGTGTGCGGGGGGAAGAAGAATGAGATCAGCATGGCGACGCAGCTGAAGAAGAAGGCACATGAAGTGCCCAGTACGACAAGGACGTCCATGGTCGGCGATCCATGCTTGACGGACTTGTAGGCCGAGATGTAAAAGCGCTTTCCAATACCGAACTGAACAGGCATCGTCAAGACCAGGCAGAGAATGTCGCCCAGGAAGAGGCCAGGCAGGATCTGCCATGATCCAAAGTCCAGCGGTGGGATGCACATCGGTATGACCATTCCAATCAGAAAGACCGGGATAGCGAAGCCCAACGATGTCTTAAAGGCCCTCCGCCACTCATTAATCTCTCGTGTCTTTGCAAGAGACTCCAGCTGTGCGTTATTGTCGTCATTGTCTGCGACAAGCGCGTTGTAGCCGGCCTCCTCCACCTTCTCAACAATAGCTCGGAGGCCAGTCACACCGGGTTGATGTGTGATGGTCAACCTGGACGTAGCAAGGCTCAATTTCACCGAGGTCACACCAGCGAGAGTCTGGATTTTCTCTTCCAGCGCTGTAGCCGCGCTGGCATTTGGGACGCCATAGACCTTGAACTGCGCCGTTGCCGAAGTTTGTGATGTGTCGGCCGTCTCCGACTGCGTTGAGATGATCTTGGCACCGAAGCCGCGGTCCTCGATGATCTCGACAATCTGCTCGGCGGCCAGCTTGGCCGGGTCGTGTGTGATCACGGCCCTCTCAGCCAGCAGGCTGATGTTAAATTTGAGCATCCCTTCGACATCGCTGAAACCAGATTCCACAGCAGACGTGCATGCGCCGCAGGTCATGCCCTCGATGCCAACCGTGGTGATCATCTGAAGAGCCTTTCCTGCCGATGCTCCTGAAGCACCCTGTTTCTCGTCTTGCGCCTCCGAGCTCTCGATGACGGTCGCGCCGAATCCCCGGTCCTCGATCATCTCGGCGATCTGCTCGGCGGACAGGACAGAGGGGTCGTGATCGATGACGGCTCTCTCGGATAATAATGATATGCTGAAGTTCTTGAGGCCCGCCACGTCCTTGAAGGCACCTTCAACGGCGGATGTGCATGCGCCGCATGTCATGCCCTCGATAGCCACGACCGTGCTGAGAATTCTAGGCCCGGCCTGTGCTGCTTCTGCAAATGCGCCGTCCATCTTGTCCACCCTCGGTGATATTATGTCTGTAGAAAGAACGTCTGCGTCGAAGCCTCGGTCCTCTATAATCTCTTGTATTTGTTCGGCAGATATCCGGCCTGCGTCGTGCATGACCACTGCCCTTTCCATAATTAGACTGACCGAAACGTTACCAACGCCGTCCACGCCTTTGAGTCCGCTCTCAACGGCCGATGTACAAGCGCCGCACCTGTTGCGCAAGCAAGGTTAGAGCAAGCAAAACCTGAGTATGGAGAGTCCAGGGTGAATAGAGCACACGAGCGCTGCCGCTGCAATGCGCTGAGTGCCTAAAACCTCAGAGGGTGCGGAGTAAGCACGAGGGGCGACTCACGTCATACCGCCAACCTTCAGAGTCGTAGTGGCCATGTGCGCTGTGTTCGCACTCAGCAAGTCCCTCGACGGGACTTGTATCTTGGATGGAGCCATGTCGGCGGTTTTGTGAGGAGGATTTGTGTAAAAGTCGGCGCGCGCACGAGTGGTGGTGGTCGCCGTTGGTCCTCTAGATCGAGGCCGAACGCATCCGAAAAGAGGTGTGAGGCGTGTGGTGGGGGTGTTTCGGCCGACGTGGTAGGTTATATAGTATGGCTCCAAAAAAAAAAGAAAAGCAGAAGACCAGCTTCTGGGCGGTGTAAGCCTCTTGTATTTCGTATGTGTATATGTACAAGTCGGTGCCGACACCAGACTCGAGGAGTGGGTAGATTAGGAATGGAAGGATTCGACCAGCTGGTGGGGGGAGGAGGTAGAGAATGTGGTGGCTCGGCCGGATAGTCTGGAGGGGATTATGCAGAAGTGCAATAGTCGCCGCGTGATTATTGCTTCATAAGCGCGAGGGTGAGGATGACGCTGGACAAAAGGAGAGGGCAGAGAGGGCAGAAGCGAAGAGATGAGAGGGAGGGAGGCAGCGAGATGCAGGATACAAATGGTTCTAGGCGAGGGAGCCCTTCCTCGTCATGTTGGGTTTGGTACCGGCAGATACGGGGAAAGTTTCGTCGTCGTGTCTCGTCGTCGCGGCTGCTGGAACCAGAACCCACAGCTTCCAAGGTCCCCCCTGTGCTTTGGACGTTGACATGTGTGGGTATGGGTTGCGCGAACTGGGGATGGAGCATATCCGACGTTCGTGCAGATGCGATTGCAAATCAATCAGGGCGGCGATGAGCGGCGCTGGGGGGGGGGGGGCGCCTGGAGGGTACTATGGGTTTAGGGTCAAATCATAGCGCCAGGGTCTCATCCGGCGTGCCGGGATCAAATGGGCATTAGCTTGTCTCTAGACCAGTGCTACTCGGTACGTACCCTCCTTCTGCCGTTTCAATGCCCCTACTAAGCCCACAAGTGCCTGAGCATGGGCGCCGTTCTCGTTCACTCTGTGTGTCATAGCACATGGTGTTATTATACTAAAGGGGGGGTGGTGACCTCCTCCTTGTGGTGCTAGGTAGTATTCAAACACATTTACAGAACACACTATTGATCAAACAAAGAAGAGACGAATGATACAGTCCTCAAGGGGCTCGGTTTCACGTTCTTTGGTGGCGCTCTTTCAAGTTTTGAAAGCAGACGAGAGCCCTGTCAGGTTGGTCTTCGCTTGTATTGAGAAGGATCTGTCTGGGCCCGGGGTCTGGTGGGCTCTATGGCATCGGCACATCACTTTGTCTCCATTGGAATAGTGGTGTAGTAGCATGAAGGACAGTGGGTAGAAAACCTTGGGCCACAATAGAATCTAAAGTTTTAAACGCCTGCGAAAGAGAACGACCCCACCTTTTGAAGTTCCATACCGAGTGTCATCTCCGTCAATATCGATAAATAACCGAACGGAGCGGTGCATACAGTACTACATTGATCACTGTTGTCGATAACACTTCGTGCACGCGTGGCCTCTCACATAGTCACGCACAGCATTTTTCAATAGTGCCGCCACTAAGTCACCTCTTCCGGACGTGCGCCTTGACAAGACACGTCGTACCTGGTAATACTCAGTCGTGTCTATCGACATAATGTCAGCAATAAGACTGCTGCCCCTTAGCCGTCGGGCTCCTATCGAAAACACAATTTAAGTTTCCTTGTCTCTGCCACGTTGTCTTTATTCTTCACGAGAGAAGGCTTGAGACTTGTGTTCTCCACCTTCCGTCCCACTCGTTTAAACAGATGGTTTACAGCCAGTATTTCGTTTGAGCAGAAAGCCTCAGGTCGAGACGAAAATATGAAAATCCTCTGAGAATGCATCAGGCTGAACCAGTCAATTCATGTAGGAGGACCGTGTATGTAAGGTTGAATGCACGTGGGAGGAGTATTGCAGAGTGTGCATGCTGTGCCCCCCCCCCCCTCTCTTCCTCCATGCCTTCCTTGTAGTGCCGTTCTGTGCCGTTCCCTGTGCCCTGTCCACGTTTGCGGCAGCGGCCCCCGTCAGAAGGCTTAAGCACATCAGCCAAAACGCATCTCAAACCGTCGCTTTGCCGTCGTTTCCAATCAGATCAAACCTCTCAGCTTCAGAACACGACGATTTGAGTCCACTGCTGGCGGCAACCCGGTCTGTAACGTCGGATTCGATACTTACTGAGTAATCAACCCAGGGCCTCTTTTTCGAACCTCACAGACAGAGAGACACAACCAAACCGACGAACAGTGACAGTGCTGCATCTGCCCTCCTTGGTGGAGACGCCACCCCTAGTTTACCATCTTATCCTTTGGCCCAACGGCGATTAGCCGCTAGGTGCTGCTAGGCTGTTAGCCTATTAGGGTGCTTGGTGCCTGGTGCTTTGTTGGAGAAGCTAGACAGCGGCCAGCTCCCCGCCCTGCCAGCCGATTCAGCCTGCTGAGGACCCCACCAAGGCTTGCCGTACAGGGGGCCTCACTGTTGACGTCGTCCAGCAGCTCAAGCAGCAGTTTGATTACTGTCTCTCAGCCTTATCACCAAGAAAGGCTTACTACGAAAGAGGGAGAGAGAAAGAGAGGAGGTCCAGCAACAGAAAATTCAAGGAGGATTGTCAGTCAGCCCAAGATGGAGCAGACCAAAGCCCTCAATGCACTGGAGGCAAGTCATCCTATCTTCATCGATTACCACCACCACCACCATCAAACATCATCATTGAAGAAGCAGCCACACACCATGTACTTATAAAACAGCTAACGCCTTCTTCACAGCCCTTCCTGGCCCTCTCCAAGTCTGCCACCTCTCCCCGCGCTGCTGCCGACCTCATCAACCGTGCCACCTCCGCCCCCGGCACCTACGCCTTCACCGAACTCCTCAGCACGCCCAATATCGCGGCCCTCGCGTCGTCGCCCGAGCCCCAGTTCCGGGCATGGCACACCCACCTCGAGCTCTTTAGCCACGGGCTCTACGAGGGCTACGCCGCCGACGGCACCCTGCCACCCCTCAGCCCAGCCCAGCAGCTCAAGCTCCGCCAGCTCTCCCTGCTGACCCTCTCGCGCGACAAGGCCCGCCTCACCTACCCGGCCCTAATGCGCAGCCTCAACCTCGCCACCCCTAGAGACCTTGAGGACCTCGTCATCGGCGCCGTGTACGCCGGCTTGCTCTCTGCCCGTCTCAACCCCGCCCGCCGCGAGGTCCAGGTCAACAACGTGGCGCCTCTTCGCGACGTGCGCCCCGCCTCTGTCGCCGGCATCGTCACCACTCTGCAGGAGTGGTCTGCTCGCTGTGACGCCACCCTTGCCGAGCTCGAGGCCTCCGTCTCTGCCATCCGAGCTGAGGCCGCCCGCGCCGTGACCCGGAGGCGAGAGGACGAGAGGGTTGTTGCCGTCGCTGTCGCCGCTGAGGAGAAGGCCAATGGTGCCGGCGGTACCAGCCTCGCTTCTGAGGGAGGCTCCGGTGCGGGCTCGCGGCATAGATCGAGGAAGACCCACGGCCACTCTGCCGTGGCCAATCTACGGTCACAAATCAGTGCCAGTAGCGGTCTCGGCAGCAGTGCAGGCGGCGGCGCGGCGAAGAGGGGCAGCGAGAAGCTGATGGAGAGCACGGCGGGCGCAGATGATGACGACGAGGCGATGGACCTGGATGACGACGCAGAGGGGCCCGGCCAGGGGAGAGCCAGTCGACGTAGGTTGTGAGGTGAATACCACCTGACTTTTGACAAGAGGATGCGGTTGTCAAGCGCTCCTATACTACGTCGCCATTTGCAACTCGGCCCAGTTATGAACTGATGGGCCTAGAACCGTGGACGATACCAAGCACTCTTGCCTCAACCCCCGTGTGCAGTGCTTTCCCAGGCTGATATAAGGGGTTGCTTCTGTAAGATTCAGTGGGGCTGGCTCGCCTTTCAGTTATGGCGACAGACAGATTCGAGACCAAAAGACATCTTCTCAAACCACGACGTGGGCTTCATTTGTGTTATCTAGTCACTGCAACTGCACTCAAGTCATAACAATAAACCAATCAAACAAGATCCATTGATTCGAATAATGCCGTGGGTAAAGACGGGGTTGTTGCAGGAAAAACCGTCAATGACGCCTGCCGAAAATAATGATATTAGAGAATTGCCAAAGTTCAGCGCCCAAGCATCTCTCTCCAAGCCAGCCCTGTCTGCCTTGCCTGCCCTTTCTTGTTTGCCCGAGATATGAGTACGTATCAAGCTGGGGTGAAAACTCTCCCCTTCCGCAAAGTCCCCAAATCGATGAGTAGTCCTACAAGTACAATGGCGTTCATGCACGCCAACGTAAAAACCCACCCGCAAATTATCGTTGCACTTGGTCCACTGAAAGGGACAAAATTGCCAAAGTATTCCCCTCCCACTCTTCCTCCCTCTCGCGGAACGTCGTTCGCCTAACTCGCCTTTGGGCAGCAACCTTGCGACGACTCTGGCGTCAACGAATCCTGGACGAGGCCCCAACTTGTCCCAGCGAAGAAAAAAGGAGAAAATTGATCGGGTAATAATGTCTCGCGTCGCTAGAAAGGTGGTCGGTGGTGGAAATGAAAGTCGTAACGTCGTCAATTAGGTATTTTTTTTTTAATGTCGAGTTTTGTAATGCCCGCGTCAGTGATCACAGACGCTTGCCGGGCACGAAGATGAAAAGAACTGATAAGGCTGCATCAACCAGTGCCGTCACGGCCAGAACCATGATTGCGCGCTTCGCGAGCAACTTTCGAACATATGGCTCTCGAACACGGGAGAAGTTGAAGGGCGTATACTCGCTCAGGCCGATCAGAGCAAGCACAGGATCCAAGGAGTACTGGTAGGAGGCGAGGAAGTAGATGCCCAGGGTGAAGGGCAGAATGAGCTGCAAATAGACGTTAGTAAAGACATATCTCAGTGATCTTGAAAAGGATCGCAACGTACCCAGCACCTTGTCAACCTCGATTTGTCGAGGAAGATCAGAACGAAGCCAGCCCAGAACGCGGCAAACATGGACACCAGCCCGATAATCAGCCTCATGATCAAGGTCGGTGGGATAAGGTTCCCTAACGCCTTCATCCGCAGAAAACCTGGGAAAGCGTCCCTCTCCATGGCCTGGAACACATAGTCCTTAGCAAGGTCAAACACCTCGGGGTCGTCCCTGCCCTCCTCCTCGATCGCCCTCGTGACGTCCTCGGTGATGTGGCCCGGTAGCACAATTTCCCTCTCGGCACCAGGAAGCAGGAACGTGTATAGGATCTTCTCAGCCGATGCGCGTATGTCCTGTCGCGCCACGGTGTGCGCTGGCGAGTTCGAGTCCGTAATTAGTTCTCGCGGGGTGCTGCCATGGCTGGGACGGGGCCGCTCGGTGGTGCTCTGGCGGGGAGAGTCGTAGAAAGTCGCGCCGGGCGTACCCGGAGTACCAGGTCTTGCTCGCTCCTCCCGCAAGTATGCTGACATCTGAGCGTCCTGATCGCGCTCCTTCTCAGTCGCGTACATCGATGGGCCAGGTGCCGAGAAACTCATGTCGCCCATGCTTTCCAGAATCTGAGACGAACGCTTCGAGGCGTGTTCGGGGTCGGGAGTGCCAATCAAGACGGACCTGCGGAGCTCGCGGACGTAGTGGCGACATAGTGTCATATGCTGGGCGACATCGAGCCTGTGATACATGGGTCAGAGGGATAATTCGGGACGGGCTTTCATTTATCTCTCGTCGGGTTCTTCGTACCAGAAGTCCAGATAGTCCACCGATCTTTGCTGGTCTCGCATGAAGATGTAGAAGGAGAACAGGTCAACAGGAGGAAGAGTCCGCCGGCTCAACACTTCGAAAAGCGTTGGAAGCCGATTCCTGTTGAGATCAGGAACGGGGGATGGTGAAAGGTCCCCCATCTTGATCTCGTTGTCTGTTTCCAACTCGCAGTATCGGCAGGTGGGCGGACTGTATGAAGATGTAAACAAGGCGAAGATGTCGCGGTGCACTAGCGAAAATAGATTGGTGGGGATTTCGACACGCGATTGATGGGCTTGTCAATTGGGCGACGATGGTGGCTAGATAGACAATAAGGGGTGATCAGGCAAGCGGTCAATCGGTTACGAATTAGGCTCGAGAAGATTTGAAAAAGTCAAGGTAGAATGAGGGAAAGAAGAAGGAAGAGAGAAAACGAGTGGCAGGGTGATCACAAGACCCAGAAATTGAGGTGGATGGCCAGGCGAAGGCAAACAATCGTGACTCCGTGGTGGTGGGAGGCTCGGAAGCAGTCTGCTCTTGTTGACAAGCGGCGCTTGACAATCGTCTCCGACGAGATTCAGAAGAGGCTGCAGCTGCACGGACCATACTCATACTCCCTCTGCCGTGACGCAGCGTAATATTCTGCTCCACGCGAAACCGCTAGGGCGCTTCTGATTTGGTGTCGAAAAGTGGGGACCACGACTTGCTCATTTTACTACGTACTACAGCACATGAGTACCACCACTGACCTCCGAAGACAATAACGAGGGCCTACTATAAAATTCATGCTTTTGGTGCTACACTTTCGGTTTCAGCCCCACTGCGAACATGCCACACACTTGCTCAGAAACTATCTCAGTGGCTATGCGTCACGATGACTGAATACTCAGCGCTTCAGTATTGATATCCCTGAAAAGGTAGTCTCTCATCTCGCTTCAAGCACCTGGAAGTACCTGGAGTACAATTTAGCAGCAGAACATGATCACAGTCTCTACCACCATCATGTCCTACATAGTTGAACCTCATACTCTAACCAAAAGTCTCTATTGTCGCTGCTCAACATTGAATCAGAATTTACTGGTGCTGCACAAGTCCATTCATCTTGTTTGATGTGATCTCGAGGTGTCCCTGTTCATAAGCCTGTTCTCTCCTCTGTCCATGTACAGACAGGATCTGACTACAGATATTCTCACTATGTGTTTGGTAGGTACATGGGTATCTGCATGCTCATAGTGACGATGGAAGTACCTTTGAGCCTAGCAGGAGCTGCTGTACAGTTAATGTTTTGCAACTTCTTGCCACAGATACTTCGCAGAAGAGATTCTTTTTTATCCTTTATAGAGATGACAGTAGCTTCATCATATATAACAACATAAATATTTATTAACTCCATTTTGCCCTTAACTTTTTCTTTTTTTACTTTGAACGTTGTTTAGTACAGCCAGCAACACCGGCCTCTTGGGGGGGGGCGGGGGAGAACGAGTCACACACGTGATTGGCCAGTTCAGAATCTTGCTCCGGCCCTGAAAATTCTGCCACCTTTGCCTACCGCCTTGCTAATTTCGAGCCCCCACACAATTTCGCATTGCAGGTCAAATCGTCCTCCCGACATCTACCACGAGCATCTCTGCAACTCCGACCACCACCACCACAATTTCTACGAATCCCCCCACCAATTCGCAGAGATGTCGTCCACCAAGAAGACCACCAAGACCGGCCGCTCCGCCATCCAGGACGTGGTCGCTCGCGAGTACACCATCCACCTCCACAAGAGGGTACGTTTTGCACAACTCAAACGAGCCAAAATTCGCAGCTCGGCCCTATAGATGCCCGATCGAGAGGAAGCACGGCGGGGTACTGAAAAAGTTGGAATGCTGACCGATTGATCTCGAAAATAGCTGCACGGTGTCACCTTCAAGAAGAGAGCTCCCCGCGCCATCAAGGAGATCAAGGACTTCGCCACCAAGTCGATGGTATGCATTTGACCACTTCCTATCCCCCGATCGGACAGCCGAAACCACGTCTTGATTTCCACTCCCCACGGCCGAACATTGCGAACATTATGAACGGGAAGCCGAGGGGAGCATGGGCATCAGAGCTGTGTGAAACATGGGAGAAAACAAACGCTGACTAGAGCTCACCCGCAGGGCACCTCCGATGTCCGCCTCGACCCCCAGCTGAACAAGAAGGTGTGGGAGCAGGGTGTCAAGGGCTGCCCATACAGACTCCGCGTCCGCATCTCTCGGCGCAGAAACGACGAGGAGGGCGCCAAGGAGAAGCTGTACAGCTACGTCCAGGCCGTCAATGTCAAGAACCCCAAGGGCCTGGTCACCCAGGTCGTTGAGGAGTAAACATGTCTGTTTTCCTGATGATGACGGGCGCGTTGGATGATGGATTACCCTGCTCGGTTGGCGCAGCTGTGTGCGGCGGCGCTGTCCCCCTGCGGGCGAAACGACGGGACGGCAATCCTTTGGTGTTTTTCTTGAGGGTGTGAGGGTCGGTCGATGACACTCAAAACTGGTTCCCTTGTCTGGTCATGGTGGCAATTGGGCTTTCCGGAGTTTTTTTCGACGGCGTCTAGCTTCGCATTACCAAGACCACATAGGTCATATGAGGAAGCAGCATAAAATGGGAAAAGAACATTCAAGACAACTCGAATCCATACCCCGAGGGCGGCCACCGTCCAGTCTTGCGAGGCATCACCGAAGTCGTCACTCCTGTGAAGACTGCTGCTGATCCAGAGGAGAGCGAAAGCCTCTTATCTCTGGTCATGGCAGATCCTCCTTTGTAGATATACTCAAGGTCATGATGTCGAAAACAAACCAGGGTGTTGTATGCAATTTTGTGGGAAACAACAACCTGCCTATGCTTGATGATTGGTAGGACTGAACAAAACGGCAATTCTGTGTCCCTTTGACCCATCCTCAAATACCTGAAAATGCAACAATGCCATTCCCTCTCTTCTTCGATCCTGTAGTGTCCTAGCCTGAAAGTGCATTATGATCATTCTACGCATTGACTCCATGCTCCCAAGTGAAGAAGAACAAAATGCAATCAAATTTCCAACAGCCTCCCGGTACATCACTCATTCATTCGTCATCAAGGTCCTTGTGACGGGCCAACACCTTGCGCTTGAACTCCTCAGGGTCCTTGTCCCAGAGCTCAGCAGCCTCAGCATTCAGCGGCGAGTCACTGCAGTATTAATATGTCAGTTACCATCCTACAAGCTGGTCCTGCTTTCTTTCATCTTGCACTTGTTTCTCCTCCAAAGGCTACTCTCCTGCAGGGCACAGAGAATTCAACTTACTTGTTCGGCTCTCCCAGCAGGCTTTGCAGGCTCAACAGCACAGTTCGAATGTTGTAGGCCGCAGACCACTTAGATTTGAGGATGTCCAGACAGATCCGGCCGGAGAAGTCGACGTTCGGGTGGTAGATGGGAGTGCGGAACAGCACCTCGGGCGGCTTGTAGGGGTAGTCGGAGGGGAAGTTGAAGGTCAGCTTGAAGATCAGCCCGGCGTAGGGCGTGTCGTCGACGCCGTTAATAGTCGCGTGCCACTTGGTCAGGTCGCCGTCGGCCGAGGGAAAGGCGGAAATGCCGGGTGCGGGCGAGGTCATGAGCTGCATCAGCTCGGTCTGGAGCCTGTCGTGCGAAGTAGCAGAAGGAGAGATGGTAAGCAGGTCGTTTCTTGGAGTAGGGCATTATGACCTTTTGTGGGGGACATCATTTAACTCTCGCTTCCTCCTAGGAACGACTTACCTCTTGGTAACATTTGCTGAGTCGGCAGCCTTTCTAGTACCGCCAAGGGGAGCGCCGGCTGCCTGAGGGCCCTCCATAATGTGTACAGTTTACGAAGTGGGAATGTCTGGGCTGAAACACAGTCTTGGGGAGAGGAAACTGTAAGATCGAGGGCAGGAAAGTCCAGTATGGAAGATTGCCAGCTGAGAACCGGTTGCAGGCCAATCAACGCAGCCGATGGCAGCTCTAATTCGATTGACAGAACAGGTGGGCTTCTGGGCAGGAGAGGGAGAGGAGGAACAAGATATAAAGTCCCGGGTCTTGTGCTGTCGCGTTCGCAAAGAGGTGGTGGGAGAGAAAGTACCGAGAAGAGAAAAAACGAGGCTGGTCGTTAGGCAAGCAGGTCTCACTGAGGACCCCTGCGGCGGCGGCTTAAGCTACCCTCCTGACGGTCGATTGTTTACTGCACGATCTGCTGCGGGGGGTCGCCCCACTTGGCACCTAGCAACCGCCAGGTTTCTTCTACAGCAGTGGATTAGCGGCTCGCAGTTACCCGCCAGCCTCCCCTGCAGCCAACAGCGTTGCTCAGTCAATCGAGACGCGGCTGGGGTCTTTGGCCAGCGTCGCTCTGAGACAAACAAAAGAGGCCCCCATTTTTCAACCACTGAATTTGGACGACAAGACTTGCTGCGCGATCAGACGAGTAGCACGCGACTCAATTTACGCGAACGGCACGCGAAGTCTCCCCTTTCTTGTGATTTCCTGAGCTCATCTTGATCTCTTTGTGGTTCTGGATTAAAGAAGAGAAAGAAGAAAAGAAGAAGAAAAGAATTGGACTGAAGCAAAAAGAACGATTTTCGATTGTGTCATCTCGGATGCTGTCCAACCTCGTGCCGTGCTGACTTGGGTGTGTACCCTAGTCTCACTTCACTTGCACACATAACTCCTGGACTCGACTGTTGTGAGAGGATCTCTTGGTTCCTAGACCAACATGCAACACTCTCAACTGGATCCATTGCCAAACGATCTACCGTTCAGGGTAGTGTCCAAGACCATTGGTAGAGGGGCCTACGCATCGTGAGCTCGGGCTTCTCCCCACACCAGTCCCTCTCGGAAGTTCATGCGTACTGATGCGGACCCACAGGATCCGGAAGGCCATTCCCCTAGACGCTCATACACCAGTCTTTGCAGTCAAGTTCATACACAAGGGTTATGCCATCAAAAATGGCAGGATATCAGCAAAGCAAATCTCCATGGAGGTTTCTCTCCACTCGCACATTGGTCAGCACCCGAATGTCATCGAGTGGTTCGCTACCGGCGAGGATACCATCTGGAGATGGATAGCCATGGAGTTTGCCGAGGGAGGGGACCTGTTTGACAAAATCGAGGCGGATAAGGGCGTGGCCGAGGACATTGCCCATCTATACTTCTTGCAGCTCATCAGTGGCGTCAGTTTCATGCACTCCAAAGGTGTCGCGCACCGAGACCTGAAGCCAGAGAACATACTGCTCAACGAGACTGGTAATCTGAAGATTGCAGACTTCGGGATGGCAACCCTCTTCCAGTACAAGGGACAGGTGAAGATGAGCTCTACCATGTGTGGCAGCCCACCCTACATCGCCCCCGAGGTGCTTCGCTGCGCGACAGGAGACAAGTCCATGAAATACAGGGCAGATCTGGTGGATATATGGTCATGCGGGGTCATCTTGTTCGTCCTGCTGGTCGGAAACACGCCGTGGGAGGAGCCTACAGAAAAGAAATGGGAATGGCGCGAGTATCTTCGGACCAACGGCCGGAGCACCGACGAGTTATGGGATGGGGTCCCTCCAGAGGCGCTGTCTCTGCTGCGAGGCATGATGAACGTCGACGTGGACAAGCGCTTTTCGTTCGCGCAGATACGCCAGCATCCATGGTACACACGTCACAACCCTCTCCTCAGCTCTGATGGAAAGATCCTAGACCCCATACAGCTTGCCACCCAGATGCTAGCCAACCTCCGCATCGATCTCACACAAGAACTTTCACCCTCTCAGCGGTCCGACGTGATGGACCTCGACTCGCAGCCGACAACCGCAAGTTTCCCCTCGAGGATCTCTGCCACCCAGCCCATGAACCCGATCAGCGATGTCGCCTTCGACTGGGAGCGCCCGTCCATGAGATCGATCGGCGCGATCGCGTCAACACAGCCCGTCGCAGGCATCGACCTCTCCACCGCCGGGCGGCCCATCCACGCGCTGGACCTCCTCGCCGACGAGCCCACCATGAGTCAGTTCTCGCAGGCGCCCGGCGTGCCCCTCAGCCTGACGCAGCATGCAAGACGATTTAGGGACATCGTGCCGTCGTACAGCCTGACGCGCTTCTACTCCCACGTCCCGCCGCAGCTGTTGGTGCAGATGCTCAGCGATGCTCTGCACCAGCTGAACGTCCCCCTCCAGCCGCCCGCCGTCAAGCTCGATGCGGACCACATCAGCACGCTGCGGGTCAAGACCGTAGATGGGCGGGGCCAGAGCCTGCATGGGGAGATCATGGTGGACAAGTACGTGCTTCCGGACGGGTCCGCCGAGGTGCTTGAGGTGCGGTTCGTCAAGATCAAGGGAGACCCGCTGGAGTGGCGGCGGTTCTTCAAGAAGGTGGCTCTGTTGTGCAAGGACGGCATCTTTAAAGATGTGTAATGTGCTCGTCGCACTTTCGCCGTTGAACAGAAAGGTAGGGAGGAAGAGTTGCATTAGAATGCGATTCATGATTTGATGCGCAGCATGACTAGATGGGGTACTAGATTACTTGGACTTTTTTGAACAATAATTGCATGACGCGATGATTGAAGGAATCGTGACATGGTGGGACTGCACGCCTGTGATAATGCCTTGTACATCGAGATGCGTCTATATGAATACTGTGCTTCTTTTCTTAAAGTACTGTGCCGCTCCTTGCGATGAACATGATCCTTTACGGCACTTACAAGGCAAGAGCCGGCACTATAATGGCGATGAAGGGCATATCGAGGTCAGAATTCAGTTACGTGAAGAAGATGACGACTCGAGATGAATAATGGTTCTGAAATGTGATTTTTGACCTTGTCGTAGACATTGATTACATCCTGATATGTTGATTCTTGACTGGCGTTGGCATCTGATACTGCGTGCATATCGATCATTATAAATCAGTAAGACGTTGTTCAAGTATATCTCCCTGAGACAGGGTGTTATTGTCATCAACGTTGTGTCAAATTTCCAGTGTTTTTAGGAGAAAATTCTTATATCAGGTGGTCTATAGGTCTATCTAGGTAAGCTCTATCTACCTAACTTAGTATTCATTTCAAAATTATGATTATATATAAGAAACACCATAGCTTCAGAACTCTGTGCTCTCGCCCTTCCCAAGAGTTCCGGATATTGTTATCGTGAACTTCTGGGAGCGGTGGTCGGGACGTAACGAGTCTATCTTGCATATTAAATACTCAATGTATATTCCATATCTATCATATATACTAAATCAAGAGCTGGGAAGTATCCCATCCCCCTCATCAATCAGCCCCTCCTTGATCCCCTGCATCACAAGCGGCCACGCAGCCAAAGCATAGTTCGATCTCCTCCTCAAGACATAAGGAACGGTCATCCCCTCGAATCGCGGCAAAGACTTCCCCATGGGACTGAACGCATGCAAGAAATACGTCTGGCTAAAATCCATCTCCCAGCTCGCCCCCCTGACCCTCTTGTTCCATCTGTCCAGCGCATCGAGCGTGGCAACGTTGGCCTGCTCGTTCAGCGTGACCAGCTTCTCGCCGGGCCGCCGCTCGGAGAAGAGGTCGTAGGCGCTCTCGTCGGACCAGCCCGTGGGCGCGAAGGCTTTGTAGTCCAGAATGAGCACCTCGTCGGGGACGTAGGCGATCCTCTCGGCGATTGAGGTGATTAGGCCGGTGCTGTGTGCTTGCCGCTCCCCCGTGAAGACGATGGGCATGTCTTGTATCATCAGCTGCACGAGCGCTGAAGTTTTTCTGGCCATGAAGCAGCCGCTGTTGATGTCTCCGTCGACCTGCCGTCCGACGATCGCGGCGAATCCCGCACGAAGGAGGGGCAGGGGAGAGCGTAATGTTAGAACGTCCCAGTCGAGGTAGATTCCGCCATGTATCGCCATCTGCTCCATGCGTGTGAAATCTGACTTTTGTGCAACGGAGTCGAAAGGTAGCCCGTTGGCGGCCGAGTTGGGTGGAGTGATGTGGTGTATCTTGACCGTGTCCGAGAATGCGGTGAGGATCTTACGGGTCCATGAGGAGCCATATCTCATGGCCCGATCAACGTCGCTCTGGCCGTAGTCTGTATGAATAAAGATTGTGGATGGTTGGATGAACTGGTACGCTGAGTATATGCAAAGAAAAGATTGGAATGAGAACTCCATTTCGGACTCCTCGTCTGATTTCAGAGCAACGAGATGGACTATACGAGGAATCTCCTTGTGATTCGGGTGCTGTCTGGCTGGCTCGAAGACTCCCCCAAGAGCTGTCCCATGAGAGGATGGCAGGCAACCCACCAAGAGCAGGGCGAGTATGCTGAGAAAAGACACATGCTTTCGAGCCGACATCTGTCGAACAGGGGCAGTCCGAATCGACACGAGAATTGCGTGAACGCTATCAACTCATGCGCGTGACGAGCACTGGATTATAGTCAGGACACATTTGGTTTTGCGTGTCGAACGAAATATGTCAAACGTAAACAAAGTCCTTCACGCGAAATCGATCATCAAAAATACCTCCCATCCCTTACCAAGGGTGGGGACTTTGGAATGTTGGTGTCTCGGCTCGATTTGACCGCGAAAATGAGGCAAGAGTTAACCCTATTCCGAGTTCTTGGAAGGGCAGCTCGATAGGCCCATAACGACCACCTGGTCAGGTCACTCAGACTGGCATCCATACCGCACAGCACGTGAGGCGCCCACGAGGAGAGATGGACCTGTACAAATTCATGGTCGTTGAACAGACGAAGTGAAGGATTCGTTCGGATGATGCTGTTCTTGGGGGAGGGGCGGAGATGATGATTGACGGATAATATGCAGCAATAAATTAGTCTGTACGTATTCAACTCATAATAGCCGTTATGGAAAAGAAGAAAAAGAAAGGAAAGAAGTATATAATCGGCGTGTTGTTTGATGATGATTCAGGTCGACAGTTGATCCTCCCAAGGCCATTCTCCCTTAACAGCAACAGCAGTCATCAATACCCTTGAGGCAAGCCTCACAACACTCGCAACAGATAAAGCAGGCGCAGCTGAGTGGTTTTCAATTAGTAAAAAATGGCAGTAGAATGACTTTCCGGCCTCGATATACGTACAGATCGACTAACAAGAAGTTGATTAGTTAAACACTCCAGATAGCTGGGAACATTAGAATTTCATAATGTCTTTATGAAATACTCACAAATAAGACCTCCTCCCCGGAGACCCAACCGTGACTGGAGTGATTTAGACTCAGTTGAATCCTACAGCGGCGGCAAACAGTTAGCACGAAAGTTGTGCCCCATAAGCACTGTGGAGGGTAAGCAGTTCAGGATTTACCTCCTGCTGCGGCTGCGTTGGGGCTGTGGACCCCATCTCGATGTCAGCGGCTGGGCGCGGTGCCATCTGTGCCTGAAAGTGGGGTTGCGACTGAATGGGCGACATGATTTCCGTGATTTATGAGGATATATCTCTGGTTTTGGAAGGGTAAGTACTGCAGATGACTTATTTTTTTATTGAAGGAGAAAGACAAGAAAGATTTGGGCCTCGAAAAGGCCGAGACACTTTGGACTATAAAGCAGGCTGAAGGGAGAGTCGTCTATCTGAACGGATAACCGGCACTGACCTGAAGCAAGACAAAACAAGCTTTCTGTCAACCCACTGTAGAGCTAGAGGGGCCCGCCAGCGGCTGTCGGTGCCAGAGCCAGGTCCAGCCAATCTGCGTGTCCTTTACTGGGCCGTCCCAAGGTAGTTGGTTTTTTTTTCCTTTCTTTCTTGGTAGGCAGGCCTCCTCGTTCATCTCTACGTCATTACGTGATGAATAGGGTTGCAAGGCAAGGGATAGAGTAACTACGTCTCTGGCCAGCCCACTGGACTGGGTCGCAGCAGCGTTCTCGTATTCGAGAGGGCATATGCTGTGTCGTAGTTAACACTCCACTCACAGGCATAGCACCGAGGATCGTTGAACCCAACTGCCAGGATCATAGTTTCTGTGGGAAAAGGGCTTAATGCGTGCAATGCCCCCGTGGTCGGAACAGCGGGAGGGATTGCTACATGCAGGATGGGATGCGATTGATCTCACCTAGTCCACGATGTCTGTCGAGGTATGCATGCAGTAGGCTGATCGACTCTTGGGTCAGACAATGAACCGGCCCGGAGACAATTACGTGAAGATAAGTAAAATGTCGCTCTGCGCCTTTCAAGGAGGACTCCGAAGGTTCAAAGTCCATTCCAAAAGTCCGTGTCTTTCCCCTGCTAGGGAAGGGCATCTGTTTAATTACTCAAGGATCTACGATATGCAGCTCATAAGCCTCATATGCACCTCGCACAAAGCTGCTGCAGATAAACATTGACTCCCTGCTAGGCAAGGACTATGTAGTTGCTGGTGATAATCTCGATTCGGAGTGACAGTCAGTTCATTTAAGCTAAAAAATCTGAAACATCTTGTCAATTGACTATTGGATGAGAGACTTGGTCATGCCATCGTCACCACAGTCTGCTTATTTTCGTTTTTGGCAACTTTCTCTCCTGCAAGTCCAGCCAAATCCGAAGGGTGGAAACTGAAAAGGAAGAAAAGAACATTTGAAGGGAAAGCTTCTAGACGTGGTGCAAAGACTCCCTCCCTCCTTGCTTCTCAGCTCATAAATCAAATGCGCATGTCCTTCCATCTGGTTCGAGTCTTCAGAAGTGGGTGTAGTAGATCCTAATATGCCTTGCGGTCAATCAGGACGTGAGGCTGCCCAGGCACAGATGTTCATGCGCCATCGTCACCACGCCCAGCTCTCTTCACCCAGGGGGGGTTGGATCCGAGCCCCACCTGACCCAACAGTTCTTCACCCCCCGGCCATAAGCAAGCAGTGTACCTTTTCCTTTCCTTCCCCCGCAGCGTCCAAAGGCTCAATCTAGTGTTTTGGATACAGGTGCATCATTCGATGGTGCGTCCACCGGCTGCCACGGAAGCACGCAGTATATTCCCTGTTCTGGTGGCCTGAGCTACGTAAGTAGTCGTGCTGCGAGAACAAAAAACCGGCTGGCCACAGCGCTGCGCCGCTGCTTACAGCTGTTTAGTGCTGATGATGGTGGGCGCGCTGATGGGGCTTACTGGCTTCCTTAGGCTGGCTACTGCAAACGGGTTAAACTTCGTTGCAACAAAACACAGCAATGATGTTCGCTTGAGTCCATAGATATATGCTCTCTACAGGATGCTTGATAAGGCACCGGTGTGACCCCAAACAAGGAGACCATTGCGAAGTACTATGTAGCATTGGAGGGATCGAAACGAACACCTTGTCAATGCATCTTGTTTCTCGGTGCAGTAAGACGCCAGCCTATCACCCAACCGACAACGTTGGCACTGCACCCGCATAGAACCCCCGTAAAAGGTAAAATCCCATGCTTCCTGGCCTAAACCTGGGCAAAAACATGGCCGTCTGTTCAGCTCGTTGGTGCTATGGAATGATCAGCCTAGGAATACAAGTCCAAGCCTCCCCCCCCCCTCCTGGTTGTGGCATCCTTGCTGGAGTCCAGGAGTTACCCCGGTTGTGGTGGATGCAAATGCCGATGCTCTCCTCCACCAACGGTCAAGAACCTCAATATCAAGTAGTGAATGTGACTATTATAACGTGTAAAAGCGGAATGTGTTTGTTGCACTGGAGCCAGTTTTGAAACGCTCATCTCCATGCGGAAGGCCAAGAAAGTCATTCCCACACCTTGACCAAGTACAAAGCTACGTCGGTCCATAGTATTTTTAAAGGTCAGGGCCATGCCGGGCGATCGCCAGGGTGTGGAGGCTTACTACCTACCAACCTTAAATTGCATGGAGCCCTATCTTGTTTGGGAAGGTCGCATATTGTGGCTCGCATCATCGATATAACGCGTAGTGATGTACACTGGACGTTATGAAAATGGGTTCTGTCAGAGAGAAAAGACAGAAGGAGGATGACCTGGATGTTTGGATTTCTCCGCCGCTCCGGAAGTTCGGCGGCTTTCCCCAGTGTAAGCAGGTGAAAGGCTTGAATATAAATAAGTATCTTCTTCCTCGTACTTGAGTATGTGTGTGACTGGGACTCTCTGCCTACCTCCTCCTTTCCCTCCCCCTCCTCCTCTTTCTCGGTAGCAACGGGTTCTTCCTCCTCAAGGCTACTATAGACATGCGTTTCTTGATTGCCGTGGCCTCAGCGGCCCTCCTCCTGACCTGCTCGGCAGCCCCTGCAACGTCGTCGAGCAAGCATGTGCTTCACGAGAAGCGAGAGGGTCGACCTCACTCGTGGCAGAAGCGGAGCCGTGCCGATTCGGAGCATGTCATGCCCATCCGGATCGCCCTGCGCGAGCGCAACATTGAGAATGCCGACAAGTACATTTATGATGTTGCCGATCCCAAGTCGCCCAACTTTGGTGAGATTTTTATCTTTTTCATTTTTGTAGACTTGAATATAGCCCTTAATTATGAGTCTTGGCAGAGATGCTGTTCTTCTCTATTTCCACAAGTAATCCGGATCAAGACCATGTGGCTAATCAGTAATCATGATATGTGACCAACAGGCAAGCACTGGTCCGCGGAAAAGGTTGCGAATACATTCGCCCCGCATCCAGAGACCAAGAATACTGTCATGAACTGGCTCGAGGAGTCTGGCATTGAGAGGTCTAGGCTGTCACTCTCAACAGGTATGATTTGAACCAACTACGCTCTTTGTTGAGCTTTCCCATCTCATACCTACACCTGCTAACGACTCCCAATCTCAGGGCACAACTGGGTACAGTTCGAGGGCACGGTAGAGGAGGCAGAAAGGCTCTTTGCCACAGAGTACTGGCACTACCAGCACCTCGAGACGGGCGGATCCCGGCTGGCCTGCGACCACTACAGCCTGCCCGAGCACATCCAGGACCACGTCGACTTCGCCATGCCCACCATCCAGCTCGAGGGTCTCCAGCCCGTCGCCAACGCCATCACCAGCCGCGACCTCATGACCGAGATGACCGACGGCGCCGTCCTGGGAACGTACCCGTGCGGCGAGCTGGTCACCATCGACTGCCTGCGCGCCCTGTACAACTTTGGCCCGGGCAACACGTCGGCAGCAGGCAACAAGATGGGCATCGGCGAGTGGGCCGACTACCTGTACGAGCCGGACCTGCCCATCTTCTTCAAGAACTTCACCTCGCCGCAGATCCCCGCCAACGTGACGCCCGAGTTCATCGCCATCGACGGCGGGCTCACGGCCAACCTGACGACCGTCTCGCAGGACTCGGGTATCGAGTCTGCGCTGGATTTCCAGTCGGCGTACTCCATCATCTACCCGCAGCAGCTGAGGCTGTATCAGGTTGGTGATGGCGTCAACGTGGACAGTGTGGGCACTTTTAATATCTGGCTGGATGCTTTGGATGCTAGCTATTGCACCTATGAGGGTGGGGATCAACCTTATGTCGGTGAGTTGAACCGAAAACGCCCCGATTTTTGTGTGAATGCTGCTGCTGTTATTATCACATGGCGGCTGAAGAGGAGAGAGAGAGAGAGAGAGACAGAGAGATAAAGAGAGGAAATCAATCAACTGACATTTGAGAGACAGATCCCGCATATCCTGACCCGAATGACAACGAGGGTGGCTACACAGGACCGCTGCAATGCGGTGGCGCTCCCATCTCCAACGTCATGTCGGTGAGCTATGGACAGATCGAAGTAAGTCAACACAATATGGCCACTGTAATTCACTACGAGGAAAGGAATTACCAATGCTGACTTGTCAATCACATCGTTCCTAGGGTGCTCTGCCATACTTCTACCAAGTCCGTCAGTGCAACGAGTGGATGAAGCTTGCCCTGCAGGGCGTGAGCGTCATGTTCGCCAGCGGAGACTCGGGCGTGGCCAACAGATACAACGCCGGCTATCCCAACTCGTGTCTGAATTCCGAGCAGTTATACGTTGATATCAACGGCACTCGCTATTCGCCCTCGTTCCCTGGAAACTGCCCATACATCACCACAGGTGCGTCTTCTTTCCCGATCCACTTCCTCACCTCTATTCCTTCCTATCTTTTCCCTCCCTCTTTTTCTTTTCTACTCGTCTTGCTAACATGAAGAGAAAACAGTGGGAGCCACACAGCTCATCACCAACGACACCAGCGACGGAGAGATGGCCACAACCGACTTCGGCTCCGGAGGAGGCTTCTCCAACGTCTTCCCCTTGCCTTCCTACCAGAGCACCGCCGTGGGCGAGTTCATGGAGAAATACGCGCCCGACTACGGCCCAAACGTATACAACGACACCGGCAACGCGCGCGGGTTCCCCGATGTCTCGGCCGTCGGGTGGCAGGTCGTCACCGTCTTCAACGGGACCACGTACGGCGTGGGCGGCACCAGCGCCAGCTCGCCCATCTTCGCGGGGATCGTGACGCTGCTGAACGAGGACCGCATCGCAGCGGGTAAAGGACCCATTGGGTTCCTGAACCCGACCTTGTATGCGAACCCGGACGCGTTTAATGATATTACTATTGGGAACAACGCGGGTTGTGGCTCCGGGGGGTTCAATGCGACGCCTGGGTGGGACCCGGTGACTGGACTGGGGACGCCTAATTATGAGAAGTTGAAGGAGGTCTTCCTGGCTCTTCCTTGAGACACTTTTTGAGGTGTTTCTGAGGAGGAAGCTGGGTTGGAAGACGAGTACATATTGAAGCCAGTATTGAGTGAATGAATCGATATGGCCACAACATTTCGTACACTGCGTGTCTTGATGCACATTGCAAAAGGATAAGAGGTGTGATTGGCAGTATTGAGAGTGAGATTGTGCACACACTTATTGATTGTCCTGTCTTGTAAAGTCCTGTCTACCCGATGTGCTCCCAGCCTCAGTCTCCCAGCCTCATGTGTAAGCACGCCACACTGTCCAACCACCGCCTCCTGAATATATCCTGTATCCATCCAAGTTTTTGTAGATTTATGAACGTCTTTATGCGCCGTGATGAAAGGCTCGAGGCTGGCGGGAGGTGTTGATCTCAGCATTATGATGATGAGATATCGCTTGAGTGAGGCAGCCTTTTCTAACGTTAGCTATGGGTATTAACATTTCGCAGTCTAGACGCCGCGACTAGATGCTATTGGGAAATTATTACCTCAATTCTGATCAAAGGAAATTAATACGATCTGGAAGAAAACATCTCGCCCAAGAGATGGCAAGGAATGGAGCTGGGCAAGTGTGTCAATCATAGAATGGTGTTGTCGTCAGAATGGATGACATGTACTTACCATAATTGATCAGTCGAAAGGTTGACCTGCTGTATTAAGACTGGACGGTTCATGATTTCGATTGAAGGAGAGGGATAGGGGTACTCACAATACACTTCAACAACCTAAACCATCTCGCGACGCTCAACTCATGGTCGAGGTCCTTCATCTCTCCCCATATTGGTGCTCGCTGCCTTCAAGCTGCCGCCATACCTGATCTGAAATGGGGGGACAAGAAAGTAAGAAATGTAGTACTCACAAGAAAGAAAACGGTTGTCGTCGTCCTGAGAAGGCATCTTGATGTAATCACAAGACAAAATCCAACGACTGCGGCCCATAAAAAGGACAGCGCCCGAAGACACAGTATGTGGCATCTTTAGCACCCCCGAGAGGGTAGTAACCTCCGCACGAAAAGCCATACTGGTCCCACAATGCTTAATTGTCCTCGCGGCAAGACTGGTGGCGTCTGTCGGTGACCTGTGATTTCCCACCTCACCGCAGTGGAGGGCAGGCCCCTACTGGAAAACAACCCCTTCAAGCCGGTCAGTCCGTTCGGCACAACGCAAATGAGCTTCCCCTGTGCAAAATAACCCGCTGAACCAGAGCGGCCCCCAAAAGCGCACGGGTCGGCGTACGGTGATGGATGCCTTGGTTGGTGCAGAACAGGCGAGCGGGATTCTCAAGAGAGAGAGTCCGCAGGGAGGTCTTTTTAAATACACCTCCCCAGCCCCGTTACCTGTCCTTCGACACGGACAACAGCGGGCCTAAGCAGGTAAACTACCCTTTCCAGGTAAAAGACAACAGCATCCCATACACACCAGCTGCTGGACGCAGGTCGGCCGGAAGCGGGTTTAAAAGTTGTTGGTTCGGGTTGGAACTGCCCGACCTCACCGCGATGAAATGCCGTCCGAGAGGTCGTGATCCCATAAGGTTTTTTCGACCTCTCCCGCCGAGGCGGAAGGGAAGAAAAGTCCAGAACGCTACAGGGACTCTCGGGTGCAGCCCGGCCTGTTTGCTTTGTGTCCTGGAGAGAAGGATGTGTCATTCCCCTAAGGTGCAACCACTAAACGCAGAGACACAACGACCTCCACAGCCTTGCAGAGTGCCCCGTTTGAAACGGAGCACTCACCCCCGTGGGTTGGGGTTGGTATGATGAGCCTGTACTCGGTTTTTGTAACACTCAAATGAGGCAGTTGGATGGGGCCGAAGCCTCTTGTCAAGTGATGGCGGTTATAGTTGGTGTGTTGTCGAGTTGCCGTCCTCGTTTCCTAGAAAGTTAGTTTGTCAATATCTGTGAAGACACTGGGTGTTAGTCATTTGCTGATGTCGGGTTGATGATGGGGTCAACATGATCTGAGGTCAGGGTGGCAAGGACTGGACCATGTTGTTTTGCTTTTTTCCAGCGCCATATTACGCGTGGTAGCACTTCTGGGGCAGGTCTTAGGATGACGCGTCTGGGGAACATGGCTGAGGCAAGGGTGGACGCGTAGGATATGATTATACTAACCGAATCATTGGAAGGGGGGTGGGTTGTTGCTTGGTTTCTATTGGGTGCTTGCTTGCTGTCGTCATAGGTCAGCACTCAGGTTCAGGTCAGGCTGTAGCCGCCGCGAGCAGCTGCAGGCATGGAGGCAGCTTGAAAGGCGGCGTAAGGTCGATTGATTTGTTGTCTCTGAAGTTGAGCCAGTCAGTATCGGAAAGTCAAATAGAAGGGTCGATCACATGATGCTGAGCATGCTCACTGGAGGCGTGGAAGGGGAGAAAGCTGCTCTGGGAGCCATTTCATCGGCAGGTAGCAAAAATGAGGGTGGGGAGACGGAGAGGTCGTGCTTGCGAACCTGAGATGGAAGAAAGAAATCAAAACGAAGGCTGATGGATGGTATGATGAATAATGGAGAATGTTGATGGAAAGGTAGGTGGATGGAAAGGTAGGTGGATGGAAAGGTAGGTGGATGGAAAGGTAGGTGGATGGAAAGGTAGGTGGATGCAAAAGTGGGAAGTTGGATAGATGAACGGGCTGGGAAACCTGGGGAAAAGGCATCAAAGATGGGAGGGGATGAAGCTGGTTTTGAGGCTGCTGGATATGCAGACAGGATATCAGAATCAAATGAAGGGGTGCAGAGACGGGAGGAGTTGAAAGAAGGAGGTAGGAGAAGGAGGTAGGAGAAGGTAGGAGAAGGTAGGAGAAATCAGACCAGGGCAGCTTGCAGACGACGCGTTGAAAGGCTGCAAACGCGCCCTCGCGAGGCCAAAGTACACAACAAAGCTGCACGTGTTCAGTGGCCTGCCACAGAATCCCAAGGGACTCCATTCAGCAGCTGAAAACCACGCGAGGCAAAGTTGTTTGGCAGGTCTGAGCAAGGCGTGTGCGTTCTCGGGAACCAGCGAGGCACTTGCTCGCTGAGTCCTGTGGCCAAACATCTTCAAACAAGACTGGAGTTTCCTGTTCGAGATTGGGAGAGAAGAAATATGGAACGGTGACTTACCTTGTTTTCGAAAACTTCTTGTGCGAAGCGGGCTTCATGTGACTCGAGAGGCTCTTGATGGAATTTGACTTGTGTTGCCAAAACAACACGAATTTAGTTATGATCTAAGATCCTGTGATCAGCTAAAAGAAAGTTTCCATCTGACAGAGCACGATGGTATGCAAAAATCAGAGCAGCCACCCTAAGCTCCATCCCTGGGGAATACAGTTGTGGATGACTGCTCGAGGCACGAGTTGGGGAGTTGCCTGCATGCAAAAGGCTCGATGTGCTTGGAGAACTGCGCGGGACAGGGAGTGAAAGCAGAGAACGCGAGACTGATGGAGAGAAATACCTTGAATGCCCTCAAGAAATATAAAGATACTGGAAAGTGACGTATTCTTGTGTTGTGCGTGAAGAGAAACTGTGCTTTTCTTTCCTTGGGTTGTTGCGTGCAAGGAGGAGCATAATTTGTGTGAAATGGTTGGGCCCCACGCGCCGGGGAGGTCGATTGCGAAAAGAAAGAGAGAAAAAAGAAAAAGTACGAAAGATAGTACTGATCTTGGAGATGGAGGTCTTGAAAAATTGACTGCTGCTTATCAGATCGAATGGCCCATCGTTTTGTTTACTTGCTGACTGATGCCAGGCAACTTTTGGTGATGCTGGCGAGAGGTCTACAGGGTTAGGGTCGGTGTAAGTCAGCCCCAGCAACGGACAAAGGTTGTGGCTTGGTGCAGTCCGCTGTAGACGCGGCCATAGAGATAATTAGCTAGTAATAATATCGATGAACGGCTGTAGGGAAAGGTTGAAAATCTTATTATCTTGTATATTATTTCAAAGAAGAATATGTATATGAAAACAGAATATAAGCTCGTATCAACTCGATACTCCAGCTAGCCAGCAGATATAGATTGCTTTGTTTACAATATACTCTGGGTAGAAAAGTTTTTTATTAAGAAAAAAATACAGTCCCGGTTATCGCTTCCATCTAGCTATAATCAAAGTAGCTCAAGGAATTTATCATTCCCGAAATGAAAAGCTTATGAAGACTTGTATGTCGGAAGTTCGATTGTGACACCTGGCCCTTGCTGCTTGTGACTTATTATATATTATGTTCTGTGACCTGCATATTAGATGGCTTATAACACCATGCCTGCCCTGCCTGCCCAGACATACTCCCTAGTTCTGAGCCAAAGGCGCCGGAGTAAGTACTGCGCGTCTGATAAGTTACGCCATACTTTGGGACTGGAGTCCATGGCGACGTGAGGAGATATGCCGGCGGTTTGTCACTTCTCCAGCTTCGAAAGACTCCGTGCAAGCCAGGAGCGAGCATCTTTGATACATTGGGCAGTAGCCTGGCCGGGTTGGTCAAGGATGGACTGGAAGATGTCTCTGGCTTCCTCGTAGTCATCGAGGCGATAAACGGTCTGCCCCAAACGCAAGCGAGCTCTGGGCTTCAACAAAGGATCAGTACTCTCCGCGGCGTGTGCAAACTTGTCTTTTGCTTCCGTGAGTTTTTCCATGTGGGACAGACACCTTGCAAGCTGGAATTGACTCCACCAACTTGCGTTCTCCACGACCCTGCCGTCGTGGTCACCGTCGAGGACTTTTTGAAATACAGGTAAAGCCTCGTCGAATTTGCCCTGCTCTGAAAGACTGAATCCGAGGTAGTACTGGTTGTCGACCGCATGAGTCAGCTCCCCGGACTCATACGCCTGTATCGCCAACTCCTTGAATAGATCACCGGCTTCGCTATACTGCTTGTGCCTCAACTTGATTCTTGCGAGGAAGTGCCGGCTATCGAACCGTATGCGATTCCATCTGACTCTGTTGGCCTTGTATGATGCCAGCAGATTTAGCGCCGCAGTAAAATGTGCTTCGGCTCCCTTCTCCTTCGACCGTCCAGCCTTGTACGCCCGGCGGCCCAGCCAGTAGTTACCGATAGCTTTGATGAGAACAGCGTCGGTGTATGCCTTTGTATCCGATTGATTGGCGGCCCAGGTTACCAGCAGATCAGCCTCGCTGTCAAGTTGAAGCTCGGAGAGACAATCCGCTAGAATGGCCCTAGCAAACGAGGTACTTCTGTCGTCATGACCGTATCTTCTCTCCAAGACCGTGATGCTTGATTTCAGATAGTCGCGGGCTTCATAGAACTTTCCCGTCAGGTAAAAGCCCCGGCCAAGTAGCCAGCGACTGTTCTCGTACAATTCTTCGTCCTCTTTTGAGCAAACTTTTGGGAGGCGGTCAAGGACACCCTGTACAGCCTCGATGCTTTCACTCATTCTGTTGACGCCATGTAAATCCAAGTTGAACAGGCAGTGTGCATATCGATACGTGACTTCTTGGGTGGAAATATCCGGATGCAAAGGGAGGGTTGTTTCGCTGCTTAGCGTACCAAGGCATTTGGAAAACCGCTCCTCAGCCTCTCGAGGTTTATTCTGATACATAAAGACTCGTCCGAGCCAATAGGGAATTGAAATGAGCCGCGGGCTTATGACTGCAGCAGGTTTCCCTTCAGGATCAATCTGCAACAGTTCCTCGAGTATTTGCCGAGCTTTGGTAGTTCGTTGGCGCAGATTGAATAGACTCACTGCCATATAGTATTGGCATTCATGATAAGCTGATCGCCTAGCCCCAATACGTTTATGGACGGCATGGAGCGGGGGCAACGCCTCTTCGAAGTGCTTCACCGCTCCTCTCCAATCCTTTTGATGGTAAATAACGCGTCCTATATAATAGTGGGACTTCCCATGAATGGAAGCTAGCTGTCGAGCGCGGTGCGGAGGTTCCGGAAGCGCGGTAAGTGTAGTGCGCAAATACGGTTCAGCCTCCTGAAAGCGCGAGGCCTCACAGAGAGCCCACGAAAGCCAAATGCGAGACTCGTCTTGTCTTCGGGGAAATTGGAGTCTCCTAATGTCATAAGCTGCCTGGAAGTATTTACAGGCGCCTGCGAAGTCCCCCAGCTCGAACATGGCGATGGCGAGCTGATGCTGAGCGGTGGTGTAGGGCTCGCTGGGTATCTCGGGCACGGCGTCCACGACGGTCTGAAGGCAATCTCGAGCTTTGCTGGGATTCTCAAGCTCAAGATAGGTTTCGCCAAGCAACTTCAGGCACGCGGCCAGGTCCCTTCCTGTATGCTTGCATTGTTCAATGGACGTCGTAGAGCAGACGACCTCTTCGAGTGTCGACTTGGCCTCGTCGAACTTTTTTTGCTCCAAGAAGCTGCGCGCCAGTCCAACACGACTTGCAATCTGTCTTTCTCCGGTGACTTGAACGGTATCATCAATGGTTTCTCGGAAGGTTTGTTCAGCATCAGCAAAATCCCCGCGAATAAGCATGACGTGGGCCTGATAATGCTTGCAATCCCTCAGATCCTCCATTAACCAGTCGTTTATTTTGTCTTTTGCTATGGCAGCGGAAATATCATGCCGGGCGCTCTGCAGGAGGTACGTTGCCTTTGGGACGAAGTCGCGGTGCTTGTGCTTCATCATATGTTCAACGGCAATACGACCTAACCAGTAGCACACGAGCCCTTTGTCTCGAAGTTGATCGCTTGCTCTACATGGTTGCGCGTTCATGTAATCCGAGACTCGTTCCAGATGGGGCTGGGCTTCGTCGTAGCGCCGGAGCTTCGCGAGGCAGAAGGCCAACATGCATCGGGTCATGACAGCTTGCCCCCTCTCCGGGCCATTAAGACGTTCCTCAGTGTGAAACAGGGCATGAAAGTGATGAAGGGCCCGCAAGAATTCTTTCCTCTTATAGAAGAAGTTTGCGAGGTGGTGGCGGCATGCGAGCGTGGCCAAGTCGTCCGGTGCTATCTCGTTCTGTATATCAAAGGCCGTCTGTAGCTGTTCGGTAGCGCCTTCGTATTCGCTCAGTCGTTCTAACGTCAAGCCGAGCCAGAGACGGCCGTCGGTTGCTTTAATCGCGTCGGCTTCGCTGGTGGTACGCTCCTTGTAGGTTCGCAAGAAGATGCGGAACTGCTGCGAAGCCTTTTCGTACTGCCCTCGGTGATAGAAGCAACGCCCAAGCCAGAATTGATTGTCAGAGACAGCTGGTTCGTATTTCTCGTCTTTCTCGTCGAGTGTGTCCACCAGCTCTTGAAAGTGGCGGGCAGCGTCAGAAAACTCAGCCAGGGCAAAATGAGCGTGGGCTAGGTTGTACCGGACGCGATTTCGCTCTCTTTTAGACAGTGTGGAGTTTGGACTGTGCAGGGCTTTGTCGAATATGACTTTAGATTGATACCAATGTTTAGATTTGTACAAGGCTTGCCCCGTCTGGATCTCGATGCTGTCCGAACTGTCTTGGGGTGATGAGCTTCCCGGGAGGTCGACTCGATGAGCAGCGTCCGAGCTCAAGATGAAATAGTTTGAAATAGTCCCGTTGTTGAACCCGACGGAGTTGTTGTATTGTCTCTCCACATAACTCCTTCTGAATCTTGGACTATCGGGTTCACTCGATCTTTGGCTGCCCCTTGACCGTATCTCGAGCTCTGAAATGTCTGTCATGGTATGGGGTGTGTCGTAGATGGCTACGATGAAAGGAGGAGTAGAAACACGGCACCTAAGCTTGCCGGTGATCTTGACGGCGAAAACTTGAGGCAGACTGAAGCGGGGAACCCGAGGCTTTGGGAGTTCTCTGACTACTGGGCACCTTTTTACAGCCCCCAACCAGCTGCTCAAAGCTGATATCGAAAGTGGCTAAGTAGAACAGGTGGTTATCAAGCGCACTGGCTTCAGATTTTCATAGAGACAGACTAACATCAGCAAGTGAATCTGAGGTGAGAATTTAGTACGTAACGTACTTATGTACATATATGGGCTGAGCTCACTGCCACTACTTTGAGCACTGCCTGAAAAGACATTCGAAATGGAGGGGTGAGAGGGTGAGTCGACGAGGCTCTGTACTTCCATCTACCTTTAGCGGGCCCGCTGCAAGGACCGCTCGTCCTTCTCCCTTCAAAGTTCTGCTATCACTCTTCTGCTCGCTCGTAGCACTGGACTAATTTTCCATTGGGCTGAATATAATCATATTCACCAGTGCGTGTTTTTCTCTCCCGTTCGCCTTTGGCACATTAGATTCATTATCTATCGAATCCATCGTGTAACGAGGCGGTTTCAACAGCTCGAGCGTCACAGAGCATGACAAGCATGGGATCGGATTGCCCGCCGGCTGGCGATTTCACCGTCGGCCTGGTCTACGTCAAGCCGCTAGAAATGCGGGCACTCACCATGATGCTGGACGAGCGTTATCGATCTGAGATTCCTACAGTCCATGGCGATGACAACGAGTATATTCTCGGCCGCATCGGCGACCACAACGTCGTCGTCGTAGGGCCCCCGCGCGGGGAGCAAGGGACGGTTGCTACCGCTCAGACAGTTCCAAGCATTCGCCTGACGTTCCCTAATGTGACCATTGGGCTCCTAGTTGGAATTGGTGGTGGCATTCCGCACTATCCAGAGCACGATGTCCGCCTCGGTGACGTTGTCGTCGGAGCGCCCGAGTCCGGTCCGGCTGTGGTGCAGTACGACTTTGGAAAGAGGACAGCCGACGAGAGGTTCGAGGTCACCAGGACCCTCGCAAAGCCACCGCGTCTGTTGCTCAGTGTCGTCAATAAAGTCGAAGACAAGTACGGTTACTTGCGAGCGGGGGATGAAGATGTGCTCAAGGTCCATCTATCCCGCTTTCTGGAGTATCCAAACTTGAAGAGGGAGTTCTACGACAGGCCCCAGGTCCCCGACAGGCTCTTCCTAGCATCCTTCACCCATCAGCCCGGGACAGTGTGCGCCGAGCATGAAAGCGACATGGAAGTAGCCCGAAAGACGAGGGAGACCGGAGACCACATTGTCGTTCACTACAGTACCATCCTGTCCGGCGACACGCTCATGAAGAGCCCCGAGGCCCGTGATGCTCTGAGCCGCAAACATAATAACGCGCTATGCTTCGATATGGAGGCAGCTGGGCTTATGGACGTATTTCCCTGTCTGGTCATTTGTGGGATCTCGGACTATGCCGATTCCCATAAAAACGACGCGTGGCAGAAGTTTGCAGCAGCGGCGGCAGCAGCATATGCGCGCGAAATTTTGCTCAACATGGCGAAACAGATGCCGAAAACGATACCGCAGGAGGTCTCGCAAGAGGCGAAAGCAAAAACGGATAGCGATGCGAACAATGTTGGGTCCAAGGGCCATGAGAGCCTATATCCAAGCCCAGAGAACAGTCATTTAGTATCGGTAGGCCACAATGCGGGTCGGATCACGACTAATAACTTTCGAGATAATCATGGGAGTATGACGATGCACTTTGGGTAACTTTCCTTGATTTCTGCATTGCAGCTGTTGCGACAGAAATATATAACTGGAGCATAGCTTATTATGCAGTCCTCTTTTTTTGTATACTCTTTGTCAATATTCACTTCTAATTATACTTTACTTACTGCTAGGAGTCCCAAATCTAAATAGGCTTTGTACATTTATGATATAAATCTGCTACTTTAAGGCAAGCAGTATAAAGCAATAGTTAAGAGATATAGGTATTATCTCTTGCTCTTCTAATTAAAGAGAAATAAAGAGAATGAAAGAAAAAGTCTATATATATATATATACTAAAAGAGTAGGCAAAGTAGGGCTGCTCTAGCTAATAGGAGGTCTCTGCTCGCGACTTACTTCGTTTGAAAAATACGGATGCCTGGATACATTAGCCTCGACCGTATATATTTGCTCCGACACTTACTTATTACAGAGTTCACAGCTAAAACTGCCGGGACTTTCTGTATATTGACTTATGCTCTAATTCACTTAGAAACCCTCAAAGTATCGCATCATAACTAGCCATATTTTTACTGAGCTATAGGTGTACCCAACGCAAAACCTACGTAGGAAAAGAAGAGGTGAGAAGTATGAAAAACATGCTTTTAAGTTAGGTTAATGACCTCCTAGTTAAGGGAACATCGTAAAATAGAGAGGGCAGTTACTCATCCGATGACAAAGGAATTGAGCGCAGAGAATACCCTGTTTGCCCTTCTCGACGGTGCCTTCGCGTATGGTCCAATCCTGTTGTTATTGACTGTTGGCCCCACACCGTGCACATTCCTCACACCGGCACCGAGGCCCACTCCTCCGCCCACGCGGACACGGTATGGCCGCTCACGATACGTAGCGTTGTGGGCGGCGACCAGTGTCTTCTTCACGTCGCGAAGCTGTTGTCCGAAGTGCTTCAGACCAAACAGCTCCTGAATCCTTCGGTCGACATCGGCCTGGTCCATAACCGCACTTGAGCCTCCGCGACGGCTTATGGTAGCCGTCAGAGTTTCAACGAGCTCCTCATGGCGGCGGCGGTCCTCCTGAAGATTTGCGAGGCGGCGCTCGTTCCCAAGAGCCGAAAGGCCGCTTTTCTTTGCGGCGTGAATCTTGGTCTCCTCGTCCGTGATGAGCATGTCGAGGTATGCCAGTGTTGCATCATTGGACGCCGTAATGGAGTGCTTTTGGAGGAAGAGGCCGAATTCCGCAGCTGCCTGGCGGATCTTCTTGTGCTCCATTTGATATTCGCTGGATTTCCTTGTTGATCTGGTTGATCGCTGTGGCTCGGAGCGTGGTGTCGTCAGCATGCGACTTGAGCTGCTTCTCAATCTGAGGGTCCAATATGGTCGCAGTATATTCCTGCAGTTCGACTATGGCGTGCATATGTTCCATCCAATGATGCTTGCAAGTATCGCGGCGACAGTTGCCACTCTTGTCCATCGCAGAGCAGTTTATCAGACCCGTACACCTCGATTGAAGAATGCCCACGAGCATCCCAAGAGATCATGATTGCGTCTCTACCAGCCAAAATCCGAGATGCTGCATTCTGGAAAGGAGCCTGTAGCCTGCAGCCTGGGATCCATCGACCACTCGTTATCGTGAGGCAGCCGTTGCGTCTTGTTCGCACAAGGCACCCAAACGACACTATTGAAGTTGCAAGATTGGGCCGCAGTCGCGGGCCATGTCAGCAAGCTGCGAGAGGCGCAGCTGCGGCACAACAAGTCGATGAGGCCTCATACGTTCCACCTCAGCCGCTCCAAGAAAGTATTAGCGCTGATGTCAGACTTGTTACTCTCCAGACTGAAACTGCCATATCGTTTATTTATTAGAGATGCCTCCAGTGACCAGAGTCTCTTTGGCAACCCCAGGACCTCTCGAACAACAACATCCAGAACAGTGAACTTGCGTTTAGTAGGGCATATTGAAGAAAATTCGCTTTGATCACAATGCAGATCCCATACAACAACGGTAGCCCAGAGCCGTACGGTCAGCCGTATGGACCCCGCGGCTCCTCGCCTTACTCCGAGTCGCCCTCTCAACACCAAACTCCTTACCAACCCCCATACAGCCCTCCCTCCCAATATGGGCAAAACTATGGGCAGCAGGGTTATCAGCCGTACGCGCCGCCGCCTCAACAAAGGTACGGTCGACAGGACGACTTTCAACCACCAGCACAATATGGAGCACCCAGGCCCTCCCAGGGCCAATACGAGCCGCCATATCAGAGCCACTCGCCTTATCAGCAGCAGCAGCCGTCCTACTACTCTCCCGGCTCACAGCCTCCGTACCAACAGGGCGCCGCAGCGGACTACATGAGCCACGGCCAACAAGGTCCCCCTCCTCATCCTCCTCCAGGTAGTAACTCTGAGGAGGACCGTGGAGTGATGGGTGCTCTGGCCGGCGGAGCAGCCGGCGCCTGGGCAGGACACAAAGTCAACCACGGGTTCCTGGGGGCTCTAGGCGGGGCCTTTGCCGGCCACAAGCTCCAGGACGCCGTGCAGGACCACAATAAGCACAAGAAGGACGAGGAGAAGTACCACAAGCACTCACCCTCCCCGCCTCCACACCCCCAGCAGCAGCAGCAGCGGTACTACGCCGGCAACTTCACGGCATCATCTACGCAGATGAGCCTGGACGGGGACTTTGACCTCATTGCGTCCTGCGGGCGGGTCGACGGGAGCCGGAAGCTGAGCTCCATCAGCCTGAACCGCTGCCTGACGAATGCGGATGGGCATCTTCGCTGGGAGAGGGAGGGGAACTTTGCTGCGTCGGCGAGGAACGTGCGGCTCGTGGACGGGGGACGGGTGCTGGAGGCCGAGTTGAAGAACTGTGGGGGGCAGTGGGTGTGGGATCGAATTGTGCTGGATGAGAAGATCTCGAACGACAACGGGGACCTGGTGATGCTCTGAAAGCTCACAAAGGCCTATGTTCTGGGATTTCTTGTGGCCAGCTAGTCGTCAGCGTGGGACCACTGTGTTAGGTTGAAGCGTATAGCGTTCTTCTCAGGCTTTCAATATACTGGCTGACTGTGGTTGTGGGGCTTCCAGTGCTTATTTATAGGTGCATGGCGCTGTAGCGTGGCACTGAGATGCGCTATAGCGGCTGCTGCCGCCGCTGCCGCTAAGATGTTTACCGACGTCATGTGTTACCGAGAGCTGCATATTGCACCATTGCACCATTTCGCTGCTGGCCAGCTCGGTGGGTTTTAACCACATGACACAACCACACACAATCGCAATTGATGCTCACTTTGCAGACAGCGCTGGCAAGTCAAGTGCACTCTGCCACTGTCTTGCTGGTGTAGTGCCAAGAAGCAAAGAAAAAAAATCGGCAGAGATACCGGCGAAATAGCAATTCAGAACCGTCCGCAGGAGTCTTCTTGCACCTCGCCTTATCTTCAAGAGGAGGTGAAGTGGGCCCTCCTTGCCTCTTGACCCCGCCTCGTATCTTTGGCATGAGCTTCGTTAGAATTCCAAGCTCTGAAACCGCCAGTGACAACCTCACCTGCGAGGACGCTTTGAGCTTGTTCGGACCATATCCTGAGCCTTCGTCTCTGACACAAGTGCATCGGTTCCTTGACACGAAATGCCTGCGGAAGCAGACCCAGCGCGGGAGCCCCTCCTCGGCAACCCCAGCGTAGAGGCTGGGTATGGCGTCCATGACAGCAACAAGGCCCACGACGCAATTTCTGGCCAGGCCAAGATCGTGCACTTCTCTGCCGGTGACGCAGAGGACCCTCGAAACTGGCCACGGTGGAAGAAATGGCTTATGATTGGACCTATCTTGTTGATCGACCTGTCCGTGAGCTGGGGCGCATCAGGCTTCTCGCCGGCGAGCAAGAAGTTCGCACTCGACTTTGGCCTGCCAGCCGGCATGGGAACGCTGGGCCTGTCTTCATACGTGCTCGGCCTGGCTTTTGGGCCCATGACACTGGCGCCGCTTTCAGAGGTTTGTCGCTGCTGGTGGGAGAGAGTTGTTGCCTCGAGTGTGATCTATGCTGACCCTTTTTTGTGTATGTGCCTAGTACTATGGACGACGCCCCGTCTATATCTACTCGTACTTCATCTTTCTATGTCTGCTGGCTGCGTCCGCCGTCTCACCTAACCTTGCCGTTTTCCTCCCAGTCCGGCTGCTGTCCGGCTATTTTGCGTCCGTTACGATCGCCAATTTTGGAGGCACGATCGCTGACTTGTACCACCCTCACGATACCGGCCCTGCTATGTCTTTGTATCTATGGGCCGCGACGTGCGGCTCGCCCAGCGGCTTCTTCCTCATGTCCTTTGTTGCCCATTACAAGGGTTGGAGGGACGTTTTCTGGGCTCTGTTGGCCATCTGCGGCACCCTCTGGGCCATCATGACCGTATCTCTGATTTACTGTGGGGAGACACGGCACAGTATCATCCTCGAGAAGAAGGCCGAGCGTGAGCGGAAGTCAAGCAGTGTGGACGGAGCAGTCGACATCCCAGAGCACCTGCGGAAGCGGAGTGTCAGGGAGCTCTTCCACCTCACACTGTCCAGACCGTTCAGGTTCCTGGGAACCGAGGCCATCATCATGTTTGCAGCTCTGTATAACGGGTACCTGTACGGGCTGAGCTTCCTTTTCAACACGGCATTCACGCTTGTCTTTGGCCACGGGCATGGCTTCCACACCATTGGAGTTGGCGTGTGCTTCCTGGGCCTCTGTTTCGGGATCAGCCTCGGCCCGCTTACCAACATCTTGCAGGAGAGGTACTATCAGCGCATGGTACATCAGTCTGGTGGCAAGAACGTGCCTGAAGCTCGGGTCCAGCCCATGGGGAAGATTGCAGCTATTCGTGAGTCAATCGTTCTTTCTCTTTTTTGTGGCAAGGAGGTTTCTAGCAGGCTGACACAAAACAGTTCTTCCAGTATCCCTCCTTTGGTTCGCCTGGACCACCGATCCCAGCATCCATCCTGTCGTGCCTGTCCTCGCCTCAGCACTCTGGGGGTGGAGCTTCTACACCCTAATCCTCATGACCTTCACGTACACGGAGGATTCGTACAAGCAATACTCTGCCTCTGCGCTGGCCGGCATCGGTCTCATCCGCAACCTGTTTGGAGCAGGCTTCCCGCTGTTTGCGCATAGTCTTTTTACGAATTTGGGATACGAGTGGGCAGGCACGCTGCTTGCTGGGCTTGCGCTGGTTCTGGTGCCGATACCATTTGTGTTGAGCCGATATGGGCGGCTCTTGCGGGAGAAGAGTCCTTGGGCGAGGGAGCACATGGACGACCTGGAAGACGAAGACGAAGCCGGGCCGTCTGCTGCCGTGGGCGTGGGGCCAGCCTGATGTTATTATTATTATCTTTGTGCTTGTATATTTGTTTTCTTTCTCTATTTCATAACATTCTGCTTTGCAATTTTGGCTATCGTACACACAGTTCCTTACAAGCGTCCCAGCTCGGTGTCTCAGTGTTCGACTACCAATCCATCTGACTCTGGTGGTCCTTGGTAGACTGGAGTAAAGGTGTCCGTGTTAGCTTCAGAATTGCAGTACGTGTCGGGGTTGAGGGTGATTGTCTGGAGGGGGAATATAAAGACGCTGCTTACCCTTGTGAGCATAAACGACATACCAGACGGCACTCAGAGCCATGAAGCCGAAAAAGACCACAATCGCATAGTTCATGCTGACGTCCGTCACCGGCAGCACGGTCGGCATGGAGAACAAAACCGTCTCGAAGAGGATCCACAACAAGGCTACAATGTTGACGGTCCAACCCACAAGCCCTCCCATCGTCCACCGAGCGGCATTGACGTCCCTGCGCCGGTGGAACAGCGAGATGGCGATCGGGATCCCGTACGACACGGCCAGCGATATGACGCCCACGCTCACGAACGCGAGGAAGGCCGACGAGGAGCCCAGGTTGATCAGGCCCAGCAGCATCTGGATCACTGTCGTCAGGACGAGAGCCAGGATGGGCGTGCCGTGGCGGGTGTCGACGCGGGCCCACAGGTGGCCGAGCGGGATGGCCTTGTCGCGCGAGAAGGCCCATGTGCACCGGGAGGCGGCGACGGTGATGGAGATGGAGCAGAAGAGGGTGATGATGAGCACGAGGAAGGTCAGGGCGAGGCCGCCGCCGGGCGAGTCCATCACGACGCCGAAGATGTAGGGTAGGGCCTGCGCTATGGGTGCCTCGAGGATGTCCTCTAGGGGTGGGAGGGTGGCACATATGGGTCTGGGGAAGGGCGTTGGTTTCGTATGTTCAGCGTACGGTTGATCCTAGGATTTCCCTCCAGAAGTGTTTGAGGAGGAAGGGGGGGAGGGGGGTTGGCAACGCTCTTACATGATGAAAAAGAGGCCTGCGATGCCTCCTACGGGTACACAGAGGGCGATGGCCTTGGGCAGCTTGGTCGTTGGGTCGCCGCACTCTTCGGCCATAGAGGTGATCATGCCGATTGCTGAGAATCTGAGGTCTGGGGTTAGAGAGTTTCTCGATGGGTTTGAAACTGATGTGGCTTGGCTTCAGTCCACTTACGTGTATGCCGAGGGCTAATCAAGATTGCATGTTAGTACTCGACTCTCTTGTTTGATGAGGCATGTCGCCCTCACTCGGGACTATATCAGAGGGGAGGATTTCATCAGATCCAGGAAGGGGACTTACCAGCATGCCAATGAAGAAGGAGAACCCTCCCCAGCCAGAGAGAGACGTGTCGTAGGCGCCCTGCAATGATTCAATCCCTCTTGTCAGCCGCAAGGTATTCTCATCCAATGGCCATGTCATTCTCCACAAGCAGTCTGGAAATTCCAAAAAAAAAAATCATACCAAGGTCTCCCGCGCAGAATGTCTCCCCACCGCCGCCTTAGACGACAGACAGATGAGCGTGATAAGGATGCTGACAGCCGTAAAGGCAGCACAGATGGTATCCACCATAGGCAAGACCTTGTTCCCATACGCCACAATGACAAAGGTGATCAGACAGATGGCATAGAAGATGAGCAGCACCTGCCAGGACGAGGGGGCCCAGTCCGGGTGGTACAGCGCCACGGTCGCGGCGATGAGCGAGGCGAAGCCGAAGTTGACGGATAAGGTGATGGTCCAGTTGCCGATGAGCCAGGTCCAGCCCGTGATGAAGGACAGCACGGTGCGGTAGCGCGGGCTGGCGAGCTGGAAGGACCAGTAGTAGGGGCCGGCGGAGGTTGGGTAGCGGGAGGCGAACTCGCCTAGGGAGAGGGCTACGCACTCGTCGACGATGCAGACGACGACCCAGCCTAGGAACATGGGGAGGGCGCCTGTTTCCAAGAAGAGGAGGTGGGAAAGGTTAGCAACAGTAGTGGTAGCAGTAGCAGCAGCAGCAGCAGAGAAGACGAGAAAGAAGGGGGGCCGGGGTTCCTCAGAGGGAATGACTTGCCTCCGCCGTAGACGGCACTGATCAGGGGACTTCCGAAGCCATAGGGTATCTAAGTGGTGATATAAATGGTCAGAATGAGCGTATTCTTTGTTGAAGGAGGATGAGGAGGAGGCAAATGAAGGGAGGGATATTCCTCCATTATCTGGTGGTGCACCTGATTTGAGAGACTCACAGCAGCAATGGCCAACGACTGGAACAACAACGTGATCATCGACCGGTTCCGCTGCAGCTCCGGCTTGTACCCCAGGACCGAAAGATCTTGGAGCTCCGAGACGGTCCCTTTTTCTGGGAACGAGGCCTCCTCATCGTCACCACCGGCCGAGGCGGAGGAGGGTTTCTTTTCCACCACGTCGGAGGAATCCATGGTTTCGGTTGTCCAGTAACGGGCGATGATATGTCACAAGTCTCTCTCTCTCTCTCTCTCTCTCACTATGTCAAGCACGTATAGAATGCCTCGTTCACCCTAATACCATAAATGTCTGTCTGCAGGGGGGGGGGGGTTTCGGGGGAATATATTATTATCAGATCCAGACTTTCCTTCTCACTCCCGTAAATTACAACTTCCCGAGGCTGGCCCGAAGATCCGTTAGGGGTCATCGCCTCAGGGGGAGGAGGATAATAAAAGCATATCTACGCCATTTTGTTCATGCGCAAAGAGAGAAAGAGGAGAATGGAGATAAGCTCCAAGGTTCTTATCTCGTCCTATCATCAAGCTCTCGTGTAGATCAGAGGACGGACGGGCCTCGCGGAAGGGAAGGGGAAGGCAGGGCATGTTAGGAACAAGTCCCCCGCTTGGACCCCTCCTCTCTCATGTGGATAGTACCAAAAGTAAAGTGCTGCTGCTGTAACACACAATCATCACTCATGTCACTCTATCCAAGGGTATGGTGGAGGTGGTGGGGAGGAGGGAGGGAGTGAGACACGCAGCAGGGTAGTGCACCAAGTACTTAGTTGGTATGACAATCAGACCGTGTAAACCACCTCATTATAGTCAGTTCTATACAGTACTGAATACCTAGTCCATGTAGTAGTAGTAGTTACAGCCATGATAAATAACCGGCCCCCAGGACACTAATAAGCCGTGGCGTCCTCTTGGCCCTGGGTTTATTTTCTGGGCATTGTTTAGGGTCCTCCGGGCATCGGCATAAGCAACAAAGGACTGATAGGCGGGTCTGCAGTGATTGGGTTGTAACAATGTTGTAGGTAATAATCTATTTATCGAACCTGGAAAAGGGGAGGAGGGGGGTCCGTAAGATACGACGTAGGTTGGTTGATCGGCTTGCCGAGCGGCAAAGCTACCGTTGGAGGACGGTACTCTCTATCTACTTGCTGGCCCTTTCATCTCTTATTATACTCAGGGTCGTATGAGAAGAGATTGGGAGCGAGATGTTCTTTTTCAAACAGCCTGCATCTATCTGATCAATCGTCCATGTTTTGTGGGAATGATCTCACTTGGGCAGTACTTGTCTATGTTGGTTTCACTTGGCCTTTATACTACGCTGGCACCACGGCTATCAAATTTGACCTCTTGCGTGTGTGCGTCCCCCGTAACCGAATGCATTTGAGAGCCGAGGTGGTCACTCCAATGATATAAGAATTATGCCACGCTTCTCCTTCCTGAGATTAGATTGTTTGCATATCAATAATTCCGCTAACGCCAATGCCCGAGCACGCATGTCATCCATCCGTTCTTTTCCCGTGCCGTCGCATTCGAATGAATGTGCGATGCCATTCGCGAACTGTCCTCACTTTGCAGAGGGCCAATCCGCCCGCTGCCTTACCCATCCCAATGAGAGAAAACAGAACTCATGTGACATGATCAGGGCTGATCGTCAAACGCAGGATTCCACTCCCATCCGTTATGGCTGCCAGGCTCATAACAGAGCTTGGCCCTGGCCGGAAACACAAAGACGAAGATGAGGTGGCCCAAGAGCAGGAGGACGGTCTTGTAAAGCTCCAGATTCCAGGAAAGATCGACGGCCGCGGCAACGACCAGACCACCACCGACAGCCAAGGAGCTGCCTGGCCAGCAAGCGCGGGCCAGCAGGCCCATCTTGACGACGAAGAGCAGGAACCGGAGGGTGGGGGAGGTCGACCGATTCATTGTACGCATGAACTGATACCAGCTCAGCTGCACAGAGCCAAGCCATGTTGTAGGAGGGGGCATCAGGAGAGGAGGAGCGGCGGCACCGTTGACGTGACGAATGGGGCTGGTATGTCGGCGCCTGGGAGACATGGCTCGGAACGGGCTCTCTGGGCTCCGCGATGGTGAGCTGGTGGGTGCGCGGTGCCGGGGCGTGGAGGGCGTTATCGGGATTTTCTGCAGACTGTTGCGAATCGTCGGCTGGGGTGAGTCGTCCTCCCTACGTGAGGGCACCAGGTCTTCTTGCGATGCCGACTGTACCGTGGTCCGCTTTGTTGGCTCTGTGATGCGGTTAGAGTGCATTTCGGCGTTCCATTGGGACCAAGACGCAGTTTTACCTGGTACGGGGGTGCTGGGAGGCGCAGGAGAGTCCAGACTCTGGATCCTTCGGCCTGGGATGTTGAGCGAGGCTCCTGACGCCGCTCTTGACATGTTTTCCAGGTTTGTCCCGTTCTTGAGCGCGCTCAAAACCTCACTCGCGTTTGGCCGATCCGTGGGGCTGAGTGCCAACAGCTGCTTCAGGAGCATGTAGAGCTTGTCGGGGAGCTCCGGCCGCTCCCGCCTCTCATCCTCGAACCCTTTCCAGTCCGTAATCTCGGCTCGCAGCGTATCAATATCTTCTAACTCCTCGTGGATGGTATTTGCAGCCTGGTAAGGGAGGCGCCCGAAGCACATGAAATACAGGATCATGCCGAGCGAGAAGATGTCGGATTTCGTGGTGAAGTTTCCATACCTGCCCGTGGCGTCCTGCCGAAGGACCTCTGGCGCGCAGTATGAAATCGTTCCGGTAGAGCCGGTCGACTTACGCACGACATTCTCGGCCTGCACCTCGCCGAAGTCGCTGATGAGGCAGATCGTCTTACCTCGTTCCTCATGCAAGAGGCAGTTGCTCGGCTTCAGGTCACGGTGGATATAATTTGCTGCGTGCAGATAGGCAAGGCCAGACGTAATGTCGCGGAAGTATGAGTAAATTTCCTCGGGCAGAAGCTGCGACTGGGCGGACCACGCGTTGGTCGGCTTCTCGGCCTGTCCCTTGGATCGTCGCCGCATCTGCGCCTTCAGCTCCTCCTTGGTGACCTCCCCAGGAACCCTGCCAACGACCTTCCTCCACAAATCGCCTCCGTTGCAATATTGTTGTAGGATGAAGGCGCAGGCGACGGGAGGGCTGAACCGGCCGAGCTGGACATCCTCCAACCAGACGTGCCGGTATGAGACCAAGTTGGGATGCGACAGCTTGGCGAGCAGCTCGACTTCCAAAAGCACCTTTTCGAGCCAGGCATGGTCGTCGCCTACAGGGACGCGCTTGCAAGCAAAGTATCCCAGGTGGCAGCCGTCGATCTCATGTCTCACAAGTAGCACCACGCCCTTGCCACCCCTACCAAGTTCGCTCTCCTCGACGAAAAAGGTTCTGAAGTAGTTGGGCTGGAATGCCGTCCTCCGGATGCGCGAGCCGTCCTGCACAGCAGGCGTGCTCGACACAAACTCGGCGTCCTGGACCTCGTCGGGCAGGCTCTCGTCGTCATCGTGGAAGGGCTGTACGAGCCTGCGGATGGGGCTCGAGGGCGGAAGGTCGGACCGGAAAAAGTCGTTGCCGCGAAGCATGCGGAAGTATTCCGGGTCGACGTACGAGTCACTGTCGGAGGAGGCATCGTAGGCTCTATCGGGCGAGGAGGGCCGCAGGGGTTGGTGGCACGCTGGGCATTCAGACAGGGCGCGGTCGAGCTGGAGGCGCTGCGAGGAAGGGTCGCGAACGACGACTGCATTTTGGTGACGCCTAGGAAAAAGGGAGAGAGGATGTCAGTAAAGCTTTGATACCGTAAAGAGAGGCAACAGGGGCGATAGTACGTCAAGGGGTACTGGACGATCGCATCATGAAAGCTTGTGAGACGAGGGGTGGACGTACAGGACGACCTCGCGACCTCGCGAATGGTATGGAATCATCGACATCACTGCTTGGCCAGATCAGGACGCATCAGGATGCAAAACAGATGCTAGCATTGTGAGGAGGAGCCCGTCGCTTCGGAGGAGACATACGGACAAAACTGTAGAAACGAATGGAGCAGTCAGCAGAGAGAGAAAGGTTGCCGTCTTTGTGTTCTTTGTGGTTGTAACATGTTCATGAAGGAAAGTGGGATGTTCAGGAACATTCAAGAATCATCGTCATACTCGGTAGCCCTTAGCCCCTGGCTTACATGTCAGGCACCCCAGTGACTGCTAAGCATAATCAGCAGGTCAATCCCCCAGTGGCAGGGATTGTCGAGTCACGGTATTTTCCTATAAGAGCGGGGGTTTGTCTGGGGCAACGCCACTAATCAGAACCCTGTATGCCTGTAGTAGGCCTGTAAACATTGTTGAACTAGTTCCCCTTAGGGTCACTACCCGCCTGAGTGGCATCAAGTATGTCTAGGTAAATACTTTAAGCTGAACAGCGACTCTCCCCAGTCCTCTCTTATTTGCTCATAAAGTAAACCGCAAATTTTCAGAAGTTAGCCAGAGGTAGCCTTTCCTGTTGTCTGCTCCGACTCGCTGCGTTGCGAGACATGTGGACAGGCAACTTCGTCCTGATCTGTGGAACTTTGTTAAGGGTCATGATGGACTGCTTGGAGCCATCGTTTATGCTCTTGAAAACAGTCTTCGCAGCGTTTCATCACCATCTTTAAACCATAAGACTGTATTATGCGTCCTTGTGTATGATAGTAAACCATCCATCGTCTGAGAGTAGACGTATTAGCACACTCGTCTTGTGGCCAGTAGTGGCTGCAAAGTACCTTATTTGAATCAACCATCCGAATGTATCCCAACCTCGAATACGGCAGCATCGATGGCATGAACAGCAGCTTCTTGTTGTTAAGTAGTGATTCTCAACACTGGAAGAAGACTGACTACATAACTTGTGTTAGTAAGGACAGATTGAGTTGTAAGTGAGGAGACAGACTCAACTGGTAAGCTGGCTTTTAGTAGAGCCTTGGGAAGGACAGGCCTTACAAACTCAGTCCCCGAGAAAATCCACTTTCAGCAGAAACCCCTCGATAAGGCCCACCTGCGCCGTACTGCTCGACTGCCTCTTGGCGAGCAACTCATGTTGCATTCTCAGAATATTCTCCTCCAAGCTCGGCTCCGCAGCCCCGCCCCCGGCCCACGAAGCAATGCGCTCGCTAAAAGCGCCCAGCCGGTCCGTCAGCCGAGCCACCAGATGCTTCACCAGGGCAATCTGCATCAACACAGCCGCCGTCCGCTGCGGCACAAAGGAGCCCACCCGCATTTCAGACACATCAAAGTCCGGCTCCCGCCGGCTGGCGATGGTGACGCGGACGCACGAGGTCATGAGCTGGAACATGCCGTCGAGGATGTCCAGGAGGCGCGTGTGGCACGCAAAGAGGAGGCTGGCCAGCGCCACGTCGACGGTGCTGGGGTGGAGGAGCTGTTCGAACTCGTGCACGGCGGGGGGCAGCTCGACTGTATGCGTGCAGTCCGGCTGGGTGCAGGCTGCTGCTGCCGCCGCGGCGCCTGACTGTGGATCCGGGGTCGTGGAGGCGCTCACGGCGGCTGGATAGACATCGACAAGCTGCTGGGCGACGACAAAGAAGTCTTCTAGGAGGGACTTGGTGGCCATCTTCTCGGCGAGGACCTTTAGAGAGGCCTCTTGCATGTCATTCTTGGATATATGCAGGCTCAGCCTCAAGGGAAGCCTGGCAGCAATCGATTCTGCTTCTGCGAGCAGGCCTGTCAACTTCCGCAGGCAGGTAGATCTTGCACTGGCGTGCTCATCCAACGACAAATCGTTTGTTGAGCCAAGATTGGTCGTAGATGGGCGAGACACAGCTGGGGACTGGAACAAGGCTGGGTGGTCTTGTTGAGCCACACCTGGGGGCGTCACGGTCGAGAAGAAGTTGTTGAAGTCGAAATTGGTCGCGGTGGTGCCCCAGTCAAGAGCGCTGGCGAACGGAGACAGCACCTCTCCCTCGCCTGACTCACCCATAAACTCTCCCTCTGAGGGGACGGTGCCATTAGCAGCCCTGGGGAGCAGCACACTTGTGCCTGGCGGGCTGTAGGTGCACGGGGTGCCGGCCTTGAGGCAGCGAGCGCAGACAATGCTCCCTGCCTGCTTCGGACATCGCAGCTTTTGAGAGTGGCAGCGGTCGCAGGCTGCCCGAGTTCTGGGTCGACAAGAAGACATAGGCTGCTGAAGATAATGCTCCTCCCAGGTCTTTTTGCCCCCTCTTTTTTCTTTTCTTCTTTCGTCTTCTTCTCGACTTGTTGGTCTTGTGTAGGAGGACATAAAGGGGGCTGGTTAGTAATAAGGCGCAGGAGGCGGTTCAGCAGCATCTGACCAGTCGCATTGGGTTCAGCGCCATCTTCCAATGCGGGCTTCAGTCGTGTAAGCAGTCACTTGTCGAGGGATCCAATTCCTTGTCCTTTGACCTGTCGAATGCTACAACATGATAGATTCAGGATACCACATTCGTAAAAGATCCTCTACCTATGAGAATATTAATCTTTTTACTTTTATTTCTTTGCAAAAAAAATAAAAATCCCCCTACATATGTATGAAGGTGTATAATCTTTCCTAGTCAAATACTTGAGTACTCAGATAAATGACTATGTAATGCGAATTCAGTCTAGATGTTCCAACAAGCCAATCTCATAAAGAAACCCCACATCATGGTGCTAATAAACAACGATTTGCCAGAGCACTCGTATATATTTTATAAGTATTGAAGGCAGTTTTGGTCTTTTTGCTCTACTTTTGTCTTTCTTCTTCTTCCTTCCCTCTATTCCTTCCATAAATTTGAAGCATGAATTTTATGCTCTCATCATGGCTTATTTTTTTGTATTAGCTGAAGTGATAATCACATCCTGTACTTACACATGTACGCTGAATAGCTTATGATAACATCAATTCAAGCAAGTTTTGAATATATTTCCATCTCCGACCGAGACTAGCATAACCTTCAGTTATGAGAATCACATTCAGGTTCCTTCTATTTACTGCAGATAAATGACCAACGCCTCGCTCGCCGCCACGGTAAACGTGGCCTGCCCACCCGACACGCTCGTCGTCTCATACGTCTCGGTGCCTCCCACCACACACGTTCCGTTGGCATAGTACTGCCCACCCCAAGAAGGGTTCCCGCCCTCATCCTGCCTCGACAGCGCATTCGCGGCCGTCAGCCTCTTGGCCTTGACGCTGGCGGCGCTCAGGCCCGTGAGCACAAAGGACGTGCTACTGCGCGTGCCCGAGCCGGCAAAGTAGTCCGAGTTGTACAGCAGCACGCGGAGAGGGGCGCCCGAGGCGTCAAAGGTCACATACCCGGCGTAGTCGGTGGTCCCGCTGTCGAGGGCGGTCAGGTGCGAGCCGCCGGCCAGGAAAGCGGTGGCGGCGGTGGCGCCGTAGTAAGGGGCGCCCATGTCGTAGCGGCCCCAGAAGCAGTAGTAGCAGTTGCCGATGGTGCCCTGGTGGAAGTAGGTGCGGGTGATGTTGAGGTAGGCGGCGCGGACGGTGTAGTCGAGGGTCCAGAGGGCGGCACCAAAGGTCGGGGAGACGGTCGCCGCGCCGCCTCCAGAGACGGAGTTGGTCTCGCCTAGGACGTAGGGTTTCCCCACGCTCACGGCGGCCGCTACGTCGGCGGGAAACTGGTTGAGGTTGCTGACGATGTCCGAGTGGCTCATGAGGCTCTGGACTGTGCCGCCTGGGTAGTTGTGGTGGGCGTAGGTGGCGACGTACTGCTTGACTGTTGCGTTCTCTGTCGCGATGAGCTCGGCTGCGCCCCATGTGGGCGGCGCAGAGTTGGAGTTGCACGCCTGGATGATGTCGGTTCGGCCGATGGCGCTGCCTACCTCGATGTCCCAGTTGTCCTGCGAGGCGGCGTCTGTAGCTGGCGTCCATGTTCCAGACGCGATGGGCTGATCATCTGAGGCCCAATCTAATAATCCAGACCAGCTTGTGGTTAGTCCTTGCATTTGTTGAATAGGATAAGTGCTTGACAACCACTCACACTCAGGTTCATTCCCCAGCTCGATGGCCAGCAGGTTCCCCATCTCCGAGACGGCGACCTTGGCAGCAGCAATCGTGTTGGTGATGTTGTCCTTTCCACGATCCAGCCCGAGCACCACGCTGCCCTGGTACTTTCCAGCCAGGCTCATGAAGCTGGACCCAAAGGTCAGGCTGTCTGGGGCATCGGTGGCGGCAGCAACGGTGTAGACAACGTAGGCCGACGTGGTGGGATCATACAACGCCCTATCCTGTGTCGTCCCGCCAATGCGTATCGGGGGCCATGTCCCGGTCAGGGCCTCCCAGTTGGCGAGGCATTGTGTGGTGGCGGTGACGTTGGTGAAGTAGGAAGGGAAGGTGAAGAACTCGAAGCTAATCGAAAATTAACACCCACGAAGAAACTAGACTTTAGGAATCATACGCAAAAGGAGGAGTATGCATCAGGGCTGCACTCACGAGACCCCCACTGGTGCTGGTGCCAGCGATGCATATGAAAGCCCGCTGACGCCTGTCTTGGTAGGCACTGCGAATGTGACGGCAGACACCAGCTGTGCACCCGTCGCGAGGGCAGCAATGAGGCTGACGACGATGCGCGCCATCTTTCTCTTCCAGGGCTTTTTTTACAAGATACTCAGTTTACTCTCACACATCACACGTCCACGGTTCTTTCAGCCCGCGGTGCTGGGGCTCAGGGGCTTTGTGCTCTTCTTATCCCCATCCAATAAGTAATTTATGAGCCATCGCGACGAACGAGAACACCCTCGGTGTTTCCAGCCCGAGTGTGACCCCAACAAGCGTCGGTAGAGACAAATAAGACAACCCATGTCGAGTCTAGTTTTCCCGGCTCTGATGCCGTCGTGAACCAAGTCAGTCAGTGCACCACAATAACTTGGTAGGGGTCGAAAAACCTTGGCTGTCATCCTGTTGGCGCGCGAGAGCCACTGGACAGTATTAGGCTTAATTTTCCCCTCCTCCCCCCGTCTTTTGGAGAACCCGTGATCAATTCTTGAAGCGCGTGGCCTTTGATTGGCGCCCCCTTGTGTCATTCGTGACTTTTCTCTGTTACCCATGGCTTCCGAAGCGGGCCGAGCAGGTCACCAACTGCCGTATTTGTCGGCCAAGATTGGTAGGACGATAGTTTATAAGCTGCCTTGACGTTGACTTGTAATTATGCACGCTTGGACCAAAAATACAGTAGTCTTGCGAACGAGGAACTGAGCCTCGGCTCGAGTCTGCGTCGTGCTTTGTCCTCAGCTGTGCAAGAGACTCTCGTTTTGGACAGAACTTTAATCTGTCACAAAGCACGAAAAGAAGTGCAATTTGTTGATTAATGGGCAGGGGAGAGCGGACGGTCGGCTTCCGCCTCCTCCCAGATTCGCAATGGTCGCGCTCACTAGCAAAACGCCACCTTTTGTGTTTATTGACCCTTTGGCTTCTCAGTGCGACAGTAGGACAACAGCCCGGCACATACTCTGAAACATCGCCCGACCAGTTTCCTGTCCAAGCGGCGCACCTAGGATGAATCTAAATGCGACTTCCCTCGGTGGTTTTGTTGTTAGACCCTGGTCGTGTCGTGAAGCCAGGCAACAGACCCTGCGGAATTCTTGTATCGTTCTTTCCATTTTTCAACATTCTCTTCTTCTTCCAATTCGGCAAAGGATTTTGTTTCTAGAAGCTTCGGTCGAAGAGAAGCTTTCCAATTGCTGTCACAGGAGTCTGCACGACAATGATCCTGCTGTTTTGCTGTGCCCGCCAGTATTGCTGATGAACTCCAGGATTTCTCACTCATCTAGCAGGAGATGGTCAACAAACAACACCCAGTCTCAAAGAGCCAGAGCTGCTTCTAGAGCAGGAATTCGCCCACTTCATACAAGAATATACTCCATGAACCGACTTCCTCCTCGAAACAATTAGTTTACCGAGAACGTGTTATCCACCTGTGCGGCTCAACAAACAAGAAACACCCAAACCCCCCCGCGAGGCACTGCCGGAATGCAATGTATGCGAGGGCAAAAGGGCTCGTATTGCAATGCTCTGAGGAGAAAAGAGTAGAGAGAAAAGCTACGAGGCCGAACTATTTGAGGCTATCAACAGGCCTGGCTGTAGGCTGGCTGGCGGGGCCGTGCACATTGGTCCTCGCACACAATGCATGCATGACGAGAACACTTGGTTCGCATTAAAAACGAGTGGGATCCAGGCAAGATATTCAATGCTTTCCGTATCATGTTCCGGCGCTTGCCCTTTCGTTGTTTCGTCAGAGGAGGCCCCTCCCCCTTTAACAAGACGGACATGCCCAGTTCTGTGAGTGCTCGGAGGCAAGCAACACGCATCCTCCTCATCATCTTCAGGATCTTGTCCTAAATGCTGACAGTCACACAGACCTCGGGACGAGGTGAAGTCGCTCGCAGGTAATGATAGCAACGGCGGAATCCATCCAAGTAAGACCTACGCCGCTGGTTGTTTGAAGCACCTCCGCCAACAAACTCGTCAATGACAGCGAGGCATTATCACTGCGGCAATGTTTATTATTACAAAGCCATGTTGAAATAGAGCACAGCGCAGCGCAGGGCCCAAGCCTCGATTTTCGGACCGAGGCAAGGCCTGGAATCAACTCTCGATAAAACAGGGTCAGTCATAGTCCTTCATCAAAGCCATAACAACGTGAAAAACCACAACGAGAGGCAAGACCTCTTGTATGGTATGATCGCCACAGAGGTCCTTGACCTATGAGGGCTACGAACATGGTATCAGGGAATGCTGGGCGAGTAAGTACTGGAGTGGAACTAAGGGAAGGCGGTGTGCGATGTCATGCCCATATTTCTCAATACCTCGGACAAAAGACCTGGACAAGAGATGATAGTCCGGAAGGCTTTTTGGGCAGATCCTTGGTCGTGCGATGCCTCGTCACCCGTCACGCTTTGTGACAATAAAAGTCTGACGGGAGTGTTTGAGAACTTTACACCGACTCCTCCGAGAAGCAGTCGAGGGCCACGACGTCAGGCGGAGAGGACTGGGAATCTTTGGGAGGGTTGGAGGCTTCAGCCCCTCGACCGCTCATTGCCAATCCTCCCCGAAGAACACCCGCTCGGAGCGGGCCGAAGTGCCAACTTGGGTTGGCCTGTTCTAGCCCGAGGGACGAGCCACGACGATGATGACACAGAAAAAGGGGGAGGGGGATTTGTTTTCCCCCTCAAGGAGCCGACAGACAGTTTTTAAAAATAGAAAAATACTGTCTGCTGTGTTGTCGGCGCCAGCGGCGCTCCTCCTTCTTTGTCGGCGGCGGCGGCCACACGTTCCGGCAGCAGAAGAGGGAAAGAAGGGAAAGCGGCTCTATCCAATGCGAGGACGCGCCAACCCGCATCGGCCGTGCTAGGAGAATTTCCTTGATCGAGGTTGTCTCCGAGACAGCGGTGGGCGGGATCTGAGGGAATTCTTCAAGGGGATCTGATTATGCCGCGTCGACTGATCGGCATGGATATGTTATACTTTTGACGAGAATTGGAAACAACCTTGGAAGAAATGAATTCTTTCTGAGCAAGTATTTTGCCCAGCCCCAGCAGCGTGTTGCTGTGCGTGTGCGCAAAGGATACCATCTGCAGGAGAGACGCCTCGGGCCCAGCCCCCTTTTCTTCTGCCACTCAGCTGGGCCAAGCCCCCGTGTCGGGCCGTGAGCGACGTAATCGGGAAGGCCGACCGTGACTTTTATTTTTTATTTTTATTCTTGTTGAAGAGCGGGTTTGGCAGTAAGCAAAGCTTTACAAGGGCAGGGCAACGGTAAAGTCGGCCGGGGCTCCACTGCAGCAAACAACATGCGACGATCCAATCTGCCGCTCGGGGGATTTTTAAATCTTAAACACTACCTGACAGGCCAGGGGGGGGGGGACGGCAGCCGCTCGTGCACCCTCCGAGGTTTTGATACAAAGTTGAACTTTACAGCAAGACAAAACCCATGGCAAGGATGACTCGCAAAAATTGATCTGTCAGAATTTGGCGTGTGTTGTTCCCGGGCCAGTCTTCCTCTTTCAGGCCCTCGGCCGATCGGGAGCAGGTCTCAAAAAACCCAATGCACCGCCGGTGTCCGATGCACCCGTGCCACCAAGGCGTCCACCGCTGTCGGACCAAGAGTCCGGTCCGGCCGGGATGGTTGCTGTTTCAGTCTGATTTTGCGCCCGGTGGACCGACTAAAAGATATAACAAAGCTGCCTCGGCTTGTGGTCCACTTGGGCCCCCCCCCCTCCAGAACAAAACCCGGCCCACCGTTCCTCCGCGTTGGGTTCATTAGACAGGAGAGAGCATTGATGCTGATTACGCCATGAAACGCCGTGTCGATATGGGACCGTGATTTCACTAGCTTAGCTGGCGCCGGAAATGTACATAGTATAATATACAGTCCTGGGTCTCGTTCCGCACACAGGTTGGGCCATGAGCAGTGATCCTCTTCTCAGAGACAACCTCTTGTGACGTCGTCCTGCCGCTATTCTGGACGAACCCCCTTCCACCTTCACCCTCCCAAAATCACACATAGCAGACAGCCTGGACAGAGGAAGAAAAGAGAGCCATGGCCAAAGACACAAGCTTATCGTACATCTTCGCCAAGAGGCCGACGGGCCAGATCGTGCCGGGCGAGACCTTCCGCGCAGAGACCACGCCGGCGCCGACCGAGGCAGATCTGCAGGAGGGCGATGTCTTGCTAGAGACGCACTACATCAGCCTCGACCCCTCAATGAGAGTATGGCTGAAAGGTAAGTCGAACCGCAACGTTCTGGGCTAGACTTGGACTGGGACTGGACAGGACACTGCTGACCTTCGACGACGACGACGACGACCAGACAAGCCTGGCTACCTGCCGCCCCTGAAGATCGGCGAGACCATGCGGAGCGTTGGCGCCGGCGTCGTCCTGGCGTCCAAGAACCCGATGTTCAAGGTCGGCGACTGGGCGACGGGGTTCACGGGCTGGCGGGAGATTGTGAAGCTCGGCCCGCGGGAGGCCATGCCCGCGGCACGGCTGCCGGGCGTGGAGATGCCTGACCTGCTTGGTGCCATTGGGCTGACGGGCATGACGGCGTACCTGGGCCTGGAGAAGATCGGTCTGCCCCAGCCTGGGGAGCTGGTGGTCGTGTCTGGAGCGGCGGGCGCGACGGGCTCGATTGTGGGACAGATCTGCAAGCTCAAGGGCTGCCGCGTGGTCGGCATCGCGGGCAGCAAGGATAAATGTGCCTGGCTGAGGGAGCTCGGCTACGACGTGGCGCTCAACTACAAGGACTCGGATTTCCGTGAGCAGTTCATCGAGGCAACCAAGGTAGGAAGGAAGATCTCGACTCTTTTTTTCCTTCTGCCGAGCCCTGTGTTTGTGTGGCTGGCGTGGCGCTGACTGAATTTCGCAGGATAAAATCGACATGTACTGGGACAATGGTGGGTTGTAGCACGCAAATCTCATGGGAAATGGCTGATGAGGCTAACTTGGTTTGCAGTTGGTGGTGACATACTTGATCTTGCCTTGGGACAGGCCAAGCTTCGCGGCCGTATCGTGGCGTGTGGAAGTGAGTAGCGAGGAACATTCGGGAGGAACTGTGAGATCACTAACACGTTCGAAAAATAGGTATCAGCGCTTACAACTCGGATGGAGAAACGGCAAAGCAGTCCTTCAGAGTGAGACCAATCTCTTGAAAACGAGTGAGTGCATGCGCCAGAGTGCTGACCGGCGGATATAGAACCTTGGGGTGATCACGACCTACCGGCTGCGGTGAGACATGCATTTCCTGCTTCAGCGTTGAGCTACTTGAGACTGACAGTGGATAATAGCATGGAGGGCTTCATCATCATGGACTATGCAGCAGAGTGGCCAGCAGCGGCCAAGCAGCTGGCTTTGTGGGTGTCCGAGGGGAAGATCAAGTCCAAGAACACCATCATCAAGGGAGGCCTGCAGCAGGCAGAGTCTGCTTTAGTTGATCTCTTCAAGGGTGTCAACACAGGTATGAGGAACTTCCATGTTTTCCCTTTCCCAACTGTTTCTTCAGTGTATAGAGAAGCCTGACATGATCCTAGGCAAACTCGTGGTCGAGGTCAAGGAGCTCAAGGCCTAAGGGCGATCCCCGACTATAGACAACAGCAAGCCGCGCAAAACATGTCATGACATGTCCTCTGGCACGAGAGATAAGGTTGGAACGAGCTCAAGACTGGAACCGTAGGCAAGAGGGTATACATTCTGATGGCCCCGAATTCATAGGCCGTGGGACGCTTTTTCGTGCGCGATGATTGCGCCAGATAGACAGTCACATACACGCAGACGCGGTGGGCCAATGGTACATAGACACTTGAATGAACATGGAAATGACAGCCAATGCACCTTTCGATGGATTGACCATGATAAATGTCATCAATTGATGCTGTGATTGGGTTGTCGGCAGGTGGAAACCCCGCAGTAGAACGGTGGCGGGTGCGTACTGTAGCTATCCAGTTCCCTACAGACCCCACTTCACATAGACCCTGCTTGATACAGACCCCTCTTCCCCCAACCCCACTCAGGGGGTCTTGTCTCAACTATTCTCGCGTCGCATGAATCTTAATTTTCCGACGACGCGCCGCGTCTTGCTTAGCACATACGTGATGGCCAGCCAATTTGCGAGCGCCTGCATGTGATGTTTGCCAGCCGACCACGCCAGGCAGGGATTCGCGGCTTGCATTCATGCGACCCGAAAATGACTCTGAGTTGATCCTCAATCTGTTATTGCCCTGAACTAAGTTTCGAATGCCGCCTCTGCACAGTCGTCGCTCGCTTGCCTCCATTTTTACAGATCGCTTGGAGCGAAGACACTGGTCACGCAGTCCAAGTCAGAGTTCGTGGTCCCACATAATTTATGACAACGGAACGCAACGGTAAATAAACAGACCTATGTTCAAGATGTCACGGCTTGTACTGGGAAGACACATGCTGTCCAGATGCGGAAGCAGGTGGATGATGGCCGGCCCCGCCGTGGCTCCCATGGGGACTCCCACTGCTGGTCCTCTCTACCAGGTCATACGACAGGTCTCTAGTACACGGCCGAAAAAGGCGCAGGCCACGAAGGAAGCCACGAAAGAGACAAGCGTGCCGCTGTCCAAGGCAAAAGCTCCTGCAGCCAAGACCGGGACGAAGACGAGGAAAGCGTCCACGAAAGCGACCGAGCTGGACGTGGAGGCGCCAAAGACGGTCAAGAAGGTGCGCGCAGCGAAGGCCAAACCGACCACCAATACTGGCACGGAAGTAAACCCACCAGCGAAGGGAAAGAAGACGGTGGCCGCCAAGAGTACTACAGGTGCTGCAGCCAAAGCCAACATGGTCGCTGCCGCTCCAGAACCGACAGTCCAAAAGAAAGCAGAGGCAGCGGCTTCAACGCCTCCACAACAACAACAACAACAACGAGACAACGCGCCCAGCTCGATACGTTTCGCTGCGCCACAGCAAAGCTCAGCGTCGAGCTCATCAACAGCTGCTGCACCACCTGCCTCCAATCCGACACCTTCGCCGACCCCAACACCCAGCCCAGTTCCTCCTCGCTCGCCAGGCAACTTGGGCCGCAAGGTGGACACCAACAGCCGTGAATACAAGCAAGCTGCGCGGAAATGGACGGCCACAATGATAGCGTTGCCCATCTTGCTGGTCACGTCCTACTTTCTCTTTGAAAGATGTGAGTGTCACCTTCGCGCTGGCGCACGCTACGTTCTGAATTTTGTAGACCAATTGCTAACTCAGTCTTTCCTGCAGTGGCCTTGGGCAATTCCTCCAGCCTCGAAGAGATTCGAGGACGGATTCGAGGCAGGACTTCGGGCGAAACGAAGACGAATGACGCATCATAAGGGATGAGGTTACGAAATATCAGACTCGACTTTTTTAATCTACACTCAAACCACATGACCTACCATGCATCTATCGGGCAGCGCGGTGTTTGCGGCTTTCGTACTGCCTTGAGGCTGGAATCATCCAATGACCATGCCCAACGAGCGTGTAGACCCCAACGGCCCGTGGAATGTACCACTCAGTGACGCAATCTACCCGATCGTCGCCCCCGAGAGGACGATCCAGCCACCAAACATATCCTGCATGGCCCAGAAAGTAGACGATAGCGACCACACAGCGGCCTTACTTTGACGCAAGCTGAAATGTTTGCCCAGTCAAGCGGACTCTATAATTACAACGGCGACCATTTGAATAGGCACGCAGCCTCGACCATTCGCTCAGTAGTGGGCCGCACACACTCATCTGGCTTTGTTTCCTCATCAGGAAAATCTGATAGCATCCTTAAAGACATGTTCATTAGTTTGATGGCTCATTTCGTCGGCAGGAATGCACCTCTCATGACAAAACTTTCGTCCTACACTTGCGCCGGCTTATTACCACACACTACTATTGTGTAAAGTCGGCACCGCGTCGGCCAAAACTTGAGCCCCCTTGTGCACTTGAGATCCACCACTTGTCCCTGAAAGGAAGACAGACAGGGGCCGTCGTCGGATAATCGGCACACTGTCGGCGAACGTCATCTACAGACCGCAACAAGAGACAGAAAGACCAACGGAGTTTTTACAACTGGATGGTGATTGGTGACCATTTTCTTTGCAGGGCGAGTATTTAATACTGCCCGTTTGAGGCCTTCTGCCCCCAGGTCCCTCCTGGTTGTACTGGCGCCATCGGTCCTCATTCTTTCCCGCAAAGGTTTGCCTTCTCGTCTTGTTCGACATACGGAATTGATAAGCATGGAGAAGACGGATCCAGAACAGCGGGTGGCTGCCGGAACGCAGAGTGTTCTGGGACGGGCATCTAGCGAGAGATCAAGCGAAGAGCTCCCGACCAACGCTGACGATCTTGCTGCTGATGTACTTGAAAATAGGGAGATGCCAGACAATGAGGACGGCGACGGCGACGGCAATGGATTGGCGACTGCCAGGATCTCGAGTCACAAAGGCCCTCCAGAAGAAGCTGGAGAGTTGGGCCGGCCAGCGACGAACCAGGAAGCTGTCTATTCTGTCATCCCGAAGGCGCAAAAGGTCCAAATCATCATGTTGGTGGCCTTCTCCGGCTTGCTTTCGCCTCTCACCGGCTCTATCTACTTACCTGCCCTCAACAAAATTGCCGAGGACCTAAACGTCAAGACATCACTCGTCAATCTCAGTATCACCACGTACCAGATTGTGCAGGGAATCGCACCGTCGTTTATCGGCACGCTTTCCGACGTCAAGGGCCGCCGCCCTGCATATGTGGTCACCTTCTCGATATATCTCGTTGCCAACCTCGCCCTCGCCCTACAGAACAGCTATCCTGCGCTCATGGTACTGCGCTGCTTGCAGTCTGCAGGTAGCTCGGCCACCATAGCTCTGGGCTCAGCAACAGTGTCAGATTTGGTCACGAGGGCGGAGAGGGGATCATGGCTCGGCTACACTACCCTAGGGATCTCACTTGGCCCTGCGCTCGGCCCGGTCATTGGCGGGCTGCTGAGCGAATATTTGGACTGGCACTCGATCTTTTGGTTCCTGCTCATCTTGAGCGCCATCGTCACGATCCTGATGATTGTCATCCTCCCGGAGACAGGTCGGGCTGTCGTAGGCAACAACACTGTGCAGCCGCCCAAATGGAATCTTAGCGTGCTGCAATGGTGGCGGCTCAGGCATGGCAAGCCACTCAACGGCGGCGAGGTCTACGTAGAGGACAGATCTACAATCATGAAGCCGAGGAAAAGACCCAGCCCGCTGTCGTCACTGCTCATTCTCACCGAGCGAGAGGGTGGCATCACTCTGGGATTTGGCGCCATCTTCTTTGCCGGGTACTTTATGGTGCTGACGACATTGTCTGAGCAACTGACTGCCCGCTTCGGGTTCTCATCGGCCATCACCGGTCTGTGCTATCTCCCCCTCGGCACAGGATCCCTCTTGTCTCGATTCCTGGCGGGACGACTATTTGATTACAATTTTCGACGGCACGCACGGCGCCTGGGCCTATCACTTGATCTGTCACGGCAGCAAAAGATCGAAATCTTCCCAATCGAGAAGATCAGGCTCGAGGTCTGCATACCCTTGGTCTACATCTCCTGTGGCACCGTGATGGCCTATGCCTGGACCATGGAGTCCAAATCCAGCCTTGCCGGGATCGAGGTGTCTCTCTTCTTTCTAGGCCTCTTCTTCAGCGGAGCACAGCAGGGCTTCAACACCCTGGTCGTGGATACGCACGCAGATATTCCAGCTACAGCAACGGCGGCCAACAACCTGTTCCGATGTATGTTGAGTGCAGGGGCTGTGGCCGTGGCTCCATTCATGATTGAGAAGATTGGAATCGGCTTCACTGGTGTCTTTATCAGCGGTGCCTGGTTCTGCTTCAGCCCACTACTCTGGCTCGTCCTGCTCAGGGGGAAGAAATGGAGAGAGGAGAAAAGGGTGAGGCAAGAGAAGAAGGACGCAGAAAGAGAGAAAGCAGCAAAACAATCAGTATAAAGTGGTTATGGTGATAGATCAGACCGTGGAAGAAGCATTCTTGCTGTGGTTCGAATCGATACTTGAAATGAGAAGATTTCATCACTCGAACTAGGCCAGCCCTAGATGTCCTGTTCACCACATCGTCCCTTTGGAATTAGAATTCCTACCTCTAGCTAAGAGAAACGGACCCATTTGCTGTTAGCAATGGCGTGTATGAGAAGGAAAAGTCCTCCTAGTCAGGCCAGCCCTAGCAAATTCCCCTTGGATGCACTATATATCCTAGTGGTCGCACTTGTTCAAACGACATCTCTTTTACAGCCTATCATGACCATAGTGCCAACGTTGAATTTCACATGCACCATTCCCTTGCTTGCAAGTTCATGGTGACTGGAGCTTGCTTCTTAAGCAGAGGGAAACCCCGCCTTTAAACCACCAACCTCTCAAGTTTCTTTCCTTCCAATACAAACTTCGAGAGTCTTGCATAATTTCATGGCTTGGACATTTGTTGATAACACAGCTCCGCTAACCATCTCACCAACGATGCCAAGGAGAAAACAAAGAATGGCTCGAAGTATGCGAACCATGCTCCTTGACTACACATACAAGCCTTAGCTAACTACTGAAGACATCGTGATTGATTACAAAACTGACCTTTTAGACCCGTGGCCAGTTATTTGTTCCGAGTCGACCACCAGCAGCGGCCTCATCACGCCCCTCTCCACCGAGGATGAGAAGCTGATAAACCATGACCCTCCGACCGCTGCTGGGCCCGAGGCCCACGGGTATCAAGCTGCTGTCCCTGAGCCCGGCAAGACCTACAAGATCCACCACCACCACACGAACGAGCTGATCACGCTCGACGAGGGAGAAGTCAAGCTTGCGTTGGAGGAGAGAACGGAGCAGGCGGGCGGGTGGCTATGGGTCTGCGAGGAGAACATGGAGGGGTGGCTTGGGTTCCGGAATCGCGTGTCGGGGGATTACCTGGGCTGCGACCAGAAGGACCACTGGTTCCGGCACACTACGATCGTCGCTCATGATCGGGCGCATCAGTCCTTGTGTGTGCGGCCGGACGCGCGTGGGGGGTACCTGATTCTTGTGAAGTATCATGAAGGGGACGGGTTGCGGAAGATAGCACGGAGCCCAGATGGAAAGGGTCTGGTTGGGAGTCGGATCATTAGGGACCAGTGGGAATTTGAAGAGGTGTAGCCGTCAGTGGTACATCATGTGTCTTGCTATGTTTTGAGTATATTGCAGATGAACAATATCAACTGTTTGTCGTGGCAGTGTTTCGAAGTACTTATTGAGGGGCATGTTTACGCATATCTATTGCTACTTGCACGGAATCTTGGAAAATCCTGCGACTCATGATGATGAGCTTGTTGTTCTGCTCTCCTGGGGCAAGAGAGGATCATTACAACTTCTTACAAGTAAGCTATTACTACGCCTTGGCTAGCAACGCCAAGCTGCTCTGAAGGCTAGAAATACATGCTCCACCAGCATATGCGACATGCTCTTCACATGTAAAATCAGTACAGTGCCAAGCCTCTAGAAATGAAGCGGTCAGCTGACACACATCCTACAAGTCCATCAACTAACACAAAGGCAGCAGGTCATTTCGTTATTGTTTTTTTTAGTCCAATTGTATTTATACGTCTTGATTAATTAACCCTTATCTTGGGAGGCTGGACGACAGAGTATCGACATGGGGTTTTATGTACAACAACATGCGATTATCGGGGCTAGGCCGTGGGGGCCCGGACCTTCATCACAGGCACGCCTCGGGTTCCCTTCCAGGCTTGCAGGCCCCTGTTCTTCTTCATCCCGGCGGCCCTCTTCACCTTGACGGCCTCGGGGGCACCTGCGTCCCGCTTCTCGAGATCGCCCGTCTCCCCGTCAGGCAGGACGGCCTCGCCGTCCGTGATGCTTCCAGGGCCAAAGTCCGGGTCGCCGCCGAGGGAGCCAAAGACGTCGCCGATGTAGTTGGAGGGCTCGACGCCGTTCTTGAAGGTGCAGTTCCAGTCGTCCAGGATGCCCCTGACGATCTCGACACCGGCGTTGTAGATGTTCTCGATGGCAATCTCGAAGCCGTTCTGGTCCATGATGAGCAGGTGGTCGTAGGCCGAGACGCCTGGGGGCGGGCGGTCGAAGTCGGAGCCGGTGCGCATGAGGATGATGCGGGCAAAGTCGACCAGGCCCTCGATGGCCATGCGCACCATGACCTCGAGGGTGGCGTTGTCCTCCTGGGCGGTCATGCAGTAGTTGCCGGAGCCGTTGGTCCACAGCGTGGTGGTGTTGTCGAAGGCGCCCGAGAGCAGGTTGCCGGAGTAGTAGACATCGCTGGTGGCGGTGTCGCAGAGCACCACGCTGGGCGGCGAGGCGCCGGCGGTGAAGTTCTCGGTGCTGGCGGCGTAGCGCTCCCGATAGGCCGCGGCGACGGTGTTGTCGGTCAGGTTGGCCTCGGAGGCGTACCCGTAGGCAATCTGCCGCAGGTCCTCGTTCAGCTCAAACACCTCGGAGCCGTACCACTCCCCTGGGAAGGTGTTGGGCAGGTACGTGTCGAAGCCAAAGTAGCCCGTGGTGAAGTTCTCGGGCATCTCCCGCGCGTCAAACTCGTACTGGAGAGCGACCTGCACGGCGTACCGCGACAGGGCCACGCCGCCGAGGGTGCTCCACTTCGGGCTCACACCTGCGATACCTGCGATCATGAAGTACGTCGACGTCAGGTCGAACTTGCCGGACAGCACAACCGAGGTGATGGTGGTGGCGGCGTTGATCTCGGACTCGCCGGTCGTGACCTGGCAGATCTCGTAGTCGGCTGTGCAGTGGACATGAGGGAACAGCATAGACAGGCCCGGGGCTGAGATGTTGACGGCCAGGAGATCACCTAGGCCGCTGCTGGGCAGGTTCTCATACCAGATGTCTGCCTCAGGGCTGAACTATATTCATTGTATGAGACATTAGCGCCAGATTCTCCCCTCAAGAGACTACTTATGCAGTATTTTTTTTTTTTTTTTCATTTGCTGGCAGCAGACTTAATGGAACATCAAACTTACCATGCTGATGATGAAGACCTTGGGAGCAATCTTCTGGTTGCGAACCACTTTAGGGCTTTTGGGGGTCTGCACTGTGGCAGCGCCGGCCATCTGGCCAACGGCCAGCAGTGCTGAAGCCGCTATAGACAGGAAACGCATTATTGATTCCCGGGTATAACGCTGTCTGGAAACGAGGAAGACGACTCCGACCCGCTGAACTCTCAAGTTCTCAACAGCTAAGGAGGAAACAAGCTGCGGTGGGCTGAGGGACAACAAAAGGTTAGAAGAAGAGAAGTCATATTTCACCCTCGGAACAAGGACGACCTATATAGTCCATAGTATATATATATGTGTGTGTACACAAGAGAGGACGGCCCATTGAGCACAAAAAACCACCTGCGTAGGATTCGTGGGGCTAGCGGGTGGGTGGCGGGCTGACTTGGACATGGGGGACGAAGTTGACGAGGCCAAGTGATAGACGATAGGGACGCGCCGTATTGGCGGAGACCGCCGTGATGGAGTCCACTTGGACTGCAGGAACATGCAAGATATCGGGCCCACCCTCTGGGGGCGGGATGGATGCTGTCAGCAGTGGGAAAAGCAGGGCCAAGAACAAACTAGAGCTCGGAGGAAGCTTGAGAAGGAGAAGACTACTCAGGGCGGACACAAGGCCCCCAGCCTTTTTGCCTTGATAGCGTGCAATCAACTGGGCTGGTTGCAGGGACAAGAAAAAGTTAATGACGAAGACTGGGACGGAGACGGCAAACCGAGGTCCTCAAAATGAGAGATAACGTCCAACTCGGCAGCGTCGCCCCTTACATGCGCTAGCTATAAGGCTCGTCTAGAATTCGGGAGGAACGGAAGCAGGGCGGCCAGAAGATAAGGAGAGTGAAGAGGGAAATGGACAAAAAAGAAGAGAGATAAAAAAGAAACAAGGCCATACCATAATTGGTGAGAATAAAATATATTGGTCAGCGCAGTTGGCCAAAAGTCAAAGAGATGACGTTGGGTGGGAACAGGCTGCACGCCTCAATCCACCGCCTTCGATTCGAGATCCTACAGTCACTATATGGATGGACTCGACAGAGTTCCATCGTGGCACCTCATCTTATACCTATTGCGTCTGTTGACTCAGTTTGATACTCACAGTTCGAGACTTTTTTCCTTTTTTTTCCTTTCTTCTTTACTCTCCTCTCTTCTTATTTCCCCCAATCCAAAATCCCGAGCGCAGGTTTACGCTCAGCCATCTCACCAGCAACTTGGCAACAAGAACTATGATTAGGCCTGCCACACTTACCTGTAGTGTACCTTTGTTGGGAAGGTCCCTGTCGTCGATCCGCACTATAACCGGCACGGCAATTAATTAAAGGAAAAAGCAAGGGCTCTTGATAAGAAAATTACTCACCGAGATTTCGGCTTCAACAACAACAACAACAAGCCTTCCATCCTCTTGTAGAGCTGACCAGCAGGCGGGGGAAAAAAGTTGTCCTGCCAACTTTGTTACCACCCAATAGCCCTACACCCTTCCAAGCTGTTCTTAGGAGGGTATGCAGGTGAGCGGCGATGTTACTTTTCGAACTTTTCGAACATGCGAATCCTACCCGCAGGGCTGCAGATCTCCCCCCCCCCCCCGGGAATGAAATGGGATTCCATGATCTTTGCATATCTACTATGGTTTTCCCCACACACAGAAGCATATGCAAGGTACAGTTTCTCCACCTGCGCGCAAATCCCTCGTCACGCATGAGCTCGCACATCTGAACCCCGATCGACTTTGTAGAAGAAGGGAGTTGTGTCGTTTGTCTCATGTGTCTTGAAGGTTTGACGAAGGTAATGGGCTGTTTTTCTTCCTTCGAAAAGAAAAGAGAACCAGCTGACAAGAAGGGTTGAGATCGGCTACAGCATAATGTGTGAGGATCCTCGCACAACATTGCCGCCGTGTCAGCACGCCGAAATCTCGGATCATGAGCTGATAGGCCCGAGGTGAGAATTGACAGCTTCACGCTGTTGCGACAGTCTCGGGAACAGACCCGCCATGTCTTGAATCTATTGACGGTCTGCAAGCCACATGCAACACGCCAGTCTGTTCAGGGTATTGTATATCGAGAAAAGGGTCTTTTTGTGTAAGCCCGACATTTCGAGAAGAAGAAGGATATGACGCATAGTTGTACGTCACTATCTGGGGTGTCTTATCATTTGCAAGGGAGGCCGGCCAGGTCGTCCATCTACCAACAATTGTGCCTCTGCTGTATCTGATTTTCGACCTCCAACAACGATGAGTCCGAACGCATTGAGACTTGCCATTGACAATAGTATGTACCCAGCTGATCTGATTCAGAACCATCCCAAGCGTGGTTGGACGAAATACCCACCCTCACTCATTATACGGCTGGACCTGCCCCTATTTTCACTCGGTACGACCTGAACGGGCCCTTCCTGGCGTCCACATTGTTGTACTGTCTCGCAGGGGCCAGACTCAATTGGTTGGTGCAGAAATACAAATACCCATCCAAGATGGCCGCACTGTCCGCATGCTGAATGAGGCCGCTCCTTACCAGCGTCTTGACATAATAGTTCTTCGCCGCCACTGGTCCCAATCCTCCAGGGGCAACACCGTTCACCTCTTCCGTGACTCTCGCCTGCTCCGTCTGCACATAGAAGATGGCATTCTGCTCGCTCGCCAGCATGAACACCCGGCCCTGGTCGTCAGCCGTGAATCCAGCCTGTTCCGAGCCGAGCTCGCCCGGGTCCTGCACGGCCGCCAGCACCTCGGCGTCGGTGGCGCTGAAGTCCTGCAGGATGGCCTGGGCGACGTAGTAGAAGCGCCGGGACGCCAGGTTGCCCCAGTAAACGTTGCCGCTCTGGAGCGCGATGCCGTCCGAGGCCGTGTTGCAGAAGCTCTTGATCGTCCCGTTCCAGCAGTAGATCGGCTGGCCGTCGTAGACGCCCACGAAGGTCGGGTCCGCCATCACCACGTGCGTGCCGTTGAGCCGCTTCACGACGCCGCCCGTCGCGAGGTCCACGGCCACCACACCGCCTCCGGGAGACTCGTCGGTCAAAAAGGCAAAGCCGCCAGTGCCGGCTGTGTTGTTGATGCGCACGTCGTTCAGGTTCGTCTTGTTGAACAGGATGCCGTCGGGGAACACATATGTGCTGATCAGCGCCCGCGTGCTCATGTTGAACGACATGATCTTGGCGCCGCCGCCCGAGACGGCCTGGCCGCTGGACCCGTATGCGATGCCGCTGTCGACGATCCACATCTGGCCTAGCGAGTCCAGCACGACGTTCTGGACGTTGATGAAGCAGGTGGAAGGGTCCTGCCCGTCTGCACACCGCTGGATCTCGGCGGAGGGCCAGGGCTCCTCGTCTTCGAAGCTGGTGCAGATGACCACGTTGTTGGTGGAGTTTTCGGCATTGCGAGGGTATGTGAGATACACGTTCAGGTCGTGGTCCACCGCCAGGCCGGTCGGTGCGTCGGTGCTCTGGTGGACGGCCTCCAGCGGGTCGCCGATGATGGTGAAGTCTTGCGGGCAGACGCCATTCGTGGAGTTCGAGCTCGACAGGGCTGGGCTTGGACAGGTGGTGGGGAAGACGGCGCCTGTCGTAGTAACAAGACTGACGAGGGCGACGAGCGTGGGCAACATTTTGATTACTTGTCCAACTGCGTGGATTGATGCTTTTGTTCTGCGCCCCAGACCACCTTCTTTTGTGAGTCTCTTGTCAGAATGATGGCACACTTGACAAGAATGCTACCAGTACACTGTCATAGGTAGGTTGGAATTCATAGGATCATCTATTCAGATCATGGTATATATAAAAATAAAAAAATAAGAGTCACCTGCATCATTATCCCGCTCTAAGTACAAAAGTAACTTCAACACCCATAGCCTAGCTGATTTCCCCCCGCACTTTAGTATGATGTCAAGCATTCGAACGTCGTACCGGCAGTTCACCCAGGACTACAGATATTTCGGACAGGTTCCTGGTGAAGATGATTTTTCCGGGTTTTCATGCTGGACTGCACCTTAAAGGTACCGAAAGTATCCCCGCAGTTCCTTTCGTAACCTAGATCCACAAACATCCAACTGCAACATTAAATGCAGGTCGGTATTTTCGATTTTTGGGATCACCGGAGATACCCAGACCACCCTTCACAAGGTCTATTGAAATTGACCAAGGAAAGCAGGTATGAGACCAAGTGGAATATTGGATCACAAGCATTGAATGAAGTCTTGCAGATGGTTCAACACCTGCATTCAACATCAAGATGCGTACGCTGGTCTGGAGATGAGACTTTGAAGATTCTTGAGTGAGAATTGACTAAAATATGCCCACTGCATGAAACATCATAGTTGCAAATAGTAAGACTTTGCCTTGTTGGACGAGTTCTCCCTCCATAGATACTTAAGTACTGAAGTACTTGCTTTAGGAAGTAAATGACAAACTTGAATATAAATCATGTTCAGAAACCCTCAACATGGTGATCCAATGGATAGTTGATCTATAAGAAACGAAAATTCTATTTCTAGACTACAAATGATCCGATAGATGCAAGATACATGAGGGGGTGTAAAGGTTGATTTGCGACGTATCGCCGAAAAGAAAATCAAGTGCTGGGCTCGGACCGCGCCTTATTCGCGTCTCCCCTGTTCCATTTACCCCAACGCGCAGGCAGCAAACCACGCGCAGCCCATGTCAGGCGCCGCCGCTTCTCAGTCCACCTCAACGACCAGCTTCGGATACTTCCATCAAGACTGACTGAGTGGTCAGTACACCCTGCTATATCATTTGATAAAATACTCACGTTGATTCATTTTGAAGCGTCCACACTGTGCCGTGACTGTTAGCTGTGCTATAGTCCCCGATGGCGGTGAACGAACTGGCCCCTCTGCAGCGAGCTCTGACTGGTACTGCGATATGAGCCCGCCGAAGGTCTTTACCCCACGTCGTATCATACCCTGAACATCGCATAGACTGTCCGCTTCGCAATCGAGCCAGAGCTCAGAATGTCCCATGCTGCCATGCCCTTGTCGGCTGCCATTGTTCAACCTGCTGCGGTGGAGCCCTCCATATCGGACAATGTTTCTGCGGACAGAGCCGACGTTGACCGTGCGGCATCTTCCATGGATCTTGAGAGCCATCGACCTGCTTTGATGACCACCGGCAGGCCCGAAGACGATAGTTCTGGTCTGGACAACAAGCATTCCTCTGGGAAAAGAGCTTCGAGCGGCGGCGATATCCCGAGAAAGAGGCAGAAGGTCACACTGCGTGAAGACCATGTCAGCCCAAAGGATGCAGGAGCGCTCATTTCCAGGCCTTCGTACCGCAGCAACAGAGATCACTCGGCTTCGTCTGGATCATTCGAGGTATCTAACCATGTTCCTTATCCTCTCTCCTTTTTTCCTTTTTTTTTTTTTGTTTTTTTGTTGTGTGTATGTGTGTAGGTGGAAACTGCACATATCACGACTTGTTCATTCACTGACTCCAGTCCTTGTCACACAGCCTCTTCGGAAGCACACCGATAATGCAACTCGGCTCTGGACCGAGCATCTACAGGAACCCAGGACCATAAGTAAAAGTGATAGTCGAACAACGACAGGTCTCGTATCAGCTGCAGAACGCAGCAACAATCTGGACAACTTGACAACTACAAGTTCCTTCCATGAAGAGCCATACCTTCGGAAAGCCGGTGAGGAAGGGAAACTTCGAGATCAAATCGAGAAAGTGAGTTCTTTCAACCTGTCAAAATAGAAACAAAAAGAAGGCCCACGCTTGTTTACCTGCTAATGCCAACGATGCGATCGATGTAGGTCTTCAATCACTACAAAGTCCACGATCAAAGTACAATGAGCCCCAATCTGTTCACTTCGTCAAAGCCAGGGGAAATGTCCCAGAACAGCGGCGAGTCGCGTGATTCTCGGGGTCACACCACACGACAGATGAATACCGCGAGCCCTTGGGAAAACAACCTGGACGATGCATTGGTCCAGCAACGGCTCATGCGGACACGAAACTCACAGCCAGACAGTTTTTCTCAGAATTTAGACGGGGAACCATACCAGGTGGAAGGTGAGGTGATGCTCTAATACAGTTCCCTGAGACTCCATCTTGTGTCTTTTGTTTGATCCTCCTTGTCCTTGGTGTGCTGACCAGTATACGAGATGTGGTGGGCGGACTCATGCTCCCTGCAAACTACGAAGCGACGAAAGCTGCAGGCACGGGCATGCCTTGGATCTGTCCCATTCGATCCTGCCGAGTTCAGTTCAAGAGAATGACCACTCTGGGCAGGCATTGGAAGGTTTGTCACAATCATCCATTTTCGCAGCAGCGTATCATTCCGCTGACCGTGTAGCAGAAGAGACACCGAAAATGCCTCCTGAATGACAACAACGATGGAACATTTTCTATCAAAGGACAGTACCGCCCGAAAAGAGTGAAAAAGGCAAATGCCATCGTCGTTAGTCAGGAATCATTGGCTCCATCCGAGGCCCGAATAGCTCCTCCTCTTGAGCCATCTCGAGACTTGCAGCCCAAGGTGGCTAATCCACAATCGGATGTTTGTGCTCCGAGAGAAGTTGGATTTGGTAAAGGGCCTGCTACTGAAGCACCATCAAGATCATCCAGGGCGGCAGATGCCGAACCTGTTGCCAACGTCAGACCGAGGGATGTCATAATCTCTGATGATTTAGAGATGGCTACGAACCTTCGAGCATATAATACATGGCCAGGTGCGACATAAGTTACCACTTATTAATCATTTCACCTCCTCCGCGGGCCGTCGTTTTGGCTAACCATTCAATCTGGCAGACCACGCAGGAAATTTGGTCAAGACTGCTGGAGCGCTTCTTCCTGCCAACTACAGACCCTTTGTGTATCCTGGTTTTGAATGGATCTGTCCAGTGCGATCCTGTAGGAGCGTGATGATGTCTATCGATGCCCTCTCCAACCATTTTGAGGCAAGTCACTTTTTGGTGCTTCATTATATTCGTTCATCCCCTCCTTGGCAATTGGTTCTGTATGTGCCTGTGAGTATTAACGTCAACTAGCGTAAACATTCATTTGCCCTGTTTAACGACAATAGGGATGGCACATTCACTCAGCTCGGACATCACACTGGAGATCGCGCACCCATTATCAAATCCAAAAGTCCAATCGATCCAACCACTCCGATGAAGGGGCCAAGTGTCGAGTCTAGAGACATCGGGCTGCAATATGACTTTGCCGCAAGTCGAACGTTATGGAAGACAGATCAACTCGAGCAGTTGCGCCTGAAGACACCTCCAGAGAAGGTGAGAACGGTCGACGAAGTCATGGCCGAAAGAGATAATACGGACGCCCTGAAGATCGTAGGAAACGCACCGCAATCTGCCCATCCGTCGCTGCCTTCCACTCCCACTCTTGAATCATCTCTGTCGGACTCCGAGAGTTCTTCCAAGGCCGCTTCGGAACATATGGACGGTTCGGAGAAGGTAGATGACGAAGAAGCCATCGATGGAGCAAAAGCAATACACGAGGGAGGAGCTCTCAACCCTACCGAACAAGAGGGGAAGACTTCAGATATGATCACTACAGCAGCGAAAGAGAACTGGGCGACGATTGAGTCTCTCTTCACCCGACAGAAATTTACGCCACCCCAGTCAGACCTGATGCGAAAACTTCTATCTCTTCCCCGCGCTAGAGAGCTCGAATTGCCCACAAGCCAGATGTTTTCCGTGCTCTGGCCCAAGGACGTGTCTCTCCTCATCGTACAGCTTGTTGGCGAGGAATCGCCGGTACCGTGCAACAGATGTGCCAAGGGCCTAGGGATTTTCAAAGGCTGCGTCATGTTGAGCAAAAATGTAGCCCAAGCTCTCCAGCAGGGCAGGTGTACATGCGTCAACTGTGGATGGAAAAGTGCGAATCTTCTCGTGTGTGACCTCCGGCTGAAGTTGCGAGAGCGCGAGCAAGCGGCAGACGAGCAGACTTCCTTGCCGGTTCCAGACTCGCAGCCTTCTTCACCGATTGGAGAAGAGGATGGTCAGCTCGACGTCGTGGAGAATAACTCAGAAGACCGCCTTCATCCCTTGCGTGCACGTCGATCTGAACGGCTTCTGACCGAGAAGTCAACGAAAAACGATGAGAAGTCGAATTCACAGCCTGCATCTCATGTTGATGTCCCGCCTGTGGCAGCCACAACCCAGGCACGCACAGTCGCCTCGAAGGAAAACAATGTTGGGGTGCAGGAAACTGAAGTGGAAGCTTCAGCAGCTGCGTCTGGGAGGATCAACGGGTCCAGATCCGTACAGGTCGATGAGCGCTTCACCTTCGGGACCCATATCATATCACCAAGCGCATCTCTTCGATTAGATGTGGATCCTCCAAGCCTTCGGACATGCACTCTAGCCGTAGGAAAGTTGACTGTCAAGGTGCAAGGGGAGCCGGCCTTCCGGATAGGAAGCCAGGGCATGTTCAAGATCATGCATGGAGGAAGTGGGGAGGTTGTCAACACATTTGGCATGGATGCCATATTGCATCTATATACTATGAGGTAGGACAGATAAGCAGGATGTATGATAATCCCTCTTCAATGGAAAACAACATTGTTTGCTATATCATGTTCAAGAATATCCAGAGACACAGAAATGAGATATTGGACATGTAAGTGGCTCAGATTGGTCTCTGTGCAGCATGGTCTTACAATCTAATAGCATTGACAGGTCTGTATAATCTTCACGGCTCAAGCCCCAGTGATTGATCCGTGCCTTTCTTTGTCATGAGTATGGGAAGTCGTGGCTAAGCTCCCCATTCATTGATCCACCAATGCATGGCATCGGTCAGCTGCTGTAGACAGCCGCAGCGAGCTCACTACATCATCCTGTTGTCGACAAAGTCACCCAACAAAACAACCCAAACCGGTATGGTGCAGTGGTGAGTGTTCACGGCGTTTTCTGTCGACATAATCCATCACCTCTGAGCTAACGTATCAAAATCAGGTTTAGCATATTGGATTTTCAGGGCTGCGAAAACTTCCAAAGACCGGAGTTCGAACCTCCGTGCCGGTGACATCTTTTTTTCCTTCTTTTCTTCTTTTTGCATCTTTTCTGTCTTGAACTCTGAAGTTTGCGAGCTGACTTTGTGACTGCGTACTTTGAAGCACTTGTATGGAACCTGACAGAGCATAGTTTTGAACATCCTGCTCACTTGATTCATCCAGAACCTTCCCAAGCCACTGGACAATCAAGAGCTGCATATGTCCTTCTCGTATGCAGCATAATTGACCAGAGAATTCTCTTCAGGTGTTGGTAGCCTCAATTCTGAGCCCCTTTGTATACATTCTCTCAGTACAATTGTATAGAGAGGTGTTAATATTGTTAAACTCTAGTAGTTAATGGCTGGCTCAGGCAAAGGGCTGACCACAAGATCGTAACAGCAAAATCGCGAACCACGATTTGGGCAAGCATGAGAGCTCTGCCTACTCAAGTAGACACCGACAATCCCTCTACGACAAAGGCCACAACGTTTACTACACGCCCATCCTCTCCGTGACAGACTTTAACAAGCACATTCGAATATGCAAAGGGGTCTTCAAACCCGCCGGGGAGTGTCACGCTGCAGCACCATGGGTTCAACTTATACACGGCCTGGGAATCACGCCCGAAAACAACGTTATAATCAAAAGGCCGGCGACTGGAAAGCCGAACCCCAAGATCGTGCTAGAGATTGACGGAGAAGTAATATGCCATGTTGTGAATATGCTAGCAGGGGACGACGCGGAGATGGCTGGCCGGCAAGGCCCATCGGGGTCAGAAAAGTTATACACCACTGCCATTGGGAGGATCACGTACACGGCAGATGACACTGGAACTGCGACTCTTCGGTATCAACCATCCAGCACAAATGAAATCGCCAGACCACACAGCTTCTTTTCCTCGTCTTGGCGATCCGGTCAACCCCGGGATCTGGACATCTTGTTGACGCGGTATGAGCTGGCTCTGGAGCTTGGCACATCTGACGCATCCATGATGTGGCCGATACCATCCACCCACATTTCTAAAAGGCTGGACATGTTTATGGACTTCCGCGAAAAGCTGGCGGAGCCTTCGGCTATACCATTAGACGACAGGCCAGTCTTCATGACACCGAGTTGGCTTCGCGATGCAGAACGCGTCCGCCGCCGAGCAAGCGGTGGTGAGCACGCAGAACAGCTCCTTCAAGATTGCAAATCTTCCGTCCCGACAAATCGATCTATAAGGACAAAGCAGTTGATACCCATGTTTTTTCACGGCTGGATAGAACACCCCAATCCGCTTTACTATTCGCCAGATCGCCGGAGGATACTGGCAAGCAGCAAAAGGGAAGAACGGATGGCTTATAGAATACTGACCAAGACCAATAAGTCCTACGAACGGGTAAAGCCAGGAACATGGCAACACGACCTTTTTCTTTCAGGGCATAAGGCGACCTGGACTTTGGCATCGGGTGCTGGAGTTTACCTTGCCCCACAGGCTGTGTGTAAATTACCTTTGGATCCCTCCAGCGAGTTGTGGCAGATGAGGGCACTCCAGCCAGAGGGGGAATAGCAACCTTGGAAGCATGGGTGGACGCTTTGGGCAAGTTTCGGAAGTGGGTAGTAAGTAGATCCCAGGCCAAGTGAACCAAATTTCTCGCGTGAAAGAAGCCTGCTTCAATTCTTCCTTGAGTGTCTTAAGTGGGCTCGCGATTTGCACACCACAAGAAGACGAAGTTCAAGAGGCGGCCATATGGTGTAAGTCCGGACTAACCCCGACGCTTGGGATGTGTTGATACCGGCATACGACGATCTTCCATGACTTATGTTTCACGCTGCTCGCTTTCTTCTGTGATTCCTAATAGTGCCAATATTATCCGTCTTCTATGGCAACGCGAGCCAAATTCCGATTCGAGACCAATATATAATTCTAGCCGATCACCACCTAATTTTCATAACAGTCCTGCAAACGATCAGTGCCAGACCCGATCACGATAACCACGATCACTACTACCACGACTACTCCCCAAACTATTTACATACTTGTTTTCAATCCACCAATTCTACAACATGGCTACCAGTGCCATAGACTTCCACCCCACCTTCACCACGCCCTCCCGCCCCCTCACCTGGCTTATAACAGGCTGCTCCTCAGGCCTAGGCCTCGCCCTCGCCCGCCAGGTCCAAGCATCCGGCCACAATGTCATAGCCACCTCGCGCAACCCTTCCAGCACGCCCGAGCTCGTAGACGAGATCACCAAGGGCCCATCGGGAAGCAGCCCAGGCAGGTGGATCACACTCGACGTTGACGACCGGAACTCGGGCAAGGTCATCGCGGGCCTCGAGGCCGAGGGCGTGGCGATCGATGTGCTGTGCAATAACGCCGGGTACTCCATCCACCACACGGTGGAGCAGTTCACAGAGGAGGAGATCCGCACGCAGTTCGAGACAGTATTTTTTGGGCCGTACCGGCTTACACGAGCCGTGTTGCCGGGCATGAGGAGGCGGCGCTTTGGGGTGGTGGTGAATATGAGCACTGGTGCCAGTCTCGAAGGGAGGGATAGTATGGGCATATATGCTGCTTCTAAAGCCGCAATGGATGGTTAGTCTCTTCTTTGCCTTGTGGTCCATTCTCTCAGGCGTGAAATGCACAGTATACTTCCGAATGTGGGGCTGACCAAGGAAAAACCAGGCCTCACCAAAGTCCTGGCCAAGGAAGTTGCAGCGTTCAACATACGCACGCACACAATTCTATTGGGTGGTTTCCGCACGGATATGGGAAACAGGGCGCGTAAGGGCAGCGCAACGCTGGCGGAGGATTACAAGGGCAGCCTGGCTGACCAGACTCTCCAATTCATGGCCAGCGGGAAGTACGTCGGCGACGGGGATCCCAAGAAGGCAGCTAAGGCGGTCTACGAGCTGGTCGTGGGCGAAGGCGTGGGTGCCGGGAAAGAAGCTGAGTTGCTCATGCCCCTCGGCCGAGATATGGAGGCAAGGGTCCAGCTGTGTCGGGATCGTCTGGACCATTGCTGGGAGGTATTTGGTGATATTGCGATGAATGTGCGTGCTGAATCATGAGGAGAGCTGGAGGAAGCTCAACCCAGAATTCTTTCATTTGGAACTCTTGGCAAGGCACGTGAAACTTTGTCCTTTCAAGTCCAGAAGCTGGGCAAATGGCTCCTTCCTCCATCATTTTGTCGCTGCCTAATTGACTATCAAGGAAAGAAGGAACCTGCAGGTCCCAACTTGAGCCTTCCGTTCAAGTTGTACAAATAAGTGGACCTTGATCTGAGGAAGTCAAGGACGGCATATTTGTAGTCAACAGTTGCAGTCGCCCGTGATTCCGTACCCATTTGACAGAGATAATAATTATTTTGATGGTCACTGTACTTAATTATTAGGTATTCAAGCCAGTATATTTCGCAAGAAGCTTTCTCGACAGCAAGTCAAGTACAAGTTGGAACTGCAAGTCCATCCAGGCTGTTCAAAGTTCCCTTGTAAGGTTGCGCTGTCCTCCTTGCGTCGACTCAACCCCCAATCGGCGACCGACAAGTAAACGCATTCACCTGCGGGGTCTTGAAGGCCGCAATAAGAGACATGATCGCAGAATAGGCGCCTAGTCCACTGACGGCCAAAGCACCCAGTGCGTAGAGCGTGAGCAAGATACAGAGCCACCAGTACCGGCCCATATACCCCCTGACAATCCTCTTGAGACCGTGGTCCTGGCGGTATACTTCGCCCGTGTGCGGGTCAAACGGTGTCTCTCCTCGCATCGCCTCCCTCTGCACAAAGAAGCCCAGACCAATGAGAGCAGGGAATGTGTAGGTGAACTGCACGAAAAAGAGAGCGGCGGTGAGGCCGATCAAGCCATAGAAATCCGGGATGGCGGCGGAGAGGATGAAGGCGATGGACCAGAAGACGGGCACCACGGCTGCCCAGTACCATTTGCCTCGCTTGGTGGTCAAAGGCGGGAAATCAAAGAACTCAATCAGGACGTTGTTGTAGATGACCTTGATGCCGATGTTGCCGTAGAGGGTCGCGGCGATGATGCCTGTGATGACTGCCAGGACGTTGCAAACCGTCTGCCACGCGTAGGGGGACAGACCCTGGTAGGAGAGCTGTGGGACGACGACGACGTCTAAGTCAGAATTCCTGTATCATTTTACATGACTTACCCCTCATCAGAGATAGAGAGAAAGGGGTACGACGAACCGGATTCGCATATTGTCCTTGGAAGTAGTACTGGTACGACCCGTAGATCATATAGACAGAATAGATGAAGAATTGCGCTCCCCACATGACCTTGAGAAAGTCGCGAGGCCGCTGCAGCTCAGCCATGAACTCGATAAACAGCTGCGCGCCAGCGTACGCATACACGCCCTGCATGAGACCCACAACGGAGCCGATGAACCCATTGTCGGACGGCGGCACGGACGCGTAGGTCACGACAGGAGGGTACGAGCCATCGGGGAGCTGCGCTACAGAAGCTGGAGAGGTCGCAGCGCCCGAGGAGGCGGCTTGTGCAGCGATGTAGTTGGGCGGGCTGTGGGCAAAGACGCCCATCGAGATGAACATGATCAAGAGGTTGATGAAAACAGCCCAGTTAGCCAGCCACGTGAAGCGGGATAGTGTCCGGATCTGCCCCATCACGTAGCCGACGATGGCCCAGATGAGACAGCAGATACAATAGCAGAGGCGGAACTTGGAGATCTGGGAGATGGATTGTCTGCCGAGAAGAGTCCGTTAGTATAAGGGGGTGTTGATCATTTACCTCCTCTGCGCCCGCTGACAAGCTGATGCAAGCCATTGAAAAGTGTACACACAACATACCCATTGCTGATGATGATATTTCCTACAGAGAGCAGGAGAAGAAGGCCCTGGGACGCGTTGACCAGCCAGCGAAACCATTTCCCATATGTGCGGTAAGCCAGGTCGCCATAGTTCTTGGCGGGGAATTCATAAGAATCCAGGTTCATGAAGACTTTCCAGAGGAGGTAACCGGAGCTATGGTAAAGCAGAAAAGCAATCAGTAGGCTGCCACTTGTTGAATCACGATGCATGAATTTGCTTGCGTCCGCACTTACATGCCGGTCATGATGCCAAAGAGAGTATAGAAGCCAAACCCTTCCCCCCATCCCATGGTTCCCAAGGCGAATCCGACGCCCTGTCATCATTTTCAAGATTCATTATTAGTGAAGAATTGGTTATAGGACCGCAGTTATTCCATCTTTATGTCTCTCTTTTCTTCTTCTTCTCGCGTCATAAGGGAATAGTCTTGACTCACAAAAGGTCCCAGGATATCCGTCGTGATCAAGTAAAAGCACGCCGCAGCCGACGCTGTCCGCAGCGCCCGGCTGGCATTCGCCCACTCGTCGTCGCTAATGGTAGCCCGCACCTTGGGGTCCGACAGATTCAGCTCCGTAGCCGCCGACCAGGCCCCGTCGGCCCCTGCGCCGGGGCTGCTCTTGTTGTTCGCCGAGGGGATGAAGATGGACTTGAAGGTCACGCCGGGCTTGTTGTGGAGCGCGGCCGCGTCTTCCTCGAGACGCGCCCTCTCGGCGTAGTACATGTACTCCTCGAACGTCACGGCCGGGTCGTGGAGCCTGCGCATCTGCGGCTTGATGGCTGCCGAAGAACCGCGCAGCTCCATCGAACCGTTCCCGTTCCCGGCTGGATCATCGCTGCTGTGCTTCTCGTTCATGGTCACAGCGAGGGCTCCGGGCAATTAGGTTCCTGGTTGTTTGGGCAACAAAACTTGGAGGGGAGGGGGGTAAACTCTTCTGATTCCTTTGTCTGGACGATCTCGAGTCACAAAAACAGTTGGCACGGCGTATGGAAGCTTGCGTGCTTATATATGGGTTTCAGATTGAAGAGATGTTTAGGCTTTAGATAAGCAGAGACAAAGAAGAAGAAAAATCACCTTACTCAACCAGCTTCCACAAAGCGACCCAGGAATCACTGGAACACCTGACCATCATCAATCGTTCCATTGGCCTCGTGGCAAACCCGGCACGTATGACGATATGGATGTCGCAGAAAGGCTGGGTTGGACAACCACCCTTGACCCCAACAGCGTCAAGTGCTGTCACCCTCCTCTTCCTCCCCGTCCTCCTCTTCTTCTTTCCCCTCCCTCCCCCAACAACCAGTTTACTACAAATTTGTTCCCCCCCCCCCCGCGGCGCGGATAAGAAGCCAGACAGCAGGCAGCAGTCTCAACACCAGAAATGCGGTGAGAATTATCCCCAATCAGGAATGTAAGCAAATCCCGTCGTGGCGTCCACTAAACTACCTGCGTCGGATGGAAGCGAGTGAGTAAGCCATGATGGACACACGGGGTTGTGAGGGCCGAGGTTCTGGCTGTTTGGTTGCTGTGCCTCTTTCAAGTAGGTATTCCATCTATCATGTGCCCTTTCCCCCCCTGTTCTTTTCTAATCTTTTTTTCCTCTTTCTTCCACGAGTTGGTGGTTTGCTACTGAAGTATACATGGTAAGACTACATAGGAATGGTACGTTTGTAGTTACAAGTGAAGTGCCAAGCCCGTCCCGTGAGCTTATTAGAATCAAGCTTCTCGTTGATCTGGGGCGTTGAACGCCACTGACAGTGAGTCCCCAGGCCGGTCCCCTGTGAAAAGTATATCCGTTATTACCGCACCGGCCACAACCAAAGACGGCATAGCAGCGGCTCAGCAGAGAGTTGGTGTTCTGGAAGACGGCTAGCGTGTTCTGCAACGTTCCAATGTGAGACAAGTTGTCAATTCATTCATTAGGCAGCCTTTTAAAATTTATCAATCTCGAGGTGGAGTGAGGCCTGGAGAGGATGGACACGAGCCCATTGGCCTCTTCGGAACAAAAAATGGTAGATAGGTCCAATCGAGTCCGAGACCAGGTCAGAAGCTGTCCGTTCATCGGCAGCATGATCTGATCAGATAAGGCGAGGAGGGAGAACAACAGGTCTTGGACAATATTGTCTCCGAGATCAGGCAGCATTTTAACGTGCATCTAAGCGAGTAAACAGACACCTCACTCACCGTACACCAGTCAACTGAATCTGGACAAAAAGGGCCGAGATCAAACTACAAGCTTGCTGGTCGAGAAGGTATGGTTGAGTTCCAGATACTCGGCGGCCCAGAACGCCGAGCCTCCAGGGCTGCGGATCGTGTTGAGCACCGCTGCGAAGAATGAAGACCACGAGCCCCGGACTGCTCAGCTTCAAACTTTGATAGACAATTCATACTTCTAGTTGTACAGGGCATTGGCCATCCGTCCGCAGCAAGTCTCCATCAATCCCTTGCCTTCACTATCACATTATTGCGAGAAAAGAAAGCCAGGGTCCTGGGTGGCCTCAGGGGGCAGCGATAGGCCCCAGTCACCCCCGTCGATGGGCCACAAGTTTGGGTCCAACGAGTCAAAGGCATTGTCCATCCAGGAATCGTTCAACATAGCTTCATCATACAAGGTCTGATGCTCCACGGCGCTCTGGGCAGCGTCCTCAACCACCGGCTCAGGAGCACCGCGAGTGTCCATCACCGGCGTCTTAGGGTCTCTACTTGCATCCGTGGCAGTAGTAGTAGTAGTAGGAGGAGGAGCTGCGTCATCACCTGCCTGCACAACGTGGCCGCTTTTGTTGTTGCTGCGCTTCTGCAGCGACTCACAGACACCGCCGGCAGCAATGATCTCGGAGAATTTCTCCAGCTTGGCACGGGCAATCAAGACCTTTTTGGCACAGACATACCAGATGTCGTTTTGCCACCCGTCGCCATTATAGTGTTCAAGATCATTGTGTGCGTCTTCACAGCGTTGGGCCAGGGTTGTCAAAAGGCCCACAATGTCGAGATTCAGCCCAGGCTGCGAGTGGAGTTTGGCCTTCAGTGTCGCCACGACGCGTGGGATATTCGGGTCCGAGGTCTCGCGTATGTGAGAGACGGAGATTTGCGTCGGGTCTGTGATGGTTGGCGGTACTTGGCGGAACCGGACTGCCAGAGGATTGGTGGCATTGGCGGGAGCACCTGAGGGACCAACACAGCTGCTGGTCCAGGGCGGCTCTGTGTTTGTTGGATCTATTGCTTTCTCTCCTGCAGGTGATTTCGATGTAGCACCAGTGGTGCTTCTTTCCTCAAAGGAGGGCGGGGCAGGGAAGCCAGCCCCAAATAGAGTAGCAGGATTTGGCCTCCGCGCTGAGGGGTCCCATATTACCTTCTGCGGAGTGAGGATGTCGGGCGGAGCTTTGGAACGAGTCCGCCCAGGCCCCATCACCTTGGCCCATCTAGCAAGCATCGTAACACCCGTGAGAATGTGAAGCATGGTGTATATCGGCATCAAGGTGTAGAACTCTGTGGGCAGGGAGAGAAAAGTGTCAAAGAATCCTTGGAGAGCAGCTCGAGCGCGATAGAATACATCAAGGGTAGAGAATCTGCCATTACTCATAGTGGTGAACGAGTCGGCCAGATTTTGAAGCAGCGCAAATTCGACCGGCGGTGGTTGGTAGGTGCGGAGGATTGCTGATGCGTAATGCACTTTCAGTAATTCTGAGGGAGGTGATGCGTCAGTACTGATAAGACAAATTGTAGGTCCCCTTCAAAAAAAGACTCACTATTATCTTTCAAGGTCCGAGGCAGGGACTGCTGCAGTCTTCGTATCTCTTGTTCGAAGGCGCTCTGACAAGCCGAGGTTGGTGTGCGATATATGCTCAGGACATCTTCATCTTCGTCCTCATGGGAGAGAAAGCTATGCACCTGCTCCGTCACGCGTTGGATCTTGACGAGATGAACAAGAAGCTCATCGGAGGCAGCCTCTGGCGCTTCTTCCAACTCTCTCAGACATTTTTTCAGATATTTGGTGAACTTCATCGGGAGAATTTTCTGCAATGCAGTGTGTATGCTTTAAAAGACATGACTTAATAATTGTTGTATCTTATATGATCTTTTGGCTTTGGTGGGGGGGGGGGCGGGGGTAACCACTCACAATGAGGTGAGAAACCAAATCCCCAAGACTGCTCGTTTATCATCGGCGTTTCTTGGTGGTGGCACGAGCGGAGCCAGGACCATGACACTCGTCCGCTCCTGAACCTCAGGCTCCTGATTTAAGGCCATATCTGCCACTAGGGCCTGGGCCAGATGAATCAGACTGGAAAGCTGGCCGTGCATGACGCAGTGGTTATGAAACCAGGCGAGCATGACCAGTATGGCCTGAAGCAGGTCAAAAGATCTCGTCGACGAGATCAGCAGCTCTTTGGTGACCCGGTCCACGAGCTGATACATCTGGCCACGTATCGACCTGACGTCGAAAAGTGACGCTGCCATTTTGATGGCTGCAAACAAGAATGGTCGATCAGCTTTGAGTTGATCAGCCCTGGTTTCCTGCGGTATGATGACGAATGGGAACTGCGGCGTGAGTCGCATCTGGTAAAAGGCAAGGAGATCTTCGTCTGAGACTTTGGGCATGTTGACCTCGCCATGCACGGAGCAGCAGACACATCGCGGCGGACAAGAGGAATTCCAAGCTGGTGGGACGTGGATGGTATCATTGCTGCTCCCGCCGGAATTGCTTGGTGATGGGTCTGTTGGTGTGCCTATACTCCCTCCGAGTTAGCCTTTCGTGAACTGATCGTGGTCAATCTGTTCAGACTTATTGACGCACTGCGGATGTCCTCAGATTGGGAGGGGGTTTGTCTCGCGGGCGCGTGCGTCGGAAACTCTCCTGATGCTCTGATGAGATCGACGAGGCCGTTGAGGCGCTCTTCCAGCTGGGCTGTCCGTCTACAGTCAGGTCAGGTCAGGTCAGGTCAGGTTAGCAAGCAGGATAGACGTATTAAAGTGGTAGATCTCTATCTCTGTAAGCTTCAAGGGACGCAGACTCACGTATTCTTCGTCGTCCGCCTTTTCCTCGGAAGATGGACCTGATCTGTGCATTCCTTAGACAGCCGCTTGCACCTAGAAGAATTGGACACTTAGTTCTTCAGATTAGGCATTCAGTGCAGCTGGTTCGTACCTATCACAAGGAGCGCCGGCCGAGTTATCGCTTCTGATGCATTTAGCCTATTGAGTGTGAGTATGTGCTGTGTTGATTGAGCCTTCAACAGGCAGGACGGAGGATTCTCAAGTTTCGGCACTCACTTTGGCCGACGAGCAGACAGCGCAAGCGCTTCCCCACTTGCCCTGCTCGTATCTCAACGCCTTTGGACCATTTTCAGCGCTTATATCCATTAGATCAATGGTTTCGATAACCTGCTGGCAGGAGGGGCTTGGAGCGGACTTTCAAAGGCTCTCAACGTGGGTGACGATGGGGAGGTATGACAGTCACAGGAGGGACAACCGGAGTTTGATGGAATGGCCGAAACCTCCGCTCTTATTAACCTACGGCATTCTGAGCCTGGCTTACGGCGCCATGGACCAGCCTATGGCATCTTTCTTACGTAAGCCGCTCATATTAATGGGTCGGGTACCTTAAATTGTTTCTGCCTGACTCTTCTCTTCTGAATTCGATTAACCTGTGTCAAGTCCACTGAGCTCCGACGGATCATGTAATATTACTCGATTTTCCAATCTATCGGACCTAAGTGAGTGCAGATCCAGCGGGTCGATCCGCCAAGTTGACCACGACGCGCCTAAGGCTCGTTCAGCAAAGTCAAGTCGTCCTCGAAGCCTGTTAGCAACATATAGGCAAATTTTGCAGCCTTTTCAAACTGCTTTGCCATATCCTTCCTACCAATGAAACCGAGACCCCTCGCTGCGTCTCTCAAAGCGGTGACAACATGAATCGTCAGGACAGAAGGCCTATTCCCGTGCTCTTGGAACAGTGTCATGGGATCCTCCCCGTCGCTGACCGGGAACCCAAAATTTCGCAACACTCGGAGTGCTGATACGACACATTTTGCGAAGTTCTTACGCCCCTTGTACGCCTCCAAGAGCCATTGCGTCGGATAGATCAGCATCAGCCGCGGCAGCCCATCATATACATCCGCTTCATGCGCCTCTTCGAGCTCCCTCGTCAAGCGCTCCATCGAACGTATGGTAGCGTCCGGCACCACACCCTTTGGCGGCTTTTTGTTGGCCAACTTCTCGATCTGTGCAAGTAATCGTTCTCTTCTGGACCTGTTCTCGTCCGTAGACCGTGACTCGCCCTGGCATAGCTCACATGTGCACTGGAACCCCCAGATTCCAAAGTCGCCTTGCCTCCGTCCGTAATGCGCCTTGATGTTGGTGTAGTTCTGCAAAAGCTCCTCGCCCGCTGCGATATCCCGTTTGGCGCGCGAGATGAGCATGTCTCCGATGAAGCTGCGGGCCGTGTTTGGGACACAGGAATGGTTCATGTGAGATGCATATGGCCAGAACCCTTTTGTCTGGGATACGCCCTTCACGTCGGGCCTGGTCTCGTCGCGAGTCGACCGCGGCGCGCTGAAGCAGTTGTTCCGTCGGATAGCCTCCACCAGCCAGACATCTATGATAGGCGCACCATCAATGATCTTGCCCTCGAACCCTGAGCGTGCATAGTCGCCTCCGTATAAACTGAAAAAGTCCTCAGCTAGTGGGGGGTTGTCGCACAGCTGTCGGACCATGATGGCGTAGAGCGCAGCAGCTGCCAGGGACGTCTCGTATTGATGAGGCATGGTCATTGCTTTTTCCACAAACACCACTTCGCCGGCCTTGATGTCTTCTTTGGCAAAGATCCCCTGACCGTGCAACGACGAGACCGCAATCTTGGTGCGAGCAGTAAAAGTGGCGCTGTCTATATGGACACTCTGGGGATGAATCGACTCGAACATCTGCCTGAAATCGAAAGAACCACGGCTTTGCTCTGAAAGACGCGATAGACACCGTTCGAGCTCACGCTTCACCCCGACGCCGTCTGGGTTGAGCTCCAGAGCTCGTTTGAGATGGTCATGACTGGTCTGGTAATCTCGAAGACCGTACGCCGCCCGACCAGCGATGAAGTAAGCTTTCCAGTCAGTGGGAGCGCCGGTCAGAGATGCAAGCGCGTCGTGCTTGGCATGATCATATCTTGCGAGGGCAAGGTTGATCCCGGCTCTTTTAGCCACGAGATTTTTCTCTAAGGACGAGGAGCTGCTGCTGATATCAATGCCTTGGGTGTAACTATTGACCAACTTTCGTTAGCACCCATAGATGTAGTTTTGCTAAGCACGACTATCCAGACAATTGCTCCATATACTGAGGAAGTGTCGCGAGCTTCCAAGTGAAAACCTTACCAAAATACCGCGAATGGAAAGTTCCTCCCCAGAAAGGCGTCGTCTCCCGCTTTCTTCCAATCCTCGGCCGTCCTGTCCAATCCTGCCCTCAAGGAGCGAGGAATAATCGGGTCACTGAGCCTCAGCGGCACAACATCGGATGGATGGTCCACGCAGATGATATATTGGTCCTTTTCGATGCCGTCGATTTTGTAGTACGGCTCCTTGACAGCAAGCACAAAGCCTTCGGGCAGAGCAGATAGTATAGACGCGTCGCTCTGGTTGTAAATTGCCAGCTTTTCGACAGTCCCATGCTCATCTTCCACGAGCGACACCGAGGCCGCGCCTCGATATGCATTGCTGATCGTCTTGATGATAACCGCTTCTTCACGGTGGCGAGACCCAATACGAAGCTCACTCAATGCGATCTGGAGGTACTTTAATAAACTTTCCCACCATGTAAAGACATCAGCTCCCGAGGACGTACGATCTTGAGTTTGTTGAGGGCTTTAATGCACGGCGGGTATGCTTCAGAGGCAACGGGCTGCTTGACAGCTCGTACTGCGCCGCGGTTCTGGTCCTGCTTTTTCATGTAGGCATTGTGTGTTTCAAGGAGCTGCGCCCTGCCCTTTCGCTGCGCCGGCAACTGGCCCTTCAGAGTCTCGTCCATTTCGTGTGTGCGCGCGATGGGGTTCGATGTAGCGACCACTCTAGTCACGAAGAAGATACATGGTGGTCACATTATTATTTACAGCGACACCTTGAGTGGCCAGGCTGGCCTGTATCCATGTGGCTAGCTACTCGGAGCATATCAAGCCGCATCTCAATTGGGTGGAAATAGCCTGCAACCTATCTTTGAGGACATGGGCACATATTAGCCAGTCCACTGCGGGCCCGCCATGCCATCTCGCTCTCGTTTCATACAAAGTATCGTGTAAATTCAGTCACACTTCTTCTTCCTTTTTCCTCCTTTTCACCCCCTTACTATTCCTTCGTTTCTTTCTTGATTATCTACTAGCAAGTTGCAGTAAAAGGAGTTTGAATATATATAAAAAAACCCCATCGAAAGCATCAACCTTGGAAAGGTTCGAGACTACTTAGTCTGCTGCCTTCGCTGCAAAGTTGTGGCACTTGTGCCAGGCTATCACCAGCATCGTTTCCAGTCTCTTACCAGTCATGCTTGACCGGTTTTTGGAAACACTGTTGATGAGATCCGAATTACATGCTTACAACAAGAGGTGCGGCATGTTGAGTGCTTGTGGAATGGTTCAACAACATGTCTGCAAACACAAAGAAGTTTAACCCTGAAGCGTGCTTTCAATTGCTCATGAAAACAACTTTACGATCGTCTTGTCTTAGGCACACATACGATGTTGCAGACACACCTCGCTGTCTCTGTCCTGCGTTGCCCTTCTTCAGTCACCTCTTACAAAAAGCAGCTTAGTGGAAAGGCGGACCAATTAATCACTGCTCTAATTTTCACATTCTCCTGTCGTACGAATTGTATACAGGCCTGAGATAATCCCTTAGAAACTATTCCTTCTAGCCCCCGGCCCCCGGTTATCTTGACTTTTCTTCACCTCAATATTGCTTCTGCCATTACCACGCTCAAGAGTTTCTTCTTTGACTGGACTCAAACATCGCTTCGTCGTGCAGTATAAAGCTATCAAAAAAGTAGCCGTACCCGATTGTGGCAAAACCTCGCGTTGCTGCTGTGGTGTAGGCTATGCAAGTCCCTCCTCCAAAGTAGGGGCGAGCTTATCAGTTCAGAGAGTGTAGATAGGGAGTAATGCAATGTCTCATTATTGTCTGCTTTCCATTTCGACCTCTCACACCCTCGTCATCACTCAACTATAGCATTAAGGTTGTACTACAATCCTCGTGCTTGTCTCACGAGGTCAAGGTTGAAAAAAGAAACATGAACAGTGTAGTATAATTCGATAACCCTGATCTAAGTAAGTACTTTGTCTTGGTCTCGAGCAAAAGATAAATCATAATCCGTCTTAGATGTACTGCCACTTCAGATGTATGAATTCACGCAATTCATTTTCCCAAAAAATGGGGAGGTTTCATACTATTGACATCCCTTTTTCTGTCTGGAATTCAAACTCATTTTACACAATCACCTGGCACGTGCTTGGCGTGCACCTCTCCATAAAAGAAGCTTTAGCGACGTGAGACAAATCCGCACTCGGCGGTTCCAATCAGATGGACACCATTAAACTGGTGAGTGACAATGGGAGGATGGCCGCGCCACGTTGTTCCGTGAACCGTCGCACACGAACCTCGGCCTCCTCGCCGCGTCTGTCTCTGACTCCTAAGGTCGTGGAATCGGCGCGTCGAGAAGCATAGGATGCGTCGTGTTTTCGGCCTAATTGAGCGAAGGCAAAGTGGAGGAGAAAGACAAGATCAAGTCTAGGTCCGCCGCCCACCTCACTTAGGTTTTAGCCACTACGCTGTGACAATGGCCTTGTGCCACTGATCACAAAGTTTGCCTTTCTGACGTCTTGCAGTGCAAGAAAAAAATCTTCGATCCCACCGATTCTATGTCGCATGACGAAACCTGTAGTCTCAAGGTGCACAACATGATACATCGCATGCTGCTTTCTCACATTACACGAGAACTTCTCCAACCACCTCTTGTGCGCTTTCGTTGAGCATTCAACATCATCTTCAATGAGACTTATATATGTGTTTTACACAAGCTATTTCATGATACCCCATCGGGGGTTCGTCACAGACAGAAATCTTGGTGTGTCACACCCTAAAGCCGCTTTCGACGAACCACCTCCCATAAACGAGCCGCAAACGGAAATTCAAGGCGCGGGTAGGGAGGCGAACCCCCCCCCCCTCCCCATGTCAAGGGTAGGTTACTAGTATGACGTCCAAAAACTGAGACATGGAATGTGCAGTAAATGAGATCGTCAGCGGAAACTGGCGCGACTGTGTACAGCATAATGCTCGCCCAAAGGGAGATATGCTCTGGCTCGTCCTCGAGGAATGGGCGCTTGGGTTCTGGCTGAAAACAGAGAGTGACCCCGGAAACAAGTGGCCCAAGGGGGTTGTTGCCAAGGGGGGTTTTCCTGACAGGACGCGAATGAATGGGTCAAGTAACTGAAAAGCACCTTCTCACCAGCTTATCTACCTTTTCCTTTTATTTTTCTATAATCGTCCCTTGGACGGAATTTCCCGAACTTTTCTTTTGTACTTTATGACCCCCTCTCAGAGCAGCCTTCCCGCCGTTCAATGGTTCTGTCAAAGCGGATCGTGCCGCCAACATGTTACCTTCCTGGGCATCGAAGCACGCAGAGGGGTCAAGTGATATTTCGGACAACACCCCATATGTCCCGCTCGAGAGCGTGGAAGGAAAGGAGGTGAATGATATCAATCTTGAGGATGTGGAAATATACGCAGAACCGACAGATTGCAAGATCCTTGGAAGGGGCTTGCTGCGTCGCCTGAAGAGTGGGTTGGGGAGGCATCTTCATATAGGGCTGTTGCATGGCCTGCTCCCGAGTTTCCTGGATCAAACACCCCGCCGACCGACAAAAGTACATTCGACAGCATGGCTAGGTATGTATTTTTGTGTCGTGGTTATCATGATTCTTAAAACACCCTCGGGGCGAGCCGTGAACTTTTGTTTGACAGAAGGCGGTGGCTAACCTGAGACCATCCTCATTTCATCGTCATTTTAGACGGTCTTCGCGGTCTTGCTGCTTTCTTTGTAGTCCTCCACCACTCCAGCCTCGTCTGGTTCTCCTGGAAGATCCACGGGGGCTGGAACGCAAACTCGGACCAGACAGCATGGCTCATCCGACTACCCATCATCCGCTTCTTCATCTCGGGCGCCCCTCAGGTGCGAATATTCTTCGTCGTGTCGGGCTATGCGATTTCCCACAAGCCGATCAAGCTGGCCCGTCAAGGCCGCTACGCTGAGATCGGCGCAACGCTGTCCTCGTCCGTCTTCCGTCGACACTCACGGCTCTTCCTGCCTGCGGCCTGCATCACGCTGCTCAGCGCGCTCGTCATACAATTGGACCCGGGCTGGTTCGGTACAGAGGGCCTGGAAGGCGTTGCCGTACCGACCAGAGTAGTGCCGCACGCAAACAGCCTCCTCGACCAGCTGTGGCACTTCAAGGATGCCGAGATACAAGCGACGAACCCCATCTCCCAGGGCCTTGCGCAGGGGGGCGAGTCCAGGGTGTACCTGAACCCGTACGACCCGAACCTGTGGACGCTCCCCATGGAGTTCAGCAGCTCCTTTGTCATCTTTTTGTTCCTGACAGCGTTTGCCCGGATACGCAACCGAATCAGGATGTTTTTCGCCCTCGGGGTTATCGTCTACTTCCAGTACAACTTTGGCTACTGGGCCCTCTACCCTTTCCTGTGCGGCATGCTCATCTGCGACATCCACTTCGAGATGGAGGAGATCAGGGCGAAATACGCCACAGGGCCTGACTCTGCCGACACGTCTGTCCTGCCCATGTGGGCGCGGGTCCGGCAGGGCTTTGCAGCACAGGCGGTTACCAAGACGGCACGGGCCTGCGCCGGCGTCAGCGGGGTGGTGTTCGGCCTGGCGGCGTTTCTCGGAAGCCTGTGGCTCCTCAGCACACCGGATGCGTTCCTCGGGTCCAAGCAGTCCTGGGGCTTTGTCACGCTCGTGTCGTGGGTGCCAGAGAAGCTACGGGACCAGGCGCTGGTGCCGACGGGTGCAGCCCTGCTCGTGCTCGTCGTGGACCAGTTCCCCTTCCTCCAGGTCCTCTTTACCAATTCCTTTGCGCAGTACATGGGGCGCATCTCGTACGCGCTCTACCTGGTCCACGGCCCGCTGCTGTGGTCGCTCGGGCTGAGCTTTGCGCACACGATGCTCGACCTCACGGGGAAGGAGGGCGACTGGCAGTACGGGTTTGGGATTTTTCTGGCTGCGTGCCTGTGGTGGCCCATTGCGATCTATGCGGCGGACCTGACGGCTCGGTTCGTGGATGAGAACTGTGTGCGTCTTGGAAGGTGGGTTTATGAGAAGTTATTGAAGCAGGAGTCCTGACTCGGATGGCATGGTGTAAGGAGCAAAGACAGACGGCACATGACCATACTTAGACAACAATGTGAGATTACTGGTGTGAAGAATAACGAAGATTTATTTGAAACATATGCTTTACTCTAAGCGACAGTACAGTATGTGCCCGATGCGACCACCGCAGGAGCCCGGGGTCTTGGACATGACAGCAACCAAGACCGCCCCTGGTAGCGCTTAAAAACGGGACTCTGTTGCACATAGCGTCTTCCATTGCATTATACCATGTCCAATTAGGAATCGATTTAGCCAAATTGCTATATAAAGACCGAGAAAAAGGAAAATTTCAACAATGGAGCAGACCCACTACACTCGGCGCACAACGTCGAGCGATTCCTCAACCGGGGACTCATCTAAACACGTCTTTCGTAGTATAGTGGTCAGTATGCAAGCTTGTCATGTCCTAAAGATAGGACAGCACTCGCTTGAGACCCGGGTTCAATTCCCGGCGAGAGAGCATCTTTTTGCGTGGTCTTGTGTTGAAGCCGTCGTGGGTTTTGATGATTGCTTCGATGTGTGGTTCCTTGCATTTCTTCCCGCTTCACCTTTTTTTTCCAGTGTGCTCAGGGGTGCCTGACCCTGTACGTAAGCAAATTTTGGCGGGATGACTCAGCAGGAGTGACCTTTCGGAACGTATGCCATGTTCTTCCGTAGTATAGTGGTTGGTATCTGAAGCTTGTCCGCAATGGTACTACGGAAACTCGTGTTGATGAGCCAAAACACCCACTGTTGTATTACTATACGAAAGAAAAGAATCCCAACCCTCTTCAGTATTGTATTCAGATGCTATACTAGAAAGGACTCATAACGCTGGCTGTCAAGATCTCGGCGATATCCTGGTCAGTATTCTGATCTCTGAAACTGGGAGCCACTAGGAAGGAGCCACTAATCATTCTGGCTCAAACTAGGCCTAGGCCTTGATGACCGCTATACTGGTTAGGAAAGCTTACAACTCACCAGAAAAACGCACCAGGTCGCCTCAATTTGCAATGGTTTCGTGACAAAAATCTTTGATTGCACACTTTGACAAGACCGCTGTTTAAGGAACTGCAGAATCAAACCAGTAACACAAAGCGACAGCGTCAAGGAAAATAACTTGACCCAGCAACGAGAGCCGAATGGCCCAACCCCTGCAGACCGTCGACAACTCCAGCGCTTCATTGACCCTGATCTCACTCTGCAAGTCCGCCAAACCGATACTGCGCCCAGCTCAAACTTCCCTCGGGCAGCGTCCACAACTGCTCACCGACCTCCGAGCCTGCCGCACCCGCAGCAACATAGATTGGAAGAATGTGCTCAACAGTTGGATGGGCTTTTCTGGCGTCATTGCGCTGCAGCAGAGCCGACATGGCCGCCTGGCGTTTCTCTGGCTTGGAGCCGACGGCGTCCTTGAGCGCCTCGTCAAAGCTGTAGGCGTAACTGGAAACGCGTGTTTCGTTAATCATGAGGCCAAGACGAATGCAATTGAACTGGACACAAGGGCGAGCCTTTTTTCTTCTTTCTTTCTTTCTTTCTTTTTTTTTTGGCGAGTATGAAGGTTGGCTCGAAGATGACTTTGTACTGTACTTACGGCATAGTCGCGCCGGTCCCTCTTGAAGCTCGAAAGTCGTGCAAATTATGGACAGCCATGCCTGCGCCGACGATCAAGATCCCTTCATCCCGTAGGCTCTGCAGGGCTTGTCCGAGCTGGTAATGTTCCATCGGGTCGCTATTGCCCATGAGTGAGACCTGCACGATGGGTACGTTCAGTGGATTCTTTTCAGGATCGAATGCTGTAGGAAAGTGTGTCAATTAGCTGACCATTCTCTGAAAGCCGCAACCTCAAGAGGCTGGGTTCACATAAGGAAGAAACAGAAGAAACTTCTAAATGAGGTACGTCAATGCAAGTACTTACCTGCGAGAAATCCTACCCAGACGCCATGGTCAAGGCCCCGATTCACCCTCTCTACCTCGATCCCGAGATTGCTCTCCTCCAGCTTCTCAATCACCTGCTCGGCAACTTCGGTGCTTCCCTTGTTCGGATACTGATATTCGTAGTAATGCTGCGGGAATCCGTAAAAATCATAAATCAGATCCGTCTTCTCAGCGGTATTGATACTGATCCTGTTGCTTGCGCCGCCGTCCTGCCAGTGAGCAGAAAAGACGACCACCGCTCTGGGCCTGACCTTTGTCGTGATCTCGCGCCCGACAATGCCTAGTTGCTTGAAGGCAGGGTGGTTTCTATTTTCCATAAAGTTTGGCCCGCCAATACCGAGGAAGTAGACGGGCATCCGCTGGAAAGGACTATTGTCCGAGTATGTAGAGCTGGACATGCTCGGCGTGCCTGTAGGCCCGTTGTCTCCCAAGGCCGCTTGCCCGAAGTTGAAATTGCTGTTGTGTAGCTGGGTAGTGCACATGATGAAGAAAGGGACGGACAGGCACAACACACCGACTAGAAGAGCTGAGATAAATAAAGATTGGACTCGATGGAGCGCCATGCCCTGCCCAACCAAGGTTTTTGTTGGAAGACCCCCCCCCCCCCGACACCTGGGCGCAGAAGAGAACCCAAAGCACCTGCCAGCATTATTAATGGCTGCATCCCATAGCAACCTGTTCTACTCGTCCCCTACAAATTGATATGAGGATTCTCCTTGGCGCGCGCGCAGTGGGAGACCACACTCGTTCATGTCAAGATTCGGGCCGACCTTTAGCTATGGGCTAGACCCCACCCGCGCGCGATGTGCCACCACCCGCCACACCACCTCGCGGCATATCATCGACCACCCCCGCGCGCGCCAATACGAAGAAGAAAAGGAGAAAGAAGATAGGAAAAGAAAAGTAGGAGTGCGTTCTTGGAACCTACAAGCTAGGCCGCGCGCGGGCGTGATGAGGTGGTTCCTGCTCAGGTCTGAGGTTTTCTGAGCTCAGGAGGAAGGCTGATCGCGCGCGGCCTGTTGGGGTTCTATTGTCACTGCATAATGATACCATTTTGGGCAGGTTGGGTTGGGAACGGCAAACAGTTGCCCTCTCTAGAGTTATCTCATTTGGATACCAGCGAGGGCAGTCTCTTGGATGCTGACCTTGATTTGACGAGTCGAAGAAGGCTCTGTGGACAAATGCGGACTCTGGTTGTGGTATAAGTAGAAAGCCATTCTGGCCCTCCCCAGCAAACTTTGTCCAGTCATTTTCTGAATCATCATAAATGCTTTACGAGCTGTATCCCAAGACTCTCGAGACCCAACTCTGCTGCCACCACCACGAAGAAGAATCATCTAAGCACCATGTCTCCAGTAGTGCTCATCCTCGGAGCCGGGCCCAGAATTGGCGCCTCCGTCGCTGAGACCTTCGCTAGCAACGGCTACAAGGTTGCCATCGCGTCCAGGAAGGGGACCGGCACCAATACAGCAGAGGGCTATCTCTCCATCCAGGCCGATTTCACGAATCCAGAGTCCATTCCGGCCGTGTTCGAAGCTGTCAGGGCTGCGTTCTCTGCCGCCCCCAGCGTCGTCGTCTACAACGCACCCGCACTCACGCCGCCTCCTGACAACAACTCCATCTTCTCGATCCCGGCCGCGAGGTTCGAGTCGGACCTGAAGGTCAACACCATCAGCGCTTACGTCGCGGCGCAGCAGGCTGTGATCGGCTGGGAGACACTGTCCGAGGATACCAAGAAGACATTCATCTATACCGGTAATATACTGAACGTCGCCATCCTGCCCATGCCTTTGATGGTGGACCTGGGCGTGGGCAAGTCCGCGTCGGCGTACTGGCTCGGTGTTGCCGACGCGACATCTGCAGCCAAAGGGTACCGGTAAGTGCCAGACAAAGAGGGTTGGGGAAAGGGTTTTGAGGCGTCGCTTCTGAAAGGTCCTTTTTGCTGATGTTCCCGGTTCGACCAGATTCTTCTATGCAGACGAGCGCACTGCGGACGGGAAGATCAAGGGTCAGCAACTAGACGGGCCCGCACATGGGGAATTCTACATCCAGTTGGCGAACCACCAGGAGAATGTGCCATGGCAGGCCACCTTCGTCAAGGGCAAGGGCTATGTCAAGTTTTAAGGGGTTCTTTGGGCTAGCATGTGTACCCAGGGGAGGGGATATCTGGGCTTTCGGACGCCATATACGAGGCTGGTGTGGGTTAGCTATCCAGAACGATTTGTTCCTCTCCTTAGACAAGTAAAACCAGATCACCTTGGCTTCTGAAGCACATGGCGAGGTCGCGGTTCGCGACGTCTCCCCCGTCCCTATTGCGCCACACGTCTTCCATAATTTCAAGTGCCTTACGGACTGTGCCAAATACGCTTGGGGGCTGTAGCGCTTCTGCTATCCCGCGCAGATGGCCTTCTTGGGCCGGTTCCGCGAGGCAACCCGCCACGCAAAAAGGCCACACCATTGTGCGCAGCAGCGCGGGCGGTGAGACCTGGCGCGTCAACAGCTCGACTATCCGCCCGACATGATAACGTACGTCGCTGCTGGCAGGTTGCCACCCTGACATAACAACAAGGAGGTAAATGAGCGCCGCGTGGGCCCAGACGCGGGTAGCTAGGGAGGATTGCTGGCCGGCCGTTGGAGTATTTGGCTGCTGCTGGCAGGAGTCCGGGGTGAGGATATCCAGCAGACTGTGGCCGTCCTCATTCGAAAGCGCGACCGGGTCAGCGTCGAGCCGCGTGAAGCAAGCCTCGAGCGAGTCCTTGATGACCGTAGCGCGGCGCACAAACTCTACAACGTCAAAGTCCCGAGCCCGCTTACATCGCTGCTTCCAAGCGTCTAGCGTAGCAATTTCGCCGATGTGGAGCAACACCCAGTTTTGGCAGCCCACGACTGCCTCCAGGTCGATTCGGGGCTTGGCAACACCATCATCGATGCTGCACAAAAGGTCATGGTGGTACTCGTAAAGTTGAGGCTGTTCCTGGAGCACCGTGCTGGCGACGATATCATCTAGTATCAAGAGGGTGGACGAGAAGCGGAAGGCAGCTTGCACCGAGCTCGGGATCGGCAGTTGCCCGTGCTCCATCCACGACGGCGGCCCCAGGCGGCATAGGAGGGAGTCAAAGCTAGCAGCAGGCCCGGCCGGTGGCTCGGCAGCGGGGGAGCTGTTGAGGAGCTGTTTGAAAAGGGCCAGGGCGGCATTGAAGTGTGAATGGCAGTTGTGAAAGCTCAGCACTGCAATCTCGAAGCGCTGGAGCTGCATGATGCTCGCCAGGATCCGCACGGCACCGTGCAGATGGTCCGTGATGCTGGAGTCTCTGATAACCTGTAGCGACTGTTGTAATACTCGAAAAGCGTCCCCGGTCTTGGTCAGAACTGTATCCCATGTCTTATCGCGATGGCCCGTTTCCTGAGCAAGAGAGAAGAAGTAGGAGCTCTGGCATAAGGTAGCTTGCCGCATAACCGGGCTGTTGATCATCATCTCCAGAACCCATGCACGTCCGCCCTGGAGGATAGAAGGACGGTAGAACGGGAACAGGAAGGGGAGCAGGTGTTCCAGGTAGAACATGAGGAGGATTGTGTCCGAGCGTTCAAAGTCTATGCTGCGGCCAGCGTGCCTGCCAGCAGGCAACGTGCAGTCAGCCCCACGCTGGAGATGGTGAGTAGGAGAAGATAGGGATGACGCCTCGGGGCACGGTGGCGGGTTCGTCTCGCCATGTTGAGGATCCGGCATTGCCTGAGAAGGGGCATCGAATGTCCGAGTGACGAGGCCCATAGCTGGCTCCTCAGCATCAGCGGCAGTGGCTCTGCTTATCGACAGGCGTTCCCCGCCGCGACGGCGAAGTTCTTTGATGTCTCGCTTGAGCTGCTCGGTCATCTCCTCCTGTCTCGCACCGCCATCCATCCAATCCGGCTTCTCCTGGCCATAGTAGCAGGTGATCTGGAGCGCAACGCAGCCGTCACACACAGGCTGCTTCTCGTCACATTTTTTGCGCCGGAGTCGGCAGGTCCAGCAGCCATTGGACCTCCTGGGTACCGTCTGACGGGGTGGTCCATGGGCCAAATCCATCTGAGCGGGGTATCAGGTTGAAGTCGTAACTTGTGGCTGCTGTTCAATTGGGTTGCGGGTTTGGGAGGGTAAGAACAACCCGCGCGCGCCTGACAACTAAACCAGCGCAAGCGAAGTGGTCTGCAGTGGATCTCTGAGGGAGGCGCGCGCGGGGTTCCTGCCGCTAATTATACGGCGCGCGCGCACAGCGTTGATTTATCAGCAATCCTGTAATTGAGCCATCCACCGGCCAATTATAATCCTTCAATATTGAAGATGAGATCACCAACACGCGAGCAATGAATGGAATAGCTGTTGTTGATGGTGATGTTGATGAGAGAAAACTCTAATGCAACCCGGCTCTGGGGCAATCCACTGTGAGCACTGTCGACCCTGTCGGCTGCTTCTTCCCGAGTTCCGGTGCCCACATGCACAACACCCAAGACCACCTGGGCACCCTTCCAGGGCATTGGTCACGATCACCAGTAGTGATCACCCCCAAGGTTACAAATGATTTCGGAAACTCTGATGAAGCAAGGCAGGCGCTCTTGGCTTGAACTTTTAATCTAGCTGAGATGCAATACTAGGCAGGGGATCCCTTCGTCGCTCAGTACAGTCAATGACACGATGGACGTGTTGCTTCCAACAGACACTAAGACGTTAAGTATGTATGAACATTGTTCTATTTTATGAATGTTCAGTATGAATAACATGATGTTTTCAAAGAAAAGAAGTTTGGTATAAGTATAAGATTTATTTCATTTGTTCATTGCATCATTCGACATCAATCCGTCTGCCCCCGGGCCCTTGATCAAATCCAAGTCGACTAGCCACGGCAACTGAAGGGAGCATTCCATATCTCTGCCCTCAATAGCTGCGTTCACAAATAGCGTCTTTTGGCCTTGGTCGTCTTGGCCGATACTTATACCACAACATTTCTGCCTGGCGTACAACCGGGCCTTCTCTCCCTTCTCCCGGGCAGTCTTATCGTCATCGAACCTACCTCGTTTCAGCGTGCTGAGAAGCTCCACCACATGAGACTTGTCGTTGTCTATGTCGGTCAGATGCGAAGGCGTTTCGCTCAGCTCCTCCCTCCAGGCGACCACCTTAGCACCCCAGGCCTCGTGGATGTGTCCGAAGCAGTGTATGCGTGGCTTCGAGCGAGCAACAGCGGCGAATAAATCCGGGCACCCTGCCCTTTCATGGCCGTCCGTCCTGTCTAGGATGCCTCGAGGTGGCCCATGTGTGATGGCGATGTCTATGCCGTCTGGGATATCAAAATGGTGTCCCTGGTCTGGGCGGTACTGAAACCCCCAGTCGCCCAAGGAAGGTGTGTACGGGCTCGCGTAGACAGTCAGTTCTGTCCCGTTTGCGAGCGAGATTAGGTGAATGCCTTCGTTGAGGAGGTGTATTCCGTGTTCCCGAGCGTCTGTAAAGAGCTGTCTCGCTTGGCCATAATCTCCATATGTATCTTCTATGAGCTTTCGATCTGAGTGGGCCATGGCTTCTTCGGCTTTTGATCGAAAGATGGGCTCGTCGAGGGTGAAGTCGTGGTTGCCGGCGATGACGAGTTTTAAGGGGGCTTTGATTTTTTGTAGGAGCTGGATAGCAGCGCGGAACTCGTCCAACTTGGATTCTGTGGTGAGGTCGCCGCAGTGAATGGCGACGTCTGCAGGCTGATGAGGTAACCTCCCTTCCATGGTCATTCCGTGCGTGTCAGACAGGATGAGAACTTTGGTCTTAATCACGGGCTCCATACTGACTATAAGCAGAGCGAGGGCGTTAGAAGGACTTGAGGGATTGCAAAAATTGGGGCTTGAGAAAGTTAGAAACAAAGTCGCTTGCCTGTTTGGCGTTTGAGCATGGGGCTCAAATTCAGCAGATGCGATGGCGGACAGTCAGTGATGCCAGAAGATTTCAAGACGCAGAACTTGGAAGGCATTAGTAGCGATGGGGAGGATATGGTCTTAAATTCCAAATGCAAGGATGGACAGATTTATACATTATATATTGCGGCAAGGAGACTGCAGTGGCTCGAAATCAAAACTGTGTGTCCAAATGACCAGCTTGAAGGTGACTAGGATGGACTCATTCGGCACCGTCAAGGCGCTTCGTAAGTCCATTCATTTTTTTTCGGGAGGTTCTACCCTAGAAAGCCTCAAGCTGTAAACATTATCGTCCATATTGGAGTATACTAGAGGCTGCCGACAGGAGGTCGGTGCACTAAAATTGTTGAAACCTTTCAACCGCCCGTGACTGTTCCAAAAGTTCAATGTTATACTATTCATTTTTGTCGTGTTCTTCAGCATACTTTACTCAAATTTAATTATTGCAGCCTGCAAAACTCACTACCAGGTGTTTTGGGGGGTTTTTTTTTTCTCTTTCTTTTTTCCTTTTCCTTTTCCTTTCAATTTTGCCGGGGTTTTGCGCCAGTTGGGGCATGTCGCTACTGCAAGAGACATCAGCAACGTCGCTTCTTTGCAGGGCTCAAATTTTTTTTTTTTTGAAAACCCCCTACACGAAGATCAAGCAGGATGTGCTATCAGCAGAAGCGTTGTCATAAAAATTCTGTCAAATGGCGTGCTGATGATGAGTTCGGATGACCTATAAGGAAGTACTCTTGAACCAAAGCGACTACGCCGTTTCTGGGGCCTCCGTACAAGGCTGTGTTGCCCGCTAGCACGCCCTGCCCCCTGCAGGTTGACTGACTCCCTCCTTCAGCTATGGCCTGCCTCCCTTGCTTACGCCCCCTGTTACTCAACACTCAAATCTTAGCCGTGTCACACACTTGGACTGATGAGTCTTGCTTGACCGAGAATTTGGCGAACCAGAACCCACAGACGCGAACCAGGACCCATAGTAAAATCACGTGAACAGGCGATTTCCTGCCGTGTACCAAAGTACTTGCGGGAGCCTGCGACGCGGTTGGTCCAACGTCCACGCGTTATCTCTTCGCCTGGTTCACCTGTGCTGGGCTGACCCTGAGGCAACCGGTCCTCTTGCTGCAATGATCAACGCTTTGATGCATCCAAGCGGATGTCTTGGCCGGCTTGGTCATCCAAATCTGCATATAAATGGCAGGTGAGTTCCCGCCTGTCCGCCCTGCTCTTTCCCATGAGTTTTTGCCTCTCACTCCCTTCGACTGGCCAGCGTCAGGTTTCTGCCTGAGGTAGATTCATCGGGCCCGACATAAAACTCCGTCCTCTTTCCGTCGAATTTTCGTATTTCCATGCTTTTATTTCCTGTCTCGCGTCCTCCCTTTCTTTCTCCTGCCTATTCCCATCTTTTCACGTTGTCACACTCGAGATCAGGCTGCAGCAGAAAACAAGGTTTCATCCACGCAGCATTTGTGCCATCCCCCATCGATTCAGAACCAACCTTTGCACTGTGATTTCAAATGAGACTGGAAGGGGAGGCGGGTCAAAATGTTCACGAAGTCGAACTCGACCAAGCAGAGCTTCTCCAAGGGCTCAAAGCACGGCAAGTCGAGCTCGTCCTTCACCAAAGAGTCAGGCGTTTCGAAACGCCGCCACGAGCCACGACGTAGGACGCAGAGCGTGACGACCGTATCCACTGCAACGTCGCCGACAACAGCAAGGTAAGCCATACCCGCATCAATTCTTTCCAACTGTCAGTGTATCGCACAAACACCATGCACACATTCTGATATTTGCAGCGGTATTAGCCCCATCGTCACGCTTGTCGTCGGTCCCGAGCAACGCATCTTCGCTGCACATGATGATGTCCTTACCCGTTCTCCCTACTTCGTCGACGTCTTGAATTACAGCGCCGCGTCGTCTACCAAGCGTGTTGCACTGCCCGAAGAGTCCCCCGAGATCTTCTCGTCCGTCCTCGAATATCTCTACAAGGGTGACTACTTCCCGCGCCTTGTGCACAACAAGAAGCGAAATACTTGGGAGATGGAGCCAACCGAGGATGTGCGTGGGTCAAAGAGCGAGTCAACCATCTATCACCACAGCTCCGAGGGACCACTGTTGAAGGACACGGTCATCTACTGTGCCGCGGAGAAGTACGGACTGGAGGAGTTGAAACGCCTTGCCCTCCGGAAACAGGGTCTTCGTAAGTAGCATGTCCATTCTTCCGTGTTCTTGGATGCTTTCTGCCTCTTTCCTCTCTCCATCAACCTTTTTTTTTCTCTTTCACATCATCCTTCTTCTTCATTCCATGGCACATTACTGACCATTCTCTCCATAGAATGTGGTGTCCAATGTAGCACCATTCTGTCCTCCGCCCGCTATGCTTATGCCCACACCCCCGAGACCGATTCCAAGCTCCGTGCTCACTTCCTCGCCCTCATCATTCGTAGTCGCTCCACCTTCAAGCGCAGCGGCACGATGCAGCTTGAGATGTTCAACGGCGGCACTCAGCTCTTTTTTGATTTGTTCGTCGCGCTCTGCAACCACGTCGACGATGTTGGCGCCCAAACTTCACCTCGCACCAACCGTTACATGTGAACATGTCTGCAATTTTCATGCTGTTTCTTTCTCCTTGTTTTCTTTTGTCTCTCTTTGTCTTACATGATCTTTACAAAACCCTTCTCAGCCCTGGAAATTTACAAAAAGAATACCCCTCATCCTTCTGCTGTTTTGTTCTTGGATTTAATGATTAATGATTTCCTCTTTCCTTTATCTTGCTTTACGTCAGTCAGTCGCTCCGTTCTGATCCCTCTTGACAACTTTGTCAACAAGACCCAAGATTGGCAGGCGTCCGAAGGCGAGTCGCTTGCACCGTATCAAGAAACCCTCTGATAGTCTTTTGCTTTTTCTTTCACCCCTTCACTGTATTACTATCATCACCTTCTACGACAGACAGTTTCACGATAGGCAAACGGTTGGGATATGAGGACATTTAAAATTCTTGGAGGACGCTTTTATACCCGGGCGTTGGCCACCTCAAGCACAAGCAATCTCATCACAAAGGTCAACGGTGGGGTCTTTAGTTGAAGCAGAAGCGAATTTTCTCTGGCAGAAGAACGACAACATGGCGGGCAGGCAGCCAGGCCGCCTCAAGAACACGTGTGCTATTACCTTCTTTGTCTTTCGTTCATAACGATTTGCCCTCTGAAGTGCTGCCATCGATCAACAATCTAAATAACCTCCGAAGTAAGGGCAGTCAGGGCTTTACAAATTGATTCTGATTCCAAAAATTTCATCTGGCCTTGACAATTTAGAGATGAGGTGCCGAACGAAAGTGTGAAATGGAGTGAATCCCAAAACCCAAATCCCCTCTTTCCCCGGGTGGGCTGATATGTGACGCATTAGCCTAATACGAAAGAAAGAACCGTTAATTGGCCAGGTAGAATCCCAGAAACTCTCATTGACTCACCAATATGTGCAACACACACATATCCATCACGCATCCTATGTGTCTCACCACACGCCATTTCTGCTACCTAACTATTAGCTGCAATGTAACTCACCTCGTCCAAATGGGGCCGAGCAGTGTGAAGAAGGAAAGGGGGGAAAAAAAGCAGGGGGAAGGGAAGGAGAAAAGAGTCGTGTTTGGTTGGGTTGCATTGATAAGGAATTAGCTCAGAACGCCTTGTCACATCGTTCTTCTTGGGCGCTCCGTTCACATTTGTTCACGGTTGGCGTGAATGGGGGTGGGCGCGGACCGTGAAGTAGGGAGCAAGGCTGTGGGGGCGAAGAGGAAAAGCAGGGGCCGAGGGGGGTTGGTTTTTGGGGGCAATGTGAGACATGGATTATGGGATGATTAGAGGAAAAGAAAGTTTGGGCTTGTTGCTTGACTTTTTGCATTCATTTTCTTTTGGGTCCCTCTGGTGGGGGGGGGGGGGGATTGATCAGGATGAAGAGGATTACGAGCTTTCTTCCTTGCTAGGTTTACAGGGTTCATTGTGTATTCTCCTGTCTTAGGTGTTATCACCATCCAGTTTCTAGAGAGCAAGCCAGAGGATAACTTACTTATTCCTTTCGAAAGTAGTATTTAGGCTGTGCAACATAATCTATCCCGTGGAGCAAATTTGAAATGGAACTGCGGTCGCCATTCACAATGGCTGCTGCGATCAGAACCAATTTGAATTCTTACCTGGTCAATCCCTGTATCATGAAGTTGATTTCCTGCGTAATTAATACTTCCTACCACTGCTGCAAATGTGCCAGGGTCTTCTTGCCCACGTATTTCCCGACGGGAAACATACCTATTCCTCGTACATGTTGCGCTTTGGTGAAAATTTCCGGCTGTCAAAGCCTGGACTCTGCATCTGCTGTGCTGAGGTCGTGCCTCCACGCCGGTCTTATCCTCTCTATTCAACGTAATGGATAGACTGTGGAATTAATTTTACCTGGCTGATACCAAGCGTACGTATGGCAGAATTTGATGATTACAGTAGATAGGCAGTTTTCATTCTGTCTCGCGTGGGTGAGGCTTGGTAGACAAGCGAGTGCAGACGGCTGTTCACGCAATTTAACCGTGTATTTGAGTTCTCTGGTTCCTTGCTTTGGCTCAGCTAGGAGCTAGCTAGGGCGATAGATGGCAAAAGCTCAGTCTCATAATGGCTCAAGGTTAACACCGCAATAGTGTGTCTATTTGTGAGGTAAAGAAGGCTTTCATGGGCCCAATATATCCCTAGGGTATCTGCGTTGAAGGACCCAAACAAATGAGTCGCAGCTGTTGGTCACATTGGTGCCAAGGCATCATAACACGCTTTACGTATGCCATCCTTCAGAGGCCATCGCCTGGCCGACATGCTTTCATAGTCTCTTGCCTGCCTTTGCTGCTATGTAAGGCAATCATCCATAATACAGTCAGAGGCGAACCATCTTACCTCTGCAGTAGCTGCCGCTGAAGTGTGTGAAGAGCAGAATTCCAGGCACTAAAAAACGTCGATGATGGGAATTGGAACCGCCTTGTCAAACGCCGGTACCTGGGAAAGCTCCAGTTTTGCTCAGCACCACGATCTGTCTCTCGCGTGCTATATAGCCCTTCATCAGGCCCTGTTTGAATCGCATGGTCAGTCTACGAGGCTATCGTTGAGGTACCCGCGGGAGAGGGTGGGTAGAGGATGTTGCTCAGATACAAGTCTGGGACAATCCAGAAGGCTTTAGATATGACTTACCTTGTAGATCATATTAGCTAGCTGACATTCCACTTCATCCGAATCAACCTGCTTCTTGCTACCGAGGCTGATGGCGGCCGTGAAGTCAGCAACGGGAATCCTGGTGCGACGGACTGGTGTGGCACCCGGTGTATCGGGCTTGGGCTCCTCGAAACCACCTGCGAGGAAGACTTTGCGTAGCAGGTTACGCAAACAGGTATCGTGGGCTCGTTCGAGCGGTAGATAGATACGTCTTTTCACGAATTCGTCCTCGCCATCCTTCAGAGCCTGCTCAAAGGAATTAAGGTCGCCCTTCTTGATGCACTGTGCCAGCGGGAGAAATAGCTCCTGGAGATGTGGGTATGGCTCCAAGAGGGCTGGAGTTGGGAGAGTGTGGCTGGTAAGGAGATGGCAAGGGATGATATAGGTAAGAATGAGCCTGTGCGAATGTCAGTCTGCCTGTAACCGCGGTGTGTTCGGAGAGCTTTGACTTTGACTAACTCCTTGTTTTTTATGGCGTCCTTGTGACAGAGAGCCAGAGCTTCTCCCAAGCAACGTTCGGCCTCCACGTAATTCTCCTCAAGGAAAAATAGGACGCCCTCGTAGTATTTGAAAGTGACTTGCTGGGACTTTGGAAACTGATCGAGGGATGGCATATCGCGTTCGTTGGCACGTAGGTTCTTCAGGATGTTCCGAGACAAGCTTGCCTGGTTGAGCTTGAAATACGTTTTGAAGAGGAGGTTGATGATGTAGTAGATGGCCCATTTCTTGGATTCCTCAAGAGGATTCCTGTCCATCAGGCAGAGACCGAATATGGCATTAAGCTGTCGTGCACAGTCCTCAAGACTCTGGTGTGCCTCTGCCTCTGGGTCGAAGTCGTCCTGAAGAGTCATGGCTCCGTCGTCGGCGGGTTTTGAACTGCGCTCCTTGTCTGCGTTCAGGGCAAAGACCCTCAGGTATTTTCCGGCAATGTAGAGGCACGGTATCGTCCAAGCTCCAAACCCTGCACTCCGGTAGCCCCTCGTGAGTGCCAGAGTGAAGTCTCGCCACGCTTCATAGACTTTGCTCCATGATGGCTGCCCCGGGAATGTCAGCGTCTTCTGAGGTATGTATGGCCGGCCTCGTGGCAGGGGGGCTCACCGTTCCAGGCGCAATGATGTCGCCCTGCGCTGCAAGGATGGCGCCAGCAGTCAGCCAGTATTGGTAGAAAACATCAGTCCACGCATCAAGTTCCTGCTTCGAGATATTGGTCTCCCTCTTAAGGTTACGTCGCAAGTAGTCCTTGGCCTGGTGATGGTTAGTGGCTTTCCATATGATCTTGAGCAGATCTGTGCTCTGCTCTGGTGACAGCGCGCGGGATAGCTCGTATCCGTTGCCCGTCTCAAACGCAGAACCAAAGTCCTGGAAGATGAAGTCCATGGTGAGCTGATTCGAGGATACCTTGCATCAGAGGATGGTCAAGAAACGTCCCAGAAGTGCAAAGATCGAGAATCTGTCAAATACAAGAATACGGCTGAACCGAAAGTGACTTAATCTGGTGCATCAAAGGACTGTTTGTCTGGGCAGTATTGTTGAAGAGGCGCCTACCCTGCGCCCCTGTCACTCAGATGAGATGAGTCAGCCGCTGGGCTGCACAGACCATGCCGTCTGGCAGCTGTGTCACGGCTGTTGCCAGCTGTGAATTCAAATTTAGAGGCGGCAGAAAGTTTTGCGCTTCCCGCTCCAAAGGCTGTCAGAAGGTGGATCCTGGGCCACCAATCAGCCATCCGCGCCACCACGAGCACACAATCCACCGCCAACGCAAAAAATCCAACCGACCCTCTCGACTTGGTCCAGTCGTTGCAACAACCACTAACTTGCAGTCAACCATCAACCCTCGACAAGACGGCAAACACAGTCAAAGTAAGCCTCAACAACCGAGAACAACTATTTCGTTAACTTACTGACATTATTCTTCCAGATGGGTAAGCAACATTTCCTCATCCTTGCATTGAGACCTGGGAGCGACATCGACATCGACGGCGAAAACCACGACGATCCGCGATTATCATCGGAATCCGAGATGCCAGAAAGACAGCAGAACGCCAGATAGCATCGACTACGACGCAGGCAGTATCAATTGAAGCGATAGTCGGAAGAACGGAGACACTCCTGCCTGAAATCGCATCTAGAAGCGGATTGACGATGGAGAAAGCGCACGCGCGTGATGCAGAATGGACACGAAAATTCTTGCAGCCACCATCACAGACCACGAGCACTGCCGCACCGACGACGAAGATAGAGCAAAGTTTTTCCCTTGCGCGAACGATCTTCCCGAAACGAACGCCTTCACGCCTTCGACTGTCGCTCCCAAGATTACCCCACAGATACATGGCCAAGGATCGTGGTGCAGCCAGCTAACATAGTTGCGGACAGGTCGTCTTCAGGAGTACCAGGTCATTGGCAGGCATCTGCCTACAGAGGCCAACCCCACCCCGGCCCTGTACCGCATGCGTATCTTTGCTCCCAACTCTGTTGTCGCCAAGTCCCGGTACTGGTACTTCATGCGGGGTCTGAAGAAGGTCAAGAAGGCCACTGGTGAGATCGTCAGCCTGAACGTGGTATGTGGCATCCTACCCCCAGCGATGAGAAGCAGGAGGAGGAGGAGAAGAAGAAGAAGAAGGAGGAGGTGGTGGTGGAAGTAGAGACGGGAGGATGGGAAATGGAGGCATGCTACGGACAAGCAAGATGACGACAACGGAAGCTGACAAGAGAACGCCTGTGACAGATCCACGAGAAGCACCCCCTGAAGGTCAAGAACTTCGGCATCTGGATCCGCTACGACTCCCGCTCCGGCACCCACAACATGTACAAGGAGTACCGCGAGATGTCCCGCACCGAGGCCGTCGAGGCTCTCTACCAGGACATGGCCGCCCGCCACCGTGCCCGCTTCAGGTCCATCCACGTACGTTTTCCCAGCCAGACATGTACACGAATTCACGCTTCGTGAAAAAAGCACAACAGGAATATCCCAGTGGCGGAAAACAAAAAAAGGAAGAGAGAACAAGGCAGTGCTAACGAAAGAAACCATCTTCACAGATCCTCCGCGTCGTCGAGCTCGAGAAGTCCGACGATGTCAAGCGTCCTTACATCAAGCAGCTGCTCTCCAAGGACCTGACCTTCCCTCTGCCCCACCGCGTCCCCAAGATCAGCAACAAGAAGATCTTCTCCGCCACCCGTCCTTCGACTTTCGCCTAAGTATGTGGCTCGTCTGCTAGTATCAGTGCGGGATGTGGTTGGTTTTGATGCGCTAGGGATTTTCGGGGAGGCTTCTGGGGGGTTGACGACGGCCTTGGGCGCTTCTTTTTTGAACACACAAAAAGGGAAAAGAGGAGCAGCAAGATAAGGAATCGTTGGTCCGGATGATGGTTTCCTCAGGTGTTCATTAGGGATCACGGCGTGTCATTGCATTTGCTCTCAAAAGAGATTAAAAAAACAAAGAGTTTTATGAGCAAAACAGGAATGGAACAGAATCCAAACACTTGAGAACGAGCGAGATAATCTTTTCAAATGGGCGTGAGTGTGCACAAAGATTATGTGGATTTAGAAAGCGGTCTTTTCGATTCGAGCTGAGCTGTGTGATTGGTTCTCTTTCCCTTGAGGAGACCAGTTACATACATGTCCTCCTGTGTGATGTGCTTCTGGACAAGTTCTCCCCTCCCTCTGCCGGTATGCGGTGACGTCTCTCGTTCATCATACAAATATTCACCCCTAATTATTGATAATTGCGAGATTTGCCAAGTATAGCCATCACATGGTCCTCCCCTCGCTGCTGGGACTCGTCCCATCCTCCAAACTAACATTCGCATCTACCACAAAATCATTCCAGGCCGACCAGTCCATCATGTCCAGCTGCAGCTGCTGGTTCTGTTCCTGCTGCTGCATCTGCAGCGCAGGGTCGATGTTGGTCATGGCGGCGGCGGCGGCGTCGTCCATGTCGCTAAAGTCTATAGTCCACTGCGTGTTGTGCGCGTTCTCCAGAATCACGGCGGACGGGGTGGCGGCAGGCTGAGAGCCTCGCGTGCCGGGACCAGAGCTGGATCCTGAGGCCGGTGTCGTGGACGGGATCGCGGCGCTCTCCGCCATGGGCGTGTCGGTATTGCCAAAATCTACGCTGAAGGGTATCCCCGTGGGGCCTACCTCTGTCGCTGCCATGCGCGCTGGCGATGCTCGGGGAGGACCCGCTCCCGTCGCCTGTTGCGGCTGTGCTTGCCTCCCCTCGACGGGTGCTGGCGTCTCCCAGTCTGCATACATTGGCGAGCCATGCCCCTCTATGGACACCCGCGACCGCATCCTTGCCAGAACCTCCCTGGGTGACCTCGGGATGGGAATGTGCGACTGCTCTGGGTCCCTGTGGTACCCTGTCTGCACCCGTTGCTTTTCCCTTGCCTGTGGCGGTCCTGCTGCTGCCGGTGGTGGTCTTGTCGCTGTCGTCGTTGCCGCTTCTCCGCCGCTATGGAGCCGCAGTCTCCTCAACTGGGCCTCGGCCCTCCTCTCCCTCGCCTTGCGCAGCAGCTTGCGTATAGGCCGCCATAAGGCGCCGCGCTTGCTGTCGGCGACTTTCTCGCTCCACACGGCCAGGGCCTTCTCGACCGTGACCCAGGAGCGGTCGACGAGGGGCCCGTCGGTCTGGACACAGAGCTCGGCGAGGGCGACGGCAATGGCGTGCCACTGAACGTAGCCATCCTGCCACCAAGCGAAGCGGTCGCGCCACTCGGCCTCGCTGATGCCGGTGCCAGCGGTTGCGGGTCCGCTGGCGGCGAGGTCGAGAATGGCGACGGCGGTTTGGAGCATGTGCTCACGGGAGACGCGGGGTTTGACAGTGGGCTGTCGCATGCGGAAAGGGTACTGGATGGTCAGCCAGATGATGAGCGTGGTCAGGCGAACGACGGCGGCGGCCATGGCCGCGGGAAAGTGGTCGGGCCGCGAGAGGACTGGCGCCACAAATTGTGCCTCCAGCGCCTTGATGCGCTCAAGCACATCCTCCTCGGAGGCCTGGGCGGCGATGTAGCCCTGTTGCGGAGGAAAAGAGGTAAGGTCCGTTTGTGCGCCATGGCCACCAGTAGCAGTAGCACCTGCAGAGGAGGGATCGTCGGCACCGGCAGCAGGCTTGAAGAATTTGCTCCGCGGGCCGTGGATGTGCAGGTAGAGGCACGAGCAGTGGTAGGTGCACAAACTGAAGGTGATATCGGTGGCCGCGACGCCACGAGCGAGCTGAGGGACGGGCACGGTAGTGTCAGGGCCAAAGTCGGCGTCGTCAATGTTAGAGGGCGGGATGGTGTTGAAGGTCTCCTCCAGGATCATAGGCTCGGTACCGCGGTCCTGGGAGGCGCGCACGTCAAGGACGATGACCTGGGCCCAGAGGCGGCGGCGCATCTCGGCCTCGTAGGGGGGAAAAGAGGAGCCATTCCCGTCGCGCTGGAGTCCGCTCGCCTGCGAGAGGCGTAAGACGAGAGCAAGGAGAGCCCAAGAGGTGCGGGACCTGGTGTGACTACGGAGGCAAGCCTTTGGAGAAAGGGGAAACCAGTCAGCAAAACGAAAACCCACCTGTCTGAGAAATGATGGAAGAAATAAGGAGACTCACATCATATATTGTTAGCGCCTGCAGGGTCTCGAGCGATGTGCTGTTCAGAAAGTCGGCCCTCGCCAAGGACACCTCGACACCCTGCCTGTACTCGGCCACCAGCAAGGCACGCTCCTTGCCCAGCGTCTCCACGCAAGATGCGGGCGACATGCTCGTGACGGCGGCGAAGTAGATGGCAAACCACAAGGCCTCAATCTGCGGAGATGGCGGGTTGTCTTCCGGATTGACAATGAACAGGTCGAACTGCCTCTCGACCGTTGGCCTGTGCAGGATCTTGAGCAGGGGGTCCACGGTGTGGAAGTAGCGCTCACGTAGCCTCTTGATCCGCTCAGGTGGTGGGTGCTGCTGCCTGTTGCTCGCGGCGTGCGGGTTGCCAAATATGGCGGCCGAGACGGCGTAGTCGGCGTGGGTACTGTGCTGTTGCTGATGCTGAGGATGCGGCGCAGCGGTGCCAGACTCGGGCGAGAGCGAGTCGTCCCCCTCACCGCCGCCCTCATCGTTGTCCTCCTCGTCGGTGTCGCTGGGCATCTCCAGCGCGGCCTTGATACCCTCCACCTCAGTGGACAGGGTGGCCCAGAACTCGCCGCTCACATACTTGGCAGCTGGGTCGTCCCTGGAGGCGGGCTCAAGAACAGGACAGCGCTTCTGCGGGTTCCTGAGCTCCATCTCCCTGAGGCGTTCCGCCGTAAGACCTGTCGTGTTGGTTGTGGTGGTGGTAGTCATCGCTTCTGGTCCAGCCCGGGCGCCCTGCTGCTGCTGCTGCTGCTGCTGCTGGCCCAAGGAGGCGGTTGAGGAGGGTTCGGCCTGCCCGACGATGGCCTCGAGCTTGGCCAGGCGGTTGAGCAGCTCATGGTTTCTGTTGCGGCGTGGGGCGCGGTCCTTCTTGCGGGAGGGGAAGATGCACTCGAGGCCGCCTCGGACGCAGTGAGGGCACGGATAGACCTTTGCACATTTCACCTTGCGGTGGCGGCAGTTGATGCAGGAGAGGGCGTGTACCTCCTGCTGGCCCGCGCTGGGTTCAGGATGGCTGGTGCTGCTGCTGGCAGTGGGGTTCATGTCGAGGAGAGAAGGGACAGCGGCCTTGTCACCTAGATAGAGGGTGAAGGTAGATGGAGAAAGTGAGCATGAGGAGGAGGAGGAGAATGGTGACGGCGATGGTGACGATAGGCCAAGGAGGATCGGTCAGGTCAAGGAGGTCGTGTATGTGTCGAGACCCACATGTAATGACTCTTTCCTGAGGTCTCTACACCTCGTTGTGTGCATGCGTTGGATTGAGAGAGAGTGCAAGGCGTCAGTGACTTTGCAACAAGTCTTGTGCGCAAAAGAAGAGTGAGTACTATGTGCACCAAGGCCGTCGTTAATGACGATGATGATAATTCTCGGTTCCGAGATCCCGTCCAGCGGGCCCACCACCACCGCTCCGGGTGTAGGGCAGTAGCGGTCGAGGGAAGGAGGGGCTAAAAAAGGTGGGCACAATGGGAGGATTTGACGCTAAGATATCAAGGATGATAAGTAAACCCTTGAGGTGTAATTTTGGGTTGTAGTGGATTTGGGATGCTGGATAAAAGAAAGGAAGAAAGGCAGAAAGTTTGACTCATTCCACTGGATCATTGGTGAGGATGCAATTACAAAAAGAAAGAGTCAGAGTAAGTAGGCGATCATAGACAGTATGCTGTTGTTGTAGTCGGGGTCAGAATAACAAAAAGAAAACCCTTACCTCAACTCACCTTTTTCTTCTGCTTCTTTTTCTTGAGCCCTTACACTCCAGGTAACTCACTTGCTCACTCACAACACCTGCACACCACTCATTCCAGTCAAATATTCAACTCACATCAATGGCATCCAATACTGCCCCTTCATGGACCAACATCCGCACCACCCTCCCCCGCCTGCCCTCCTCCTCCGCCCGCCACGCCGTCACCACGGCCCGCCTCTACCTGCGACCGCTCGCCCCCTCCGACCTCGATGCCCTCTACGAGCTGCAGCTTCAGCCTGAGGTCATGAGGTGGACCGCAGTCGGGCGCCCAGTCACTCACAAGGACGAGACAGCGGCCAAGCTGGCACAATTCCTGCCGCCGCACGACGTCGAGACCTTCAACTGCGCCATCTGCTTGGCAGGGGACGAGGATGGCGGCGGCTCACTCGTTGGCATTGGTGGCGTGCACAAGATGAACACCATCACCACCAATACCACTACTGCCAACGGCGATGTGGGCTCGGAGGTAAAGCACGAGGAGGTGTTGTACGGGTGGCCTGAGCTCGGGTACCTGCTCAGGAAAGAGTACTGGGGTACAGGCCTGGCGACGGAGTTTGTGCGTGCTTTCCTGTCAATGTGGGAGGATCTCGACAGGATGCCCGTCGAGGTGTGTGTGAACACGAAGACCTTAGCGGGCGAGGTAGCGGAGGAGGACGGGTCCGGCAAGGTAAGCCGGGAGCAGCTCGTTGCCATCGTCGACTCAAGCAATGCCGCCAGCTATCGTATAGTAGAGAAGCTTGGTTTTGAGAAGTTTGCTGTGCTGAAAGAGAAGCATAAAGAGGATCCAGAAAAGGTAATTGAGTTGGCTGCATTTCGGTATTTCCCCAGGGTCCGAGGGGCAGAGAAGAAAAGGGAGCAGATATGACGTGGGCAGAATAGACACCAAACAGAAGGGGAGACGACATTTAAGATGACTGCATGATAAGAAGAGAGAGACCCCGACAATATTACCAAATTTGGCCCGAATGAGTAAGTAATTTGAGCCTTGTGGCATTGTTGTGGGCGGAGGTGCCCTGTTGCGATGGACCGACCCCCCTTTCGGACATTTTGAGGGCCGCTGAGGCCGCATTGCACCGATCCGTTAATATCGACGGTTGGTGGCGCCGCCATACTATGTACGGGAAAACGGCAGTCCTCTTGGAGGGGAGGAATGATGTTTACTTTGGACGAAAACTACCCATGTGGAGAACTTTTGGAATATAAAAGTGCAGGAAATTCCCCAGTCCTCGCAAGCTGTTTACTTGCTGTGCCCACCATTTTTATTGATTATACATACATGAGTATATACGTGTGTATGCATATTCTCCCTCCCAATTCACACACTGTCCTTGAACAAACTCACATCTCACCATCGGAAATGTCTGGCCTCCCTACAGCAACCACCATCGCTGCCACAGTGGGCATTCTAGGAGCAGCATGGAACTCAGGTACGCTCATACCCTCTCCGTTCTTCTGTCTTACGCTTACACACAACCTTGCACCAACTGATCTCCTCTTCCCAGGCGGCCAAGCCACGCTCTCCATCCTCGCCGTCCCTGGACTCCTCTCGTTCTCCTCCTCCTCCTCCACCGTCATCAGCACACAAGCCCTTGCACAGCAGTGGGCAGGCATCTACAACAGAGGCAAAGTCCTCGGCCCCCAAGCTGCCGCGCTCTCTCTGTTAGGCTACGGCTACCTCGCCTACGTGCAGCACAGGTCACGCGGCAGCGGCTGGCAGCTGTTCGTGGGCGCAGCGGCGCTCACCGTGGGGATCGTGCCGTTCACCCTGGTCTTCATGGACGCAACGAATCAGGTGCTGCTGGGGGTCGCCAGTGGTGCGACCACGGTGGGAAGTGAGGCACTCGAGGAGTTGTTGTTGCGGTGGAAGGACCTGAACCTGGTGAGGTCGTTCTTCCCGCTGGCTGGTGCAGTGGTTGGACTCTGGGGGCTGTTGGGGTGAGGCTGTGTGTTAAGTTGGGTGGGATTATTGTGGTTCCATGTCGTGGAACATGAGGCGAGAGCATGTGAATCAATCGTAAAATGTAAGAACATGTGGGAAAGGGGGGAAACCGTGGACATGTAACTCTACTCGTGCATAATCATGTGGTCAGGCGAGAGAAAGAAAATGCCCTCCTTGTAGGTGAATGAGTGGCCAGACAGTGACCCAAACAGAAGAAAAACACACACACATACACACACAAAGTGTAATTCATTGATTTATCATGATCCGACTTGCTGGTTGTCGAGACACCTGACGGGCTTGATCAGAAGTGAGGCGTAGTGCCTGGATAGAAGCGAGGACGGAGAACCAGTGTGTTGCCTAAGTCTATGTACTGAATATGTAAGTACTTGGAGTCATAGTGCAGCTGGTGAACCAAATACCCTGGTCAAGGTCGTCTGTTATTAGTGGGTAGTGATACTGACCTGCACTTGCCATAGACACTGATCTGTTCATTTCGGTGTTGCACATCAGTAACGGCCTGGGATCCAGCAGCACCTGCACGCCCGCTAACCGCCTGTACCCGCTCACTCCCACAGCAGTGGGGCATGCTCATGCCTTCGCCTCACGCCTGCACGCCGCAAGTCACAAGCCACAAGCCGCAAGGCAGCAAGCACCTGCTCACTCACCCGGGGCCCAATGTCCCGGATTAGAAAGGCCTGCTGCAGCTGAGGTACGGCGGAGGGAGAGATTCAGCAGCAAGACAACAAACACTCTTCTTGCCTCCTTTACCTGGTCTGACTGCTCTTCTTCTTCTTCTTCTCCTTCTCATTCTCATTCTCATTCTCACTCTGCTGCACCGTCAATACCCGTCGCGCACAAGCACAAGCACTCTCTGCTCTCTTGCCATACCGTACACAGCTTTTTGGCCCAGTGCCCGGTTTTCCCAGTTTCTCGAAACAGATAAATCATTAATTACTTGCATCTCGAACCCACCGTCAGTTGGTCGAAGCTGCCCGATGACGCTGCCCGTTGCCAGTGGAGCCCCGCCGCCGCTGTTGTCGCTGACCGCCCGAGCTCGAGCACGCGCGCCCTCATGAGCAACCCGTCGCTGAGGAGCGCATCACAATGGCCACCACCGCTGCCGAGTCCATTCCCAAGAAACCCCCTGCACCACCACAACCACCACCAGCAGCAGCATCAGCAGCTTCAGGAACAGCGGCGGCAGCAGCAGCTCAGTCACCGCCCCAGCAGCAGCCGCCACCGCCATCCGACATCCCCACTCCGCAGGGCGGCAACAGCAGCAGCAGCAGCAGCAACTACTATGGTTACCTCTTTGAGCCCAACAAGACGCCGACCAAGGTTCTCGACGCCCTACTGCGGGCCATCGGACAGCATATTGTGAGCGCGTCCTCGTCACTTAGCCCCACAGCCCCTCTCCTTGCCTTTACCAACTGGTGCATCGTCAATATAGACTAACATCATGGCTCTCGCTCCTTTTGCACCACCTCTAGATCGATCATGTCGGCGACAAGAACGTGCATGTGCTGAAGCCTAGCAAGCTGGCCGCCTTCTACAAGGCCGTGGGAGGAGACTACGACAGTGAGTGAGGTGTTGGACAAAAGCTTTGCATGAATCGTTTCCATATACATGCTGCAAGAAAGAGGCCTGCTGACACAGTCGATCACCTTGTCGCACAAACAGAACTCTTTCTCAACGCCCCCCATGAATCTATCTCGTACATATGGCAGGTCTTTGGCTGCCGTCACACCCTCGAGCCCACCGAGAATGACTACGAACAGCCCTCCGTCCCTGCCCTGACCCTCAAGGGCTTCGTGCGATGGGAGTCGATCCAGATCCTGCTCACCCCCGACGAGGATGTGCCCTTGATCCTCGCCGCCGTGAGGAAGTGGGATCTCAAGAACCCCGACACGGGCGAGCCCTTCCCCAAGGACATCTCCGCCTTGTGTTTCCCCTCCGAACCCGACCCAGACATCACCGCCTGGCATGCGGCTTGCGGCGAAAAGCTGAGGGAGATGGCCACGCCCAAGGAGGAGCAGTCGTCGTCGTCGTCACCTAGACCTGCCTTCGCATCTGCCGCCGATCGGGTCCACGCCGGCTTCTCACACGTTCCCGCCGGCTCAAGAGGCGCGACGGACTACTTCAGCCATCGCAGTGTTCCCTTCACCCACGTGAGCCCAGGCGACACTGGACGATTTCCCAAAGGCGGCGGCGGCAATGGCGGTGGCGCCCGGGTGCGTATTGACCCCGACATACCGGACCGGGTGCGGCATGGCGCCCTGTCGCCGGACGAGAGGGCACGCCGACGTTCCTTCTCTGACTACCCCTCCCCACACGAGCCGCATTCCTCATCGCACCTGGACCCCACGAGACCCTCAGCAGCCCGACGGCACTCCCACCCGCGCAGGCCGAGCACCGACGGTTCCGATCTGGATGACGATGTCAGCCCGCGCACTGGCAGACGGAGCTCTGAGCAATACAGACCGCTACCTCACCGCAGCCCCAAGATCATCCCGCGCTACGTCGCTGTGCCCGCCACAGGCCCACCAGGTGGCCACCCCCTTTCCGTGCCGAACGCAGACGGCGGCGCCAAGCTGCGAGCCGGGGACCACAGTCTCGGGGCGCGCAGAAAGAGCGCGGGCTTTGACAGGGCTAAAGACTGGGCGAGCGAGAAGCTCTCTGGCATCTTTCCCATCGCCTCGCCCATGGAGCGGCCGCCGCGCAAGAGCCCCGGCTCCAGCAGCGGCAATGTGGCGGCCGGCGGGGCGAGCTCACGGGACAGCCTACGCCTGGGCCGCAGGTCGCACGACGAAGACGAGGGCGAGACGGACTCGGAGCAGGAGCGAGAACAGCGGCGCCGCCGAGCAAGGGACCGAAGGCGGCGCGAGCGGGAGTACGAGCGGGATCGGGACCGGGATAGGGAGCAACAACATCAACAACAACCACGTGCAGGGCGGCGGGGAAGGGATGACCTGCCGGACTGGGAGGACGCGGTCCGAGACAGACCAAGAAGCAGGCGGGACGGCAAGCAGGAGTCGAGGTACCCGCACCGGCCAGATCTCAACCCGCGGCGGACGAGCAGCCACGCCGACGTGGACAGGCTCGACAGGGACAGGCACCGGTACGAGATGGACCCGCGAGACCGGTATCCCGATGAGAGGAGGCGGCGCGGCGGGCCAATGGACGAGAGGCCGTCAGACAGAACGGCGAGTCCCGGCATCAAAGGCGTCGGGGGGCGCAGATATCCTGCCGAAGCACCCTGGACGCAAGACAGCCCGCCGCTGTGATGATGATATTACGATCTTTCTTTCCTTTTTTTTTGGGGGGGGGGGGGTTCCCATCTCCTGTCCTGGTCTTTTATATTTCTGCTCTTGGATAAAAAGAAAGCAAGGTTGCGTGATTTTTATATTCTTTAGGGGAAGCATGACGAGATAGACATATCAGATGCAGGACGACCACGACGCAAGGAACCCACTCTGAACCGCACTGCGGTTGGGTTCACGTTTGACTTTTTCTCCTTCTTACTTTCCCCAGCAGCGGAGCGATTCATTATAGCGTCTGGGATGGAAATTGTTTGCGATGATTTGATAGGGTGGATGATGCCTTTTTGTTGTTATTTCTTTCTTACGAGAAACGATACCTTTGTAGTAGAAATGTCTTTGGGATATTGAGGAGAAAATAGGCTAGGTTGCTGCTGATGATATGGACTTCCGATCTACTATTGCATGACTGGACGGGTGACTGCATGGAACTACTTCAAGACTCGAATCTACCGTCTCTTGTGTCCACTGTTGAGAATGACTGTCATGTCATTTCTGCCAGAAGTGAAGTGGTCCAATACCGAAAGCTTCGACAACATGTGTACCTTTTTCTCTCTGTTCTCACAAACCATAAAGACCACAAAAGATATCATACTATTACACTATCAACACCCTTTATCAGTCTTATCAGACTACATTAAGAAGACGCAGCAACCCACCGCCACGCCAGCACAGGTGCGCTGCGCACTATTCGTCCTTGTGGCGCAGCGTGCACACAAACACGCTTTTGACTGGCAGCTCTTGTGTCGCTTCGAAGAAACCCTGGGTGATGTTTGGTCTTGTGTATTTGGCTGGGGGCTGGGGCTGGGGCTGGGTTTGGTGGTGTTGAGGATGGGGGTTAGGGAGGAAGGGGGTTTGGTTGGTCGTTGTGCGGTGTGAGGTCTGGTGAAATGGACTGGAGGATGATGGTTTTCTCTGGTTCAGTCAAGTCTAGTTTATTTCTTTTTTTTCCCCCTCTCACTTTTCTTTTGTCCCCCCCAGTGTAAAGGTGGGGAGGACATGACGATGAAATTGCGTATACCGGGGTGGGGGAGTCTGGTCTTCGGGCTTTTGTGAGAATCAGCATAGGTGGTTTAGACGCAGAAGACAGTATTTTGACATGAGCATTGTGAGGACTATGTGTGTTTTATGACAAGATTCAGCAAGCGTTTGACGAAATAATCTTTTTCTCTCTCTCTCTTCTTTCTTTTTTTCTTTTTTCTTCTACTTGATTATCAGAAGGTAAAATAATCAACAAAACATCTAGCCACACACTCCAGCTCCCTACAAAAGTCTCACCACGTCCCGACCAAGGCAACCAGAGTCGAGACAAAGAGAAGTAGGCAATAATCATGTCATCAGCACACAGGCAGCAAAATGATGATGATGACGATGATGACCTCCCAGCCCTTGCACGGCCGGGTGACAAAGAGTGTGGCCGGGGAAGGGTGGCAAGCAAAAGCAACTCAACTCGCACCAACGCCCGCCTCCTCGGAGGGTTCCACCTATCTCGCCACGCGCTGGCCGGTTCCGGCGGCCGGGCCGAGGGGAGAGGAGGCTGGTAAGGCAGTCATGTATGATATGATATGATGGAGTGAGTGAGTGATGTAAGATTACTGGGGTTGGCCATGATGTGTTACGGGGAACGTCAAGTGTGTGTGGGTATGTGTTCATGTTGTGTGTATGGCTGGGAAATGTTACTGATCACACAAAGGCTGCTGACGGATAAATGGATGCTCAACGATCCGCTGCACCCCAGCGCCACATGCTTGGCTTTCGTTTGTGGAAAGAGAGGGGAGAAGAAAGTATGATGGTGATCATGTGCGGGTGAGTTCTCGTGTAGCCTCCCACAAGGCCGGTACCATAGCTTTGGTTACAACAGGCTTACTTCTGGCCTGCGGGACGGGCCCCCTTCCGCCTTCCTGCCTGCCGTTTTATCCCGTCTCATGTCTGAAGTCACTCTTGCTTTTTCTCGCGGTTAGTATTGGTGGTGGTCGTGGTGATGGTGGCATAGTTAGTCCCCAGTCTCCCTCCGAAAAAAAAAGGTACAAGCAGGTTTCAAATGAGAAAGAAGGAGAAAAGGAAAGGAAAGGAAAGAAAAAGAGAAGAGGCGTATGGACTCAAGAACACGTAAACGGCGTTATCGGTTAGGCGGCGTGTGGAAGGAGGGTCGAGGTGTGAGATTGTAACACGGGCTGGTGCAGTGGTGCATGTCGCTCTTTGTGGCCTCGTGCATACGTGAGGTGACGGTTTGCTTGGTTTGGTCCAGCACCTCTGCCAGGAAGAGAGGGGAGCGGAAGGCCGGACGAGCATAAAGAGGAAGGAAGAAGGAAGAGGTGGTCCTCGAAACGGGCCGCCTACACCACCCTTCTTCTTTTGCATTTTCTTTTCTTTTCTCCCCTTTCCGGGGGCGGTGGGGTGACATGCAGACCCAAGATGTACTATTGGCGTCATCTAGAACGGGAAAACCTATGTATGAAAATGGGAAAAGAAAGAGGGGAAATCAGGTTGTTGCTGCAGGTGATGATGACTACATACGTACACATCGGACGGGAGCTGCAAGGTGATACCTAATCAGCGTCAAGAAAATGACAAAGACAAATGGGAAAGGAGGTTGGTTGGATGGTGGGTGGTCCTGTGAACGGGCCGGAGGATCTGAGAAGGGAAGGCCGACCAATGTGATGTCATTCGTGTGTGTGAGCGTGTGTTCTGAGAGTGGAGGGGGAAAAGAAGAAAAAGAGGGGGGAGGAAGAAGCAACGAGAGGAGCACACAGCAAAGCAAGGAGGCGAACGGGTCTGCCGGTCTGGCCGGGAGGATCCTCTGCAGGAAGAACCCCGGCGCTGAGCTCCCATTCGGCGCTCCGGGAAGCACTTGGAGGGGAGGGAGGGCGGCCGTGGGAGCGGCGGCCGTGGGGAGCAAATGTGCACGCCAGCAAAGCCAAATAGGCCTGTGGCGTGCTGCGATTGGACAGGACCCAAGTGCCCATGTGGAGGAGGAGGAGGAGGAGGAGCAAGAAGGGAAGCAAGAAACGAAGCAAAGGAAAAGGCGGTGGGCGGGAAAACGATGCATCTGCATCCTCTTTGCCCGAAAGCCCCAGACCAAAGGATAGGCCATGAGAATGAGGATTTGAAACCAGAACCACTCATCTTCCAAGACAAGAAGAGAGAAGGAGAAGGAGAACAAAGAAAAGAAAGTGACGACGGAGCCCTGATTCAGGCGCCCGACGAGCAAGACAAGAACTGAAGCACCAAAACCAACAGGACGCGTGGGCGGTTGTGGCGGTGGTCAGGTCAGACCAGATGCTAGAGCAGAGGCTTGATTGGGAATGGACAGGCCGAGGGCGCGACGATGACTTGTCCAGCGCATAATAGCTGACTTGGCTAGTTGTCCACCGGGACGAGCATCGATCAAGCAGGCCAGCCAGGCGAATAACAAGAAGCAGACGGCGTGTGTGGGCGGCCTGGAGAAGCGGCCACGCCAAGGCAAAGGCCGGCCGGCCACCGAAGGAGTCGTTGGTTGGCTTAGAACAGACCACCAGCTCTTGCCTCATCCCACCATCCCATGTCGTGGCATGTGGTCTAGAATCTTTTGTCTCCTCTTTCATGGTCTTTGTGTGTTATGTTGTGGGTGTGGGCGTGTTTATCTATCTCGTACTTGGGTGCTGTGGGGAGAGAAGGCAAGTTTGCATGAACAAACAAAACAAGCACACACGACTGTCTCGGAAACTGAGATAATCACAAAGGTGGGTGGGGGGTGGCGGGTTGTGCAGATGAAATAATTCAACAAAGCAAGGGTCACATGGCAATGTTGTACTGTATGTGCAAGTAGGCCCCTTGTTCTGAAGGGCCGAGAGGGTCAGAAAGAACAGGAGGAGGAAGAAGGAAAATTGAGGCAAGAGAGAAACATAGAAGTGACAAAATAAAATGAATACGAGTGTGTGGATGGATCACAGTTTTTGGTGATGATCTTAATGTCAGAGTAAATTATTTGTAAGGCAGTCAGCCACCCCAACTCTCTCTTTGATGTGGCAAGGGCATTGAATAAAGCGAGAGCGAGGAGGTCAGGAGGGCTGCTTGGAGGATCTGAGGCTGTAACATTGTGTTGGGCTGGCTTGTCAGAGCCCTGACCTGGCCATGGTTTATGGGGGCAGCCACCAAAAGGATGACGAAACACTGGGGGTGATCAATAAGAAAAAGAAGAAAGGGGAAAAGAAAGAGAAGGAAGAAGAAGAAGAAAAAAGGGGGTCTGTTGTTTTTGATGGGGATCTGATCCAGAGTTTGTGGCTATCTGATAGCAATGCTTGAACACACACACACACAAGAGAGAGAGAGAGAGATGCTGGGACCATTCTGACTCTGGTCCCTGGAATGACACGAGAGTTTCGTGAATTGTCATGAGAATGTCGTGTTATGTCATATCAAAAGAGTTCAATAGAAGGATGTCATGTGTGTAAAATGACCTGTCGGTATGGACAAGAGCTTAAGTTCCATCTCGTATAGCCTGACCACTCCTGCCTTCTCCCTTTTATGCCTTTTGCACAAACAGGGAAAGATAGTCCTTGCATTGGATCTGGAGTTCATGACCTGCAGTGCAGGTGTGCAGGTACAATGATCAAAATCACATCAGATGGGGCATTCAGGTGCATTGGGTGCATTGAGTTTGTCTCTGGTCAGTGGACTTGGTGACATGGTACCTGGCCTGGTCCCTGCAGGCACTTTGAAATCTGGCGGCTGCAGGTGTCCCTTGCCCCCCCTTCAGGTGTCTAGGGGGTGATGTCTAAGGGGGGTCCACACCTGGGGGGGGTGAACCACCCTGACTGTACCTGCTGTATTATGTACCGTAGCACCCACACTAACACTAACACCTAGACACTTGGGCTCCACACAGGGGCGTGACCCGCACCATGCAGTGAAGTTGCAGTTGCACATGCTGTCTGGGACTGGTTCGCAGGGCCCGGGCCTTGGCCTTGGCCATGGGCCTACACTGGACCTTTTACTAGTTAGGGCCCTTGTGCTTTTGGTCCTGGCTCGCCTCGTGCCAGCCCCAGTCGAGGTGTGCGCAACGGTCCTCATCTTGGCCCGACCGCTCCTCCTCCCTGCCCGCCCGGTCTTCTTCTTTCTCCTCCTCCTACTGTTGACGGTCGTTTCTCTGCTTCTTCTTCTTCTTCCTTCCTTCTCCCCTCCTCGTGACTTCCAAATCCCTCCTTGGACGACAGCTTCCCTAGCCACTGCTGACCACATATCGTGACCGTCTCACGCCCAGGCAACATTCCTCCTCTCTCTTCCTCCCACCCGAAACAAACACCACTTACTTTCAAACCACCTCCTGTCGACTCCCTTCGTCTCTCTACTCACTCCCCCCCTTCTCTCGATTTCTCCCCCTGACGACAATTCTTTTAATTCTCCACGACAAGAACATTACGCTATCAATTACTCATCTTACCAGAGCCAGAGCGAGATCGGCAACGTTCACGATCCTACTCAGATCCAAAACCCAACCTACAGAACACGCCATAGAGACAACAGAACATATTTTTGTTCTTACACCAGAGAGCAGGAAGCATCTGGACATACACAACACGCCTCCACACACACACACATCCAGATTCCACCATGAAGGGCCGTCCGGTAGACGCGCTCGTCTTCGAGCAAATGTTTCCCAAGGCACGCTCGCAGGACCCTCAGAACTTCCACGCCCTCCTGCAGCGATACCTGATCCTCGAGGTCCGCCAGGAGGTCCACGCCTTCTACGGCCACCTTGATACTCACGAAGCCAAGTACCCAGGGCTTGACTACAACAACCCTACACACCGCACCCGCCTCAGCAGGTGGCAATGGCACCGCCGCCTCTTCAGGGCCTTCGACGCCTTGCGCCTGACCCCTAACGAGATCTCGGGCCTGACCAAGTGGGAGGGGACCAGGTGGGCAAAGGAGAGATACGAGCGCGAACAAAACTGCAACATCCGCGACACCGCTATGGATGGCCTGCCTGTCTGGACCGGCGAGCCCCAACCCAGGCGCGCCGACCAGAGCAGCTCTACCACCACTCGTGACCGTCCTCTGGCTTCCACCGCCAACGACCATAACGATGACGACGACGACGACTCCTCCATGGTCGGTGCCGAAGGCGAGGACAGCGAGGGCGAACTGGAGAGCGTGGGTGTGGCCCTCAACCAACGCCTGCGGGAACGCCTGGCCGCCAGGAGCGGTGGTGACTTCTCCGTCCCCCTGGACGAGGCCTGGGAGCAGTGGTTTAAGAACGCCGTTGAGTCGGGCGAGATCTCTGCCCTGCGCGACAGGCAGCGCATGGTCGACAGCGTGCGCGCTGGGAACTGGGATAGCGTCCCCGAGTCCCTGCGGCCTATGCTCCGTGCCATGATCATGGCGGACCAGAGAGCCCTCGTGCTCGAACAAAGGGAGAGAGGAATGAGGGGGCGCGCCGCCGCCGCCTCCCCTGCCTCTTCTGCACAGGTTGCTATCCTAGCTGCCCCTTTGCCTGCCGTCTCCCACGGCACGCTTGTGCCACCCCCTCGAAGCTCGTTCACCGGCCTCGGGTTACCAGAAGCGTTCGAGCCTATGGAGGATGGCGGCAGCGGCTCGCGTCCCCAGCGCACAGATGCCTAGTGGACTCGCCCGGATGCGCCCGATGTCCTGGTCTTGGCTCCTCGGCCTGCGCATGTGCGCTCATGGTGGTCCTCACCCCGCCCGTTGAGGATCCCTAATTCTGAGAGCGTGCAGCCTGATTGTCCTCCGTCTCCTCCTTCTCCTGCGACTATTGCGTCTTCGGGAGACGTTGAGGAACCGCAACTGAGGGGTGGGGGAGGAGGAGGAGGAGGAGGAGATGAAGAAGGTGAAGATGCAGCTGGAGAGATCGGTGAGGGTCAGGACAAATCTGTCATAATCACGGCCCCGCGTTAGAGACGCCCGGATCCCAAACATTGCACGTATCCGTGCTTCGAGGTCGAGGAATCTTTCTACAGGTTGCGACCGCGATATCGAGTGTGGCGCTCGATGCCGCCGAACTGGCGGAGCATGACCCTGGAGGTCGATGAGAATTTCGACGTCGAGGACCTCTCAAATTACAAACAACTACCGGTCGCGAAGACCGCCCCGGACTGGCAGCGATCCGACTACGACGCAATGCGTCTTGCACACGTATCCTGTCAACCCTGCTTGCCGCCAGTCGATTCAACGCGCACGGGCACCGCAGCACAGACTGTAGAGACGCAGGAGACGGCCGATGGGGATGCTACCGATGACCGGCAGGGATGCAGAGGCAAAAGCTTGTCTTGTTCGGCAATTATGATTGTGTACGATGACCCTGGCGTGTCTGGTATTGCAATTGATGCCGACTGTGAAGTGGGCGAGGGTCCCGAGGCGGAACGAGTCACGCTCCAGGCGGAGGAAACTGACGAGGACGACGGTCCGGAACAAGATACCCAAGAGCTTGATACGCAGATGGAGATGCTCGGTCGCTGGGAGGCTTGGTGCACATTCCTTCGCATCAGGCAAGAGGTGGACGCTTTCGATATGCAGATGCAAACGCTGGGCCGCTGGGGTACTTGGTCGAGATCAAATGCCCTCGAGCAGGACAGTGAAAAAAGGAGGACGCAGATGGGGGTGAGGGGCCACCGGGAGGCATTGTCAAGACGCCGAGACCCTGGAGACGGATATGGTCAACATAGTTTTGGGCGCGAGCCGGCTCTGGAGGCACTGCATTCCGACGACAGGAGTCTCAGCACCATCATGGAAGAAGACGAAGACGAAGTCGACGAGCCTCTCTGTGTTGCACGAGAAAAGACTTCCAACCCTGTCTCCCAGAGGATGGCCAATGGGCAATCGGAACAAGAGACTCATCCTTCTCAACAGAGTTCACGTCGATCAAGTCCTGATCCCGAGGTCAATGGAGCGAGCCCCCATCCACAACTCGATATCAAGGGCTCTAGTCCTGTCGCCGACGAGGATGATCTCAAAGAGGCCCCTTGTGCTCCATGTGAAGACCATTCCAGCTCTACCACCACAAAAAGCGGGTTCTTCTGGCCCATTTCTAGTGCAAGGGCGAAGGCTTATTCTGATCCCGAGCCCTATGCAAAAGGTCAGCAACTTGGATCTTCCGTGTGACCTCGGGACGGACAGCCTTGAGCCGAGGGGGCCCTTCAAGGCATAACTTTGTATGGATGAGAGCGGCCAAGGGTGGGAGGTAGCATAATCTTTTCAGGTGCATTTCTTGCACACCAGCTTTACCACCTCAGCGAGGCCCAATATTACTATTTATTTTTTATACAGAGGTCACTTTCACTGGAACTTTATCTCTCTAGTCTTACCACACGGAAGGTAGGAGGATTATCTGAACAGGATGAGGGCAGTCTCGGTTAGGCTCTCCTCTCTTGGACAATGCTCTGAAAGCAAGGACAGGCTAGTTTCTTCACGGGTTCGTATTTTCCCTGGAAGTAGTCCCAGCGGTGTTGAACTGATAGCGTGAATCAGATTTAAATTCTATCTCCAATATCCTGCAGATATGTTGATTCTGCTCTTGTTCATACTTGTGAAAGTTTTCTTAACTCTTTCCTCCATGCAGATTCAGCCAGGCTCGGTCTTTCTTGGCAACTGCCCAAGTATGCAATCGAGAGAGTCCCATGGAGGGCCCCCAAGGTAAAATGCGGGCTTCTACTTGGCATCGTGGATTTATGGTGTTTTGACTCTGCTTCACAATTCGTCTCTTGGAGCCCGAAGAGACCGATGTTCCTGGCATCCGAACGCCCTCTCCCCTCCTTGCTATTTGAAGGGATGAACGTCGTCGATGTGGGTTGAGGTGACGGATCATAGAGAGATTGGAAGAACAAAAGATCTCTTGCATAGATTGGCACAGTATCCAGTCCACGACCACAAAAAAAAAAAAAAAGGGGGGGGGGGGGAAGAAAAAAGAAAAGAAAAAGAAATAGAAAAAGGGAGCTGCAAATATTGTGTGATTGACGTATTCATCGTCGGACGAAACTAGCCAACTAATTACAGCCCGTTCTCCTCTCTCTCCGCCCTCCCCGGCCAAAGTGTTTTACAGACCAGAGCACTACATCCTACGAAACCTGTCACTATTATACCAAGTTAATCAGCCACAACCAAATCCAAAAGAAACTCTGCTTATCTTTAGTCGGTCTTCACAGTCTCGACTGCGGTGCGGTGCTTGCGCCTCCTGGCCGGAAGCCGGTCCCGCGACCGCCTCGCGCCTCAGCAGCACTGGCAGCACTACTGAGATCCGGCAGCTCGGATCCACCATGCTCATCCTCGTCTGTGCTGGTACAGCCTGCTTCGTCCCCATGGTGTTGGGGCTGCTGTCCCTCGGGCCCTTTCCCGCGAACCGCGCTGCGACTTGTCGGGTTATGGCGGCGGCGCAGACACCAGAGGCACGGGGCGAGGAGGAGGATGAGGAGGAGGAGGAGGAGGAGGAGGGCGGCTAGGGAGCCTACTGTTATGCCGGCGATGGCGCCTGTGCTGAGGGGTGGGGGGTGTTGGTGCTGGGTCGGTGGGGTGGAGGTCGAGGAGGAGGAGGAGGAGGAGGAGAGGGACTTGGTTGGGGTTGGGGTTATGGTTAGGTTGATTGTGGACTCCAGGGAGGTGGCTGTGATCCAGTGGGCTGAGCTTACTGTGACTGTGATCCAGGTGGAGTTTGAAGGGTTGGGCTGTGGCGAGGGGGACGGTGGTGGTGGAAGAGGTTGTTGGGTTAAGAAGAAGGCTGGGGACTCTGCGAATGCGGAGGAGGAGGTGTTGATGTGGGCGGTTGGGTCTGTGAAGAGGACTTGGTATGTGTAGCTCAGGTTCAGAAGTTGGGAGTCAGCTGGTGGGAGGGATAGGTTCTCGGTCAACTCAACTTTGCCTGGGGCGGTTAGGTTCATGGTTACTGGGTTTGGTCTTGTTAGTCTTTTTTTCTTTCCTTTTTCTTCTTCTTCTCCTAATCCTATGGAGGTGTAAAGTGACACTGCTAGGGAGAACGCAGGAGGGGAATGGGAGATACATCAATTATAAACTTACCTGTCCCAAAATCGAAGTTGGAATGATCCCCCGGGTCCGCCATGGTGCTACCAGACCCGCACAACAAGATGGCAAACTGGTACTCTGCGTTCTCGGGGCTGCTGCAGTTGACCTCGGCCAGGGCGGTGATGGTAATCAGCCCAGCGGATGTGAAGTTGGAGGGGTCCGGGATGATAGTACCCCAGGATACGCAGGTCGAGGCCATGGTGGCGATAGTAGATGGGGCTGAAGCGCCTGTTCCTGTTGTCACGGAAGTCATTTTTTTTCCCCCTAAGACTTTGTAGTTCGCTCAATGTTATTGGTATGGAGGCAAGACTGTTTGGCAAGACGGGAGAGATTGTGGAAGAAGGGGTTTTCTGGATTAGTCTTGTGTGTTGCGCTGTAGTCAGGCGAGGAAAGATGTTGAGGAGAGATTGATGGTGGGAAAATATACTCGATGGAATAGAGAACTTGGGGCTATATATGTATATATATATATATATATATATTGCGGTCAGGGACAGTGACAGGCATGATCGTGTGAAAGGCTGCGTGTGTGTGCACAAGGGAGAGTCGATAATGAGCCTATACTTTTATTGTCTTCTATGATTGCTGATGGAACTATCCTCGCAAACCACAGTGACAATAGGTTGCAACCAGGATTCAGCCAGTTGTCAGATGTTCTATCTCGCTCACTGTTATTGTTGTTTTCATCGGAAGTACTGAATCATTGGGGTGGATATTCTGCCTGTCTACTGTCGTCTTTCCTCCTCCTTTCTTTCCGCCCCTGTTCTGCTTTTCCCTCTTCGAGCTGCTATGCACAGATGAATCAATGGCACTGGAAGTCTGTATGTATGTCAGAGATCGAAATGGCTCATGTGTCTTCCGAAGCAGCGGAGGAAATGGATGTTCAGTTGGCCACAGAATTTATTTTTTTGTCCATATATGCATACTTCAATACTGGATCCATGCCAGCACAATCTACTCTCAAGCTGAGAAGGTTGTGGCGTATCAAATAGTTGAATGCAAGACACTGCTGGCCTGTATGCCTAGGGGTGGACACGATGGACTCTACGACATTCTTGCAAAGTATAGTAGTTACTGCTATGTGCTTGAGTGCATAATGGAGTTTGTTGGTGATTCATTCGCTCCCTATTTGATTTGCTAGATGTTATAGGCTACACATGCGCTCCTCCCGCCCTTACCTTGACCAATGATTTTCTGGGCGGGGGTGGCAATGAATGCATAGGTGCCTCTGTGCCGGTGTCGGTGCCGACAGTACAATACTTTACAAAGTCTCGGCCTGGGCGGGCTTACCTTGATATTATATATTTGAGTGGCAGCCCATCAAGTCAAGAGTTTCCTCCCCTTCCTCTTCTTCTACTGACAATTATTCTTCTGCGATTCAATCCTTCTTCGTTGGCGCAAACCCCATTCAGAGATTATATACGGATAATTGTCAAAACTCCAGCCAAATTCATCCATCCCCATTTCCTTCCCAAACAATGCCGAATACTTCAGCATCCCAGCTCCTGGACGATTTCCCCCTCGACCTCCTCGGCCAACAAGAGCGCATCAATCGTCTCTACACACCAATCACCTTTTGCTTCCCGTTGCCCGACGAAACAGAGAGCACACGGGCCGAAATCATCAAGACCCTGGAAGACGGCCTCTCCCGTCTGGCGCGAGCATTCCCGTGGACAGCAGGCGAGGTGGTAGCGTGTGAGTCTGGCGAGTTCAAGATCAGGGCCAGGTCCTCGCCTTGGACCGTCCCACCTTTGGTTGTCAAGAACTTCAGCGGTGACAATAATAATGACGATAACGACGACAACAACAACAATGTCGCCTCGGTGCTGTCCTCGTGGGATGAGCTGCAGCAGGCCGAGTTCCCCTTCAGCATGCTGGACGAGGACGTGATTGCACCGTGCAAGACGATGGTGGAAGACACCGAAGGGGCGGTGGAGAGGCCTGTCCTGCGGGTTCAGGCCAACTTTATCAGGGGCGGATTGCTCCTGACAGTCTGCGGGCAGCATGGGGCAATGGACGTTGCGGGACAGGCGCAGGTGATTGCGTTGCTGGCCAAGGCGATGCGGGGGGAGGTGTTTAGCCCGCAGGAGATACAGGACGGGAACGCGATGAGGAGAGGACACATCCCGCTTCCTGAGGAAAAGAAGGAGAACACACTTGGGCCAGACACAGGAGGCGATGTGCACGAGAATCGGAATGCACAGAAGGGCAGCAGTGGTGGTGGAAGTGTCGAAGATGAGATGCAACGGGCGCCACCGCTGACGTGGGCATACATCGCCTTCGAGAAGGCCGATCTTTTCGAACGGGTGAAGAGACCTGCCATGAAGGAGAACGAGGCGTGGCGGACGTTTGTATCTACAGATGACGCACTTACTGCTTTCTTCTGGCAGGCCATCAGCAGGGCTCGCGAGCCGCGCCTGCAGCGACAGCATCAACAACAAGAAGAAGGCGGCGGCGGCAATGATGCCGAGGCGACGACGACAACAACAACAACACTCACCCGCAACGTCGACGTGAGAAAGCACTTGGGCCTACCACCAACCTACCCAGGCCTCTTGGTCACGTTTACATCCCACACCGCGCCCATCAGCGAACTGGTACACTCGCGGTCGCTGAGCTCAGTCGCCCTGGAGCTCCGTGCCGCACTGAACGCCGAGACCCTGCGGCAGAACCTACAAGACCAAGCATCCTCCATCGTGCAAGACCCCGAGGCGGCGGCCAGAAGGGCCACAGCACAGCGCGCCCGCCCGGATCTGGATGTCAGGCTGAGCTCGTGGGCCAAGGAGAGGAGGCTGTACGAGGTGGACTTTGGGGTGTTTCTCGGAAAACCAGAGGCGGTGCGCAGGCCGAGGTTCGAGAGGGGTGCTAGGGAGGGTCTGGTCTACTTTATGCCGAGAGGCACGGATGGGGAGATGGTGGTGGGGGTTTGTCTGAGGGAAGAGGATATGGAAAGGCTGAAGGGGAATGCGAGGATGGCGAGTTTCGCAAGGTGGATTGGCTGAGAGAAAGAGAGAGCAAGATTTGACAGAAAAGGGATGGATGATAAAAAGGCAGATAGAGATCTGTAGCTGTGTCCATCTATCTGGTGGCAAGAGTCATGATAAGGTACTTGGGTAGGAATTGCCAATCGAGTACGTAAGTCGCAAGTACAAGAAGTACACAAGACAGGATTGACACCTCAACAGCGGCGTACTCCTCTCAAATCTTGGAGTCACATGTGCCTGCGCCGTTGCGACGCAGGACGAAGGATTGACTGAATGGTGATGTCGTAGGATTTTTGCAATCAACGACCGGCAGCACACTGTGTGATATACCAGAGATAAAAGTACAACTTTAGCCGGAGACCTGAAAACAGATGTACCTAACGAGGTACAGTACGAATTGGGTTGACCAATGCAAGCTAGTTCATTGGGTGCCGGTTCTCGGTACTCGGATCATCCCCAAAGGGCGTTTCCCCCCCTCTTCAGTGATAAGTTACTGCATTACATAAAGAAAGAAAGAGAGTGGGTGGGTGGTGTATGTACTATAGTGGTTGGCTTCCCACCCACCTTTTTCCGTTTGGCTGCACTTGGGTTGCATCGCATTATCATTATTACTTGTTATTATATTAGTATTATTACCATCCTCACCTGAAAAAACACATATAAGAACATACTTATTTTGCTCATAACTATTATATACACTTGAAACCTTTCAACAAAGAAACACCAACCAAAACAAAATAAACAAGCACAAGAACATGCCAGCCGAACCCGCCGATCTCTCGGAGCAGCAGCGCGCCGCCTACCTCCTCGACGCCCAGGACAAAGCCCTCGCCCTCTTCGACGAGATCCAGCGCACCCTGCTCCGGCCCGGCGCCACCGAGGCCGGTCTCAGCAAGGAGATCTTCAGCCTCGCCGCCGAGCGCTACGGCGTCAAGACGCACTGGCACAAGCGGGTGGTCCGCAGCGGGCCCCACACCCTCCACCCTTACGACGAGAACCCGCCCGACCGGACCCTGGAGGCCGGTGACATCCTCTTTGTCGACCTGGGCCCTGTGTTTGAGGCCTGGGAGGCCGATTTCGGTCGCACCTACTGCCTGGAGGGCGCCGATGAGTTCAAGTGTAAGCTGCGGGATACGCTGGAGCCGGCTTGGGAGAAGACCAAGGCCCGGTATCTGGCGGATCCGGATATGACGGGGAATCAACTGTTTGATATTGCCAAGGAGTAAGTTTTTATTTTTTATTTTTAATTTTTTTTATATTACTTTTCCCCACCCTATCTTCTCTATTTGTTTCAAAAGATGAGATAAGAGATAGATCCTATATTAATACGTCGGGGTGTATGAAAAACTGACAACTGATACGCATATACAAATAGAGAGGCGCAAAAGGCTGGTTATGAATTCGGTGGCCCCATTGCCGGTCACCTGGTCGGCCATTTTCCCCACCAGCGGATCCCCAGGGACAAGGTGACGCTCTACATCACCGACGGCAGTGACCAGCCCATGAGCAGGCTCGATGCCGACGGCAGGAAGTACCACTGGATCCTCGAGATGCATCTTGTCGACCGGGAGAGACAGATTGGTGGCTTCTTTGAGCAGCTGCTCACTGTGGGATAATCCCGCGCCTCCTATTAGCGCTGTGGTGGAAACTCGAATGTCAAAACTGTATCATGTCTCTTGGTGCTGGGAGCTTGGCGAATGTATATATAGATATAATTTGTTATGGTGTTTCCATTAGCCTATTTCTTTCATCATAGGCCTTGACAATGCCTTGATCTCTGTAGGGATAACAGCCCCGTTTATACATTGATGTGTGTGGTAATCTTTATTGCCGAGTGACTTAGACTCAGTCCCAACCACGACCTGATTCCGTCTGGAAAAGCTCTACTTGTGAACAAATAATGATGGAATCCTCACACTTCCGTAATCATTGCCAACATCGTACGTCCCCATCCGCTGCAGTTCTCTACATGCTTGAGGCAGCCATGACAGGTAATAAATGCAGTCATAATAGAGATATCACAACTAAACACAAGTGAATACGGCTGAGTTGGCCTCATAATGTGTTGATATTGATACAATACGTCTTATTGGACTGCTGAACATGGCCTCCTGCAGCACCAAGTGTGAATTCTCCTGCCTGTGTGACAGAAAGTGGAAGCAAAAAAAAACCCCCCGAATCAAAATCATAAAACACTCATTCTACTCCAAGCAACATGTCTCAACCGTACCGACCCAGTTAATGAGCGATGCCCAACAACCAAAGAGAATTATAACGATATAGTATTCACACACAGCCCTATACAAGACTGCTGCCCAACTCTCCATGCCCCTTTCAACTCTTCCAGGCACCCTCACGCCGCCCTCTCGGACCACAAGCCTCCTCGCACCCGCGCATAAGCATCCTCCAGCGCAGTATACAAATCCTCCACCCGATCCGCATACCGATTCCGCGCCAGCCGAATCAGATCATTCTGCGCCCGCAACACTTCCGCCTCTTGCCGCGCGGCCTCGAGATCCTGCACAGCCGCGTCCCGCTCGAGGCGGAGGCGGTACACGGCCATCTCGCACCTGTTGACGAATTGGTCGGCGCGGTCGAGGCGCCACTGCATCCTGGTGATGCGGGCGTCCTGGGCGCGCCTGTCTAGGTCTGCGTTCTCCTGCTGGAGGAGTGGGACGGGGCCCGAGGACGGGTCGTTGGTGGGGAGGGATGGGGAGGGGTACGACGAGGAGGAAGAGGAGAGGGAGGCGAGTCTCCGCGCGGCGTCTAGCTGGAGCTGTAGACTCGAGACCTCGGCGTGCAGCCGGTCGTTCTCTCGCTCCAGGTGGGCGTCGCGGTCTACCAGCTTCTGTGCCTCGCGGCGGAGGGTGTCGCTCGTGACCACGGCGCCGCGCTTGTCTCGCTTGGAGGTGAAGAGTAGATTGCCCTTGTGGTCTAGCTTGGTGAACCTGAGGACGCCGGAGATGAAGTCCCGCAGATGATGGAGGCAGGAAGGAGGTGGAAGGGGAGGAGTAGCAGGTTCTGAGGCATGATCTGAGGTTGGCGCAGGATGGTGGCCCTCAGCAGGTTTCCTTTTGCGAGGCGTTAAGGTGGGAGAAGCCTTAGAACGTGGTGTAGAAAGATGAGGAGACGAGGGCGTGACGATATTCTTTTTGATCTCCTGGTCTCGAGGGAGGCAAGTCGAGAATGATATGGGCTCAGGGGCCTGTGGACGGCTGATTTGCATAGGATCCTCGTGAAGACTAGCGATGATGGGTGTCTTGAGAAGAGGAGGAGGCATCACATCAAACCCCTTGACACCAGGTGCTGAAGACGAGTCTGAGTAGCCCCGGAGAAGGCGTTGCAGGGTTTCTTCGGAGGAGGAACAGCTGGGAGAGTCCACATGGGCCTGGAAGCGCTCCTGGAGATGGCGTCTCTGTGCAGCCTTGAGGATGATGGGCGATGGTGGCTGGTGCGACGAAGCGGGCGACTGGTCGTACTGTGGCGGACACAAGGAGGTGAGGATAGTCTGGGTAGGCGTGATTGATCGTAGAATCGGTCTGTCTGGCTGGCCTGCCGACCAAGAACGATGGAAAGAGCGAGTGTTGGTTTTAGGTGTGCCGGGCTGGTCAACAGCCTGCCTCGAGAGTCGGGTGGCCGCGTGAGTGTAGCTCGGGACGAGGTTGGAAACAGGGTTGCCAGGCTGAACTCGGCTCCTTTTCTGTCGAATGGGAGTCCATATCTGCTCATCCGAGGGAGGATGAAAGGAAAAGGTAGGAGTCTCGAAGCCCTCTTGAACCATTTCCTCGACGGACACACTCTGCTAGGTGATATCGTCGACCGCTGAGGGTCCTTGTGGCTTGTTCGACAGGTGGTTGTTCTTCCTCTCCCTCTCAGATACGACCTTGTTCTCCTGGTTGGTGATATCTGCTAGCCATGAAGTGATGCATGCTTGCATCTTATAGGGAGACCCATTGTTCTCGTCGACATAGTCAAAGCCGAACTCTTGTGGTTCGTTGACAGATGCCATGACGCCAGGTCCAGCGCCAACAGTAGGCGAATAGCCGCGACGGCGGTTCTCACGCTCAACCGAAGACAGAGGCATTGTGCCTAGGGTTCATATAGAGGGTCGATGTGGGGATGGTATTTGAATCTAGGTCGAAAAAGTTGAAGTTACAAATACAGCACAATAATTTGAATCGGAAAGTGATCCATTGAGCGAGCGGTTGAGCTTGTTGCATTCACCTTTCAAACTCCGTTCAACGAGCTAAATCGAAAGCAGTGGAGAAGTGCAAGCGCGAGATGTGTCAAAAGACACAAGAAAAGAAGATGCGTATGGGACTCTGTAAATCCTGGTTATGGCGGTTGATCACCTTCGGATTGATGAGAAGCAAAGACAAAGGCGTGCCAACACAGAGCGGCAATAGCGAGCATGTTTTTCCATCTTCATGGCACAGGATTACGCGGTACACGCGTTCTATTATCTTACCCACCGAGACACGAAGATCAGGATGTGTTTTCAGGTTAATGCTTGAGCCCAAAGAGGACTGGACATAACCTAGGGCAACGATGCGCTTGACGATGTTCAGAGTAGTGTCTGGAAAGTGTTGGGCGAACAACACAGTTGTAGGTGCGGCGTCGGAACACGACAGGGGCTAGGCAGGCCTAGGCGAGCCCGTTCGTTCCTAGAACCTTACAGGCAATCACTAAGTGCAATTGGCGCCGTTGCACGCCTAACAGTGGCTTAGAAGGTGCAGTGTCAGTGCTAAACCCCACTAAGCCTGCCTACATGGGCGTTGAAGTCCTGTACTGGTTAGCGTTTCTCGGTATCGTACAGTCAACCAATCGGCAACAAAGCGAGCCCTCCTCTCTGTAGAGTAACCCTCCCCAGGACTAAAACCCCAATCCTCTGGGGAGGGTCATAAGGCTGCGCCTCCATGGTCTCAAGGAGCTTTCAAGCCCATCGAGAATTGTGGCGGCTGAGTAGGACTCCTCGACGGCCGCCTTTCGTTTGATCTCGGGTTCGCAAAACTCAGCCTCTTCCGGTAAAACAATGGTGATAAGATGGTAGATGATACTCAGAACTGATCGAATTATAAGAAGGCAGGTCGGCTGCCCATCTTGACTCTTTTGTTCTTGTCTAGCTTAGCATCATCAGCACATCTGTACAAGAGAAAGTTGATAGCTTTTCGAAGCAACAATAATACATACACCACATATTTTCACGCTCTTCAGAAAGAGATTCAGTCTCTCATCCTCCAATCCATCTGCAAGAAAGACCCAAAGAACTCCATACCCAGTCCAGAGCCTCAAACTTCACCAATACCAACACACGCAAACTCCAAAATGTTCATCCTCGGCCTAGTAGGACGCATCGTCAACGAGGTAACCGGCCAGTCCCAGCGCGACCAGAACCGCTTCGCCCTCGCCCAAGCAAACAACCCCCACCGCACTCAGCCCGCCTTACCCTCCTGCACCTGCCGCGGCCGCCGCTCCTGCGCCCAGTGCGCCTACGAACCAGCCGTCGCGTATAACTCTCCCTATGACGATGACTACTACACCTACGACAACAGCCATCACCCATACATGTCCTCCCGCGACGTCCGCCGCGAGTACCGCCAGGAGCGACGTGCCTTGAAGGCCGCGCGAAAGGCAGCGAGGAGAGGGTATGGGTATCCCGTTGCGGTGCCGGTCGGGACTGGCGGCTATGCAGGTCCTGCTATGGCGCCTGTGGCCGGGAACGGGTATGGTTATGCTAGGGATCGGCGATATGATGGGGAGGAGGCCATGGCGGGACCATCGTTGCGGGCGGTGAGGCCGGTGCCGGAGCAGCGGGGCCGGCAGGACCAGGGCGTTAGGAGAGCTAGCTTTGACGCGGGCCACTTGCGGCGCTCGGGGTTGGAGGACGGCAAGGAGGAGGACGAGGAGGATCTCCCTCCGCGGTATGAGCGTGGGAATTGGCAGCCCCAGATGAGGAGGTCCGCTGAGGTCTTGACAACGGAGGGGAAGTAGAAAGAATGCTGTAGTGTGAACGAGGAGTGGGCTTGTGGCCGGGCACTTTTTCTGCCATCCTTGTTCTTTTACAAGTTCGAATATTCTATAGATCAGCAACGGTGTTGGGGGGAATGAATAGACAAACCTTTCATTTGATCTGTACACCTGTACATGGGCGCAATGATCATGAATTTTCTTTTTTGGAACAATGATGTCTTCGTGCTCAAGCTGTGCCATATCATGGTCGTGAATCTCATGTCATGATGCTTTTCCATTCCTTTTTCCTGAGCCTTCTCGGGCCGATATACTTTCAGCTCTAATGTACATTTCCACTACGTGTGAAACTTCTGGCTACCCGCCCTCAGATTTAGGTTTGTGGCTCTCCAGGCCGAACTGGTGATGCTCTCGCATGGGAGCAGAGAGAGGCTGACCAGAACGTGGATATAGATTGCCCTCCAGGGATAATCGGCCCTAAGGTATGATGAATCGTGACCAGGCCGGCCTCTTGGATGCGGACCTCCCTCTTCAAGAAATGGCCGCCTCTTCCAATCTTCTACCCGACATCAATCTATCGCTCTCCAGCCAATCGCCGGCTTTGTACCTCACCAAGCGCCTTCATGCCGGAGAGAACAGTGGTGGTGCTCAAGACAGCCACGGGAACGAGAATGTGACCCAGGGACAATCCGCGGTGGTAGAGGAAGTAGACGAACTCCATGGCCACGATCGAACCCAAGAAGGTAGCGTATGAGACCGGAGCCGCGCCTATGGCCTTGGGGAGTTGGCTAACGTTGGCGCCGTGCAAGAGCCACTATGAGAGACACCACAATGTTAGAGCCGATGACGCGCAACCACAATCTTGAGCTATGACCAAGTGTATAGATAACTTACAACACCCACGACGACAGGCAGTGTAGCCGCAATAACCAGTGAGACGGCGATAGAGATGATCTTGTACCCATACTTGGTAGGCTCTCGGAAGATGTGGTGGATCTGAGGTTGCTTGCCGTAGCGAAGGGGAGGCGACGCGGCGGCAGGAGGAGTGGTCGAGTCTGGTTTGATCTCAATGTTGAAGGCGTCAGAGATGACAGCCTGAGAAGAGCCAAAGGAGCCGATGACCACGCTCGCGTGGAGAGGTTCGGAAGACACGAAGAACGGGGCGGGAATGTCTTTCTGGGTCTGCGCCGTGGGAAGCTCGTTAGAATCCGACACACACTATCAGGCGGCGATACAGTCGCGTGCGCTGTGACGTACAATTTGCACCTTGCCCTTGCCATTGTCCCGGACACTGAGAGGGAAAGGCGCCTCCAGGCCCGTCGACTGGTCCGTCAGGAGGAGAAACGCCTGGTGTGGTCGCTTCGCCTTGCCATTGTCCTTGGCCGTCAGGCTGACGGTGAGGGTATCTTGTGCGCTGAGGGACACTGGGGTCTTGAGAGGGGACTGGACACCAAAACTACATCCAAATTGTCAGCTGGAAGGAGAAAGTAGAAATAGTGCATGCAGCACCACCATCGAACACTCACGATTCTTTGGCAGCTTCGCCTGCAGTCTTCTTGTTGCTGATGGAGATGCTGGCATCGTCAAAGGTCCAGGAGCTGGCGGCCTGGACAGCACCAGCTGCCAGGAGCAGAAGGGAGGAGATACCAGCAAAGTGCATGTTGTCTGGCTGGTTGAGGAGGGGTGTTTGGTGAGGTTGGCAAGTGGACGAGGCTGAAGATCCAAATTCCCAATGGACACTTGTTGCCAAGAGCTGCAGCAGTTGGACCCCAGCTCACTGAGAGCAAGCTCATTACGTGGCGTGAAGCAGACACAGGCACAGGGGCACAGGGGCACAGGCCACCCCTGACATCACCCCTTGTTCTTCGGTACAGGACCACCAGTTGGCGGGTTAGGGTTCTGATCCCTGAGTACCCTGGGAGGACCCCTGAGCTGAGCTGAACCGCGGTACATCAAGGTGAAGGAGCTCAGTAGTTGTCAGCCTGTCATCCTGCTCTGCTTTTACAGGTGCAGCAGTTGTTTCTTTTTCTCTCGACATGCTTTCCAGGTGTAGTACTGTGCTCCAATGCCATGCTGTGGGTCACAATGGGTGCAAGGTCATCCATAGTTGGAGATGATGACTCGAACCAGGCCAAGAAGAGTTATCATGTCTCGTCAAAGACGTAAGTAGTCAAGTTCGTCCAAGACCAACCAAACGGGATAATGTTATTCTTCGAACTGTGGCTAAACCAGGGTTGATGTAGGACACGATTTCCTTCTTTACGAATGTACAACATGAAACGATTGGCCGCCGTCCTACTTGTGACATGCCTCATTGCCCCAGCCTTGGCCTACACCAGCCTGTCCGACCGTAGCCTCCGCCAGATCCCCTCTGCAGGTACCGACTTCGACATTCACAATGCCGCAGGCCTCCTCGCGCCAATCCTGATCCCTCGCGTGCCTGACACGCCCGGCTCCGAAAAGGTGCACGAGCACTTTGTCAGCTTCTTCGCGACACATTTGCCGGCGTGGACCATCTCGCTGCACAACACGACCTCCAAAACGCCCGCGACGGGAGACAAGCTGGTGACCTTTCGCAACGTCATCCTGCGACGCGACCCGCCCTGGGCAAGCGCGGGCGACGTCTCGCGACTCACCCTCGCCGCGCATTACGACACTCTGTACCGGCCCGAGAACTTCATCGGGGCCACCGACTCGGCGGCGCCATGTGCGATGCTGCTGCATGTCGCGCGCAGCGTGGATGAGGCGCTGACGAGGCGCTGGGCCGCCATGGAGGCCGCGGGCGAGGCTGACGGGCTGGGCGAGGAGAAGGGCGTGCAGATCCTGCTGCTGGACGGGGAGGAGGCATGGGTGTCGTGGACGGATACGGACAGCACGTACGGGTCCAGGGCGCTCGCGGAGGCGTGGGAGGCCGAAGGTCACCCGGCGGCGTCGACGTATAAAAACGACATCGACGCCATCAGCCTGTTCCTCTTGCTCGATCTTTTGGGCGCGGAGAACCCCAGGATCCCGTCATATTTCCAGACGACCCATTGGGCGTACCAGAACCTGGCCAAGATCGAGGACCGGATGCGCAAGCTGAAACTCTTTGAGTCGAACCCGCAGAGCCCCTTCCTCCCGGACACGGATAAACACGCCTCCCAGTTCCATCCGGGGTTCATCTCCGACGATCACGTCCCCTTCATGCAGCGAGGCGTTGATGTCCTCCATATCATACCGACCCCGTTCCCTTGGTTCTGGCACAAGATGGAGGACGATGCTGCACATCTTGACGGGCCTACGATGCAGGACTGGTCAAAGCTCATCACGGCCTTCGTGGCTGAGTGGATGGACCTGGAGGGACATATACCAGCGCTGCAAGATAAGGCCGCCTCAGACCCCTATGAAAAGACAGAGCTATAGATAGCTGCGCATCTTGCGTTGCAATAGACCATAGATTCGCAAGGAATCTTCTTCTAGAACGCTGACTCCTGGGAGCACCACTGCCCTTACCATATGCCGATCCTGGCAGATACATAGTATCACCATCACCACGACGTGGTACAGAGACATACTCTTACATACTCTTCCACGCTGGACATGAGTCTATTGTTAATTAGAGTGCCAGGAAAAGCCTTGAATTCAGTGTTAAAATGGAGGGGAACCCTCAAGAAAAGGTGGAAACATTCTTACTTATGTACTGAATAAGGTATCTGAAAGAGGTGAAGTAAACGATAGTATAAGCCGTCGTTCTTTTGGGGAAGAAATTGAAAGTAGACCCTTTTGCTCAATGCCCATCTTCAGACTTGGTTACTTTCTGAACATGTTCTTTCTGTTATTTCTAGAATAATTTTATCCGCATACTCTTGGTGTATTGCTATCGAGAAATTTATATGCACACATTATCTAAAGTACCAAGTAAATATGTGCCACTAGGGACCATCAGGGTTAGGGTGCGTTTTTGACTTGCCTTCTCGTTCGTGGTTGTGCTTCCCTCCAGCTGGTACTCCTCAATTTGGAGGTAACGAACGACTTTGCTACTCGGATGCCAAGTAAACAAGACTGTTTTACATCGTGGCCCAAAGATTCCTTGCCAGATAAATCATTCAATTTTATACGTTCATTCTCCTACTACTTTCTCACTCTCCTCTTCAAATGACGTACGGGTAGCAGTATGCTCCTCCGCCCGGGCCCGGCGAGAATAGCCGTGGCAACAACCTTCACTTTGACTGGGTCAACCTACCACATTTCATCAGGTCGGACAGGGTATTACAGGGCCGTCAATAGATTCAGCTATGGGATTCTGAAGGCAGACCCTTGTCTGCGCAGACAGATACATATTCCTGCCCTCCTTCTGCCACCTGTGATTTTCGCTGGCTTGGTCTTGGCCCTATACACCTGGAAGAGTTTCGTCATGGTCTCCCTGCAGAACAAGATCATCTACAACCCGTATCTGCCTCCTAGTGCTCGTCATGACAAAATTTCGGACTTTCAGAAGTATCTCTACGGGATTGAGTGGAAAGAGCTTCGTATGAGGTCAATCGATAGGACCGACTTGGCTTTGGCTGTTGCGAGTGTAGCGTCACATGGTCAGTCGCCCGGGGACGATGGCGTTGCCTATCATGTCTACATACTCTATTGTCAAGGTACGTCGTCGTCTCAATATTATTTACTATTACTGGAGTATTTTGACTCACAGTAGTCATTCAGGGAACGCTTCGTCCTTGCCGCCACGGCTTCCGGACCACTCATGGATCTTGAGGAAAATCATGATGAGCTTTGGGGAGAGATACCCTCAGCTGGGGAAGATACGCTTCACCGAAGTTGGCCTGAGCTATCGAGGATACTGGACGTCTGCTGGCCGCCCCTCCGAGCCCGGGATCAACTATGACACGAGAGCTGCCGTCGAATGGATCTCCCAGCTGCACGACAACACGTACGAGAGAGACAAGGCCGGGGGCCACAAGACAAAGCCAATATTGTTCGTCTGGGGACAGAGTATTGGGTCTGGATTCGCTACGAACCTCGCCGCATCTGGAGCTATCCCAGTGCACCTTGAACCGACTGCTTTAATCCTAGAGACCCCTTTCCTCTCCATCAAGGAGATGCTCGAGGTGCTATATCCTGAGAAATGGCTGCCTTACAAGTACCTTTACCCCTTTCTGCGCAACCACCTCGACAGCTACCGCAACCTAGCATCCGTCGCAAAACATCGAAGGGAGAGAGGTCTTGGACTCCCCCAGGTATTGATCCTACAGGCGGGCAGAGACGAGATTGTACCTGAGCGTCATCCAGAAGAGCTTCGAAGACGGTGTGCCGAGTTGGGAATACCACAAGAGACCAAGGTCGTTCCACGGGCGTTTCACAACGACGTGATGATGACAGGAGGGAGAGCACACGTAGCTGAGTTTATCATACAGCAAACAGCCAAAGCTATTAGAGTAGAGAGCTAATTTACGAAAGCCTAATGTAAAAGGTCTGGCTCGCTGCAAAATTTCTCTTGTGCAGCCTCAATCTCGGCCATGAATATCCAACTTCGGAATAGCCAACTGTGGAAAAAGACGACTGCACAATGTTGGTTCGTGTCCACAAAAGATAGCGTCCGGACCGTCCCTATACGGTCTTTAGAAATTAGCCCCCTCTATTCTTTGACGATTAACGTTGGTGATAGCTTGACGAAGATGGGTCGTAAGAGACGTGGCAGACTTGTTTGGAAGGCAAAATGTCAATTTCCTCTGTCGGACAAGGAGACCACCAAAGTAGTTGTCGGCAGACATCTCGATCCGGGCCGTCGACCGGCATGGTGAACTGATGATCGCCTGCAGCCTCTTCGTCAGGCAGCAATGTGCATCTCCTTAAAGAGGTAGAAGGGGGTTGGTTGCAGGAAGTGTGGCAGCTCTCGATTCGTTTTCTTTACGAACGCTAAGGCACTCAAAACACTAGTCCCCAAAGCCCCGGAATCCTCCCCTCCCCTCCCTCCAACCCTCAGCAGACGGACCCCGCTGCCGGATCTGCGTCGCCTATGACATAGTCTTGTTCCCCTTGTAACTGACAACCTTAGGCCTTGCCGTCAGGCACAGACAGGGTTGGCGGGACCCACTACAATGACATGTTGCTCCGATTTAACGACTCAGGATTACCAACCGACAAACATTCTCTCGACCACAACACATATCGTTCAACCCAGAGCACCTCGCGAGCCTCGTACCGACCACGACAAACCTTTACTTGCTGATTGCGATTTTGAGATTTTCCCCCCCTTGCGATTGAAGCATCTGTCATTCAGAGTGGATCGACCGGCTACGTATTCAACAAAGTGGCGCGATTGCTCCCCTCTCAGGCTTGAGCCCTTGGGCGTGACACAGCAACTGCTGCTATCATGAGCGGAGAAACCGACAACAACGACGCTCCTAAGCCGCGACACATTGAGCTTGCTGCCGAAGCCACAACAGATCGCGTCAAAGATGCCGAGGATGGCGGCAGTCCCGTCCTGACTAATGGCAAAGGCTGGGATGGCAAGCTGCGCGTCCCGGGTAGAGCCAGCCTTGCCAACCCAGAGGCTCTGTCAGATCCAGAGTACTCCGACGAGGAGCATGTCGTCGAGGGAGAGGAGATACAAGCCGACGAAGGTACCAGCTGCGGTCCTCATCATTGAGGACTCTCGTGACTATGTCCTATCTAGCATTCTCGCCAGCGGCGGGGAAACAGCATTATCGCTGACATGTGACAATCCACAGACCTTTTCGATGACGAGGATCCAGACACAGACGAGCTCCTCTCCATAAACTCCCGCATACAGTCTATCCCCACTCTACGACTGGAGCGCTTCAAGAAGGTTGCGCGGCTATGCCTGAGACAGAACGGCATCACACGTATCGAGGGCCTGGAGCCTCTGGCAGAGACATTGGTGGACCTTGACCTCTACGACAACCTCATCGGCCACGTCCGCGGCCTCGACCATCTGACCAAGCTGACGAACCTCGATCTAAGTTTCAATAAGATCAAGCACATCAAACACGTGAACCACCTAACGGAGTTGACAGACATCTTCTTCGTCGCCAATAAGATTAGCACCATCGAGAACCTGGAGGGACTGGACAAGCTCCGTATGTTGGAGCTTGGTTCCAACAGGATCCGCGAGATACAGAACTTGGACACGTTGAAGAACCTAGAAGAGCTCTGGCTAGCCAAGAATAAGATCACCACGCTTCAGGGGCTGAGCGAGCTCCCGAAGCTGAAGCTACTCAGCATCCAGTCGAACCGCATCAGTGACCTCTCACCCCTCAAGGAGGTGCCGACACTAGAGGAGCTGTACATATCGCACAACCTGCTCGAGAATGTCACTGGACTAGAGGACAACAAAAACCTGCGGATCCTCGAGATATCGAACAACCAGATCGCCAGCTTGGCGGGTCTCGAGCTGCTAAAGGAGCTGGAAGAAGTCTGGGCGAGCTACAATAAGCTTGCGGATTTCAACGACATTGAGAAGGCTTTAGGAGACAAGAAGAAGCTGGAGACGGTTTATTTCGAGGGAAATCCGCTTCAGACACGAGCTGAGGCGTTGTATAGGAACAAGGTCCGGTTGGCGCTGCCCGAGATTCGCCAGATCGATGCCAGTAAGTTCTCGACCACGATATTCCAAAAGACAAATGGTCACTGACTCTGACTGCTTTGACAGCCTTTGTGAGGACTTAGAGAGGGGACACACTCACAGAATGGGAAGCGAGACCGTAGGAACAGAGTCTTTGAAAGAAAGTGGGGACTGCCACCTTGGTAATGCGCATAGTCAGGCCGTATCCTTCCAAGCGGCGATGAATGAATGGACAAATTGGGATTTCGAGACGGAAACACCCTACGACTGGATGGACTTATACTTTTACGATGGCAGGCTGCTATCATAAGTGACATGAAATCGTGGGGTACCCCCAGCTAGAGAGAGACTGAAGACTTTTCATCGGGCTTGTATATTTTATACCCAGAGACAGCTGTGGAAGCAGAACTTGACCCATTTATATCCTCGCATTCACTCTACCAGCGTACCAGAAAATTTGTTCCATAACATGCTAGTCCGATCATCATGACCAAACCACCCGGGTCGGTCTATCCATGACTTGGAGTCTAGCTGAAAATCCAAAGCTTCTCGGTCGGGAAGTACTGCGACGAGCCGTGTCAGTTGCCTTATTCTGAGGAAGGGGGATATGTTGAGAGAAGAAGGAAGGCTGATGATATCACTTACGTTTGTCGGCTGATTGAACCGCAAGCCCTGATCCAACGCACTGATAGCCTCAATATCGGCCTCGTCGATCTTGAAGTCACTGCTCTCCAGGTTCTGCTTCATCCTGCCCTCGGAGCTGCTCTTGGGGATGACCGCCACGCCCCGCTGTGTCGCCCACCGCAGCAAGACCTGCGCGGGGGTCTTGCCCAGCTTGTCTGCGATCTTCTTCACCGTGGCCTCCTCCATCAGCGGGGTGACGTTCTTGGCGCGGGCCATGTCGAGCTCCACGAAGCCGGCGGGGCCAAAGGACGAGTAGGCGGTGATGGTGATGCCCTCGGCCTCGGCGGCCTTGAGCAGCTGCTGCTGCACGAGGTACGGGTGGTGCTCGACCTGCAGGGTGGCGGGCCGGATGCGGGCGTAGCGCAGGAGGTCGTAGACGAGCTGGTTCTGGAAGTTGGACACGCCGATGGAGCGCGACAGGCCTGCGTCCACGAGGGTCTCCATGGCGGTCCAGGTGTCCTGGATGGTCGCCCTGCTGGGGCGGATGTCCTTGTCGCCGTCGTAGAACCAGCCGGGCGGGTACCGCACCGCGGGGTCGACGTACTCGAGGGCGACGGGGAAGTGGATCAGGTACAGGTCGAAGTAGTCGAGGCCCCAGTCGGCCAGCTGCTTCTTGCAGATGGGCTCGACGCGCTCCCTGTCGTGGAAGGTGTTCCAGAGCTTGGAGACGATGAAGAGGTCCTCGCGCTTGACGAGGCCGTCCTTGATGGCGCGGGCTACGCCCTGCCCGCACTCGACCTCGTTGCCGTAGTCTGTGGTTGGGGAGAGTTGGTCGTTAGCATGTTGGATGTGCTTGAACGCTGGAAAGACGAGTTGCAGGTGGATGAAGGTTTTTCCCGGGGTGCGTGGGAGTAAATAATGAGGATGAGCTGCGACCTCTCTACCGCACGGATTCTCAGGGTCTTCAATCCCTGTTTTTTTCTCTCTTCTTTTTTTCTTCCCTCTCTTTTGTCTTTAATTCCTTTCTCGTCTTCTTCCTGTCTTGTTCTTTTTTGTTCCATTTTGTTCTTCTGGGATTTCTTTTTCATTGCTCGGAGCCTGGAAGCGGTTGAGGTCCCTGCTCGCAGTGTCATCATGGTGGGGGAAAAGGACCCCGCGCTCACTTAATTTACAAGAGCGTGGGGGCAGAGCTCCAGCTCCAGCCCTCGACCCGCTCCACCCCCACCATGGCATCGTGTGCTCGTCATGAAGACAGCTTCCACCATCCCCTTCGACGGATCCAGTGTGTACAATAATAGGCAGAGGTAATTCGTAGGACTCTCACTTACCGCAGGCACCATCAAATAGCCTGTATCCGACCTTAATGGCGTTGTAGACGGTGTCAGCACACGTCGCGTTGTCGACCTTCCACAGTCCGAAACCAACGAGGGGCATCTCGTGGCCCGAGTTCAGCTTGACTGTTGGCGCCATCTTGGAGGTTGTATTCTCAACAAAAGTGCCTTTTCGATGTGGTTGTTTCGAGGAGGGAATGGGAGGGATTCGACAGGAGGACTCTTCCAGGACCAGATCGAGGAGAAACAACTTGCACGAGCAGACAGGGCCATGGACGTGCTACTTATACCATACCACGTACCGCTCAGATGGAAAAGACAATCCTCTTTCTATCTTTTTCCCACCCCTCCTGGTGGACCTGTCTGGTGACTATCGTTTTGCAAACGGACGGGCGAGATGCTATGCGCCATCATTTACCCGAAGGTCCACGAGGTTTCTGGCAGCACGATGTGGGCACCTCGCAACCAGGCGATCCTTGGCTCTGCGCGGGAAGGACATCACACACCCGCTCGCTATTACTGCGTCTATAGTGTGGCTCTTTTATGCCAGGCACATGCCATCCATTATTCTCTTGGCAGTGATTATAAGGCTTGCTTGCCTCCGTCCCAGACGTCGGCACCATTTTGTGACTACCTTTCCAAAAGGGATCTATACATCACCTGGATTACCCTCGATGTCCTTGCGTGCGATCAACAGAGGAGGGTTGGATAGTACTGACACGAGGCATAGAATTTGTTCTGGTCTGTGATGCCACCCCGCGTGGCAAAACATCTCATATACAACGTGATTTGGTCCAGCTTCGGACAAAACCCGAGAAGCAACCTCAACACAACCTCGACGACACAGATATATGGCCTCCAGATCTGGCATGTCTCGACAGGCCCTCGTGTGTAGACCCAAAGGAGCTTCCTCGGCGACAGGATCCACATTCGAACGACCCGTCGGCTGAACAGTGGGACGCTGTATTTAGCCTATTTAGATGGCAGCCCACTGTACCCGCTGCAGCACCTTGCCGTGCGGCTAAAACCGAAAACACCTCAAACCAGGAACATCACAGGATCATTGATGCGGCTCAAGCGGGGGAGTAAACCATGGCTTGATCTCCTCGTAGGCGTGGGGTCTAGGCATGTGTGTATTTTGCTAGCTACGGCTAGGCTTAAGATCTCTCCAGACACATGGCACTTGGTGGTTTTGAGCCTCAACGAGACAACTGAGACGAGACAAGGTGGCCTGACTACCTCATGTCGAAAAGCTCACTCGCTTTGTCGGTGATTGGCTGGGATGAGGATCAGATGGGTATATGAGTGCTATCTACGGTATACTCCTCCTCCACCTCTGCCGCAGCTCGACATTGTCTCTTGTCCGCCCCTTATAAATTACTGATCATTGCGCGGACCGAAGCTTCATCGTGTTTGTTGATCTACAGGCCGTCGATCTCATAACCCTCTCACCCTGCAGGGTTGACATTGACGACCAGAAGATCTTGGTCGGGAAGTCTCGTTTCGCTTGGAGGGACCTTGTGGCAGTTGCCATGGCCCTCGAGCCTGCTTCACTCATCATCTTGCCTTCTTCTTCATTTTCTTCTCCATGGACTAGAAGTCGAGGGTAAACGCCTGTTGCCAGAGCCAGTATGATCGTTGAGATGCCCGACGTCAGTGATTGTCATTCTGTCTTGCGGTTGGACAAAGCCACCGCAACATGGCCACTAGATTGGAGCGGCGGAAGGCGGAAATGCAACCATACAGTACCCTGGACAGCACAACAGAGCTGGACAAAGTCCTGGGCGGAGACGACAGTGTCCTTCCATCGTCCTTTTTGGCTTCGAGATATGCTTCTCTGACGGACACTCTTGCATCGAATCATTGGGTATTGCATACTGAACGCTTCCCCCGATCCATCCTTGACAATACGCCAGTCTTGATGGTGGACTTCAACATCTAGGCATGTCCGTGCTGATATTGGGGCATGTCTCGCAAGTGTCCGCCCAACCGCGGAGACTGGTGGCTGCTGCGCGATATTCGAATCCGAATGGGCGCCTTGGCGAGTCGGACGATCTCCAATCTGTCATCCCTAACCTCGTCATGTCCACAACTCGAGTTCTACAGCAGCCGTACTCCTCAGATGCCCAGCGACAAGGTCAGCCGTGTTGCCGCACAAGATACGAGGTGGGGTTCCGGACAGGCAGCAACAGAGGTTGTCATCATCGTCTCACAGGGTAATGAAGCATAGCTCAACTCTTGAGATACCAGAGCCACACATGTCGTTGCCTGCGCCGGACGTCACACACGCGAGAGACAAGGGCTCATATGCAAGCAGCCGCGGGCCGAAGCAAGCGGCGGCGGTGACGAGGGCATTGGCCTTTAGGTGCGCAGCCGAGATGCCCGATGAAGTATGTCCCGGGTCTGCATATGCACGATTCCTCACACGCGGTATCAGACAGCAGAAGAAAAGAGGAACATAGCAGACTTGGACAAGAGTACTTGGTCAATCTGATGGTTTGTTGTATGGTTTGACCAAAGGATCCACAGAAGCTACTTACGTGGTGACAAGGCACCGAACGTCACAGACTCACGACACCATCAGGGACCTTCTGCTCCGGCGGCGCCGACCGCCTATGCGGTCACCCCTGAATAGGTGACGTCAGCTGCTCAGGAACGCGGCCATCACACGACAGGGTCGGGACCTAATAAGGGGTTTCACGGCTGAAGAGGACTAAGAATTTACTCGCCAGAGAAATTTTGACAAACATTCCTTTTACCAGGCGCCTTTTTTCTTTTTTCTTTTTTTCTTTTTTTGTTATTCTCTTTTGTTCTATCCCTCACTTGGTCTTGGATGGTGGGAAACACGAACCTCTTATGACATTGTCGCACATGAAGTCATCATCGTCACTGTCAAGCTAGCACAGGCGTAAACGATGGAGGAAGAGGAAAGACAGGCTGCATCTACGGACGCACAGCCCCTCAATCTACCCTCACGACCACCAGTGACATGGAGGGAGCGGATTTTTCACAGCCTGCCCTATTACACGGGTCCCTATAGCGTGGGCTACTTGGAACTCGAGCTCCCGGCCGAGCGACCCAGGACGTTCTCGCGCATCAAGCGCGACAGTCGTCATGCCTTGCAGCTGGACACGGTTCTGTTCAGCATCTACTACCCTACTAATGCAGACCCAAGCTCGGGCGCCGGAGTTCCATGGCTTCCCCGACCACGGGTGCAAACTTGTCATGGCTATGCAAAGTTTCTTAGTATTCCCAATCTTCCAGTCACGGCATACATGGCTGCCACGTGCATGTTCACAAAACTGCCAGCGATTAGGAACGCGAGACTGGCGCAGGCACAACCGTCAGGTTCGAACCTGCCGGAAAAGGAGGAGGCAGACAAGATGATGGGAGCGGAAGGGCTCGATGGAGACGGCGACGGAAGGCCGACATTCCCCGTCGTCATGTTCAGCCACGGGCTGGGCGGATCGAGGACCATGTACTCGACTATCTGCGGCGATCTTGCCTCGTACGGGCTTGTCGTTGTGGCTGTGGAACACCGTGATGGGTCGGGGGCGAGGTCGTACGTCAATGTGCCCCCAGGCCGGGACTCGCCCGAGCTCAGCCAGGAGGAGAGGAGTCGTAGTGTCGACAAGACCGAGCCGGGCCAGCCTGCAGCCTCTCAAGCAGGTGAGGAGCCGAGGCGGGCGAGAAGCTACGTGGTGGACTATATCTTTCCCAAGGACAACGCGCAGGACACAGCTCCCCACAATGCCAAAGGGGTGGATCGCGAGTTGCGCGGTGCACAGATCGAGATGCGTCTGGCTGAATTAGAAGAGGCGTTCAGGGCGCTGGAGGTCATCAGCGCAGGTGACCCTGACGACACAATCAAGAGAACCAATCTGCGGAAGAAGCCCAACCGCGGCTCCAGCTCCAAGGGACTCGATGGCATCGACTGGACAGACTGGAAGGGCCGCCTGTCTCTTCAGAACGTCACGGCCATGGGACACTCCTTTGGCGGTGCCACGACGGTACAGATCCTCCGCCTCAACGACCGTTTCCCTTGGATCGGCCAGGGCATCCTCCTGGACGCATGGGGCCCCGCGACCCCGGAGGCAGAGCCAGGGTCAGAGCAGACTATCACAAAGCCGCTCCTGTCCATCGGCTCGGAGGCCTTCATGCACTGGAAGGACAACTACGACAAGGTCGCCGAGATCTGCACCGAGGCGCGGTCGGGCGGCTCTCTGTGCTGGATGCTGACGGTGCGAGGGTCGACACACCTCTCGCAGACGGACTTTTCTGTGCTTTACCCACGCTGGATGTCCCTCCTGATGAAGACGCTGATCAACCCGCTCCGCGGCATCTCCCTCACCGTTGCACCTTGCCTCGAGTTCCTCAAGATTGTCCTTCCGCATGGGCAGACCAGCACGTATGATGATGACAATAACAACAACGACAACAACACGTGCGGCCAGGCGGTAGTCGGCGGCCTGCTGCGGGGGGCGCGGCCTGTGGACGAGATCTCGCTGGAGCATAAGCCCGACGAGAGGTGGATCGCTGCACGGCTTAAGGTCCGGCATGAGTTCATGCTGCGGCTGCAGATGTGGTGGAACACGACGTGGCGGGGCAGGGCAAAGGGCCATGCTGCTGCTAAGGTGCCGGACGGCGTGCCGAGGGATAAAGAGGGGAGGCCGCTGTTTGGGCTCAAGACGTGGGAGGCGGGGGAGGAGATCTGGGTGCATCAGTGTCCGTCCAAGGTGGATATCGAGAGGGTTTTGAGGAATGTGGAGAAGGAGGAGGAGGAAGCAGTGGTGGTGGGTGGAACGACGAGGCCGGCGAGGACCATGAGGCTTCCGACGTCCTCGTGACGACGGTGTTTGGTTGGGCATTGACAAATGTGGCGTCTTACGAGTTTGTGGTTCTGCATTATGTGTTTGGATAAGCGCTCGATACCCTCGTGTAGAGAAGATTTGCATTCGAGTCGGTTCATTTTAAGAAGAGAGATAACACATAGAGACCTATAGAAGTCTATATCTTACACATTACAAAGCAGATAGATATTCCTCTCTGGTCGGGCGCATACACACACACACACACACAGACGCTCTCTCTCTCTTTCTCGTGAGACACGGAGTGCTACTATTGAGCACTCATCCACCCATCCTCGTGGTGTTGGTCAGTCAGCTCACATTACCATACGCTTTGGGAATCGTGGTAGCACAAAAAGGCTACTCGAATTTCAAAAATATGATTCAGCACGGAGGTCAGACCATTCATTGGGTGGATACACATCTCCCTCCCTCCCTCCCTTTCTTCCACTGCGTTTCTTTTCCATTGTACATCTCGGGCGCATCTGGGCCGGATCTGCGGATCTAGGTGTGCCCGTGGCATCCATGTGGCCCTGTGCCCTCACTTTCGCCTCCCCCCCCCCCCACTAGAGCGACGCGGACCGTGGGGTTTTAAGAATGATAAACAACCCCACCTAGTGGTTAGGATACCCCCTCTCTTGTTTTCTGCCTTTCTCTCTCTTTAGGCTTCTGTGCCATAAGGGGAGAAGGGAAGGGGTGAGAAAGTGTAGATATTGTACTCTATACTGTGTTGTAACGTATGCCGAAGAACCGGGCACGTGTCTACAAGCGCAAAAGATTGGTTTTGTGTAGTGTTAAAGTAATAATCATAATCAATTTGAGACAAGAACGTTGGAGAGTGAGGCTGGCATGGAGGGGGGGAAAAGGAAAGAAGGAAGAAAAAAAGAAGAAGAAGAAGCAAGCTGGCGGAGGGCGTGCTGGAAGGGAACGCATGCATGGGCTACTAAGGGAAAAGATAAATGAAATCGAGGATGGGGGATGGATGGTAGTATGGATGGGGTGAGTCCGTGCCTAGTGGACCGAGGAGATGTTCTTTCGTATCTTGAGACGGTAGCTCCCGACAAGTCAGCGCAGCAAGCTCGTGGGGCCGGCTGGGGGTCTGGTGGTCTGAGTAAACGGTGGCGTGGCTGTTGTGGAACTTTGTTGTTATGTGGCTTGGAAAATAACCTCTTCCTGTTGTATTCTTTTCTTTTTCCTGCTTCAGTGCCGGTGGCTTCCTATCGTGTGTGAGAGGGAATTGTTGGGGTCTCGTTCAGACAAGGTCTGGGCAAAGGAGAGAAGAGAGGGGGAGGTGGGCTCCCCAATGTCTTTGTCTTGTCTTGCCTTCACCGACCATCTCATCTTGACCGACAATACTTGGCCGGAGATTTCTGAGACAGGTGTGCGTGCTTGTGTGTGTCCACGGGTGTGTGTGTGTGCGTGTCTGTATGCGTGTCAATAAATCAAAAAATCAAGAATTCTCTACTACCGCTGCAGCAAGCTACTCTCACTCCTCTCTCTTGGAACAGATAATCCCGGGCCAGTTAAAAGTGCGGGACCAAATTTCATGGTGTTTCTCTTTTTTTGGGGGGGGGGGGGGCTCTCCTTCCGAAGGGCCACGAGAACCCCTCCTTTTGGGAATCTTGGTCCCCTCCCCCGTCTTCCCAATGTGGAGGGCCAACTAAACCAAAATGCAAGAGGACTTTTGCCTGAAAAAAGGATTCGTCCGCATCGGAGAAATCTAAAAAGAAAAATGAGTTCAAGAGAAGACAAAAAAAGAAAAAAAGTCATGCGATCTTGGTTCATGCAGGTACATCCAAAACACACCCATACTATGTAACAGGTAGGTAGCATAATAGTAAGGTATGATGGGTCAAAGGGTGGACGGACAAAGACTTCGTATTCCTCCTCTTTTTTCTCCTCCCTCCCTAGGGTGGTTTGCTTCTAACGCCCCCAGGTCCACCATTGCAGGGGTAAGGACAGGTGAGCATTCCGTCATGTCGGGACGAGGAGACGAGAGATCGACAAGACCGCCAACGGTGCTTCAGGGCTCAGGCTCCACGCCTCCTCTCAGGCGCCAAACCTTGTTTTGTAGAGGTGAAGTCAGGGCCAAGCAACTTGTCTTCCGCCGAGCGTGGCTCAGCTGGGATCGGGACCATCTAATTTTTTTAATTTTTTTTTTCTCGTTCGACCACTACCGGTCCCCGGCGCCCTGGAGATCGCCGACCCCAACCAACGTTACGTTCTCTTCTAGTGGTTCTCGAAATGTTTGGATGTGAAATGACAAGAAGATTGGGGGAACAGAAACTGGGGGGGAAGAGCAAAAGATGTGTGTCTGCCCTGTTTACCAACAGTGTGGTCCCCGTTTGAGAGGGAGAACATTGAAGTGGAATTCTTTTTTTTAATTAATTTTTATCTTTACCCCATCCAATCATACCTGAAGCTGGTCTACTCTGGGTCTTTCCGGGTTTCGAGTTCCAGCGGCGTCTCCTCAATTAACCGCTGACGACGCAAGGTCCCTTCCTGTCAGAACCAAACCTGGTTTGTTGTTGATGTCGCCAACCAAATAATCTATTGTAGTACAACAGTAGTGTACGGATGGACGGGATGTACAGCACCCCGAATCAGCTAACAGGAAAGAGGAAAAGAGAGAGAATAGGAAAACGGCTTGACTCTTTGTCTTCTTTTTGTCCTAGTCTTCAGTTGGACGTCGATCGTGTACCTAGGGCGGGACGAGCACGAGGGAGAGAAGGAGGAGTAACTACAACAGGCAACGGGGGCTTTGCTTTGGATACGGGGGCCGTTTCTTGAACGGGATTTGTCTCGTAGGTCAAAGTACCTGGTGCGAGGGGTTGGTTTTTATAATTATTAATATTACTGCCATCATGGTCACTATCATTCTCCTGACTTTGCTTTTCTTCTTGCCTTTTTTTGTTATTCTCTCTCTGATTTTGATCAGGGAGAATGCATAAAATATCATGCGGGTTGCAGTGGAGCAAGTATTGCCGAGTCCCGCAGCAAGAAAGGCGAGGACAAAAAAAAAAGGTGTGACAGCGTCCTGCTGCCGACCAAGGCAAGCATGTGCTGCGGGCTGGTGGGTGGTTCGAGGTGGGACGCCCGGGCCTCTCTGCTATGCCGCGGAGCCTGGGAAGCCTGGGTATCATAGCATGTACTGCATGTACCGCATGTACCTTGTAGTGCGTACGCCCTACTGTAGCTAGACAAGTATAGCACCATGTACAGTACTCTTAGTGCTACAGTGTGCCTCATTACAGGGGGTCATGTTTAGAAACAAACCCCACCCCCTGCCTTGCCTCCTTCTCTACAACACGTACAGCATCGTTGTGGATTTTTGTCTTGCCAGCTCACGCACGTCCTCCTCTTTTTTCGCTGTTGTCTAACGGCGACACCCAACCATGCACAAGCTAGACAGGCTGAGACCTGCCTGAAGATCGTATCCCTCTCCTGCTCTCTACCCTCTCTCCTCTCTTTCTCTCTGTCTCTACTTGCTCTGCATGTTGGTCTCAAAGACAAAATTTATTGGAAACTAGCTTCTCTCCCCCCCCCCCCTCGCTTTCCCCTATGCCGTTTTCCCTTTCGTTACTTGGTCCTATTCATTCGACACACATTCGTACTGATGACTGACCGCTTGTCCTGCGTTGATCCGACTTTCAGCCTCACACGGCCTGCCTCAATACCACCCACTCTCAGCGTCGCATCAAATCTGTGTCTTCGTAGTCATTATTAAGATTGTGGCTTTTACTCGCTTCTCGTTTCTCGTTCCTCTCTTACCCTCCCATATTCACTCGTTGGTTTTTTATTCCTCGGTCACACTCTCCTCTGGAACGCAGTCATCATTCGGCCCTGCAGCTATAATTCATCAGTCGCTACCTTTTTTCTTCTTCTTTTTCCAATTTTCTTTTATTTTTGCGAGTTCAAAACAGAGCATTGTCCTCTCGTGTCTTCGTTAAAGTGTCAAATATTTTCTACCAGCGGCTATTACTTTGCACGAGAGAGAGATTGCCTCGGGCCGTCATGTTACCACGTACAGCTTAATTTCTATTCTATTTTGCCATTCAGCCAGCACGAGAGTTTACACCACATGACACCACCACGACGACCAGCATCAAATCACAGTCAGCTTGTTTCGACCCAACACACAGCAGCAGTTGGCCCAGAGCACCGACCGACATATAATTCACTCGCACGCACACACACGCACACACACAGGCACAAACATCAGATCGGAAACCAAACACCAGACCACGGCACCTGGTCATCCTCCCACTTCTCTTTCGCTGCCAACTTTTTTTTTTCGCCCCTCCCCCTTCGGGATCCTACCAGCCTGTCCCACCGAACAACTTGGTTTGAGACATACATTCTTTTCATTGGGGGAAACTGGCACACCAGAAACCTTAATACCGTTGGTGACTTTTTGGCACGCGGGGCCTCCCAAATCGCGTTACATCGTCATCAGTCATTTTACCAGGAAGAAGGAGAAAAGTGAACGAGGAAGAAACAAAATCCAAAACCCCTTCCCTTTCCCCCTCTTTGCCCTTCTCTCCAAATCGACCAGTCTCCTCCGACACCACATATCTTGGTTGGTCCCTTGCTTTAGGATCGCCACGGTCAGCCGCCCCAGAATAATTCCCCATCCACCGCCCGCGCGCCGACTCCCTCCCCCACCCCGGTCGGTCGCTGACCAGGAATTGAACCACCACCCTCCGTCACATATACCCTCGACTATTAACCCTCGACAAGCCATCCATTCCCATCTGTCCCTTTCCACCGGGTCTGCCATTGTCCCTCTCTCTTTTTTGGGCAAAAAGGCGGGTTTCGCTCTCGCAGGGTTTGTCTACCAAGTACTCTTTGACTTTACTTGACTTGACTCCACCTTGGCTTTGGCTGCCCTCCTCCTTCATGATTATCGTCGCCATCGCCATCGTCACCCTACAAACACCGCAAGTAATCATTCGTTCATACCTGTTGTGAGCTAGTCAGCCGTTTTTGGGGTGGCGCAACGTCCACAACCCCCTCAAAGATGGCAACCGCCATGGCGAACCCAACAGAGAAGACCAAGGAGCGCTTGTTGCCTCCACGGGCAGCCAGTCTCCAGCGCATGCTGGAGATGGAGAGGAAGAAGAAGGTACGTTTTACTCTAGCCTTGTGTGTGTGTGAATGTGTCGCCAGAGGATGCGAGTATCTGACATATAGAATGGGCTGGTGCAGATGGAAAGACTGCAGCAACAATCCCCTTCTGTCGCTGCAGGTGCGAATGTGCCCGGCCGCCGTGGCGTGTCGCCTGCATCCAACTCGTCATCGTCCTCCAACTCCAGACCAAACCTGCTGCACCGCCGACGAGAGTCTTCCTTGCCGCGAACACAGGACGGCCGCATGACCCCGACGTCCAACACCTTCAGCCTGCCGCCCCTCATCATCGACCCAGCACAATCGCCCGGCCCGCTCAGCAGCACCAGCAGCAACAACAGCAGCGCGTCGCTAGAGAAGAGGCCCAACAAGCCCGCCGCCGAGGCCAAGGAGAAGAAGGACAAGGACAAGAGCAGGGACAAGGAGAAAAGGGACTTGACACCTAAGGGGCCTAAAAGACCAGACCGAGACGGACTGCCCTCTGTGGTGAGGGCGGCAGCGACGACGACGACGACGACGACGACGACGGCCACACACGAGCCCTCACACCTAAAGGTGGTTTCGTTCGCGACAGATGACGGGAACCAGTCGGACGGCTCGTCGATATGTCATTCGCCGACCTGGGATGAGTTTAGCAAGAAGAAGAGGAAGCCTGCCGAGGAGAAGAGGAAGAGGTTATCGAAGCTGCCACCCCCTGCAACCATGGAGAATAGTCCCAGCAACAAACCCGTGATGCCACCACCACTCAGCTCCAGGACCGTGTCTGACACCTTGCTGAGCACCCACCCCATCCGCCAGGCCTTAGAGAACAGCACACAGCAGCAGCAGCAGCAGCCAGGCCAACTGGATGGCGCACAGGCCGAAAAGAAGAACAATTCCGACCCCACACCGCCGCCGCCACTACCGCGGGCGCACTCATCCCAGCCGGGCGGCATCGAGTCTGTCGAGACGGTCGCGAGAAGTCCAGCTTTCATTGGTGGCGTGCGGCTGGAGCGGGAGCGGGAGGCTGCCATGCAGAGGCTTCTGAATGCCAGGGCGTCCGAGGCGGAACGACCTGCGTCCGAGGTGCTGCCGAGCCCAACGACGCCCACATCCAGGACGACCACGACAGATGTGTCCAAGAAGCGAGAGACGGCACCCGCTGTATCGTACCCTCCAACGTCCACCAAGACTCCCTTGTTGAAGCAGCAGCAACAGCAGCAGCAGCAACACCAACAAAAACAACAGCAACAACAACAAGGGCAGCAGCAGCAGCAACGGCCGGGAAGCAGCAATGGCTCCAGGTCACGGCGTGGATCTTTCAGCAGCGGCATTATGTCGGCGGCGGGTAAGCTGTTTGGCTCCAAGGACAAGGACGCAAAGAACGAGCTCGGTTTCGCCTCCAAGAGGAACGAGTCACAGGAGTCTGTCCGGACAGTGCAGACCTTGTTCTTCTCGTCGCAGGACAGGGGACGGCAGGTGGACGGTGAGGCCCCTACACATGCCAGAGGGTCAAGCTACGACAGCCACGAGCGGTTTACGTCGCGAAAGGAAGGGAGGAGAAAGAAGCTTAGCCTCCCGCCCGTGTCGTGGAAGAATCAGAAGAGGAACCGCACGACCTCCATGATCGCCGTGCCGCCAGATTCCGCCCGCGATGGCTCCTTCTCACCCAACCGCAGCCCCGCACTTGGCGAGGACAACTTTGGCTTCCTCGAGCGGCCCTTTTCGCCGCCTGTCGACAGCCCATTATCACCACCTGCGAGCCTCTCGGCGTCCATGAAGGCCAAGATGAGCCCGCAGTTAGCAGCGACTACGGCTCCTCCTGGTGCTGCTGCTCCTCCTCGCAAGGCTGGGAAGAAGAAGCTGAGAGATGCCATCAAGACGGGCTTCAGGTCGTCAGTCTCATCATCCACGACACCTGACCTCACACCTGTGCAGCGCGCTCGGTCTGCCACGCTGGACACGCTTGTGGGTGGTCGCGCCGATGTGGAGATTCCTCTGCCTGGCGCCGCACAGAGCAGCCAGGGCACAGCTGCTGGTGGGACAGCGGCCAAGGAGGGCCAGGAGCCTCGCCACCACCGGTCGCAGGCGGATCCGAAGGGCTCAGGTGCCTCTTCTTCCTCTTCACATCCCGACACGGAGTCTCAGCCGCCCTCGCCTGTGACGACACCCGATACCTCGAGGCCGCAGAGCTCCTCCAAGGACAACCAGACCACCCGCTTTGAGGATGTGCGAAAGACGTCACTGCAGGGGAGCAACGCCCTCGTGCGAAGCATTGGCGTCGCCTCAGGGGAAACACCGTCTGGATACTTCGCAGCGGCAGCGGCAGCGGCATCATCATCCTCCAAGGGCATGGGATCGCCCTGGATCAATGTTGATATACCCAATGTCAGCCAGCAGAACGATTTCCTCCTGGAAGAAAAGCCGTCCAGCCAGCAGCAGCAGTTCCTGACGAATGAGCTGTGGATGCCGAGCAGGAGGCAGCTGGACCCAGACCAGCTCTCCTTCACCAGTGCGCTCACGAGCATCGACGTCAAAAGGTCCTTCAGGGATCTGAACGCGACCATCATCGTCAACTCAGCATCCCTGCAGTCACCCAACGGAGATGTGACGCCGCTGGCACTTGACCGAGACCAACAGCAGCATCAGCAGCAGAATGATCTCGTAGGCGGGTCAAAAATGACTGTACAAAAGGTAGAGATCGAGGTGAAACAGGCCCCGGCGATGATGCCGACGGCAGGCTTCAGGAACTCTCCTCGCCAGGGTCAAGATTTTGCGTCCAGGTTGTCCAACTCGTCCTTGCTGTCGAACATGCCTCACCACCAGTCCATGCCCGCCGTGCGGCCTGTCCACCACCAACACCACACAGGCCAGCGGCTGATCCTCAATGACGATCTCGACAAGCGGTCCTTTTCATCATTGCACACGCGGAGTGACAGCCCGGACTCTTTGGCGCAGCAGCCGTCCTCCAAGACCTCGTCGGCCTACCTTCAGGAAGCGCGCAAGGCCGCGCCATCGTCGCCACGGGCGCCGTCGTCCAAGGCAGGCAGCGGCAACAGCAGTAGCCTCTCGCTTCCTCCCGCCACGACCACCACTTCTGCGTCCTCCCTGCTCTCGGGCTCGCGGGCGTTTGCACTTGCCGGGTCCAAGATGACTGCGGCTGCTGTGGCGCCGCCCAGCGTACCCGCGGTGCCCTCCCCCTCCTCGCCGCTCCAGCACCACCACGAGGCGGCGGCGGTAGCCATGGTCAGCAGCAGCAACACCAAGAGTCAGACCAAGGACAGCAACATCCTCGACAAGCCCATCGCCAAGATGCTGGTCGAGTGCTGCCACTGCAGGTTCTACCAGGACATGCCGTCACGGGTATATGAGGCCATGGCGCGACCCGACGACATCGTCAAAGATAAGAGACTTGGCGTGTCCGGGCAGGTGACCACGTGCGTCAAGTGTCCTTGGTGTAGCCACAACATGAGCACGGTTTGTTGTGCCGGGTATGCGGCTGTGGTTTATCTGCGGGAGAAGCTGCACGGGCCTTGAGAGAGAGCGAGAGAATGATTGGTTGGTTGGTTGCTATGCATAAGACGGCGTGCGCTCGTGGCCAGGGTAACTGGAGATATGCAAGAAAGGAAAAGAGAGGCAGGCGCACGGATTACGGGGTGGTATGTTTTTGCCTCCCTCGCTCGGACCAAGTGCGAATGAACACTCAGAGTTTGGAATAATACGATCTGGCTTGGCCTTCGTCCTTTTCCTCATCTATGAACTCGAGAGACCAGCTGAAGGGTGCGGACCTTTTTTGTACAGGTAGGGCAAGGGGAAGGGGGAAGAAGAAAAAAGTGGATAGAACGAGGGCTCGCCCAAGGTTGGGGGAGATCGGTCTGGATGCTCCGCTATTTCTTTCGTCGCCAGTCTCTTCACCCCCCCCCCCCCATTTTTTTTGTCTTTCCTTCTCTTTGAACCGCCATGACAAAAGCATCTAGAGAGCTGGTGGGGATTTCTTTTACGATGATATGTACGCATGCATGGCATTTGGGTAATTGGAGAATATGGTGATTAATTCTGGGGGAAGAGGCAAAGAATGAATGGTCCTGGGGTCGACAGAAGGAAGCCTGTTTTCCTCTTTACCCTTCTTCGTCTCTTTTGATTGCGCATCATCAGGCAGCATATTTAGCATCCACCTGGGCAAAATGGTGGCTTTTTTTCTTTCATTTCTCTCTCTCTCTCTTAATGCATGCATGGGGTCGGAAAATACAAAACAAAACAAAATACGAAATTTGACAAGTCGAGGTTGGATGGATGGATGAAATGTAGATTTTGGGGAGCTGCCTGCCTCTTTGATAGGTGATGACATGGATGGATGGATATCAATCATAGTTCTGCACATGATAATGCTTGGAGCATGAATGCATTCTTCTGTTTCGTATTCCTCTTTTTTTCTTCTTCTTTTCTTGTCTTCTTGTACCTGATCAAAAGTGGTCCTATGTATTGTGCTGTGTAATATTAATATTACGCGCCTTGGAGAGGAGAAGAAGGGGGGGGGGTGGACACAAAATAGCTAGAGTGGATATTCTTCAAAGCCAGGCACGAAGATCTAGCTTAGTCTAGAAACGCCACGAGGTTTACCATTCCAGGGACGGAGAATGGACGACGGGACCCGCAAAGGTTTCGCATTGACCGCTTCCAAACCCTCAAGCCATACCGGGCTAAAGCGGCATCATCATCAGCATCAGCATCAGCATTATCATCGTCACTGTCCATCCTCACCCTCTCGTCCCCCTCCCTCCTCCTCCTCCTCCTCCTCTTCCTGTTCTTCCTCCTTGGCAGTACCAGATCTCTTGAACGTGGCAAAGCAAAAGCCTCGGCCGCGGGCCTATTCAGAGAAGGGCCCGGACGCCCGGAATCCACAGCCAGCTGCACAGCTGAAGGGTCTAGTCTCCTCCTATTTCTTCGCCTGTTTTGCCAACGCATCAGAACATACACACACCACCACCAAACGAGAAAGTAATTGCCCTGCTGCCTGCTGTTGCTCCTGCAGGGAGGGGGAAGGAGGGGGCGCTGGGGGAGCTGAATGGGGAAGTACTATGTAGACCTTGACGGGGGTTAAAACAAAGTTTCATTTGTCCTTTGGGGATCTGCGGCTGACCCGGTGGATTTTTCTCATTCTCTTCTCTCTCTCTCTCTCTCCCGAGCCGCCTTTTGAATGATGATGATGATGATGATGATGGACGCAAAGGGGACAGATGCAATGGGCAATGCAGGGAAATTTTGGGTTTATCCTTGACAGTAGCCCTTTTCCTCGGTTCCCCTTGCTTCGAGGCCAAGAAGGGGAGGGGGCGCGCGCAGACGGCACAACGGGATGGGACGGCATGAGAGAAGAGGAGGGGAAAGGTGGTGGTGGTCAGGTCAGCATGGCCAAGGTTCTTAGGTAAGTTTTCTTTCTCTTCCACCCCTTCGGACGCCGGGCTTTTTTCTGAGACTTGCATATGTGCTGTTCTAGCCCACGTCCATCAACACGGTGCTGTCATTCGTCGTTGGAAGTTGGAGTCTCGAGAACAGGGAATGGTTCAATTGAGTTGGGAAGGGGTTAGCAAGGGTAATCCAAAGGCCCGGGAGGAGGGGGTGTGGGTGGTGTCATACATTCTAGAAGGGCCGCCCAGACACACACACTTCACTCTCTCGCTCTCTCTCTCAGGCTCTCTTTTTCTTCCCGTCCCGGATACAAACTAGGCCGAGGACTTAAGTAAGTAAGTAGCTTGCCCCCCCACAGGCGGAGGCGCGCAAGGAGAATTTTCGATAGTGCCCAAAACCGCCCCACGAACCAGCCGCCAGCCCGCACCTATTTTGTTGCCTTCTTTCCTGCCCTCCTAATTGCTGCTACGTACGAGTGCCGGGGCGCCGGCAAGCCACTGCCGCAGGCCCTTCAGCTCCGTACCAACTGTAGTATGTAGATTAAAATGGGTCCACGCATGCTCCTCCTGCCCTAATTCTTCTCTAGCTGCGGCAGCACCTGAAGCGTTTTTCAGCTGGGAACAGGGCCGGAAGGGGGTTCAGACGCCAAACCTAACTGGGCCGGATTAGGGGACTCTGGGCAATCTTTTTTTATTTTCTTTATTTTTTTTATGGTGGAGAAGTTGTACAGTGGTACCTACAGCGGTGACTAGGGCGAAAGTGAGAGCAGGCAAACAGAGAGAGGGAAAGAGCGAAAGAGAGAAAAATGAGGTCACCAAGGCCTTGGTCTGATGTACTAACAACCTAGCCAAGACTAACTACTGTAGTAGTTTGTCGGAAGGACGCAAACGGGAGATCGTCAGGAGCTCTGGCATCTTTGGACTCGGATCCCTTGCCTTGTTTGATTTTGTCTTCCCCTCAATCCTCAGCACTCTGGACTAAATTTACTACTAAGCTACTTACTGCGCGACTACTGCTACTGACTTCACCTCACACGCGTGAACACGTCAGCTTTCGTATGTCGGTGATCACCAATCCCAAGTGGGGACTTTTTTCCCTCTCTCTTCTTTCAGTGTCTCTCTTTCTCTGCTGCTGTTGCTGCTGCTGCATACCGAGATGATGCTGTCACGGCCGTGTTTCGCAACAAGGTCGAGCGGACGTTCTCTTCATGTTGTGCATCAGGAAATAAACCCTAGGACTCTGCTGTGCTACACAGTGCTTCACTCATGATGCTGCTCACTATACTTGCCTGCTGACTATCTGCTTCACTGCCCATGGTGAATGTCGGCTGGCTATTGCGGTTTGTTGTTGTTCTCCTCCTCGTGTTCGTCTCCCTTCTCTCGCCCTCTCTCACTCACACTCCTCCAACTCCAACTCCGTTCCGGCCGGTTCTTCTCCTCAGCCACTCATGTAAATCCTCATATGCAGTGTGCCCCCTCGTTATTGGACCTGCTGCCCGAGAGGTTGGGCCCCATTGCCTAGACCCATGAAGCGGATTATCCTCCTATCCTGTTCTGGGGACCACGCTTCTTTTTGTTTTTTTCAGCCTGTCCTGCTTGTACCATGTGTCTGCCTGGGTGCCTTGCTAGCTGCCTGTCAAAGCTCCCTCTCTCCCTCCCTCTCTCTCTCTCTCTTACTCGTCTCCCTGCAGGTTTAGGGGTCCCGTTCATCTATTCTCAGCTCGGGGTTACACTTCCCAAACATGCGAGCTGCACACAATAATGCGGCTCGTTTCCGCCGCCGCTCCTCCTCCTCGTGGGGCGTCCGATGGGGAGGGGGGCCGGGCGAGAGCGACGATGTCTGCCACATGGCGTTGGTTGAACCCACTCCCCCAATAATCTACTTTTGCCTCCTAAAACATTTCCCCCCTCCTCTCCTCGTTTTCTCTGCGTGTGTTGTGAGACATCTTGTGTTATCATCCTTTCCCCTCCAGCCCGTCCACTCGAGGGGTAGCTGTGATGGTGTGCACGGCAGGCTAGCCACTCTCATCCCGCGTTTTCCTGTGCTGAAGACGAAACGACACGCGCACAAGAAAGAGAGACATACAACAACAACCCTCCACGAGCCGTTGGGAAGTTCCACTGCTCGGACCGTCGAGGCTGAGACATTGCCTACCCTGCCTTGGTTTTATCTTCCTTTGTTCGAACTGTGCGGGTTTCCCCTCGAGGATCGCCGGGAACAAACAGGGAAACTAACCTCGAAGGAGGGGGAAAGAAGGGGAGGAGCCGGAGAAGAAGGAGGAGGAGGAAGAAGAAGGCTGTCTTGTCCTTTTCTACTATTACTATTACAACTTGACTCTCCCCCCACGTTTTCAGGGTTGTTTCTCCCTCTTCATTTCTTTTCCTTGTCATCATACTTTACCCCATCCTTGGACCGAAGACCGAGTGAGCACGTCACTCAGTCAGTCAGCAAAAAGAGAACCACTATTCTCGAAACTTCAGCTTACGAGAGGGGACCATATATATTTTGTGTGTTCTCCACCCTCGTGCTCGTGTCCTTGGTACCTTGGCAAGAGATCGTCGTTTCTTTAGCGAGTGAGTTTCTTCTTCCTTCCCCCCACCCCCCAGATTTCTTTTTCCTTTTCTTTTGGCTTGCTTCTTTTGGTTCCTCTCTTTAGTGGCAAAGGCATGTGGGAATTAATTTGTTAGTAGGAAGTTTTAGGGCAGATCCACGGGACAGAAGCCGAGGAGGGGGAAAGAAAGAAAGAAAAGAAAAGGGAAATCCAAGCTAGTTGGGGCTCGACGACAAGATCTACGACCCCGAGAGTCCGCATCCGGGACAAACTTGTCGAGGGCTAGTTTGTCATTCGTCGACGACTTGGTGGCCCCCGCCCATTATTATTCCAGCCTTGTCCTTTGGGGTTGGGTTTGCCTCGGGACATTGGGTTACTGGTGTAGAGTCTGGGTCTTTCTGTTTCTCTCCTTCTCTTCTCTGTTTCTGTTTCACTGCTTCTGAGTGTCCTTCTTGGGCTCGTCATTCTGTGTGGAAACAACCTTGACATACTTCTTCTTCTCCAACATTCACGACAATACTTGTTGTGGTATACTTGTTGTTGTTGAGACGAACAAGTACACTCTCACACACCCACCCACACACACACATACACATATCGCTATATATACATGCAGATGGATGAGCGAGGGGAAACATCTGCTGTGGGCGAGATGCCACCACGGCCAGGAACGTCGTCGTCATCGTCATCGTCGGTGCGGCCTTCATCACCAATACCACCTTCTTCACCACGTTCAAGGCCAGGCTCGTCGTCGTCAGCATGCGAGCCACCAGAGGCTTTCAAGTCAACAACCTCACCGAGCATACCCTCACAACAACAAGAGCAACAACAAAACTCATCGCCGTCCTCCTCCCCTCAGGCCTCACCACGCTCGGTCACATTTCCCTCCACAGCCAGGTCTCTCTCCCCCCAACCACCCTCCACACCAACTCGCCCCTCGGCAGCAACGGTCCACAGCCGCCACACCTCGTTCCAAAGCACCATCTCGCGCATGCCTCCCATCCGCGAAGACTCCCACAGCATCTTTACCGACCTCTCCCGCGCCACCGCGTCCTCCCTCCGCCAGCAGCAGCGGCCTCGCTCCATCGGCGGCGGCGCCAGCTTCTACCAGTACGGCGAGGACTACATCACCGCCTATGACCGTGTCGGGCTAGTGGCGCCGCCAGGCCCACTTAGGCCCAACAGCAGGACGAGCATGCATAGTGTGCGGAGTACGCGGTCGGCGCGGTCGTCTCTGTGCTGCTCTGGGCCTTCGACGGTTCCTGTCTGCTGCTCTGGGGTGGAAGAAGGGGACGAAGAGGGGGAAGGGGAGGACGGAGGCGTGGGAGAAGGGAGTCGAAGTGGGGCAGGCAGCACGGCGGGCAATACGGCACGGGAGAGTGCGGGATATGGGGGGAGCGGGAGCAGTAGTACTGGGGCGGCGACGGACAACGATAAGGGGAGTGTGGGCTGGGGGGATCTTGAGAAGGGGCTTGACGATGGAAGAAGGAGGAGGAGTAACAAGTCTTGGTGGAAGCGATGGAGACGAGTGATCTTGGTGATGCTTGTTATTTTGATCGTTGCTGGGTTCGCTGTTGGTTTGGCCTTTGGTTTGCGGTCTTGAGGATGAGTTGAGGGCTTGGTGGTTCATTTGGCCGACGACGATTTCATGACATTTCTCTCCCTCTCTCTCTCTTCTTCTCTCTCTTGTTTTCGCATCACTTAAAAACGAACATGGTTACGGTGTTTTGATGGCCTACTTTACAGCAAAAGGCCTTGGAAAAGTCATTATTACATCAGTCTAGAACTACATATACTCAGGGCCTTGTTTCACGACAGCTTCATGCCTTTGATAGAACAAGGACCTCGCAATTTACCGTGTACACACACACATACAAATACATACCAATATCAATCTACATAAAAAATGAATAAAAGAACATACTTGGCCCTTCGCTATCGTTCCCCTTCTGATGCATTCAATAGAATAGACGACTCGTGCACACGACAACAGCCACGGACCCTCTCCGAGAGCTTGCTTCAAAAGTGGCACTCTTCACGGTGCATATGTGTGTGCGTGTAATTACACAACAGCGGTGAAGATGTTGCGAGGTTGAGCATTGGATTTTACCTGACTATCCTGAGACCAGGCGCCGCCACAAGACCAAAGGAAAGAGAGAGAGAGAGAGAGAGAGAGAGAGAAAAGGACTACCACACAGCCACAGCCACCCATTACGACGATGTTTTCGAATACCGGCTTTGCCCCTGCTCTTAAACAAGGGAAAAAAGAAGGGGCGAATAACGGGAAAGCCTGGCTGGAATTGAGTTCTGAAAGATGGCAGGGGGATCCAGTCAGAGGATGAGGGATCAAAGAGATGAAAGGGGGAAATACCTTGGACATTGAAAATAAGCATCAGCAAATGCATAGCCTTACTGTGGAGTCAATACTTGTGTGTGTGTGTAGAATCAAGGCTGAGGTTCTGTTGGAGCTGAAGTTCGGGGACCTCCCTCATGTTACCGGAGATGGGGGAGGGGGGAGGGGTGAGGGGAAAGAAGGTACATGGCACGTTATACGCTTCTCGTCGTATTGAGAAATGAATGAAAAGTACTTAAGTACCTATAGGGAAGGGTCGGGTGGGAAAGAACTGCGTGACCAGTCGGAAGTGTCGAACAGCACGAGGTTTCGAGAATTGGGGGAGGGGGGGGGACCATGAATGCTTATTTAGTAACCTTAAAAATCACATGCATGCAATGAGTACATGCATCTACTGTTACTTCTCAGGTGGGAACTCATGCAAGAAGCAGAACACTGTGACGAAGAAAGAAAAAAAAAGAAAAGAAAACAAACAATATCGCGTAAACCTGCATATTTTTGTCCCTCCAAAACCACGAGGGAAAGCTCACAATTGTGCATTTTCATTGGATATGTGTGTATGTATGTATGTATGTATATGCGCATGTATGCACATCATCAGCAGCGACATCATCATCATCATCATCTGCACAACATCTTACATGTCTCATACATACCTTTCCGAGACGAGACAAGCCCCGTTTTCCCACGCGGTAAGGAATAGAGGGAATAGAAGGAGGGAAGAAAGGAAGACAAAAAAAAAGGTGGCGTTCCAAGGATGAAGCCACGGGATCAACCTAATGAAAGCCACCTCCCCGAGGAAGGAAGTAGAGCCTTTGCCTTGCTTCATTTCTCTCTTTTGGTGCCGCCACCGCTGGGCTTGCATACAGTAGTAAGCTGCGGTGTAACCCTGGGAACTCGACTCCATTGCCCCAGCTTTCCTCGTACCACTTCATGTCTCACTTGTTTCTCCCTCTTTCCCCTTCTCTTTCTCTCTCGTCTCTCGTCTCTCTTTCGTTGTGCCCGCTGTGGCGCATTTCGTGTCATTTTTTGATACGTAAACGACACGTGGGAGTGTGTGTGTGTATGCCGCGTTGGCGGCAGGGGTTCCTGTTCTGGTTGGTCTTCTTCTTGTTTTTATAATAGACGCGGGGGCGGGTGATTGTGCTTGTTAGTGTGTGTGTGTGTGTGCGCGCGCGCTGCTATTGTTTTGGATTATTGAAAATTGAAGGGATCCAATCGGGAGACGAGGAAGGGGTCCAAGAGGAGGAGGAGGCGGGGGGGGGGGATAGTACACGGTACTTTCGGACTTCACCATGCTGACGAGCATATGAGCATACGAGGGTTTCACTAATTTTGGCAACTCTTCGGAGGGCCGATCCTCGGGGATGCTGTGGCCTGACTGATGTCACACTGCTTTTGGGCCTCGTGGCCCGTTTGATTGATATGAGGAGAGGAGCGGTGGGCAACAGAGGAAGAGGAGGAGGGGGAAGGGAGGGGTTAAGGACCTCTTTTGATCTGGATTCAGCTGAGATGAATGTTTATCTAGTAAATTGAGTGATGCTTGAGAGCAAGTGACTGGCTCAAGTATAATGAACAATCTGCCAAATGGCAAGTGTCTATATGGTGGCATCATAATTAATCCATGTCTATCTAATCTATATTATTATTGAGATAGAGGTAAGCAAAGCAGGCTTCAGAAACAGAAAGAATGGAGAGAATTACATCAAACACATTGTATACGACCATTTCCTCCTTTCCATACAACCTCACCCCTCAACATCCTCCATCCCCCTCTCCTTTCCCTCCTTCTCCTTTTTCTGGTAGCCCTGCTCCGTAACATGCTCCTGCTTGAGACTATACCCCTTCACAGTGAAACTCAGAAGGAGGCAAACCGCAGCCAGCGCAGCCAGAAAGATCCAGATATCCCGCAACCCACCACTATACGCCCCAACCAAGTCCCTCCTCGCCGGCCCAGGCGCCATCGCCTTGATCATGCCAATCACGGCCGTGGCGTCCTGGCTCAGCACGTCGGCCTCGGCACGCCAGGCAGGCAGTCCCAGCAGCCGGGCCCGAAACGCATTCTGGAAGAGAACCCCGCTGGCAGCCACGCCGATCGCCTGGCCCAGGTTGCGCGAGAAGGTGAAGAAGGCAATGGCGTCGGCGTTGAGGGCCGGCGCACACGCAGCCTGCATCGACAGGCCCATGGACGGGAACAGCATGCCCACCCCGAGGCTGACGGGGATGTTGAGGAAGATCCACTGGGGGATGGTGGTCTCGGGACCGAGAAGGACGAGCAAGCCCGCGCCGAGGGTCGTCAGGGCCCAGCCCGACCAGAGCGACCAGCGGTAGTGGCCTGTTCGGGCGGCGATGACGCCGACGAGGCCGGCGCCGGGGGCTACGCAGAGAGATTCGGGGAGGCCTGCCACGCCGGAGATGAGGGGGCTGTAGAGCTGAACGCCCTGGTAGTAGAGAACTACGCGAGGGGGGCGGGGGAGGTACATCACTCGTCTGTCAGTGGATCATTTCTCTTAAAGTTGTCTTTATTCTTTGGCTCGGAGGGGGGAAATCTTGTGCGCACTTATAAAGTAGACGAGCGACCAGGTGACCATGCCATGCACGATCGTCATGATGTACGAGGCGATCATGTCCCAGTTGCTGAAGATGGCCTTCTTGATGATGGGTTTCCCGGCGACGCGCGCCTCGTACCAGGCAAACCCGACCAGGGAAAGGGGCCCCACGAGGAGAGGCACCAGCACAGCTGCCGACTTCCAGGCGTACATTGTGCCGCCCGCCGTGAGGCCGAAGAGGAACAGCGTCGAGCTGGCCATGAACCAGACACTGCCGATCCAGTCGAAACGCTTCAGCTTCTGGGGCACGCCTCCTGGGATGGGGTTCTGGTTGAGGAAGAAGTAGATGAGGGCCATGCCGATGGCTATGATGGGTATATTGATCCACTAAACAAGGAAAGGAACAAAAAAAGTAACAGCGATGAGATACAGTCAGCCAGTGTTTTGGTACCATGATGCAGTGATGGAATGATTGGAGGAAGTGTTCGTCCTTTCCACGAATAGACTTACAAAGATCCAGCGCCACGTTACGTTCTGTGTGAAGCCGGCGCCTATCAGAGGACCAAACACAGTGCCCACGGCCCATGCCATGGAGACCAGTGCCATCCACTCTCCTCGGAATTGTAGTGGTACAAGGTCTGCAATGACCATCTCGGTGAGGTTCATGATGCCGCCTCCGCCGATGCCCTGGATGGTTCGGCCCGCGATGAGGACGGTGAAGTTCCCCGCCAGACCGCCGATGATGCAGCCGGCGAGGAAGAACACGGAGGAGATGTAGACGAGCTTTGTGAGGAACGTAACAGTGAGCCAAACAGCACCGTAATTATTTTTTCTTTGTTAGGGGACAGAAGGAGAAGACTTACATATTTCCGACCAAAGATGTTACTTAGAGACGCCACCGCCGGCTGCAGCGAAGTCGAGGCAAGCAAGAAGCTCGTCCCGGACCAGAATGCCTGCAGTGCCGTGCCACCCAGGTCTGTGCTGACCGTCGGAAGGGCCACAGGTAATGTGGTCGCGTCAAAGGCAACAGCCAGGCAGAGCGTGTTGAGTGCCAGAAAGGCGAGCCGGAAGTGCCATGTCGGCCGGAACACGAGCTTGTCGCCGACCACCTCGACCTTCGCCGTGCTGTAGGCTGTGGGAATCTTTTCTAGTATTACATCGTCTGGGGCCGGGTGGTTGCTTTGATCGTCTTCGGGTCCTGGGGCTGTAGATGACCCTGTGTTGTGGTTGATGGTTGTCGACATGGGCGGTGGATTGCCCTCTGCATTGTTAAGTGACATTGTAAGAGGCGAGAATTAGAGGCAAAGGCTAGATACTTTGTCTAGGGTTGTATAGTGATGAGAACACATCGCCAGCACTCTGAAGCTTCATGTTGCATGACTGGGACATTTCGTGATTTAATATAATAGGCTTTCTTCCATACAAGCAAAATTCAATAAGCAGGAAGACATCCGAATGCAGGCCGGGCCCACTGTTCTGACCGACTCCGTCCCTTCACGATCATGTCAATCTGTTGAAAAGACCAAAAAACTTCTCCAAGGCTTTCGTATGGCCCAGTCCTGTAGTTGTTGAACTACGAGTGATGCGATAGGAAGGCTTAGGATTGAGGGTGTCAATAGAGAATTATGCCTTGGCCCCCCTCGGATTCGGATAGCCCTCTTCTTAGCCCCCACATTGGTCTTATGCAGTCCCGGCCCTTCGATGGCCCCGATACCACGGATCTCATCAGAAGAGAGAGATTTCCGATGTCGACCCGCTCCGAAGACCACCCGAGAAATCTAGCAGCAGCATCCAATGGTTGTTTTTCTTTCCTCTTCTGTCTTCTCCTCTCTTTCTTTTCTTTCATTAAGGCGCAGCCTGCATCCTGTCATTTGAGACGGACGAATAAGAATCGGCACGTGGATGGGCGAGCATGCTGGAACCCATGTAATAATCTATAGAGGAAAACTCTATTTTGGAGTTAGTGTGCTGCCAGGATTCTGTGTTGGGAAACGTGTTGAAGGAATAACCAATCTGTCGACAGGTCCTTGTTCTCCGTCTCCGTCGGCGGATTAGAAGACCGCGGCCCTGCTTATGTCAGCGCTGGCCGCCTTTATAACCAAGAACTCTGCACCACTTGTCATGGCACTTCACCAATAGAAACTAATTACTGTGCAAGAGGGGCCTTTTCAGGTTATACAAGTCTCCGTCAGCAAGGCAAGTGTCGATACTCGGACTGATTGTTGCCCAGAATCACCGACTGGGATAAGTTCTGAACGAACCATTACTACCTCGCTCGGATGATGACAATGATCATCAGCCTTGACAAAACGGAAGGAATCAAGGCCACGTAAACGTTTGTATTAATTACTGGTTACCTTCACAATGCTACCAGTGGGTAAGGGAGGTCAGATGCCCACCTCCTCGACACCTCTCTTCCCTTGAGCAGAGCAGCAAGCCAGCTGGTATTTACTTGTCATCAGTAGACAGCAAGAGGAACACAGGCATGCGCGTGGACCAACCCTCCCCTCTCTCTTCCTTTCTTTTTATCATGTCTCAATTCTTACTGATGTCATATGCAACAGTCTCTTCACACAGGCTGCAACTAGACAATACTGTATCTCATTCGATGAATACTCTTTCCCTTGGTCAAGTGCCCCCTTTCCCTCTGCCTCACAGCCAGACAGCCTTGTTCGCCTCAGCGAATTCCCTGAACGTCCTTGGCTTCTTCCCTGTCATGCTCTGCACAACATCATTCAGCTTCTCCTCGGAGCCATGCTTGATAGCATCATCTATCGCGGCCATGATCCTGGCGTATTCCTCTGGCAGGTTGAGGTTCTGCACGTGTCGCGCCACGAGCTCGTCAGCCGTCAGGTTGACATGGACGACCTTCTTGCCCGTGACATCGGCGATGATGTTGGCGCACTATTCACCAGGCTATGGATTAGCAAAGACCCCCCACCTCTTTCGTGATCAACCAAATTATATCGGCGTGAAAAACTGTGGGGCTCAACAGGCAGACTCACATCCGTATACGATAACAACTCGGGGCCCAGGATGATCACATCTCCATTGACAGACTTCTCATCCGTCAGCGCATGGAATGCGCACCCTGCGATGTCATACTTGGACACCCAAGGGATCTTGCCGTCGCCGGCGGCTGCGTATGATTTCCCTTCTTCTTTGATGGGCTTGTGCAGATTGTCTTGCTCGGACCAGTTGTCTTCGAGACGGGGCAGAATCAAGATGTCAGCCTCATTTGGTATGGAAAAAGTTACGATTTCCTTTCATCGCCTGTCTCCTTTTTTTTCTTTCTTTTCTTTTTCTCTTTCTTTTTCCCTCCTCCTTATATCCTTTCTTTGTTTTCGTTTTCTTTCCTCATGTGAAAGGGTTGATGACCTACCCTGGAACCAAGAAGGCCGCAGCACAGCAAACTCAATCTCCCCCTTGCCGCCCAGCTCGGCAAGACGCGCCATCGTGCCCCCAAAAGCAGGACCCCCCGCCTCTATAGCCGTCGACGCCAGCAGCACAAACCTCTTGACGCCATGCCTGCTGCGCGCCCGGTCGACAAAGGCGTTCATGATGGAGCTGCTGTGAAACACAGGCGGCGCCACCAGGAACACTGCCGTTGCGGGCGGCAGGCGGCTCGTGTCTGTGCCTTCGGCGGCGGCGGCGGCGAACGGGTTGTCCCACGTCGTCTCGTCCATCCAGTCGAAGTTTACGCTGTTGGGTTTGTCTGCCTCACCGCTGGACCGGGTCGCGACGATGTGGGGGACGCCACTGGCGACGAGGAGCTGGGTGACGCAGGAACCGGTTTTCCCGGTGCCTCCTGTGACGATCACGGTGCCTTGCTTGGAAGAAGCCATTTTTGGATCAGCGTCGTGTGATGATCTGATGGAAGAGAAGGTCGTTCGTGATGGACTGCCGAGTCGCTGGGGGGGGGGGAGTCAAAAGTGTTCTTTTGTGAGTGTTGAAAATGAGGGAGGAAACCTGAGTCCCAATGAGTTGTGTCGGTTCTGGGAATCGACACCATATTTCAACATTTATAGACGCCCTCGACATCACACACACCTTCTCCTCACACGGCCCCAGCTGAAGAGATTTAGACAGTGGCGGCTCAACTTCTGCCCGTGAACACGTATAAGTCGTGCACTCGAGCCAATCACAAGAGGGCAGTCTTCCAAATTAGGACATGTGTGCCGGGGTTTGGAGGGCCCGTACATCCGAAACCCGCTTTACCTAGGGTCATTCACTCACTCATTTCTGGTTTGGCGAAGCAGAAGGAAAAAAACCCCAGCACTGCCAAGTAAGTATCGACCACAAAGTCTCCGAACATAGCAGTAGAGAGATAATCCTACGATTCAGTTTCTCTTCCACAGTAGTACAGTACCAAGCATTCTTGGAAATTATTGCCACAGAAAACGGATCCGGCGGTAAGGGTGGAAATAACACCACAAACACCGAAGTGTCACGATTGTGGGAACACACTTGGCTGGGCGGCTGGGATGGGCGACACGCGCGGATCCAGGGCTGTCGAGCCTGAGGACGGCGCCGTGATATGTTTGCTACTTACAACAGCGGTGCGGCCGAGGACAAATTCTGACCTCTCAAGATGTTCAGAGCTTTGTCATCCCTGTGTTCGTTCATAGTCAATATGGCTCCGGTACATGGAGATGAATTCTCATCATAGCAATTGATAGTCACTTCCTGGTAACATTGCTCTTATTTTAACCCCATTATAGCATGAGTCAATCCTAAATTCACAACTTCTGGGTAGACTCATAACCATTGATGTCCACGGGTCTCGGATGGACTCCAATTCGGGAACCCCGATACAGCGGAAACTTTCTGAAACTGCTCGTATCAAGTCCTGTCAGCATCCTGTGACTGCATACGCCCTAGATAATTAAGAATTCACCATGATCATCTCGTAACTACACGTATGATGATTTCATTGCCTCTGACGTTGATTGGCCCATTCCGTCAAGCTCTATATGGCCCTGTTTTTCTCTCTCATCCTGGCCTCAGCCCAAGAGCCGAGCTCACCAAAGAACTGGAGCGGATCATCTCCTCGCCACCGCTTCAGCGCGAGCCACAGGTGACGCGCATCCTTCCCCGCGCGGATTGCCCTGTCTAAACAAGGTGCTTGTTGTTTGAGTGCCTAGGTTGATCTGACTTAGACCTGATGTCCTTTTTTGGGGGGGTTGGAGGGGGGGGGGGTGTATATACACATTAATATATGGAGGCCCTCACCACAAGACATACCTGGACATAGTGACGAGCATGCGTCTGGAACATAGCAGGCCATTCAGGCTCCACCTTGGTCGCTGGATCCCACAGGCGCCAGGACGGCTCACCATTCTCATCGATGGTCAGATAGCGACCAAAGATCAAAAAGTCAACCTCGGACAGGATGAGCGGGACAATACAGCCTGTCTCCCAGTCGTACACCGATGTAATTCCGACACGGTCCTCCTCGTCGACCAAGATGGACATGTTGTGGATGCCGTAGTCGTCGTGTTGGAGGACAAAGCGGTAATAATCAGGATTCTCCTCGTCGCGCCCCTGTACAGGCAGGATCAATGGTATGCACCGGAGGATGGATTGCTTGGCTGCGAGCAGCTTTGTGTCGACATTGTCTGTGCCCAGTGTTTTGCAGATAATTTTGCTCTTAAAAGCCGCCTCGACCGCCCTTTGGAGGAGTCCCATGCAAAAGTCTCGTGTGGGCGTGACTGCGTGTGGAAATTGCAATTCCGCGGGTACAAACATGATCCTCGGCAGCAGCCAGTCTTTGGAAAAGTTAGGTGGCAGTCGTAAATGTAACAATGCTGCACGAATAGCGGCAGCTCTGATGATTAATTGAATCTGAGAACATAAGAGTCTTGCGTATGAGCAAACGGGAACCCGTACAAGGAAGACTGAGTGTTTCCAACCAACTTACCTTTTGAGCTTCATTCAACTCATCCCACATAAAGTTCTTCCCCTTGGTCAGCTCGAATATGACAAGGCTTCGACCGTTGATATCACTCGCGTCATTCGCTGTGTGTTGACCGGGGCTTGGCCAGCGGCGACGGCACGGGCGGTGGTGGAGAAGACGAGAAGTGGGAATGTCGGTGGTATTCTCCAGAACCCCATACGTGAGCACCTCAAAGTTGAGCTCCCTGCACCGCGCCTCCAGAGCTGAAGCACTGCAGGAAGCAGACCTGTTGATGTCAGTCTTTGCCAGACGTGCCAAAACTTGGCGGCCGTCTGAGAGTTCCATAGCGAGGCCGTAGTTGTGTGCGCCGGCTGATGCTTGAGGGATATCGACCACCTGGGCGCCGAGGATGGTTTCGACTTCCCCTATGAGTACGTTCACATCCCAGGTCTGGCGGAATGGGCTGGCGCCTCTGAGGACCATCGGCAGCAAATTCTTGCCGTCCCATCTTGAGCCGTCGGGAGATCGGGGCCAGCTGGGTTCTCTAGGCATCTCAGGATTGCGACTGCCCGAGCAAGGTGAAGCTGCCAGGGGAATAATGGCCGAGGAGACATGCATTGTCGCAATAGCTGATCCTGTCCAAGCCAATTAGTAAAGATTCGACCTAATCAAATCGAGGGGGTTGTCGGAATAATAACAGAGTTTTATGTGCAACAAATGTGATTGTTGGCGCAACCAAATTACTTGGCGCTTCCCCGTGATTGTACAACCAATGTGTGACTACGTTGAGTTCATGACGTTGTTGAAGTTGAGACTCAGACTCACAGGGTGACTTGGCGGAAAGAAACTTGGGCACAGAACTCAGTGTGGATGACTTGCAGGCCTTGGAGTGATTCAACAAACACCTCGGAAGGACAACAAGTAGGATGCAGGTTGACTTACAGTAACGCCATAAGACCTGCCTCGCCACCAATTAAACAAGTCACTGCATGGTTATCAAGCCCAGATTGTTCCTCTACTAAGATATGTTTGACCGGGTGTCACTGCCACGCAAACTGAAAAGTCTTGTCAGACGCTGCGTCATGAGACACTAAAGTATAAGACTGGATGACAAGCGGCACTGGTGAAGATTCCTGAATGCAATAGATAGGAGCCATGACTGGAGCGTATAAGTGATTCTGAGATAATTATATTACAAAGCCTGTACTTGTTTAGTTGTTCACAGCCGGATTGGTCAAAGTCGAGCCTATGATTGCAACCAGAAATTAGTAACCCCATCTCAAAATGCAACAAGAATCTAATCAAGTACTTGCCACCATCAGGATATAGAATCTGTCCATTGTAGAACGATCCACCCTTCCCTGCAAGGAAAAGAATCGTCGCCGCCATGTCTGAATCGTGGCCAGTCCGACCTGCCGGGTTGGTTGACTTGTGGTCGAGCGTGCTCTTATTATCCTCGCCCGACGATCCAGCGGTCATCTCACTAGGGAAAAGGCCCGGCCCGATGACATTCACACGCACATGCACGTCCTTGAACAGGGTCGCCAGCATGCGGCTCAGGTGCGTGTACGCAGCCTTGGAGCTCGCATAGATGGGCTGCCCGCCGCTGGACCCCTTCATCGCCCCAGAAATAGACGACACGTTGACAATCTGCGACGAGGACCCCTTGCCGGAGCCGGATCCGCCGCTGCCGTTCGCCTTGGCCAGCAGAGGCAGGAAGGCCATGGACATGTAATACTGCGCCGCCACGTTCGTCCGCATCGTGTCGGCCCACTGCTCCTCTTTGGTCTCGAGAAAGTGCTCCGAGATGGCCGTCGCGTCCTTCATGTCCGGCTCACCGTTCTTGGAAAACTGGGTCTCATCGTCGCGCGCGATCCCGGCGTTGTTCACCAGCAGGTTGATCCCGCCTGGTTCCCGTTTCTCCATCTCCCTCGCGAGGCGGATGGTCTCGTCCTTGGAGCTAATGTCGCCGGCGAGCGGATGGACGCTGCCGGGGCCGGTGCTGTACGTCTTGGCCGTCTGCTCGAGGACATCCTCGCGCCGACCCGTGATGTAAACTTTTGCGCCGTTGGACTGCAAGGCTTGGGTGATCACTTGCATGGTGGTTGAAGTTGTTTAGTGTGACGACCTTTTGAATTTATATTGAGGCACTTTGGAAGGGCAGATAGGCCGATGATTCAAGAGTTGATCACTCACTTAGACCAATGCCTGTACCACCTCCAGTCACGACCGCTGTGATGTGGGATACATCGAATAATGTATTTGCTTGCAACTCGTGATTCTCAGATTTTCCTATACGTCGGTGAGCATTTGTACGCTGGGATATCACGGACTAACAAGAGAAAATCAAAAATGAGAATACACCCTACTTACCGGTAGCCATGGTCGCTCGAGATACTGTTGTCCAGCTAGTATGAATCGGTCTGAATGAACTGTGGATCAGAGTAGATGCTGTCAATGTTGAGAAACGACGAAACATGGCAGTAAAGTGCGTTAAATCTGCGATAAAAAGAGTCAACTGGTATCTTATGTCGCGTCATCGTGCTTTAGATTATGTAGCCCATTGCAGGTTAAGGGAAGGGCGTGCATATTCTATGACGACAGGAAACGGCTGCAAGCGAGTTTAACAACGACGTAATCGACCGGCCGCTAGAGCAGATTCCACCCGTCTGAATGGCTATGGAGAATGGTTATTGACTGGATAATCGCACAACCTTTATATTCACTCGACACGACTATTAGCTTCGCCCCCTGCCGGAGAAAAAAACAGAAGGAAGAAGAAAAAAAAAGGGGGGGGGGGGAACAAGGTAGGTTGCGCAGCGATTCCTCCTCCTCCTCAGAAATACATAATGTAATTAATTCATATTAAAACATACGGGATAGAAAACAACCTTGGAAAGCTTGAGAACCCAACGTAAATAATTATGGATAAGGGCTTCAAGCAAGCCAAGTCTATCACAGATACTTTCAGAAGTCCACTGTAAATGTAGCCTTCATTCTTAAGCGCTTGAAATTGATTTTGTCCGGCAAGTGAGTAACTAAGTCCTTAAGTACTTATCTTCCAGACCATCATGAGGTTTGATCACTCATGTCAGTGGGTCGGTGACTCTTTAGGACTCTATGCTGAATCAGGAATCACGCTTTTTTACTGACAAAATTACTACAAATGAACTTGGTAAAAGTTATTGTAGAACCTCATTATAGTCACAATAGTTAACTATCTCCCATTCTCATCACACGACAGACAGCACAGTGTCATTTGGGCACCAATTCCCACCAGCCAAGCCCACGGGCCATTGAACTGGCAACAAGTTTGCCTGTGAAATATAGTGTGTACATCTGGAGAACAGCCTCATGGGTCAAAAGAAACCCGTTTCTACATCTCGTGCCTGATCCTAGGCCGCCAGACCACAACCATGACATATCACGAAAACGAAAACAACGGAGCAGATCCTGTCTCCCATACAATCCTAGCCTCCATCAACGATGATAACCCCCGGGAGAAACACATTCCCTCCTCCTCCCCCTCCTTACTAGAAAAACGCCGCGCGTCCATCGAGCTCCAGCTCACAACCATCGCCACACACATCCGCCAAAACAACCTCCGCCCCCTCCAGTGGACCTGCTGCCAATGCACTAAACGCCAGCAGTACCGCGCCGAGGCCGCCGACGTGATCGACAGCTTCTCATGCATCGACCCATCGTGCGGCATCTCCGAGAAGGGGTTCCGGCTGTATCGTGTGCACGACATGTGTGGCGGGTGCCAGGTGCTGGTGGACGAGCGGGCGACGACCACGCGGCGGGAGCTGAAGAGGGACAGGGAAGAGGTTCGGGGCCGGCTGAGGAGGCTGAAGAAGAAGTGGGAGGAGCTGGATCACCTGATTAGGTTTGATGAGCAGGAGACGCGGAGGATTGAGAAGGGTTTGGAGGTGAAGGAGGAGAGGGAGGAGGAGGAAAGGAGGGAGAGGGTGAGGAGGGAGATGCTGGAGAGGGAGAGAGAGAGAGAGGAGAATGAAAGGGTTGAGCGAGTGAGGTTGGAGAGGGAATGGGAGGAGCGCGAGAATGGTGGGCCGAGTGGCATGGATGAGCTCTCTTCGGATTATGAGGGGCCAGAAGAGAGCGACGATGGTCTCAAGCCTCGAAGGAAGCAGAACCTCAAAGACATGTTGAAGAAGGGCAAGATCAAAGCTCTGTTGTCGATGAGACATTGATTATCTGACTTATTATCTGACCTTACTATCTCTTTTCACAGAGTGTTGCTATTTCGGCGATTTTCTTCTGTATAAAGGTCTCCCTTTGACGAACAACCCGTTTCCGTTCTCACGCATCAATTATAGTCATTATCTATTTTGTGATGAATGCTGCTGTTCTCCCAGCCCCCCAAAAATGACCCTAACATGTCAAAGCCCATCTCACCTTCAGCCTTACGATACCCAGCGAGATTCCCTCCGACGACTACCTTTGAAGATTTACATTGTTCAGGATTTCCATGTTGTAATTTCCGTCATGGATCCCACTGCATCTGGAGAAGTCACACTTCGCCCCCTTTCTTGATTCACCGATGATTAGGTACAGTCAGACCCGGCCTCAGCCTTGGAAAGCGAATCTCGCTCGGACCTCATCGCATATCCTAAGAAGTATTATTGAAAAACAGCCACTTGTGGCTGACATGTGAAATCCTAATGCCCTGATTATGCATTGCATGGACGATCCATGGCGCGAGCCATGGGGTCCGGGGTTTACGGGATTTTGTCCAGTCTCATCCGTGAGATGTGGGGTTTCAAGGATTAAAACCTTCCAGTATATATACTAAGCCCTAGGCGCATGCGAATATAGTCAAGTGATCTTATGCGACAGCTAAAAGGAGTGATCACTCCCAGCTGGAACTGGAAGGGACTGTGGCCTATATAGCTGCGTAGACGGTCGGACTCACACAGATTTCAAGTTCATAAGATTGCAGCACATCGACAGCAAGGCCGAATAATACTCAGACCAACCCATAAGTGAATACCTGAGATACCATTCACTTGCACCAAAGAAATCCAACATGTCTTCCACCTACACCGTCACAGACTACCTTCTCGACAGGGCCAACATCCACGACACCATAACCAAGCTGGTAAGCGACAAGCCGACCCCCCTCCTTCTTTTTCTTTCCACCCCTTCTCCTACTCAAAGTAAATTTCCAAACTCTCTCTAAAAAGAAAAAAACACCCTTTCACAGCCCTGGTACTACGACACCCGCTCAGAAACCGGCCTCGTAAACGAGGTATTCGCCCCAGAGATTCACATAGACTACACCAAGATCCTAGGCGGCGAGCCCTCCACCATCTCGGCGACGGAGTGGGCGACACAGGTCGTCAAGATGTGTGGGCACTTTGACTCTTCGCAGCATGTATACGGGTATGTAGACGAGAATCTCGTGAAAAAATCTTTTATATATTACATACCTACATCAGGAGCCCAAGAGTGTGAAGAACAAAGAAGGGAGGGAAAAAGGAGAAGGGAGAAGGATGATGATAAGAAGAAGAAAGAAAAAAACACTGACAACACCAACCTATCCAGCAACCTCATCATCGAGCTCCCCCAGCCCAACACCCCAAACCGCCCCAACAAAGCCAAAGTCCTCGTATCCCAAGCCGGAGCATCCATGGTCCGCGCCGCTGCAGAAGGGGGACCACTTCTTCAAAACGGAGTAAGCCCCCCTCCCTTTTCTTCTTCTTCTTTCATCCCCCCTTCCTACTGTTGTCTCTCCACCTCAGTAAAGCAGTAGAGTTCTGCGCAGTAGCGAACTTCCACTCCAAATGTATATTTCAATGAACTAAACAAAAATGGTTGATGGAATTCAATAATCTAGGGCCGCTCCATTATCGAGGTCACCCGCCTCCCCCACCTCGATGGCGGCGGCGTCAACCCGTGGCGGATCAGTGCGATGACAGTGATTCCGGCATGGCGGAGTGGGAATCAGGGTGTGATGGACGGGTTGCAATCTTGAAAAGTTGGAGAAGAGGCGAGGGTCAATGCTCAATCTGGCTCAATGGCTTTGTGTGGAAAAGAGAGGAAAAGAAGAGAATTCGCTGTACATGCATGTCTCGTTTATCTTCTCTCTATCCAGGGGTATATATTATCTCATCTCCACCCAAGCAAGTAAACCCAACGCAAACAGTAACATCCATCAAATCACAAGAAAACCAACGCGTCCTGCGTGTGTTGGTGTCGAAGACAAGAAGATATGTAGAGAGAACCCTCCTACGATGCTGAGCCAGAGGGGCCACCCGTCCTACCACTCATGCGCAGACTCTCCTCCATAGCCCTCTTTAGATCCTCGTCATCGTCCTCATCCTCCCCACCACGAGATGCGGCTGCCCCATGCCCGTTGCCCTTGCTCGCCTTCTGGCGAAGCGCCTCCTCGGCGAGACTCTGCTTCTTGACATATTCCATAACGATCTCTTCTTCGCTCCGCTCCGTCGACTTGCGCGCAAGGTGCTCCTTGTGCGCCCTCTCCGACTCCTCCACCGCCCTCTTCAGGTCTTCGTCATCGTCGCCGCCGCCATGCTCAAGACCCGCGCTATTGCCCCTTCGTGACTCTTCCAACGCTCTGCGGAATACCTCGTCCTCATCGTCCTCAACAACGTCGTTACCACCAGCGGTCCCACGCTGCTGTTCAGCTGCGACGCTCTGCCGCACAGCCTCAGCAATGAGCGCCTCAAACTCCTCCTCCGTAATATCTTCGTCCATCCCTGCCTCTGCTGCCTTCTGCGCCACCCTCTCGGGTAACGCGGGCGGCTGCTGCCCCGTTGCCGCCTTCTTCTCCTGACCAACCTGCCCCGACTTTTCTCCTGCGATGCGCTTCATCTCCCTGAGACTCGCACGCATCTGTGACTCCACAGCTGAGTCCTCAGCATGGTCGCCACGGGACGTCTGCGCGATGGACTCGCGAATGGCGCGCTCCATCTCCTCGTCCTCGGATTCGGGGCTGCCTGTCGTTGGAGGCGCAAAGGCGGAGGAAGAGGCGGCCGTGGCCTTGTCCTTCTGATTCTTCTTCCAGGCGTCCTTGAGTGCATGAAGCCTCCTCCGCTCCTCGATGGGCAGGTTTCGTGTGGCCATGAAGCCCGTCTTGGGTGGAGCGTCTGGGACAGTGCTGTTGTTGTCCCTCTCTTGTGCTTGTGCTGACGATGTTGCGGCCTGCTTGCCCTTGGACTTGAGCAATTGAAAGCCCTTCATCTCGTCCTTGAGGCTGTTGAAGCGCAACACGATGTCGTTTTGCTCCTGTGGGTTGGCGTAGCGTAGGTCGTCCTGTCCCTGCAGGATGCGCGAGACAATAATGTAGTTCTCGACGCTCTTGTGGAATTTTGCACGGATTTCGGCGTGCACACCCTTCATCAAGTAGGCGGGGACGGCCCAGACACCTGGGAGTAGGGGAGTGAGTGGTCAGTTGGTACCAGTGATCAATTGGGGGAGGGAGGAGGGAAGGAAGAAGGAACAAAAAGATGACGATGACGGTGATGAGAAGAAGAAGAAGAGAACCGTAAGTAAATCGAAGACTCACCGGCAGCCGGCTTAAAGACAATTCCCCCAATCCCCTTCCCAAAGCCCGAGATCAGACCCTTCGCCCCATCCTTCTCCGCCCCGCGTAGAGGCTGCGTCACCAGCCCTGTGATGCCGTCAAACAGGCCCAGCCCAAACTCTTTCCCCGCGACCATGACCCCGCTGGCTAGCCCCGTCACCTTCTCCTGCTTCCGCACGGTGTCGTCGTTGTAAAGCCGTGGCGCATTCCGGAAACCCTTAGCCAGCCCCAGGCAAAAGTTCATGGGCGTCTTCATGCCCGTCTCCACAAGGCGCTGCACGCCCTTGCCCGTCTCGATCGAGGCGTCCAGCGCGCCCTCGACATCGAAGTTGGACTTCTGACGAGGGAGCGGTTTGGAGGAGCCCGCCGCCGACGTGCTGGGCTGGAGGTTCTCTGGTGTGCTGCTACCGCCTCGGCCTGAAGGGGAAGGGCTCAGCATCTGGCTGGAAACGTCGGTCGTCTGTGTCAGGGTTGTGGTTGATGCGTCGTCGTGCGAGGTACTCAAGGTAGCCGCCTCTTCGCTCTTGCCGCTACTGGTGGTGATAGGTGGTGGCGTCCCGGACGGTGACTTCTTGGCCATCTTCATCCAGGGGCCCGGTATGTCCTGGATAGCCAGCGCCATAGTGCCCACATCACCGACGAGGGCGCTTGTGACGGCCGTGATGGGGTCCCAGGGCTGCTGTTCCGTGCTGTACTCGTGAGGACGGTACCTTAAAAAGTAGGGCACATTCTACATGTTAGTATATATCCTCATATGTATGTTTTTTACGAAGTAAGAAGGTGAGAGTTGTTGGGCAGACAGTCTTACAGTTTGAGGTCCGTATATTGCAACAGCCCCTCCTTCACCAGCACCGCCGCGGCCAGCCCGCTCAGCCGCACCTGTGTTCGCCTGACCCTCCACACGGCGATGCGGCTCGGGGCGACGGAACACCGCAGCTTGTCATAGTCCAGAAAGTCGTGGAAGCTCTTGGCACCGACGTCGGTCCCCTTTTCGGCCCTGATCCTCTCACCCAGCTCTTTGGCCCGCGCCTGCGTCTCGGGTTGCAGTGCAGAGGTGATCATCTCGGCCAGGATCTCGGCGGTCAGGTCTTTGTACCGGACGGGCTTGGGCCCTGCGCCGGCCTGGGCGATCATGCTGCCCCAGAAGGGCTGGTCGCCAAAGAAGGGTACGACGACGGTGGGTGTGCCCGTCTTGATGCCCGCAGCCGTGGTACCTGCGCCTCCGTGGTGCACTACGCACGAGACCTTCTTGAAGAGCCAATCGTGTGGGCAGTTGCCGAGCATGAAGACGCCGTCTGGGATGCCTACCGAGTCGGCGCCCAGCCCGCCCCAGCCTTGGGACACGAGGGCGCGCACACCCGCGATGGTGACAGCATCGAAGATCATGCGTGTGAGCTTGTTGGGGTCATCAACGACGATGGATCCAAAGCCAATGTAGATGGGGGGCGGGCCGGCGTCGAGGAACGCAGCCAGGTCTGGCTCGGGCGTATAAGAGGTGGCCAAATCCAGGAAGTAAAAGCCCGAGATGCTGATTTCCCTGCCCCAGTCGGTGGGCTTGGGAATCAGGGCCGGGCTCCAGCAATACGTAGTGGGAATCTTGAGCCTGGTCAGTAGGCCCGGCGCCCAGATCAGGCTCAGCGGCTCCAGGTCCAGCACTTTGGTCCTAAAGCGGTTGATAACATCGCCTAGCCCCTGCCAGGTCATCATCTCGACTAGGGCATACGAGACGTAGTTGGTCATGACCACCTCGGCATTAGAGCTCTCAATGTTGGCCAGCGGGTGGGGGAACGCCTTGGTCGCTGTCCATGGCATGGTGAACATCATGTGTAGGGGGATGCCCATCTTCTCGGCGATGTGTATGTGTGCGAAGCTGGGCGGATTCGCGATGATGGCGTCAGCCACAAAGGGCTTGCTGCCAGTGTCACCAGGCAAGGTGAAGTCGCCATTCGTGAAGGAGCTCAGGGGCTCGCCGCTCTGGTGCGGCTCTGGCGGCGGGCCCAGGCCGTCGCCCGCCTCAACGCAGCTCCGCCAGCAGCCCAGCACGATCTGCTCGATGCCCCTGCGCCGCTTTGCAATCTCGCCGCTCTTGACCGCGTCGAAGCCCGGCATGAGCCCTGGATGCTTCACCATGAAGGCCATGAGCTCGGCCGGGTCGCCGCCAATGGAGAAGAACTCGAGGCCGTTCTCTTCGACAAAGGACCGGAACACGGGATGGGTGGCGACGCGAACGCGGTGGCCATACGTGTCCTTCAACACCTTGCCCAGGGCCACAAAGGGTTGGACGTCACCGCGCGAGCCGACGATCTGAATCACCACGTTCAGCTTCGGAGGGGGCTCCTGTCCAGGCCGGCCACCGAGGCTCGGAGGGATGTATCCTGGCGGGAGAGGCTCTGAGGCCTTCTCAGAGGGAAGAGCCTGGCTCCGTACAAGGGCCGGAGCCAGGAGATCAGCCAGCGTGCCATCAGTCTGGTTGATATGGATGCGAATGCGGCCATCGTCTGTATGGGTGTAGAGAGATATTGTTAGCAAAGATACCGTCTCTGATGTTGATGATGTCTCTTCATCAAGTGATGCCCCAAGACTGAAATTTACCTGTAATGGAGGCATTTGCATTGAACCCCGCCTGTGAGAGGTTCAACTGGTTATGAAGCTCGCCGTATGCTGGAGGCGCATCCTCATTGGCTCCAAGGTCCAGCGGGCTGCTGCCAGCAAGTTCAGCCAGGGCTGGGCCGCCAGTGGTCGACGTCCTCACGGCAGACGAGCCAGATGTAGGCGCTGTCTTCTCAACCATGGTGGCGATGTTAGTCGGGGTGGTCGTCGTTTGTGTGGGTCACTTCACGTCAAAGGTGTTGAGGGACTTTGAGCGAGAGGGACTGGGACGATCAAGTGTAATAGCCAGGTTGCCTGTGTTAGACTTGTGTCGTCTCCATGTGTGAAGGCAGAGTAAGCAAGGTTATCCAGGTCGTTGTGTTGATAAGAGAAAATAAGAATAAAAAATAAAAAAAGAAGCTTCAATAGTGTCGGTTGCCTGCGAAGTGAGGAGAGGGAAGGAAGGAAAGATGAAGTTAGGGCGCGTGAACGAGGTTTGATACTGTAATTACTGCACGAGCCACGTCCACACAGAAGACAGTCACTCAGTCAAGAGAGAACAAATAAATTTGAAGAGATCCGTTCGCAATAATTTGATCGAGTTTCTTAGATGAGGATCTTGAGTACAAAAACGTCAGTTGCTGCTGCTGCAACCCGAACTCTAAACGTAAGGGCACCCGATGACGACGTTTCTGGTGGCGTGGGGGGAAGTTACCAGTACCAGTCCCTGTATCCTTGGCCGCTGCTGCAAGACGAGCCAAGCCAATCAAGCAACCCACCCAACTCATCAATAAAGCGGATCTTGGGGGTTCACAGCCCCTGGTGGCGGCAAAGACATTCGAGCATTAAAACGTACGAAGCGAAAGGCGCACCGTACAGCGGCTATCATGTAGTAGTGGCCAGCAGGTGGGCAGTTCGAACGTCGGTCATCGCATACATTGTTTGTTTTGCATTATGCAGGAGAATCAGCCGACAAACACACAGCATCTGATAATCCGAATGCAAGTCCAATTGATCAATCACCCCCCTTAGATAGCCCTGACGCCGCAAGGCACAAGATGTTTTTTCTTCTTTGTAAGATAGCAAGCCAGGGCCAAACATAGACACAGCCTCGCCGTGCAATCGCTGCTGCAGAGCGACATTACAAGCGATTCTCGCCTTGTCCCGAATCGTATCGTACCGTCCAGACTGGCTGCTCTTTTTCAAGCAGCGTCCATCGCCTCGACAACAAAGCATCATCTTTTCTCCCTTCTCCATTCTCCATAGCAGTTCCCTATCCATAGCACTCCCATTTCCGTCTCGATCGGCATTTCGTCTAGCTGGAGAACTTGCGGGTGATCTTGGCAATGACTGTTTCAAGACCGTTAGCTGGACCCTTGCACCAAATCGTCTCGAAGAGGCGGTCTCTATCAACATACTGTGCAGAGCAACCACGCTGAAGATGAAGACCAGGGACAGAACGAGGACGACCACGGGATCAACCTTCAGACCGGGAGACTCGTCGGTGTAGAGTCCTATAGGACGCAGCAATGTTAGCAAACCAAGCCCACACATCGTAGATGTCAACAACGCCGCCTTCTCGCCTCGAGCGCACGTTGGCGACCAGAGCTCACTCCGGTCCGTCGAGGCAAGACCGTGGCCTTCCCCAAAGAACCCGTCCACAGCACAACATTCTTTCTTCACAACTCTTATCCAAGCCTCCCTTGCCTCTTCCTCCTCTTCACTCCAGGGGCCCAAAGGTGACATGACATACTCAACATAGTGCTGCTACTCCCGCCAGCTCCCGCCGCCCGCGTGCTGTTCGGTCTCGCGGTCGCCACCTTCTCCTTCTGGTCGGCCGCAGCCCGGCGGCGGATCACGGCGCGCGCACCACCCGGAGGGGGAGGCGATTCTGGGCGAGCGCCCGTGGTGGCACCCGAGGCGGGTGGGGAGTTCAGTGGGGAGGTTGGGCGAGGAGAAGACTGTTTTGTGTTTGGTGGAAGCGTTAGCGACTGACGAGGTTTCTTCAGCTCGGGGTTGGGGAAGGGATGCCCCCAAGGGCGGGAGGAATGTGATGAAGGTGTGGTGAAAGGCTGAGCAAGAGAGAGACAGGAAGAGGGAGGAGGATCGTCGATGCTGGCTTCTCGAGCTTGAGCAGCTGTGCGACGATCAAAGTTGCTCTCTCTCTCCCTCCCCATCTCAGACGAGGAAATCAGAGGCGCGCAAACATACCATTTTGACCAGCGGTGATGTGGGAATTAAAAAGGACGTAAAAAAAGAAGTAGAGTGTCAATCAATCCGTTAGATACAGGAGAAAGAAGGAGCGGCGTAGAGAGAGAAGAAAGAATCCTAGGACAGGATGTTGTGGTGTGTGTGTGTCGTGTGGATAGTTGATGGCTCTCTCTCGCTCTCACGAAACCTCAATTGAGATCCAGTGGCAGTCCCTGAAAACAGGTGTTCAATTGGAGCCCCCCCCAGCCCAGGCCCTGTCTGGTTGTAGCTTAGCTACACAGACTGCTTCTACCATCAACCCGTAGCAGGGACTGGGGTAAGGTGCTTTGCCGGCGGCAAGGCCAGGCCAAGCCAGCTGAGAGGCTAGACGTTACAGGGGAAGGGCAGCCTCAATGGGCACAGTCCAAAGAGTAGCGCTGGGGCCACCTACTGCACCCTTCTGCGCAGGCCCTACCCCATGTACCGCCAAAACCACCTGCTGCAAGACACACCCAAGCAAATGCAGGTAATCAGATCAGTCATGTACATTGCCCTTCCTCAGCTAAGCTTCGTTCGTCTGATCTGGCGTCCTCCGAGCTACAGCTCCTCCCACTCCCAAGGTTGCCCCCTGCAAATCTCAGATATGAGTTCTGGTATGGAGATATCCATGAAAGTGAGATAGTACCTAGATGAATGGGTCCCTTTGCCATCTTTTGACATATGAGGAATCAGACTAGAGGCTAGATTTTGTTTTACTACTTTTAGTGAAAAAGGGTTGGGGGGGGGGGGGAGAAATTGCGTCCCTTGGTTGAGATCGATGTATAGTACATTGAGGCTTGTAGCGAGGTGCTGCTGATGCTACTTCCTCTTCATAGATGGGAAGAAGTCAGCACCTCGAGTAGGGTTTTGCATGCCCTTGATTTCACTTCCCTTCCTGCCATGATCAATGGTAGGACTCAATGAAGGAGGATGGTTATCCAGGAGAGGACCGAGTGTAATTCCTATCTCTCCTACGCACACAAGCCTCCTTCGCCCTACAATCATGGGCTCATTCGTAAAGCCTATATCCCTATCCATGAGCAAACAACCCAGCCACCCAACTTGATCATCAAAAGGACCTCGTTGTTGTTCTTTTTAAAAAGGGGAAAAAGAAAAAGTAGAATAAGAATCAAAATTAATAACAGAGCCGGAAGAGAGACAGAGCACATGGCACCAGGGAGCACTTCAGCAGAACCGCTATCAATTTCTCCAACTCCATATTTGTCTGTCTGCCTAGTTGTCTGCTCGCAGACAGCTATCTTGTGCCTCCTCTTTCCATTCCTCCACCCCTATACCTCAATTTCCTCCCCTTTCTTTCCTTCTGCCCCTATATATGTAAAAAGCTGGAAAAGCAAAACAGCTATGGTTCTGGTACTGCCCGGACAATGTGTTTAGGTAGAAGAGGTGGTTGGACAAATGAAACAGAATCAAAAAAGCGTTGGTAGTGTTGGTGGTAGTGGGGATGGGTGGCTGGGTGGTTTCTTCGGCTTAAAAAACGAAAGAAGAAAAAGAAGAAAATAAAAAGGACCCTGAAAGTCGCAACAGAAACAACGAAAGCCATATGCCGCCTGGTCGCTGACTCCTCTTTTCCTCGAAATAAGAGAGTGCTTCCACTTCTGGCATGATGAGAAGAGCGGCAGAGCCTGGCTGCGATTCCCTCCAGATTTTTATCATACTGAATCGCGCCTTAAGAAGAATTTCGCTCGAGTAAGACCATGACCAGCCGTGGTCGAGGTCTCTCTCACTCTCCTTTCTCCTTTCCTTTCTGGGGTCTCTCAAGTCGTCCATGACGTCTTTCTCCCGAAAATCCCTTTTCTTCGCTCGCTTCAAGCTCTTTCTTTCATCCCCAGAAGCGTTGACCTCAGGCGTATCGACTTTCGCTCCCGTTCCTATCGTGAACGAACCCGCCTCCCACCCACCTCTCTCCGTTGTTGCTTCAGGCTGGCAGATCTTCACTGCGAGAGCCTTACTATTTATGAGTATTAAACAGTAGGTCTACACCGACCTCGGCCGGTGATGCAGTCTCCCAACGCCGTCCGCTATGATTGAGCCAAGCCGAAAAAAAAGTCTGACATTTGGCGTAATGAGTTTGCGCCGTGCACTGCTGTCGAACTGGTGGAGGAGAGGTGTGCATTTCGTGTTTGTTTTATTTTTGAACGTTGTGCGGGTAGGTGTTGGTGGCGGTATTATAGACATAAAAAAAGAAAATAACAAAAGAAGGCTTGAGGTGGACTCTCTCAAAGAGTCACGTCGAGGACAAGGCTCACATCTTGCACATTCGCTCCGGCAAGATCTTCGAGGACGGGTATCAAATCTAGAAGCTCGTTGTCATGCGCATCCGAGAACCAGCTGCTGATGGGCACAGCATGCTGGGGATGGAAAATGTAAGATGTGGGGGAGTTGTCAATGATGATGGTGTTTTTCAGGTCGCGGCCGACCTTGGAGAGATCTTTGACATAGTTGCCGCCGTGGTTATGACAGCTTTCCCGGAATAGTCGGTGGTGGACGACGCCGTGGATGTCCAGCTGGTCCAGTAGGGGGTCACCGTACTATGGGGTTCAACATTAGCAAAGCCCTTCTGGTTTTGGGGTTGGGGTTGACTGGTCATCACGACCGAAGCAGACGTACCTTCGACACTGACGCCGTGAAGACGACGACCTCATACAACTCTCCAACCCTCTTCATGAACTGATCGACTCCCGGCCGCTTGATGACGTAGACATTGTGGTAGTTGCCCTCAATCTCTACTGGTATGGTGAAGTCGGCCTGGTGAAGTATCTGCAAGCATGTCAGTCTCAAGACTGGTCCAGCATATACCAAGAAGGGAAACCTAGGGGGCGGGTTAAGAATGCTTTACCTTAAACGAGCTGTGCACTAAGGTCTCATCCAGGTCGAGAACCAGACACTTCCTACCCTTCAGGTGGGGTTGTATTGGAGGTAGCAGCCATTCCTGCTGGGGAAGGTCGGGCACTACAGCGACGAGGCTCTCCTCGGCATCCTGAGGCGGGCTGGGCGCCGCTGGCATGGGTGGTGCCAGGGGCAGCGAGTCGTCCACGTCCATGGGCTGGACTACGGGCTCTGTCGTTGAGATCACTGCCGCATCCGCCATCGGTATATCGCCGTCGTCATCCTTGTCATGGGCCTGGCGCCCCGCTGGACCAGGCACGACGGCTTCTTGTGGAGGGGGCTGAACGGTCACGGTTGGTCCCGCGGGAGGTGTGGGCGCTACCTGCGTTGGCTCCTCAGCCGGCGTTGGCTGGTCCTGGACGATCGGACCCGACGACGCCCGTTTCGCTTTGGAGGAGTCGGCACCAGTCTGAGCCGCCAGCGCATCCTTCTCTGTCAGCTGCGCCTTGCTACCGCCGTGTTCTGACGGCGTTTGTCTCCGGCTGGCCGTCCGCGGCCTGTGTGGCAGCTTGTCGACCTTGTGGCCAGGGACATCGGCGGGTTCGTTGTCGAGAGCGTTCGCATCGTCGGGGACACCGCAGCAAAATAGCGAGAGCAGACCTCCTTTCTTCTTCTTCTGCTGCTGTACGGGCGCATTCGCGGTAGCCGAGGTCGCGGTCTGCGCGGTCTCGACAGCCGACCGATTGCTGGAGGCGCTCCCGTTCCTATGGCGACCCATTATGCTCGCCTTGGACCCCTTGGAGCGGTCGCCGAAGCTCTCCCTGGACTCGCTCGCAGTAACACCACTCAGCCCGCTCGCAGTGGGCGACGGCTGGTTCTTCTGGGACGAGGACCTCGACGGCACGTGTAACAGACCCCTGCTCCTCTTGGTCGTGGTTGGACCCTCCTCTGCGGACGAAGTGTCGATATCTCTCGAGTTTTCCTGGTTCTGGGTTTTCTCGAGCAGGTCTCGGGACATGTCGCCGAGTTTTGGGCTCTGCGGGTAGGATCGACGCGGGCAGGTGGGATTCGGCCTGGGGTTCGGGTTGGTCAGCATCCAGGGGAGTAAGAGAGAGAGAGAGAGAGAGCGAGAGAGAGAATGGAGATCCGCGCGACGAGGAGGATGGGGAAAATATAACCCCAATCGCCCCAAGTTGTCAGCTTCACGAGGGTAGTCGGTCTGTAGTAGCGCAGAACACGGACGTTCGCTGCGAACTGAAGTTCGCATGTGGAGTGCGAGCCAGCAAGCCGAACAACGGAGGGCTGTCTTTCACTAGCAGGTGTTGAATGGGGGATGACTGGAGGGGAGAGAGTATGGAACGCACGTCTGCTTGAAGTCAAATTCAGCTGAAGCCTCTTACCCTCCTCTATAAGACCCTCCTGAGTGGTTCCGGCAGCAAACAGCCCGTGCAGGCCAATCAGCGTAGCGGCGACGTCGTGGGCGTTCGTGGCGGCGGTATGCAGAGCGGAACGACGACTCAGCGCACAAGAGCCAACGTAGATCGTTCAAGGCAGACTTGAGAAGGTCGCTGGACTGATCAGGAGATGTTCTCGGTCGGAAAGGCCAGCTACGGCGATCGAGCGCCCAAAAATAGGAGGTGAAAGGCGGAAAACCCTCAAAGGTCGTCGGTGAAGTTGTCGTTATATCGTATCGTAAGATACCAGGAAGCAATTCTCGACGGAACGAGGAATGAGTGAACGGCCGATCGCAGCGCAGGTCAGTTCAAGGGCAGGGCAAGGCTGGCCGCAGAATTGACTTTGGGCAAGAAAGGAAATAAATCGCACGCGGCGCCGGCTTGGTCTGCCAGGATCGAGGCCGGAGGGGTGGGAAGAAAGGTTGTAATTTGGGTTGGTATTGGGTTGGGATGCAGGAAGAGAAAGGAGCTTTTGGGGGGAGAAAGGGTAGACGGTAGATCGTAGGTCGGTCGGGACGAGAAGGGGTAAGGCAAGGCAAGGCAAGGCAGGGTATAGGTGCGGTGCGGTGCGATGCCAAGCAGTGCTGGGCTGAGAAGTGCAGGGCCGCTGCAGCAGCGCAGTGCGGTGTAGTGATATGCAGTGCTGTGTGTCGTGCAGCGCGTACAGGCAGAGAGAGCAGTGCAGTTGGTGCGGTGCGGTACAGCGCAGCGTCTACAGCAGGCTTGGATTAGGGCGTGTGCAATGGAGTGCAAGAACGGGGCACTGGAGGCTGAAGAACGGGCGTCTGCAATTTCGCTTCCCAAGGTTGCGCCGCCAGCGTATTCTCCCCCCCAAACCGATCGAAGGACCCCCCCTGTAAGGCCCTTGGGGCGTCCATGGTCCTGGCTGCCCAATGAGGATTGGCGCTTCTACATTTTGTGGGCCCGCTAATGAACTCCTTCAGATTGGGTTATTTCAGGCTCGATGATACTCTACCCCGGCCAGAGGGGCTTCGGGGCTTCTGGTGCTGTGCCATAGGACCATAGTGCGATAAGTAGCTTCTGAGGATGTGGATTGTTTTTCTCCTTCTGCGCTGTTGATCCCTCGATCCCCTGGTCTGACCGATCCGTATTCGGGACAATTTTACATGAGAAAAGAAAGAGGGGAAACAAAGCAGAACAAAAAGGAACTCTTGGGAAAGGCGACGCAGAAATGAAAAAGGAGACGACGGGCAAGAGATTGAGACAATCAAGTATGCCGGGCCAAGACACAAGATCTGACATGACAAGGGAGCCACGCCACAGAACCACAGACCTAAAAAGATATGATATAATATCATCAACACAGTAACGGTACCCAGCAAAGGAGATTTGACAGAGTCCCTGCACGATGGAGAAAGAGAAGAGAGAGCGAGGAGAGGAAAAAGGTACGGCGCCCTGCGTGAAGGAACAGCTCGGATGGGTGTTGGGAAATGACGACGGCCCAGTGCTACCACGACATTTCCGCGCACAAGCTGTTAGTCCCTGTCAACAAAAGAATTGTCCGCTTCATCGACAGACCACGCTATACCAGATCGCTGATTAGCCTCGAGAGTGATTTAATTCCTGTCCTGGGAAGGAAAGCCGGCCATTTTTCTTGTGAGATGATGTCCTGTCCCCCTTCCTCTTTTTCGTTTTCTTCTTCCTCTTTGCAACGGGATCCGAGCCAAGGACGAGGTCAAGGTCAACAACCTTTTGACGTAGAACACAGAACAACAGAATTCACCGTGGTATGGTTGCGTAATTCAAATTGCTCTACACACATATACACAGGCCTGGAGGACAGAGGGAAAGGGGCAAAGAGTGGTACCGTAGCACGGTGGTGGCAGATGGCAATTAGCAGGCAGGCTGCTTGTCAGCTTCGTCAGAGAGAGAGAGAGAGAGAGAGAGAGAGCCCGGGACGGCGTATGCACGATTCCACGATTCCACACACGAGGTTCCACGCACAGCGGAGACGACGGCACGGCCGGGGACGCACACACGCACACACACACAATGGAGAGTTGGGGGGGGGGGGGGTTCAACTTGGAACTGCACCGTTGTGACCTGCTCTTCTTTCTTGTTCTCTTCGTCTTCTTCCTCTTCCTCTTTCTCTCCACTGGGACCTAGTACATACTACCGTGGTATAGTAACATAGGTTTCATTGGGTGCCCTCCCCTGGTGGTCTCGAGAGGAGGTGTGTGGGAAAAGTGGATGACGGAGGGAAGAGGGAGAGGAGGCTCTGCAGCCACTCCCACCCAGGCTGGCCAGTTGCCTCGTCCCTCTTTTTTGGGCCTAGGCAGGGGAGAGAGGTTCCTGGTTCTGAGCTCTTAACTAGGCAATGCCGTCAGATGGTGCAGCCACTCGCGTGAATTCCAACCAGGATTCCGGTACACATCCTGACAAGCTGCCCAAGCCCGCGTGCAACGACTTGGGTGGCAGGGTGGATGGGACATGGTCGTGCCGTTCCCGCAGCAGACACACACACCAAGAAGTATGGATGGGCGGGATTGATTGGCCCTGTTGGCGCCCGGGAAAAGAGTGGCAATCCGGGCAACGCACCCCGGGGGGGAGACCATCCATCTCGTTCACACGCATGGGCGGGAACAGCCCCAGGTGGTCGATCCATGGAGCCCTCCTTGCACATGTCCTCGCAAGTCCCCAAGTGTGTTCAGTTGATGTATCCCAGTTCCCGGTACAGACAGAGTATCCCCCAGCTCTCAACTAGGATGAAGACATACTAGAGTAATCGCTGTGTGACTGCGACATGGACAAGTGACAGTGACGGTCCAACCAAATACGGCAGCCAGAGGAGTCAGGGTGCGCCAACCGGTGTGTGCGCCCACGAGTCAAGACAGCTCTCGCCCTTCCAACGGGAGACAAGGTCACATCAGGAATATAACGCCCGTTTCCTCTCCGTCTACCTACCTGTCGATCTAGCTGTCTCTCAAGATCGATCTCTCATGGGAGACAAGAAAGACAAGACAGACAGACAGGAAACAGGAGACAAGCTTGTTTCAAGCTCGAACTCTCTGTCCTGGTCTTTGCTTGCTCCAACGGCCACGGCCTAGCGCAGGTGTGCCAGAGGAGGTATGACGAACAGGGCCCCGGAATCATTAAAATGAACGTCATTCAAAAGAGAGACGAGAAAGAAAGAAAGAAAAGCAGGATAAGCAAAATTCACGCTGAAACTTTACTGGGGAAGTGTTCTGCCTGTCCTGCATTGGACCTCGGAAAACTCTTTTCGTTTTCCTTTCTCTTCCCAGAAGACCACACAAGACAATAAGACCCTGGTCTTCCCCGGACTTTGGACACCCGAGGTGAGGCGAAGTGTTTTCTGGGGAAAAGGTCAAGGCCACTATAGCGCTGCCCTATAGTGGTATTTCAGCATGTCTGGTAGGTAGCTTTTAGAAGGGAAGGAAGGCGGGAAGGGGGGGGGGGGGAGGTGCTGCTTGGTTGGCTAGTGGGATGAATCACATGCCAGAAACCTCGTCGACTCTAGAACCTCTGCCGGATAATGATGGTTCGTGACTTCGGGAATTTGCATTGCCGTCAACAACACAACAAGTCGTCTTTGCTCGAGCTCGAAATTCCAATTTTGCTCAGCAGGTCCATGGTTGAATACATCATCCAACACGGTTACACTTGAGAGCCTATGCCATACCAGTACATCGTCTCCAAACCACTCACTCGGCCTTCGTCGCCTGTGATCCGAACCAAGTCGCGACACTGGAACCACCGAGGCTCGTGAACCGATCCTGTCGCAAAGTGCCCAACTCCTCCAAACCCCTCCGATGGCACGATAGCGCTCGCTGTGTTCTATCTTGACTCGCTTCCCGTGCCCCGTACCAATGGCCACGCAGTCAACACTGCGGCATTCCGCCGCCGAGGCGGCCATCCTCGGGTTCGTCGACAAATATACCACCCTGCTTCGCACGCGCCTGCGCCAGACGTCGCGCACGACGAGGCTCCTCGCGACCCTCGCGCTCCTGTCGTCCATCGTGCTCGGTGCTGAAGGCTCACGCAGGCGGTGGAGGAGGCGGCGCTTCGAGAGGGAGCAGGGAGTCAAGCTGGTGCGCACCAACTCGTGGGTGCACAACAAGGACGGCTCGCGCACCATCTACGTGCCCTACAAGGACGGCACCTCCAAGGTCGTCATCCACACCACCAAGCCCTTGACCTTTGAGGCCCACCGGCGCCTGTTCCTGAACCCGCCCAGGGTGTCTGGCCTCGCCGACGGCACGGTGCCTGGTGCCCAGACGAAGCCAGGCCTGAACCTGGCCTTCCTGCACCAGTTCCTGAGCCTGATGAGCATCATGCTCCCCAGGTGGACCAGCAAGGAGGCAGGGCTCCTGGTCAGCCATGGCGTGTTCCTCATGCTGCGGACGTACCTGTCCCTCGTGGTTGCGCGGCTGGATGGTGAGATTGTGCGCGACCTCGTCGCTGGCAACGGCAGGCTGTTTCTCTGGGGCATCGTGAAGTGGTGCGGCCTCGGCGGCTTTGCCTCGTATGTGAACGCCATGATCAAGTTCCTCGAGTCCAAGGTGTCCATCGCCTTCCGCACCAGGCTCACCCGCTACATCCACGACCTGTACCTGAACGACAACCTCAACTACTACAAGCTCTCCAACCTGGACGGCGGCGTGGGCCAGGGCGCCGACCAGTACATCACCCAGGACCTGACCCTCTTCTGCGCATCGGCGGCCAACCTCTACTCGTCCCTGGGCAAGCCGTTCGTGGACATCTGCGTCTTCAACTACCAGCTCTACCGGTCCCTCGGGCCTCTCGCCCTGACGGGCCTCCTGAGCAACTATTTCTTCACGGCCTCCATCCTGCGCCGGCTCTCCCCTCCGTTTGGCAAGCTCAAGGCGGTCGAGGGCGCCAAGGAAGGAGACTTCCGTTCCCTGCACGCGCGGCTGATAGCCAATGCCGAGGAGGTCGCCTTCTACGGCGGCGCCGACATGGAGAAGCACTTTTTGAACCGCGAGTTCCGGTCGCTCAAGACGTGGATGGAGGGCATCTACATGCTCAAGATCCGCTACAACATCCTCGAGGACTTCATCCTCAAGTACAGCTGGTCCGCCTACGGCTACCTGCTCTCGTCCCTGCCCGTCTTCCTGCCCGCCTGGGGCGGCCTGGGCGGCGCCTCGGAGCTGCTGGAGCCGTCCGAGAAGGGCGGCCGCGAGCGCTCGCGCATGGGCAACTTCATCACCAACAAGCGCCTGATGCTCTCGCTCGCCGACGCGGGCGGGCGCATGATGTACAGCATCAAGGACCTGTCCGAGCTGGCGGGCTACACGTCGCGCGTCTACACCCTCATCGCCACCCTGCACCGCGCCCACGCCGGCGCCTACCCGGCCCGCGCCTCGGGCGGCGAGCTGTACGCCCTGTCCGACGTGCAGGGCACCATCCAGCGCGGGTTCGACGGCGTGCGCCTCGAGCACGTGCCCGTCGTCGCGCCCGCGCTGTGGCCCCAGGGCGGCGACGAGCTCGTGGACTCGCTCAGCCTCATCGTCCGCCGCGGCGAGCACCTGCTCATCTCGGGCTCCAACGGCGTCGGCAAGAGCGCCGTGGCTCGCATCCTCGCGGGCCTGTGGCCCGTCTACCGCGGCCTCGTGTCCCGGCCCAAGGTCAACGGCGAGGACGGCATCATGTTCCTCCCCCAGCGGCCCTATCTCAGCGTCGGCACCCTGCGCGACCAGGTCATCTACCCGGACGGCGAGGCCGACATGCGCGCCAAGAGGCGCAACGAGTACGAGCTCAAGAACATACTCGAGGCCGCGCGCCTCGGCTACCTGCCCGACCGCGAGGGCGGCTGGGACACCAAGAAGGAGTGGAAGGACGTGCTGAGCGGCGGCGAGAAGCAGCGTATGGCCATTGCGCGCCTGCTCTATCATGAGCCGCAGTATGCCTTTATCGACGAGGGCACGAGCGCCGTCAGTTCTGATGTGGAAGGGTTGCTTTACGAGACGTGCAAGGAGAAGGGAATAAGTAAGTTTTTTTTTCTTTTTTTTTTCCTTTTCTTTTGTTTTTGATTCTTTTTTTGAGATATTTTTCTTCCTCCTTCCCCTGTCTGTTGATGATGAAACAAAAACCCAGATAGTAGTGATTAAAAGCACAAAACTCCCTCTCTCCCCTCCCTCTCTCTGTGTGTGTGTCTGTGGCTAACCAGTGCAAACCAAACCCAAAACAATCAGCTCTCATCACCATCTCCACTCGCGCCTCTCTCAAGAAATACCACACCTTCAACCTCGTGCTCGGCCTGGGCGAGGCCGGCGACCAGTGGGAGTTTGAGAGGATCGGCACGGAGCGCGAGAAGATGCATGTCGAGAGGGAGCTGCAGGAGCTGCGCGAGAGGCTGGCCAAGGTGGAAGAGTGGAAGAGGCGGCGGGATGAGATTGAGAAGGAGCTGGCGCAGGTCTGGGTGGAAGGGGGGGAGGGGTTGCCTCCGCCTGCGTATACAGAGGCGGAGGAAAAGGTGGGTGAGGGAGAGGGGGAGGGGGTAAGTGAGGTGGCTCAGGAGGCGTAAGGGGGTGTGTCTCTGGTGGTTGAGCTGTTGTTGTTGTTGAGATAGGTCTAGTGGAAGCTGTATCTATACTTTGCCATGTAATTCAGAGGCCCTCTTGTTTCATCTCGTTGTATGCACGCCTCCCCTTTGAATTACTGTACAATGAATACAAGAGATATCATCTCATCTTTCACTTCATCTACCCACTTGAGGGGCATTCTTGTGGGCATCAGTGGTCATGACATGAGAGTGTATATTTCGTTCCACTTTCCTACCCTTCCTCTTTTTTTCTTCCAGGTTACTACATCCCATCATCATTCTCCTCCTCCTCCTCCTCCAAAGCACCTGTTCAAAAACCAAATAACACAAGAGCCAGTTCTTGAACCTTTAATAGTTGTTTTGGACAAAGGGAAATCAAGGATCTTGCTTATTTTTTTTCTTTCTTCTTTTTCAGCGGTCTCCTTTTCATTCTTTGGTGCGAGGACCAAAATCCTTCGATTCTATGTCTACCCCCCTCCATACTACAGTACATCCCGGTCCGTAGTCTTTCACACAGATATTATACAACCAACGTGACCAGCTTTCCCCTTCGCCCCTCCTCCCCTGGCCTGCTTCTTCTCGCCCGCTCTTTCGCTCTCGTTCATATATCATGCTTGCTTGCCTGTTCTGCCAGCCGGCTTCCGGTCCTTCGGCTCTCTTCTTTCAAGAGAACATCCTGCTCATGCTGCCCCTGATTCTCTGGTAGTCAAACAGATCCTCGATGCTGCCGACGGCGGAGATGGCGATATCCTGGTCCCAGATCTTCTTCTGCGCAAAGGCCATGACATCCTCGGCGGTCACGGCGTCGATGATCCGCTCAATCTCGCCGGGGCTCGTCCGCCGGCCGGTGGTGACGATCTGGCGGCCAATGTCCTCGGCCAGGGCGGTGGTGCCATCCAGAGACAGGAGGATGGAGGCCTTGAGCTGGGCCTTGGCACGCTCGGTCTCGGCCTCGGTCACGGACTGGCAGAGGCGGGTCCACTCCCGGATGGCGAAGTGGACGAGATCGTCGATGCGCTCCTTCTTGTCGCTGACGAGGTAGATGCCCCAGAGACTATCACAAACACACACAAACACACGTATTAGCAGGCTTTACCCATTTTCTTTCGGGCATGAGTTGCATATGGTGCTAAGAGAGAAGAGATGTAAAGAGGACTTACCCGGTGTCGCTGTAGCTGGTGGAGAAGCTCATGAAGCTGTTGGCCAGGTCGTTCTTGTGGACAAAACCGCTCAGCTTGCTTCCCTGGTGAGAGGCGTTGCCCATGGCCTTGTCGTAGTTCCCAACGATGGCCTGGGCGACCAGAGCAGTGAAGTAGTCATCGTCGTTCCAGCTGACACCCTCGACGGCGATGGCAATGTTGGCAGTGGGGATGGTGTCGTCGCGTATCCGGACGTCAGAACCAATGAAATCGGGCTTCTTCTTGGACTGCAGGTAGGCGTGGGTCTCGGGCGACTTGGAGGGCAGCTTAGCAAAGTACTTGTCGGCCATCTCGACGAGCTTCTCGTGGGGGATGCCGCCAGCGCCAACGAGGACCATGCGGTCGGCAGTGTAGTTGTGCCTGATGTAGTTGGAGAGCTCGGTCCTGCTGATGTCACGGATGTTCTCCTTGGGGCCCAGGATGGTGCGGCCGAGGGGCTGGTGCTGGAAGGCGGTGGCGTGCAGGTGATCAAAGACGACCTCCTCGATCTGCTTCTCGACCTCCTCCGACTCGCGCAGGATCACATCACGCTCGCGCTCAATGGCGGCCTCCTCGAGCTTGGAGTTCTGGAGGATATCGGCGAGGATGTCGACGCATTGTGGCACGTCCTCGTTGAGGGCCTTGGCGAAGTAGACGGTGTTCTCGCGCTGCGCTGCTGTCAGAGACTACTATATGAAGGTATCAAGGTATCGTATGATGTGACGACATACCGAGGTGTAGGCGTTGAGGTGGGCGCCCATGTTCTCAATCTCGAGCTCGAGCTGCTGTTGTGTCCGGTTGGAGGTACCCTTTTTTTTTCAAACAAGCAAAGAGTCAACACATAGTTCTTTCTTTACAGTCTTTCTAGACGCGCCCAGCAGGCTCAATTGATCCGTACCTTGAAGGCCAAGTGCTCGAGGAAGTGCGCAGTGCCATTGTTCTCCGCCGTCTCGGCTCGCGAGCCCGCATCGATCCACATGCCCACGGTGGAGGTCTGGGCGTACGGTGAGTGTTGGGTAGCGACGGTGAGGCCATTCTTGAGGGTGGTCGTCTGGGTCTTGATGGGCGCGGAGACGGGGGTCGCAAAGGTGCGCCTCAATGGGGCCGAAGGGTATGCCCTCCGGGTGAGGCCCTTGGAAAGGTTGAGAGCGAGTCTCCGGGATGCCATCTTGGAGGGGAGACGATGGGGATCAGGTCAGAAGGATCAGGTCGAGTTCTTAGTTCTTGACCTGGCTGCTGCGGTCGGGGAACACCTGGAGACCGGGCTTGATGGTGGTGGGAGGGGAGGGTTGGTTGGGTGAGTGTGCAGGTCGGGATTTGAGGCGTTTAATCGTCGTCAAGAAAATCGAACTCGACGTTTACTCTTCCGGCAAGCCGCGCCCACTTGAGCTTGGTCTGGTTGGCTGGTTGCTGGCCACACTTGTCGGCTGAGCTCCTCCAAAATCTGCCACAGCAAGAAATGGGTCGCTTCTGGCCTGAGGCAGAGCCTGGCCCCAGCCCCGATTACACCCGAATCATGAAGCTGCTGATTGGCCGAGGTGGCCGTATGCTTAGTCAGGTTTACCAGCTCAGAACCTTACGGCAGGTGGTGAGGGGGGCTGATGTCACGGGGATACGGGAGTACCTGGAGAATGGAGAACCCTTATGTAATCTGATATTCAGCGCTTTGAGTGGCTATGGTTTGCACGCTCAGTGGTACTATGTACGATAGAACATGGATGGGACAGGCAAGCTAGCACAACTGAACCCCTCTGCCCCTCTCTCTCACGGCAAGCTGCCCGCAGTGCCGTCGAGCCTGCAGGAGGAGGCAAGTACCACATACTAGAGATGGTAGTAGGTCATACTGCTGCTCTCTTACCTAACTAACACTGAACACGATGTCATGAGGAGATGTGCTGCATCTAAACAGTTGCAGGATAGCCTGCATGGTTCATGTTCTTACAAAAGTCTGATCCTCCTCCCTCTTTCTTGACGTGGCAGCAGGGACGATCAACACTCCTCTGCTCCCCTTTCTGTCCTTCCATCTTCTTCATAGTCCGAATAAGATCCCACTATTCAGACTTTCATTCTCCATCATGAGTGCCCCTGAGGAAGATTATGACGAGGCCATCTACCACATCCCAAAACAGAGGAAGCGCACCATCAAGGACATGGGGGCTTCTCTCTCAATCTACCCGCCTCTGGGTCAGGTAACACAGGTGCAAAAGGAAGATGTCCAGGTCATAGCCCTCCTCGAGGTCCCCTCCGACCAGGCCAAGCAGCCCTGGGAGGTGGCCCTATGGCACGCAGCCGGGAACGATGTCTGGGTAGAGACTCCATTGTCCTCAACTGAGAAGAAGCCATCCACCTTGCAGAGCATCGACGACTCTGTAACCCGTCTCTGGTTCGAGGGCAAGGTTGCCGTGCAGCCACGGCTGAACTTTACAGTCAAGTTTCGACACGGCTCAGACCAGCCCTGGAAATGGATCCGGGATGAACAGGGCGTGGCAGATGGAACCATCATCGTCACCAGCGACTTGACAGTCGGTGCCCTGCCGGATGACTTTGGTAGCATTCTCAAGGGCTACGATGACAGGATCAGTGCCAAGTCCCGCTCGTCTCAGTGTCCAGGAACACGCCTCTGGGAGTTGACAGCCACTGCAGATGCTGCGAAAGGCGAGGACTCTACATTCACAGATCTGAACCTGGGTCTGCCCTGGGGTGGCTTTCTCGGGTAAGCTTGTGTCCCTCATGAGATGTCATATAGACTCTCTGGCCTTCATCCTCGCGCTCTTGATACGATTGTTGGCAATGCTATGTCTAAAGCTGTATCAGGCCCTGTTCACCCAGAAAGTAGAAGGTCTTGGCTGACATCTCCCCAGCTGGTTCTCCCTGATCCGCATCTGGGCCCCTTGGATTGCACCGAGACATGGCAAAACCCACTTCTCGTTGGACAAGGAGGCCGTTCTCTCTGCATTCATCAACTCGAAAGGTCAACATCTTGTTCTTCTGGCGATCAGTGGTGTCAACGACGTGATGGCTACTTTTCGCAGCGATGAATCTGGCAATGTGCAGCTCCACCTGAGAAACGACAGTGAGAGCTCAGAGCCTGGTTCTGTGCTGGCTGCCGTTGGCCACAGCTTCGAGAGCGCAAATGCGGCCGTCATGTACCAAGCCCGCGCATTGGTACTCTCGAGCAAGAAGTCGACGGGCGAATTCGACGAGGAAATCAAGGCTCTGCAGGAAGGCGTGAAACCGGAGTGGATGGAGAATTGGTATGACGGCTTGGGTTTTTGTGAGTATCGATACCATTGCCTCGGCCTCGGCTGGGGCATCTGGCCATCATGCAACACTGCTGACACGGCAAAAGGCACCTGGAATGCTCTTGGCCAGAGGCTTACAGATGAGAAAGTTCTCGTCGCTGTTGACGAGCTGGCTAAACACAACATCAAAGTCACCAGTCTGATCATCGATGACAACTGGCAAAATATTGACTATCGGGGTGAGGGTCAATTTCAATACGGGTGGAACGATTTTGAGGTATCTACGATTTCCCTTCCTCCACGAAGGTTTTGCAGAAAATCTCACTGACGAGGCACTCCCAGGCTGAACCGAAAGCTTTCCCAAATGGTCTCAAGGACGTCGTTACGAAGATCAGGGATCGACACCCACACATTCAGCATGTCGCCGTGTGGCATGCTCTATTGGGCTATTGGGCAGGATTGTCTCCTGATGGCAGTCTAGCCAAGAAGTATAAGACCGAAGTGGTGGTGCGAGAGGACCAGAATCGCCGTTGGCTTCCATTGGGGGGCAAGATGACCGTTGTGGCGAAAGAGGACGTACAGAAATTCTACGACGACTTCTACCGCTTCCTATCGTCGTGTGGCATCGACGGGGTGAAGACGGATGCACAATTCATGACAGACACCTGGGTATCCGCCAAAGCACGACGGGAGCTCATCACAGAGTATCTGGACGCATGGACGATCTCGTCTCTTCGTCATTTCAGCATCAAGGCCATCAGCTGCATGTCGCAAACTCCGACCATCCTCTTCTACTCACAGCTGCCGCGCAACAGGCCTACTATCCTATGCAGGAACTCGGACGACTTCTTCCCAGAGGTTCCGTCCTCGCATCCCTGGCACATCTGGGCCAATGCCCACAACAGCCTGTTCACGCAGCACCTGAATATCTTGCCTGATTGGGACATGTTCCAGACCGTTCATGACTACTCGGGCTTTCACGCGGCTGCCCGTTGCGTCAGCGGAGGACCCATCTACATCACGGATGCCCCTGGGTCTCACAATATGGATCTCATCAACCAGATGACTGGCATCACGATCCGGGGAAAGACGGTCATCTTCCGGCCGAGCGTCTTGGGCCGCAGCATTGATCAGTATGTCGATTATCACGACGAAGCACTGCTCAAGATCGGCTGTTATAACGGGAGGGCTGTGACAGGAACACCCATCATGGGCGTCTTTAATGTCTCAACCCGCGCATTGACAGACATCATCCCGCTCGGACGCTTCTCGGGCATCCTAGACTCTCTGCACTATATCATCCGCGCGCACAACACTGGATTAATCACGCCGCCGGTCCGGACAGATAGTCCTGGCTCCAAGTTGACAGTCTCGCTCGACGTGCGAGGCTACGAGATCTTCACGGCCTACCCGCTCTCTCCTTTCGACAGCGAGAGCCTTGGTCGCGTATTTGTTGCCAATCTAGGCCTGCTGGGAAAGATGACGGGCGCGGCTGCCATTGTCAGCAATGAGTTTGATTGGCTAGAGAACGGGAGGGTCCTCCTCGACACAAGCATCAAGGCCTTGGGCGTTCTTGGAATCTACATTTCGAAATTACCCCAGCTAAGCATCGACGATGACTTCATGGCGACTATCCAGGGGCAAGTCATCCCTCCGCACACGGTCTCTGTGAGCAAGACCTCAGAGGCAGTCCTGGAGATTGATATCGAGAAGGCCTGGAAGGAGCTGGGGCTCAAACCGGGCTGGAGCAATGAGGTTGAGGTCAAGGTGTACTTCAGCATTGACAAGGAGACGTCGTGATCAGAGCTTTATTGTCGGGACGACGATGAAACAGGTCGGATTTAGCACCAGATCTTTCCCGCTAGCAATGGACATTTTGCATGCTCCCATACGGTCAAAAAGGCTATGTTTTCGTTCAAGATGTCTACCATTTCTACCACCACTACTAGACATTATCAGTCTGCCAACCTTGAAACATCTCCCGCCGTGAAATAATCGCCATAACGGTAAGAGGCAATCAAGCAGCCTGCGGCTCGATGCCCAGCTTCTTGGCCTCGAGCGACACGGCCTCGCCGATGGTGTCCTTCAGGTGGTCCTGGGTCGGCTTCCAGCCAAGGAGCTTCCGCGCCCTGCTCGCGAAGCTCTTGGAGTTCAGGGCCCAAGTCGCAGCGACAAAGCCGACTTGCTCGTTCAAGACCTCGATAGCCGTGGTCTCGACCTTGGGCTCGGCCATGAAGCCCTGCCTGACGAGCTCATCGGCAACCCCTGGATCTCTGCACGTCAGCAATTTTGATCTATACACACATATGTATATATAACAAATTAAGAAAAGTGAAAATTCCCAAAAAAGAAAAAAAGAAAAAAAAAGAAGAAGAAAAGAAGAAGAAAAAAGAAAGAAAAAGAAGACAAAAACTCACACTTGGCCGCATCCCCCCAATTATGCGCCCCCGCCTCAGCAAAGTAATACGCGCGCTCCCCAAACACCTCGGCATCCCCTGCCGTGACAGGATCCTGCGCCGCCTCCACAAGCCTCACTAACAGATCCGCCAGATCATGCACGTGCACATGATCCCACTCTGTCAGTCCCGTGCCGACCACAGGCACAAAGCCGTTCTGCAGGGCGACCTTGACCAGGTCCGGCACCTGGATGGACCGCGTGTTGACGGCGCCCCTGCCCTTGCCATAGATGGTGGGCGGGGAGACGATGGCGGTGCGGACGGCGGGGGAGCGGTTGGCGGCCGAGACGGCCCTGTCGATGGGGTGGTGGAGGGCTTCGTCGGGGAGGTTTAGGATCTTTTGGATGTCGGCTAGGTCGTCGTATTTCTCGTCTGGGTAAGGGGGTTGGCCGTAGCGGTTTTCGGCGATGTCGCGCTGGGAGACGAATGATGAGACCTCGTTAGTCTTGTGGTATTCTTGCGGGGGAGAGAGAGAGAGAGAGAGAGAAGGAAGGCGATAGAGGTTGGTGTTTGGCATACAAAGAGCAGCTCGGCTGTGCCGCTGACGTGAAGCCAATAGCCGGGCTTCTCGGCCGTGTGGCCCGCCTCGAGGCCCTTGGCGATGGCCTGGACCGAAGGCGCGTCGTCTGCCGAGTTGGCCGTGTCTGTCGGTGCAGGTGGTCAGTTTCTTGGTTTCTACATACTTCCAGCTGACTAGGCAAGACTCACGAATCACAATGTCCGCCTCCGAGGCAGCCTTCTCAATGACAGCCGAGTCGTCCAGACTCCCATAGACGAACTTGGCCTCGGGATACTTGGCTTTGACCGCCTTGGCCCGTTCTTCGTTGCGGACGAGGTAGGTGTAGTCGTAGTCGGGATATTTCTGCTGGAGGGCGTGGGAGACGTCGCCGCCGACGTAGCCTGTTTTTTGGTGTAGCAATTTTACAGTAAGTACATGTTCCATCTTGTGTGGTTTGGGCAGAAACCTCACCAGTGACGCCAGTTCTGTTCTTGTGTTAGTAAAATGGTGGTGGCTTTGAGGGCAATGGAGGGAAAGAGAGGGATGTCTTGACTCAACTCACAGGAAGATCTTGGTAGGCATTTTGTGCGGATGGGATATCTAATTATTTTGTGTTCTTCTGCGTGTGAATTCTCAAGTCGAGGAGTTATTGAGGTGAAAAGGTGGTTGCTGTCACTGATTAATTATAATAAAGATGCAATGCTCAAGACAAACACAAAGGCTACTGAATCTCATTATTCCAAGACGTATGAATACACACACATATTTATATACTTCGTACACATACGTGATGCTATACAATTCGGCCGAGTCGGTGTCCGGCCCAAGCCAAAGTGCCCATGTCCCACACAACGACTTACTAAGTTAGCTTATGAATCGGAGGCGTCCTTTTGCGAAGTAGTAAGCACAATCGCATCATCGGCTGGGTGTTGTGGTAGCGGCAATACAGTTTCACCGCCGCGAAGGATTCATAAGCAACTATTGTGGTACAAATACAGCTGCAGCACTTGGTAGCCACAGACGATCCGAGGGCGGAGGGACACGACCATGACAAACTTCATCATGAATCTATGTAAATTCAAGCAGGCCAATTGTAATTGTTTAGTTTGACAGCCACATCAGTGGGAGCATCCATCGAGTGATGAGTGATCTTGCTGAGGTGGGAAGGACAGATGATGTCGTTGCTCATTCTCAGGCGATTGTTCCAAAATCTCACAAGACACGGTCCACTGGCATGATCATGCACAAATCCCCGGCTTCGTCGTTCGTCTGTGTCAGCATTGCAGATGATGGACTGGAATCTATTATTTCTACACAATGTAGCACTCGAGGGCACCTGCTGGTGACCGAATTGGGCAGCCTAGAGATCCTCCGGCCGCCGAAACGATCCATACCAGGTGCCGTTCTCAAAGTGGTCTAATATCTTGTCTTCCACTCCGCGCATCTCGTCCTTGACATAATCCTCCATCTCGATCTTCATGCCCGCTGCGCGGTCGTCGACCACATCCTCCAGGTCATTTCTACTCACCGCCTCGGCCATGAATTCATCGATCCGCTCTGTTACCTCGTCTCTAAGCTGGTCGATCTGCTCGGCCATGTGGGACATGATGCGCGCCTCCGTCTTCTCGAGCTCTGCGCAGACTACTTTGCGCACATCCTCGACCATGTCATTCCTGAACACGTCACGTATCAGGTCTCGCATCTGTCCACGGAGCTGCTCGCTTCTCTGCTGTGCCAACGCGGCTTTCTCGTCTGCGTCTGCGTCTGCCTCTGGGGTCGGGCTCTCCAGCCGACGTTTCTTGGAAGGGCCGGGAGGATGGCTTTCCCTCGAGCCTTCTGCTAGTGGCTTCGACGGCCCAGCAACCTCGTCGTAGGACGGAAGAGCTGACTCGCTGTCATCACGTGTGAAAACATCCAAGTCTTCAATGACCATACCGCCTCCGCTTCGCCCGCCGTACATGCGGCTGAGGCTGGCATGCGGGGCGCTCGAGGTCAACAGGCCGACGGAGGCGGCACTGGACAAGGCCTGCAGCTGTGCTGTAGACACATCACCCTGGGGAATGTGGACGGCTATGGTTGTCTGCGCCGCAAGGAATTGTATGTGGCCCAATACAGAAGCATCCACGTGGCCGGCTCGTGGACGACATTGTGCAGGCCCAATGATGGACGCGGGCCTGCGCAAGGAGAACCGCAAGCAGGCAGTGCCGGGGGCAGAACTCCTACACAGCCTGGCAAGAGCGGCATTCTTGCTGGTCGCCCGATCGAACGACAAAGAGCTGACCTGATCGGGATCGATAAAGATATACACGAGCAGGTTATCTTCAGGGGCGAGCGAGAGACGCAGCTTGAAAAAGGCAGCGTTCGACGCAGGGTCGAAGTAGAAGAAGAGATGGCAAGATATGTACGTCACGACGCGGGGCGATTCCTCGGTCGTAGGACCCTCCACCACGGCCCGGGTGGCACGGAGGTCAACAACATTGCGTGGCGGGGTCGAAGACGCAGAAAGCATGGTGTCGGATCTCTTGGGATATTCCGGGGGATGCTGCTGCTGTTGCTGCTGCTGCTGCTGCTTCAGCTAGCTCCGCTGGTGGTGATGCACACGTCTACAACAGGTCAGCAGATTACTTCTCTCTCCAGAACAGAGCAAGACAACAAGAGTGGGAACAGAAACAAGAGATGGAAGAAAGTTGTCCCCTGCGTGAGAATTGACACACAGAATGCCCACCCACCCAGGCTTTGATAATGTAGCAAGAGGAAGCAGCCTTGACTCCCAGGTTGTAGAGGGCACCGAAGTGCAGACAGCCGAACTTCGCCGGCGAAGCGTAGTGACGACGACAACAGCGACGACGGCGGTGACGACAGCGAAAAGAGTTCCTGCCTCCTCGCCGCCCTAGCGCCCAATCACCAGTGCTGCAAGAGGCGCGGGTTTCCACAAGGCGAGGTGGTTGAAGAAAACAACCACCTGACCCCCACCACCCAGAATCGGAGGCTCTCGACAGGGAGAGCGACGGACCTGTAGCTTGGTCAAAGATGGGTGTGGCTAACCGGATCGCCCTGGCAGCGTACTGCGGGAGTGCAGTGCAGTATTTCGGTGTGGTGGCTAAAAGCAGCGAGGAGGAGGTCGAGGAGGAGGAAAGACGCGAGACGCGACAGGTCGCATCTGGATATGAGTGAGAGAGAGAAGGGCCAGCAGGAAAGGATGGTGGCAATGAGGTGGTGAGTGAGGCCTGGCAAACACAAACTCCCTGGGTGCCGGGCCGCAGTTATGTACTATGTGGTAGAGCCCCTGGGTGGTGCACGGACCTGCTGGAGTGAATGCTTGATCCTGAATCCCGTCCTAACATGACTTCACTCTAATTCACAGCGCAGTTGTTAGCATCTGTTGGGCGCTGTGCAGAGCCACTATTGCACCCTTCACTGGTGCTGCTGCTCAATAGCCCAGCCCACCATTTAACGCCTGGATTAGCCCTATTTCCCTGTCTTTCGGCGCCAGTGACGGCACTGTCAGAGAGGATTAAGTAAGTACTGCAGCACAAATATGCCCGGCTCTCTTCTCCAATCATTCCACGGCTGAGAACAGTGATTTAAGAACCTCCCATCCATATATCATGTGTATTATATTCATTAGTGAAAGAACAGCTAGATCCATCTCGGATTTTCCGGTTCCCCTCACGAACCATGGACTCGGATGGCGGCATCGTGGTTGGGACTACACAACACCGCTTCAACATCCCTGAGCACTTCCCCGCGTACGCCACGACCGGTAGTATAGACGGCATGAGAAGAACCTCGGTGCCTGGGCATGAGGTAATATGTTCCTTGACCAGTAATACCTTCCCTCGTATATAAACAGCCTCGGCCATGATTCCAGCAAGGACCTCTATCTTGCTGGCCCAAAACACACTCATATGACACCTGGGCTTGATCATCTCACATCATGACTTTACGCACTCTCTCCCACTTGGCTTTGTTGTCGTCAGCTTTTGTGCCTAGCACATTTGCCCAGAACGCAACAACACCTAGTGCCCCCGGCCTCACGTTCCTGTATACGCTGAATTGCACTCTCGGGACGACGATAGACATCGGCTATGGCCCCAAGGGTTACCGCGTGGCCATACCCATCACGGGAGGTTATTTTAATGGCCCGAGGATGTCGGGTACGTACATTCATATATAAAGAGAGAGAGAGAGAGAGAAGTCCAGCAGCCTCTGGAAACATGATTGCTGACACACTCTCCTCCTTCTTCTTCAGGGAATGTCTCGGACCTAGGCGCAGATTGGGGCACTACAGACAACAAGACCGGCGTCTTCTCGGCCGACACGAGGTACAACTTGGTCACCAACGACGGGGCCAACATCTATATCCAGACGTCCGGGCCGCAGCAGCCAGACGGGCACTTGCACCTCCGCCAGATCTTCGAGACTGGCCATCCTGATTACTACTGGCTGAACAATATTGTGTCAGTGGGCATCTTGACTGCTGGCGACGGCTGGGTGAGCATCGATGGGTGGCAGCTTGAGAGCCCCGTAGCATAGGGCGCTGTGAGGAAACATGAGGAATGCCCTGGGTGATTTGGCAGAGTCTCAAAGCAGTCCACTTGAGGAATGAGACAGAAAGGTATAATGTATATACATCAAAAGAGCAGGCAAGTAGTCTACAGGGGTGAAAACGAAAGAAACATGCAACAACAGCCGGTGAAGATTGAAAGATGTGGAAGACGAGCTCCCAAAGTTGTTGATCATGTTGTTAGGAGACCCTTTCCAGGAACGCAACTACAGCATAGTGAACTTTGTTGACCACTGTTTCTCAATCCTTTTTTATTCTTTTTTCTTCTCGTTTCATCCACTGGATGAATGAAGAATTGCCAGCTCAAAGTTACAAGCCTGCACTACTAATCCTATCAATGGTCCAAAGACTTTACGTCTACTGAGACTTGTAGCAGCGCGCTCGGAATTGACCTCGTTCCAATTGCCAAGGACGAACTCACCTACTCAGTGGCTAGACTTTCAACAGAGTCCCAAACTCCCTTGTTTGGAATCACAGTCCGACCTCTGACTGATATTCCCCTTCCGATCCGCAGACCAATGTAGAAACCCTGCAAAGGCCACCTTGCGCTGCAGAGAAGGACAAGCTGGTCCTGTGCGGCCTCGAGTCTCGTCGCCCTGTGGACAACGCCCAGCAACGACCCATGAGGCGTCGTCACGCGCACGACATCAGCGACCTCCAGAACCCTGTCCGCGGTGGGCAGCGATACGCCGCAGATCAGGCATACGAGAAAGCGCCTGAGCTCGCGTGCGAAAACATCATCGCTGACCATGTCATCATCCATCTTGCCGTCCAAGGCGGGGAGGACACCCTTCGTCCGGACCTCCAGGGCGCTCATCTGCTGCTCCGGCAACCACTGGGACGCGGCGATGTGCATAAAACCTTGGGCGAAATGCTGGTGCAGGAGGCTGCTGGTGTCGACTGCGTTGTCGCCGTCGTCACTGATGTGGCTGCTGCTATTGCTCACAACCTGTCGTGTTACTCCTGTGCAGGGTCCGGCAGGAGATAGAAGTGCTACCTGACGGCTGAGATCCACGGTGCGTCCCCAGAGATCTCTGATGAGCGCGTCCAGCCCGGAAGCGGTGGCGTCAACATCCTGCAGCTGCACGCCGCCAGGTAGAGACCCCATGGGGACCTCCGCCGCCTGTACGGCATCTGCAGTGAAAGTGTCGTACGCTTCGCCAATATTGGCGGGCTTATCGATCAGCAAGGGTAGTGTGCTATCGTTGGCGTTTTCGGACGGCCCGCCTACTCCTTGCGGGACCTTTGGCACAAACCGCAATTTGGCAGAGACTGCGGGCTGGTTGATGGCGTCGAGCAGGAGTTGTGGGAAGCTCAGATCGCGTGCCCCGGCCGGGACCTTGTAACCGTCTATGTCTGGGAATACGGCGAGGATATAATCACGTGGCTTGGCGGTACTCCTCTGGCTCCTCCATGCCTCCCTGATCGGGTTGTACTCTGGATCAGGTCCCAGCTCGCAGCCGTAAGCCAGTGTCATGTTGACGCGATGCCGGTATACAACGTCAAAATAGAACGAGAACAGAGAATCAGTAGCCTCTGAGGGGCTGAAGCCGTGGTAGGCCAACTTGTCCAGCAGGAACGTCTCCGCCCGGAAGCGATGTGCCAGGAGGGTCCCGTGCGCCACCCAGGCGGTCTTTGCGTCCTTGCGGCGGCGTTCACACGGAACCGGTCTGAGGACGACAAAATGCAGGACACCTGCGTACAGGCCTTCCTGCCGTGTCCAGAGCCTCTCGAACCAGGCATCTGCGAAGAGGAGGTGCGTGCACGACCTTCCATGGGCAAGCTCCTCCTCCTGGAAGCCGTCTTGGTCAATGGCTCCGTTTTCAAAGGCTTGCATGGCTGCCTCCTGCCACTCTTTGCACACGGGACTCTCTATGAGGATTTTGACACACCGGCTGGACTTGTATATGAGAGGTATGGCCATGAGCTGGTCGGCGATGCTGATAGGTGATGATTCCGTCTGGTCGATACAAAAGAGGTCCATCCAAAACCAATCGCCGCCGCAGATATCATCTCGACGAAGCAGAGACAAGATGTCTTGTTTTCCAGGGCTCAACGACACCTCCCCTACAGAGAACAATCAGCGTCCTGCCGCGCAGAGACCTTGTAGCTCGGAGGGAAGTCGGCTCACATGAGACGCCATCTACCATGGCCTTTCGGACGGTATCTGGGGAGCCCCATACATGAGATATCGCGATGTAGTCATCGTCAGTAGTAGCTTGGGGTTTTCGATCAATATAAAGAGAGCCGCCAGGCCGCTCACAGACTCGTACTAGATATATTTCCATGGTAGGGGATTATCAGTCGGGAGTCAATAGCTGGCGGTTTGAGTGTAGACTCGGAGCGAGTTGGAATTCACAAGCTGGGCTGAGTACCCTGCTTAAGTATTCAGAAGTAGTGGTGGGGAGAAACGGTGCAATGGTACAATCCCGATGTGACACGTTAGTGATTCCCCCGCAGGGAGAATACACCAGCAGGACAGATACTTACTGCAAGCTCGAGGATAACGGCAGCGCTCATCCAGTCGTCAAATAAGTATTCTTTGGTGGATATGTTTGACCTGGCCGGAAGTTTGAGGGAAAAGACGGTCGACGCCGTATTCAGTGGCTAGAGCAAAATGAGACACAGAGATTCGGATCGTAGTCGTACAGAATAAGAGGATTGGCCCCCGTCCACTCTATCCTGTCTACCGAGACATTCGGGAACAAATTGACTCCAGTGATGGGGAAAATGTGGTACACAAAGGAATCTCGGGATAATGTCACAACTGTAGCGCATTATGTGAAGAGGCTACAGTAGCATCTGGACAGCTATAGAGACCATTCGTGCGTTTCCCAGTCATTGGGCGTGGTCAACTCCTGTTAACTGTCGCATACTTCCAATGTTCGGTGCCACAGCCTTCGATTATAACGTCTACTGATAGAAAACATCTACTAGTAAAAGATGGCAGAGGTAGCAGCTCTCAAGCATACATTCATTGGAAGGACTAGGCCGCTGGGAGGCACCAAGTAAGTACCGAGCAGTGACAGCGCCCCTCGCTGTCGAGGGTGCTGAAAATAGCTGCATACGCCAGCCAAATTTGGCAGCCACAATAGCAACTTCTCGACTTCATCTATAATAATGAGATCCCAAGTCAGTGTTCTCGGTTTACATGTCCTTGGACCAGATGCGTAGCCACATTTGGCGATGGGAGTTGTGCTGCTTGTTCGGCCTCAGGTTTAGCCTATCAGATACTGGAATACCTAAGCCTAAGGGGAACAAGTGCTTTTCAAGAACAAGGGCAAGTCTGCTGTAGGAGAGGCTCAAGTTAAAGAAACCTGTGCGCAAGGGTTCCAAGAATTGTTGGCTAAAACTTTAACCTCACTCATCCACGAACATGCAACTGATAAGCAATGCCCGGCTCCTTTCCAGCATTATCTCCACGTCAGTGCGTCATACATTCTGCCGTTCTCCAGCCTGGGGAGATAATGATTCCAGGGACCATCACGCTTACCTGCTTACTACATACCAAGTAAACAGAAATTGAAGACTTCGACCCCTGGATGATTTCTTTTTTCCCTCAAATGAGATGTGCCACTAATATCCCTATCGAGGAGGGAGGGACCATCATTCCCCTCCTGTTCAACTCTAGAATGCGTGCAATCACTAAATTCAAGGTTAATGTCTTTTTCATGTAATTATCTAAACTCCCTTTTCTTCCTTGAGAGAGTTACTGTTCAGCATTGCAATGGCATAAAACCCACATCATCTACAGTAGCTGCAAGCCGGAAGAGAAGCAACCCCCACCCAAACTGCCGAGATCTCCAGTCTCTCTCCCTCTCTCTGCCACGATCCCAGCCCCAAGATAAGCAAGCATTATAGGCAGCGGGAGCCACACCCTCCCCCCCCCCTCTCCCAAGCCCATGGCTTCGGACTTCCCTTGTCAGCCCTCTGGATCTTGATACGCTGGCTCGGCGTATGCACATCTACTAATACTGCCATGGTAATAAGTTCATTAGCCCCAAGACGAAACGGCGCGTTTGCTAACCAGGAACCAAGAGAAGCTCCGTCGCGGACGCCTCTTCTGGCCCAGGGTACCAATGCCAATCTTTATGCTTATCAGCAGCCATGGCTTGGTCCTCCCTTGCCCTGGCCATGCCTGGGTCATAGAAATGCTTTAGTTCTGTATTCGCTGATGGAGTCGATCGCGGAGAGATTGCCGTAGTAATATACCCAGGCAAAGACAGATGCGAATCGCTAATCGATGCAACCCTCCCCCCCCCCCCTTTTAAAGCTGATATGCATGTCAGTGGGCTGAGGTATTACACATGCATAGTATCTACCACGTGGGGTAGTAGTTCCGTTGTGATTTTCTTACTTCCATCATCATCATCATCATCATCATCCTCTCGCTCGCTTGCCATTCTATCGTTCCTTGTGTTACCCCTGTGGTTGCTGGAACTTGCAAGCTTCACAGTGACCTCTCTGTGGTACTCGCTCTACCGTTTATATAACTATCCCTATCATCCGGGCAGCCTGGAGGCAAAGCCTCGACAGCATGGGCGAAGGCAACGAAGGACAGAAGCTGGGGAGGAGCAGTCCGGAATCGGGCGGGCAGACTGAGGACGAGACGGTGGCCGCGACCCAGGATGGGATGGTCGTCAACGCCTCTGGTTACAAGGACCAACTGAAGAGACAATACGGTCTGGTCGGCCTGGCCGGAATAGCCTTGACGGTCGATAACGCCTGGATTGCTCTGGGGTCGTCGATATCTGTGTCGATAGGTACGCATGGCTCATGCTGTCCATTGATTCTTTTCACGTATACTGATGATTTGCTTTCTTCGATTATAGCCAACGGTGGTCCACCAGGTGTCATCTTTGGCCTGATTGTCGCGGCGTTTTATTACTCCTTTATTGGCTTGGGCCTGGCTGAGGTGTGTTTTGAGAGAGTGTTGACTAATACAGTCATTGATAAAACTTGCCTTTTCATGACTGGGTCTTTTTATCTGAGCATTAAGAACGCTGACGTGTATACTAATTACTCCAGTTCTCATCCTCCGTGCCCACAGCCGGAGGCGTCTACCACTGGGCAACCATAGCCGCCGGACCAAAATGGGGACGCATGCTGGGCTTCTTCACAGGCTGGATCAACTTTTACGGCTGGATGTTCGACCTCGCCTCGCTCATCCAGATCACCGCCAACGTCAGCGTCAACCTCTACGTCGTCTACCACCAGTCGACCTACGTCTACGCCGCGTGGCAGGTCTACGTCGCCTACATCCTCATCACCTGGGTCTGCGTGCTCGTCGTCGTCTTCGCCAACCGCGTGGTCCCGCACACGCAGACCCTGGGCATGTTCTTCGTCATCGCAGGCGGCCTCGTCTCCATCATCGTCGTCGCCGCCCTGCCCTCCAAGCACGCCAGCAACGACTTCGTCTGGGGCAGCTTCGCCGAGAACAACGTGACGGGCTGGCCCGGCGGCGTCGCGTTCCTGTGCGGCGTGCTCAACGGCGCTTTCACCATCGGCACGCCCGATGCCATCACCCACATGGCCGAGGAGCTGCCGCACCCCAAGCGCGACCTGCCGCGGGCCATCGCCCTGCAGATCGGTCTCGGGTTTCTGTACGCTTTTGTCTTTGCCATTGCCATCATGTACGCCGTGACCGACCTGAGCGCGCTGACGGCGGGCGTCAACACGTATCCCCTGGCCAACATCTACCAGCAGGCCGCCACGAGGAGCGACGGCACCCAGAACCTTGGTGCGCAGTTTGGTCTGCTGTTTATCATCTGGTGCTCGAGCATGCTGTGCTGCATCGGCACGACTGTCACGGTAAGTGAGAAGTGAAGGGGGGGAAGGGTGGTTGGAGGGCAAGGGAATTTGAAACTGACAAGTCTTGCTTTAAACATTCTAGAACTCCCGCATCTACTGGGCCCTCGCGCGTGACAACGCCGTGCCCTTCTCAGGGTTCTTCTCCAAGGTCAGCGAGAGGCTGTCGTGCCCTGTCCCAGCGACACTCTTCGTTGGTAAGTCCTCATGCCCCTGACCGTGATGAGCTCGTACATCATATCTCCTTTGCCTCCAAACCCCCCCCCCCCCTTCCCTCCCTCATCAATACTCCAGCCATGAGGAAGACAATCATATGGCGTCGTACGTAGAATTAACAATGCTATCCAAACATAGCCGTGATCGCAACAGGCCTGGGCGCCATCCCTATCGGCTCCTCGACCGCCTTCCTCGATTTGACCGGGTCCTTCATCATCCTCACGACCGTCTCGTACGCAATCCCCTTTATCGGCAACGTCCTAACGAAACGACAAAACTTCCCTCCAGGCCCTTTCAACCTCGGAAAGTGGGGGAATGCCGTCAACATCATCGCCGTGGTGTTGATTATGTTCTTTAACATTTTCTATTGTTTCCGTGAGTCTTCTCTCTCTCTCTCTCTCTCTTGCATTCCCTCGTGCCAGAATTTTCATTTGTCACCAGAGAGGGAGAACATTGAAAACGAAGGAGAAAAACGATGGGTGGCTGACCGAGTCTTGTTTTCATTTTACTATCACCAGCATACGCCCTCCCCACGACAGCAGAGTCCATGAACTACAACTCCGTCATCCTCGTCGGCGTGATCTTCATCACGGCTGCGTGGTGGTTCATCCACGCGAGGAGGAACTACCCGGGCCCCAAGGTCATGACCATGTATATTCACGAGGGACAGGTTGTGGAAACGCCGCTGGAGGCTGGTGGTCTCAACACGGAGAAGACAAAGTAATGAGTTGAAACATGCTGTGGTTTTTGAGAGCCCTCAGTCTTTGATTCGAGTTGGGTAAAAAGAAGAAGAGAAAGACATCGAGAAGAGAGTGTTTGCTTATTGTTGCTATTGTGTTCCTTTTAGGTAATGCATACGGGAAAGGGGTGAAGATAAAAATTGATTTAGAATAGACAGAGTGCACTTATTAGACGTGCTGCAATAACAAGATACCCCCTTTCTTCACTGTTCTCGACAAATACCATCAAGTAGAAAATGCTCTCTCCGCATGTGGTGAACATATGACTACCCACATCCCAAAATGATCTTCTGGCCCAGGTCCACCATTGTCGACTCCTGACCAGAAGTACACATGTGAATGAACCCTCCAGCCTTATGTGCCTTATGTGCCAGGGATGGCATGGATCCAGTCATATTATACCTTCATCCAATCCTCTCTCTCCCTCGTCAAGTACAAAATGACTCCACAAAACACACTTCCTACATTCCCATGCCAAACGAGAAGCACTGACCATCCGTTCATGCATCCATCAAGAGGGAAACCCAAAAGGCAGATAAATCATCGCTGTTGCCGGGTCCGTATATCTCCGAGCTGGGGATCAATCTCGCCTTTTCCCCTGGACTGTTGTTTCCAATGCTTGTTTCCCAAGTATCTTTTCACGTGGGAAAATGATGGGCTATCCATCTGCATCCTCCCAGCGACACAGCCTCACAAACCGCAACCCCCCCACCCTCCACTTTCCTGCACAGCCATGACATCAAATGAAGTAACTTATTTCTCTCTTTTTTCCAATTGAGGTAACATTCCAGAGTCCTGTTCCGGTCTGTCCGTGCGGACCGTCCCCCCCCAGACCAACCCTCCTTCCTCTCCCCTCTTCCTTTGGCGAGGTAACACAACAGGAAACAAAAAAAAAAGCCACACAACAGAATTTACCAACAGTCTACTGCCACCCTCCTCTCCACATATCTCCCTCTCCCTCTTTCTCTCTCTCTCTCTCGCGCGCCTCGGATCCTGAGCATTCCACTGCACGATAGTTCTGCGACATGTGATCACACGAGGCAAGACAATGGATATCCCCCCCCCCCTCCAACCTCGTGCAGACCTTAACTTCCCCCTCCTTCGTCTCCGTGTGTATGTACATGTATACTTAGGTGTGTGTATCTATGGTTGTATACACCTACCTCCCATTCTTCCTTCTTCGGTCCGCTCGCCCGGCCACCTCACCGGCCTGTCGGCCCCCTTCCGACTTTCTTTCTTATCCTCCCCCTCCCTCCCCCTTACCCAAAAAAGAAGAATCTGAAAGAATGGCGACAAGGAGAGACAGGGACCTCTGTATTAATCCTCTCTGTCCCTCTCTCATTCTCTCCTCTCTCTCTCACACTACGCAAAAATGATTGATAGTTCTGATAGCATTTTTTCCTTTCTAAGAAAAAAAGAAAAAAAGGTTGAGAAGGAAAAACACACGCCTGACAGACTGTTGCCAAGCCAAAAATTCAGAAAAGTAGTTACAGACGAGAAGACGAAGAAGAAGGGGGAAGAAAGGGCAGAAAAAACAAAAGAGGTTCGAAAAATCAATATAATGTCAATAAACCAGTCGTTACCGAGACAGTAGTCTCCATCCGTCTCACTCTTTCGTATCCGGTTTCGATGCTGCATAGACTCAATTCACATGCATGCAGTGTCTGCTTTCCCCCCCTCCCGTCTTCTTCACTAGACTACTTGGACTAGAGAGAGATAGAGAGAGAGGCCGGCTTTGGGCTTTCGGCATCTGACCCCCGGCCATACACCCACCCAGTTTGGGGTATTATTGGCAGAACCCGTTTGGCTATTCTTGAGATCGTGAAAGACATCTGGAGGCACTCTGATGTACACAAGTTGGTGCAAGTTAGGAGGGGTGAAAGGAAGGGGGGGGGGCAAGAAGGAAGATCTGGAAAGGGGGGAGGGAGTAAGGTAGTTGCGTGCTATATCCCCTAAAGACTGTTGACAAAAGACACAACAGTGTAGACCATGATTGGAACGGACTGAGTGTATGCTTTCAAAAAGAAACTCCCTCAAAGGGATTTGTATCAATTTGAATGTGGTATCAGACTTTTGAAGCCTCTGGCTCCATATACACAAAAAAAAACAAGAAAAAAATAATAGGAAAATCCATGCCTCCAAAAGGCGACACGTATTCTTCTAGATGTGGCTTTGTGCGCCCGGCTAGAGAATGATTTCCAAAAAAAAAAAAACCCCCCCCATCAAATTCCTCCGCAACTGTGTGCCTCAACCTCCACCAAAGCCCCCCGGGTATCCCAAAGGATTCGTCGTAAAACCACGTGCGACCTCTGTTTATTTTATACATGGAATGCTTTCTTTGTGTCTTTCTCTCCAACGACCAGAGCTCCTCGGCGAAAGAAAAAGAAATGCCTGACGCTCATGCAGCCACCATCGCCCCCTTCCAACACAATAAAAAAAAAGAATAATCGGGCTGAAATCAAGAATCTTTCCTTCCTGAACGCCTGGACACGGTAGTCGTAGCTCGCCAGTGCCCTTTGAAAACCCCAGTACACCAAAGCCTGGGTATGAGCCCATTGCGCCAACCCTTGTTTGACGATTGATTTGTTACAAAAGAAATGTGCAAGTAATAGTATGTCGGTCGGTGGTAATGGTAGATACAGATGGAAAAGCGCGTTGAAAACTGGCTACTTGTGAGCCAAGATTGGCCATGTGAAATATGCCATCGCGGTTGGTCGAATGAAGGAGCAAAAAGTATTAGAAGAAAATGGGACGGATAGGTAGGTGGTGGTGTTGGTATTGAATTTCGCTCGAGTGCGTAGATCGTCCACTGAAGGCGGCGCGGGTGTGGCATTAGGTCGAAAAAGGTCGACGAGCTCTCCATGCGGTGAGGCTCAGAGAGAGGACTTGGGGCGCGGGGAAGCCTCATCGTTCGTCTAGGCCTGATAGGTTGTGATTTTCTAGGTGGCTCTCCCCTGATTCCGAAGGACGGATGCTAGAGATGAAGCTGGGAGGCTCGGTTGAATTTGCGTAAGAGTGCCGAAGTTCCGTTCAAGGGAATGGAGGTCGGCCAGAGGGGTCCTGGGGCGGCTGCTGTTGCATCCTCCTCCCGTTCTCGCCACGTGCGGCAACCCACTCGGCGTTCCCGCTCTGTCGACCAGTAAGCTCGGCGGGGTGCTTGGTGTCGTCGGAGGAGGATGACTGCGGTGGGGTCCGTCGAGGCGGCTGAGGAATGATAGCGGAGGCGGTGTGTATCGAGCCAGGGACAAGTTCGGTGACGGCCTGTGTGATGGATGAGATGACAAAGGTGCGGAGCTCGCGATCCTCTCGCGCATCCTCCTTCTCGAGGCGGAATCGCTCGTCCTTGTTCATGTTGGCCCGCCGGATATTTCTGATCTCTTGCATGATGTACAACATGACCTCCTCCGGGCATCGGTTGCGCTCCAGCGCATAGTCGCTCTTGCGCACGTACCTCCGGGTCACGTCGGTGGCACCATCGATGGAGAACGCCACGCAGTACGACATCTTCTTGCCCCATCCTTCCGAGTAGAGACGCGGGTTGTCCCATGCCTCCTCGCAGGCGTCGACATGAACCCATCGCTTTTGGTGCTCTGAGTAGATTTCGGTCCAGACGTGGTCCTCGGCATTCCACACCCATCGCACACGGGCCCCGACAGCACGGCAGAGCATGCTGAAGCAGTTTGCCCACTCTCCAACCCGGCCTCTCCGGGTTTGGAGGAGTTGCCAGACGTCACTATATCGAGGAAATCGCTCGTAGGCGCCGCATGCGGAGTTTGAGCACCGGTAGAGCTCAACGAGGAGAGCGCCACGGGCATTCTCGTCGGGGGTGGGTGCCGTCTTGCCCTGTGCTATCGTCGGGGACAGGCATGCAGGACATGGTGGGTTGTTTACCCAAGTGAAGAATGTACGCTTGAACCATCTGTAGAGAATAGTCGAACAAGTCAGGAAACGGCCCGATACAAGGGGATCAATTTGCAGTATGGGGGAGGGTGAAAGGCTGGCTGGCGGACGACGAGTCGAAAGAAACGTACCTGAGCAGTGCCCGGACGACACAATCTTGGTAGCCCCATTCGGGCTTGCGCCCGTCACCCATGCTTTCAGCCTGTGCCTGGAGCACCTGGCACTCCTCCTCGGCCTCTCCATAGATCCGATCCAGAGGGATCACCTGGAGGGCCTCGTCGAGGAGGCCGGGGTTTTCGTACTTGGTTGGTGTCTGTGAGAGTGTGACCATGAGGTTCCTAAACTTTTGTGAATCGCGGTCGTTTTGTGCGGGCGGCGTCGGTATCAATGGGAGGTTGCGCAGTGATGCGTAGGTAGGCGGAGTGTGGACGCTGCTGGCGTGCGAGGTCGAGGGCCGTGATGGAGATGCGGCGGCAGCGCGGAGGTCGGCAGAGGAGGTGGTCTCACGGGGCTGTGGTGTGCCCTGTCTTGATCGGTTGGTGAGATCGGTGAGCCTCCTGTCCCTCAGCAGCTGCTCGAACTGTATCCTCAGATCATGTGCCCAGGCCTCATCGTATTGGCCCTCCTGAGACACATTGCCTCTGCTTGGGTCCATCCTGGCGTCGATGGGAGAGCCGACTGCCCTGCTAGAGGAGCGAGAGGCAGGCGACGGGAGGGGGAGGAGGAGGAGGGTGGTGGTGGTGCTGCCGCTGAAGAGCAGACCGGCGATGAGGATACTAAATAGGTTCCTCGAGGCGTCGTCGTAAGCGTAAGCGTCTACGCAAGGGGCACCGGTGGACGAGTCGCCACCCTTGAATTCGTAGGCAGGTGGATCAGAGCCACGATGGTCGATTTATGCCTCGAGGTCGTCGCTGTTTTCCAAGTGACACAAAAGCGTCGTGTGTGCAATTGTTGCCTGGTCGTCTCGTCTTTGGTCGTAATGTGACGGGGACGGTCGCCTCTTCCCTTGTCCAGGACTATATCACAACCATCGGATGCGTTGTATGACGAAGACGGATCGATGAGAGTCTGGGGAGGACTGCAGTTGAATTACCTGCGCATACGCACACCCACACAGCCGGTAGTAGCGTGTGCAGAGAGGAAACGAGCGTATATGGGGAGGGATGGGGGAGGGGGAGGAAATGGATGCGGCGAGACGGAAGAGGAAGCGCGCGCAGGGCCTGTTGAGATGGAAGAGGGCAAGAAAAGATGGATGGACAACAGGGTGGGTTGTGGAGAAATTGGGAAGAGAGGCTAGGCGAGGCGACGCGAGGCGAAGAGACCAGGAGAGAGAGAAGAGAAAAGAGGATAGGAAAGTGGTATTGGTCGATGAGTAGTGTGTGCAGCGCAGTACGGTGCGGCGCAGGTGGGAGGGAGAGTAAAGTGGTGATGGAAGACGGAAGGCAACCGACGAGTCGAGCAGAGATGGGGACAAGCCGCCAAGGTGAGCGGACCCTGTGTGTGCCTGGGAGTGGGTTCCAGGTGCCAGACCAGAAAGGACAGTACAATGTCTAGTCTAGTGGCACTGGGGTTCGAGGACGGACAGTGGGGGGGGAGGGGGCGGGAGAAGCTACTATGGTACACAGGCGGACAGCCCAGAGCAGAGACGGAGAGGGGGGGAGGCTTGGTTTGGGTGGGTGGGCGGGTGGGTGTGGTGTGTGGGAAGCCTGAAGCGTTGCGTGGCAGGGTTCGTAGGCCTCGCTGCTAGGCCCTTGCGAGGCCCTGACGGCTTGGCTGCCCAGGTGCTTGCGTACACCAGCACACACAGTTCATGGTGCAGTCCAACACACCTTGAGCAGCACGGACCGAGAGCGGACTAGTCACGTAATTGCGTGTCCTGCGTTGCGCTTCTACAACTTCAAGAAAGGGCCCTCGCCCTCCAGGACGCCAGGTGCACGTAATACACGTGGGGATGGGCCCTCCATGAGACGGCATGAGACCCATGGGATTGTCTGTTTAGTGGGCTCCCGCGGGTCGATCATGGGCGCCGCAGTGAGTTGGCTCCGGGTTCTGCCTGTGTCTTTTTGCTGGTGCTGGGCGGGTGTGTTTTGTTGGCGTGGTGCCAGTTGCCAGGTCCCCTCCCCCCTGCCCATCCTGAAGATTTCCTCGGTAGGGGAGTGACGCGCGTACTCTGAGGCGTCCCTGCCAATCATGACCTATCAATTGCAAGCATGAGGTGGGGCCGGTCGGTACATGGCAAGCCATGAGCCCAGGAAGGGCGGGCAGGGGGACAGGGGTCTACGCAGTGCAGTATCATACTATAGTAATTTCAAGACCAGGCTACCCTGACACGGTCTATATTTAACGCCGATATTACTTTTTTGTGTGCTACTATAGTAGAGTACGTACCTTTCCCGTCTCTCTTTCTTCTCGCTCTTTCGCACCCTCCCCGCACTTGTATGGGGGCCTCATCAGTTCTCTTTGTCCTGATGAGGGGGTTGAAGACATTATATTAAAGACTAACACAGGACTACTTGACACTGACACGAAGAGAAAACGAAACGCAAAGAAAGGAGAGGTTTCATAATGGATGGCCCTTTAGCTACCCAGTACCATAGTAGCCATCAATTCATCCTGCCTAGACCTCATTCCAGCCAGAAAAAAGGCACCTCTTAATCTCCGAGATGATTTCTATGAGAGGGGAAAATGGTGGCCTCATCTTCCCTATGGCCTCTGCTTCCCTTCTTTTCCCTTTCCTTTCTGGTTTTCAGAAATTCCCCATAGAATGACGAGGCTTAGTCTTGGCACTGCCTGCAAGCCCAAAAATGCCCTGTGCCCCTTCCCCCCCGGGTGGCCTCTCAACTTGTGATCTACAATGTGGCTTTTCTTTCTTCTTTTTTTCTCCCTTTCCTTTTTCCGATTTGGATCGTGGCTGATGATGACAAGCTGGTGCGGTCATAGTACGTAGCTTGCCCACCCCCCCCCCCGGGCATACCCTGCCTTGCATTCCTCATTTCACCATGTACTGTTTGACACGCTAATTCCACCACTCACAAACCACGACAGCCAGAAAGTGGGACTTCGTTTTCGTGATAAGCCTCAGTCCTGGCTCACACCTTCCCAACGTAGGCCTTATAGCCTACGATGTCGGCACTACTTTGACCACGTACCATACTTTTTGTAGTAGTCGTTCCAAACTTTGGTTGCAAACTATCACCACGCCCTTTCTCCTTTCTGTCATTCTTTCTGTCTCTTCCTCTTTCTTTGATTCGCCATAACACCACCGCATGCCACGTCGGCCCAATCTGTTTGGCAGGTCCCCTACGACCATGGAAATCCGAATAAAATCCGATTGTTGAAACGCAAAGAGGCCCTGCATTAAGTAAGCATACTCGACTCAGCCCTGTTTCTTCCCTGTCTCTTCTCCGCCCCCTGGAATCCAAAACATGAGCCTTTTCAGAGAGGATCCACCACAGTGCTGCTTGGGATTTTTAGGTTCGAATCCGAAGTGTATGCGATGATGAGATGACTGAACCTTGCTTTTCTGGGTGTGCTTTTTGTTCGGCTCACCGTGCCGCCGGCTGCCATTTGCCTCAGGTCTGAAAAGATGCTTAAGTTCACAGTCATTCGAGCACTGTCCTCATAACGCTCGCAAATGTACTATGTAATACCTATGTATCTTTCGTCCCCTGTTCGTTGTCCTTCGCTGCCAATCAGACTGCATTGAGGATGGAACGGACATGGAGGGGGGCGGGGGTGACCACTTTTTTTCTTCTTCTTTTGTCCTCATATCTATGAAGATCTCTTACTTAGTACCATCCGAAACGCAACAACATTGCGCCAGCTTTGCCATCTGTCGTCAGATACTTTGGGTTGATCGCCGAAGATCTCAATAGATGCAGGACTCGCATGCATGCATGCATTTCTTCTTCCAGCTCACTCACGTCTCCTCTTGATCTCCGCCTCCGTCAGCAGTTGACGTAGGCTCTTGGTGGTCGGGCAGGCCGGCTTGATGGAACACCGGCGGAGCGAAGCGGTCTTGTCCGATCTTGCACGAGTCCCCTCTTGTCATGTGTGTCCCCTGTTGAGCTTTGAGCAGTGATACTCTGTGTGCCGATACAGCCATTCGCAGGCCAGAGGGGAAAGAAGGGTGACGACGCCAGGCCTTGTCCTCTGGACCCAACATCTGACTTTTACCCGCCTTCTCTGCACCACCTTGCGGCTCTTTTACACTGTTGGAGGTACTGCCCAGTAAGACGGCTCCGCAACTCCCGTTGAAAAGGGAGGTGGCCAAGTCGACACGCATGCTTTGGCGTGCCTACGATCGATCCCCGTCGGCAGCTGTTGCCGGATACCAAAGAGGTGTGGGATAGATGATACAGTGCAGAGAGACAGCCAGCCATGATGAGTACGGTCCGTGTCTCGGCACTTCGGCAAACAACGTGGGCAGACTGCTTATACACACGAGGAGGGAACTAAAATACGACTGTACTATGGAGGGTTGGTTTTGCTGCTCTAATACGTCGAATACAAAACAAAGGAAACCCGCCTCCTCACGGGCCTGGTGGCGCTCCTGGCATTCAGCCTCAACGACCAAAGAGATGGCCTCTACTAGTGTATGGCTCGTAGTATGCGACAGTACTGTACTGTGGACACACACAACGGGCCATGGAGGAACCGGACGGCACAGTGTCTTTCTGAAAAGTTGACACCCGCCCGGGGGGGCCAGAGGCTTGCGCGTCCCCAGGCTTGGCTGTTCCAGTGCGGGCCCCACAACCAACGCCAGACTCGTCGAGGGGGATCACTGGCCCGTGCACCTGTTTGTTGTTCAAAAGGGTCCATACGGTCTCCTCTTTCATGTGCTTATGGGTTCTTGTATTCAGTACTACGGTACAACATAGTGTGATCGGAGGCGCGGCTGCGGATCTTCGCCGGAACTTCAAGCAACCGTCGACTATGATGTTCATCTTCTCATGATAGTCCAGACTATTCTGTTTGCAGAACAAGTCCAGGGTGACTGAAAAAAGAAACAAAAAAAGATGAGAACAAGTCCAGATGTCGATAGTCCCCTCCTGCCCACAAGAGATCTTGGACATATCCACTCCGAACGGCATAGCGCAGGATTCCCCAGCGACTTGGAAGAAGTATGAAGTTCTCCTCAACGAGCAGGTCAGTCACTAGTCTACGCATCGTCGTCGACAGGTTTGTAAGGCCAGAAGCAAAGCCACTGTGGCTCCTGTCCGACATGGATTACGTCGGCAGGTCACCTCGAGGGAAGACTCCGTCTGGCTGGGAGACGCGGCTATTCGACGCTGGATTACGCCGCGGCCAGCTTCCACAATGGGTATGGCGAATATCTGCATATAGCAAGCAAGAAAGGAAGAAGAAAAGAAAAATGTGTTGCGTGACCGCCAATTGATTCCTCTGGAGGAGGAGGGAGGGAGTGGAGGGGCGGGATGGACAGCTGGTAACGTGCCACAGTACCATTCGCGTGGGCGAGGGGACCTTCCCAACTGGACGAACGACTCACGGCGTTGAAGGAAGGGACGTCGCCTGAAGCAGCAGCACAGAACTCTTGCCATGAGCTCGGCGAGATCCCGTTTGACCATATTCCGACTGGAACCCAACCCCTCCTCGTCATCGAAAATGACGGCCTTCTTTATCCCTCGTGGCCTTGTACTATGTCCGTTCTGGTGAACCCGCGAACCTCGTCTACTCGGATCAAGCCGCTTGGGAGAGACGTCTTTTCCTCCCCATGTTCTTCTCTTCCCCCTCTCTTTATCGTTGTCTTTGAAAAGGGTGATTCCACATTGGCCCATGCGTTGCTTGCCGGCTACCGAGCAAAAGAAAGCTCGTCCTTAGGAGAAGAGCCTTGATAAGCCAATGCCCAGTGTATACCCCGGCCGAGTTAAACCCTATTTTGGTATGGCTCGGCTCCGAGATCGTCCCTTTCCCGCCCTTCCTTACTCTACCTATGATCTTTCGTCGCTTAGGCTTGGAGGTTCTTCATTCCCCTATTTCCCGTGTGTGGCTTGTACCAACTATAACCTTTGCCCATCTCTTCTTTTCGAGCTGCAAAAACGCCATATACTGCCACACCACCCCTTTGAATTGTTCATGCTGCTGTGTGACCTCCCCCTTCCCAATACTACTAAAAGACAAGTGTCGTGCCCTGAAATTCAAAGCTTTTCTTCTTCTTTTTCTTTTTCTTCGGCAATTCATTTATTCTCGCTCCGTAATACGAGACGCCACAGTATATTCGTACATTCAAGCCACGTCCTTGGAGGGGGGGTTCGAGCTGGCGCGGCCCCCAGGGCCACATGTCCTAGGGAAATTTTCTAAGAGTCAGTCAGATTCACATGACACAAAAGAAGACGTAGCCCCCTGGACTGCTCTAGACGCGCGTCTAGTTGTAATGTCGACTGACACTGCGAGTTTGGCAGATAAGCTCGCTTTTCCGATGTGAGCAAAAGTCCCCCCCCCCCCCCAATTCTGCCGAGACACAGATCTCCTCCCGTATTACACTGCTATCATGCAAAGGTAAATAAAAAAAAGTATGTACGAAGAAGGAAAGAAAGCAACAAGGCGCTTTGACCTCTGTGTGCGGGGCGCATTCCTGGGCTGTGGAAATTCTTTGATGACCATGCGAGTTCTTTTCTCACTTGGACGGACCAGGCCAAGGGTTCTCATCTGGCCCTTTGGTATATTGCTGGGAGTATTACAAAAGAGCAGGCCTTTCTCTGTCGTGCTTTAATTGGAGGGGGCGATGGATATTGGGACGAACACCCAGGGCAGACCTTACCAAGCCTCCGAGCCGAGCTCCACTCGATGAGGCTCTGCAAGAGCATGAAGGAGAGGAGAAAAAGGGGAGGGGCTTAACCGGCGGACAGTTGTCACAGCGAACTGGCGATAGCACCCGAGCGGCGTCATCGTCGACGTTGTTGTCGTCGTGAGTTGATTATGCTTCCAACACATGAAGGTCAGGGTATGCATGTTATCTCCCTCGCATCTGTCGAGGCGGAGCCGGTCTCAGCGTCCGTGCTTTCTCCCCCTCCGCCTTCACGGAGCGGTACCGAATGTAATATATTCTCCTAACAGGCAAAACGTCATCAAGAACAGAACAATATATTGAAACATAGTAGTATCGTTACTAATGCCTAGGGTCTCAGACCTCACTCCACCCATTCCTTTTTCTCTTCCCTTTTATTTTTTCCCCCTTTCTGCAGCCGTAGTTTTAGTTTTCAAAGGCCAGCCGAGCAAAGAGAGCCGTATGGGGATCACTCTCCGCAGCCATCCCTCGTACGAGCCCGGCCGGGTCCGAGTCCTCTCGTCCCCTTGCCCATCACGTACGACGTTTAACTCCTCGAATAAGCTGGCAGGGCATGGTAGGATATACCATAGAAAGTCAGTCGTTGGTAATGTCAGCCGCCCGCGCGCGCCCCCCGCCGCCGTCCATAACGGGTACGACTTGATTCCAAACATCACGGCCCGGTGTGGGGGGAGAACAGATCTGGGTACCGGGTGCTGGTAGGTTTTATTGGCAATAGCTTCGGCCACGGACCCGAGCAGCCCACTTCCGTAGGCCCCGTCGTTGTCGTCGTCGTTTGGTTTTCATCACCTGGCAAATGCTCGTATAGGGTTGTTTTTTTTGGGGGGGGGGGGGCTTAGGGGCCGGGTTGAGTTGGATGGCTGGGTATGATTCCCCTCCGGCTCTCTCTTAATTCATGGTTCTTCTTCCTTTTTTCCCCCCTTCCTTTTCCTTCTCTTCACATGGTTAGCGTGCTTATGTACTTGATGCTAACTTCTTCCCCCCCTCGTAACCTTAAAAGAAAAATTACTCAAGAACCACAGAAAGGCATGTTGGGGGCCTCGTCACCCTGCACTTTTTGACCTTGCCTACTTACCCGGTAAGTGGCGGACGTGACCCGTTCTCGTTACCGTAACCCACCGAACCCCCTTCTCCCTACCCCTCGTGATTTGGACCGAACTGATCCAACCGGATCAGGGGTGGAAGGTCCTGTAGTGCTTGCGTAGGCCTTTCTTTACCTTATTCTTACCTTATCTTCTCCCCATTCATGAGAAGGAAAGATGGGATGAGATGGAGACGAGAGCCGGGGGTGGGAGGCTGGAGGAGCATTGCGTAACTCGGCTTATCAGGCTTTTCTTTCTTTCCGTCTTCTTTTCTTCGCTTTTGTCTCTTTCGCTCTCTCTCTCTTTTAGGACATTCATCCTTTTTGGGAAGACAACTCCTCTCGTCATCTATTCATCGTGGACCATACCGTGACGTGTCTACTTAAGTCCTCCTGGACAATGGACATGCCTTGGAGAGTAAGGTGAGGACACGACAGACAAGAACCAGGAAGAGCAGGGGTGTACGTTGTAATTGGGCAGGCTGGCCGGGGCGACTGGGTGACGAAGCTGTGGGGTTGGGAGATGTATATTTATATCCATATATCCCATCTGCATATAGATATATACTATGGTAATGTATAGTATTTAGTTCCTTTCAAAGATTCGACTTGGAAGGTGTGTTTGTCGAGGCTGCGTATATCCTGACCATTGCCAAGAGGCAGAGAGACCGTGTGTCGCGATGGCCTGAAGACAGAGAAGCAAGGAGTAATCTTCGAGTAACGTAGTAGTAATGATCTTGAGTAAGACTGCGATGTTCACATGTTTTGGAGACTCTATTTTGGTATCGTAACGGCCTGTTGTACGTTCTAGATGAGGTTACACAGGACGTTGTAGGGCACGCACACGCCCTTCTGCGGCTGACACACCGGCATTCTCAACCATCACGAGGGAAGACGACATTTCCCAACCTCACCAGTAATCTATCTGTCTGCTTGGACGAACCCATCCGAGATCCAGACAGGTCGGGCTCCCATTAGACCGCGTCTTACACCCCGTTGCGTGTCCATCCAGAACATCCGAGTACTTCCTACTGGTCTAGTCCTCGACGTATCTCGCTGGCGCGTCGAGATCCCACTTCGGCCTCTCCATCAGTGCGATCTCCAGCGTTGGCTGAACGCCAGCTGTCACCGCCTTCTTCTTGCCTTCCTTCTTCTTGCCCTTGCCCTTGCCCTTGCCCTTGCTGCCGCTGATTGCTGTGCCATCAGACCCATTGACCTGTAGCTCTTCAATAGCCTCGGACGAGAGCGGCACGATGCCCAATATCGGCCGGTACTTGTACGTGTGCCACCAGTTCCTTCGCTTGGCAGTACCGTCTTCCCCAGCCACGCCGCTGTCTCCCACCTCCTTCTGTTGTGACTGCTCGCGGTCCCGCAGCCTCTGCAGCTCGCCGCCTTCCTCCTCCTCGCTCTCACTGTCGTCGTCATCGTCGTCATTATTGCCCTCCAAATCTCCCTTGCTGACCTGTGAGCTGTCGGCATCAGCATCCCCCATCTCAACATCCACCCACTCGCCGCTCTTCCCATCCTCGGCAAGCGCAACACGAACGTGCTGCGGCGCCAAGGCGTGAGCGCTCTCCATCTTGCTGCCCGCGCCCGTGTCCGTGCCCCTCTTGCGCTTCCTGCTCCTCTTCTGCTTGACAGACTCATCTCCGTCCTCCTCACCAAAATCGAGTGAGATGTCGAGCATGAACAGGAAGCTTGTCCCGTACATCCAGATGCGGGATCCCTGCCACAGAGCACCCTTGATCAGGTCGCGCGTAGCACGGACCTCGTCGGGGAGCTTCCACGCGGCGTTTCGCCGGGACCATTTGGTCAACGATCCCTCAAGCGCGTGGAATGTGTAGATGCGCGACGCGGTGGTGACGGCCAGTAAAACGTAGTCATCCGATCCATGGTCACCTTCGCCATGGAGGGACGAGCCGAGCGCCTCCTCCGAGAAGGACAGCACCACGGGCGACTGCGACAGCTTGGGAAACAGTGGTGCCTTGGGGTTCCGAATCCACCTTGGCCCAGAGGCCTGCCCAGGACCTTGGCCCTCCTCGCTGTCAGAATCAGTCGATTCGCCTGATGCTGATGCCGCGTCATCGTCTTCGCTTCTGGGACTGGCGCCATTCTGTTGGCTGCCGTCTTGCATGATCCATGTGTCAATGTAGCCGGCCAAGTCCGCAGTAGCGAGCACGCTACTATCCGGGGAGAAAGCAACGTGTGTGACACGCCTGTCGTAGCTGCCCAGACCGCCGAGGCGTACGTGCTTGGGGATGTCTCGTCTGAGTCGGGTCAGCTTTGCAGGTCGGGGAGATATGGACGCCAGAGATTCGTCCGAGGAATCGTCCCGTATTATTCTTGTTGTGAGAACCTTGGTGCCCTCCTGGATCCAGCAGAGCCACTGGCCGTTGGGAGAGATCTGCACCAGCGTGGAGCCGGAACTTTCGATTGCAGCAGGGACCTCGATCTTGCGAATGCGCACTTCTTCCCTGGAATCGGCGCTTGGGGTCAGGTGGAACGCCTTGATGGCAGAGACAGTCGCTGCAACCAGGACTGAGCCGTCTCTGCTGATCGAAGCCGACGTGATGTTCGATTCGCCCTTGATGAGTATCCGCCCCAGCAACTTGCGATTCGTTTCGATACCTTGTTCCACATCATCGCTCTCGAGGAGGTCCTTCATCGGCCGGCGTAGTTTCCAGATGTGTATCTCCCTGTCCCACCAACTAACGATCAGACGCCCCTTGGGGGCACTCTGAAGCGGGACGGAGTGCGGCAGATGGGAGAGGGTGCGGTGGTTTTCGACACCGGCTTGGCGCAAAGGGGTGACGACGGGTGTGGCATCAGGTCCTAGAAACGAGAATTAGTATCAAAGTCAGTAAGGGAAAAAGTCGCATACGGCGCCACAGGATGGAACTGGTAGTCTCACCTCCGGTCACAACGACACTCATGCCTTGGCCTTCAAAAGACGCCATGGCTTTCACGTCGTGGTCGTGGTATTTCCTGTGCCAGACCCTCTGCCAACGAGAAGGATCACGCGCCATAGGACGGTATAGTGCTGTCCGGCGGTCCATGCCTCCGCTAATGATTGAGGATCCATCCGCACTCGTCGCGAGACTCAGCACATCTGACTTGTGCCCTTGTATCCGCTGCGCCTGAGTATATGTCTTGCCATCCCAGATCACCACCTGGCCGGTCGAGTCGCCAGACACAATGTCGCCGTTCTTGAGACACTTGACGGACCAGACAATGATGTCCTTCGATCCGCCAATGAGGTCTTTGCCCAAAGTCATCTTGCGCAGGAGTTCTCCTCTCCTCAGATCGTAGACTCGTATCGAGCTATCCGAGCACCCGACCACAGCGACTTGTCGTGACTGGAAGGCGATGCTGACCATCTTGATGTTGCGCTTTGCGGTTTTGACCAGCACTCTCTGAAACTGAAGATCGTCGTCGTCGATAGAATAGAGAACAATGCTACCGTCGATCGTGCCCGCGACAAGCCTCTGGGGCTGACTTGCAACTGCAGCACCGTTGGCCTGTCCTTGCGGCGGCGCAGGCTGTGCACCCAGGCACCAGATGTCTCCATGTTGCCCACTCGCATGCCTTTTTGCCCTGCCTTGTTCAAGGTCCCATTCTGTCACAGTCGTGGTGTACCCGATGCTGAACAGCCTTGACCTGCCTGCGATGATGCTCCCTCCTGGGAGATGTTCGTCCTCGCCAGTCACCCAGACAAGAGAGTCCACGCTCCTATCTCTTCCGCCACGTATTATGGTTTCCTGAAACCAATTGCCGTTCAGTGGGTTCCATATCTCAATATCGCCGTTTGCTCTTCCAATTGCAAGTCGGGCAGGCCTCTTGGAGGACAGGACAGGGTGGGAGAAGGCGATGGTGTTGATGGGCGAGGCAGGGAACGGAACAAAACGGCAGCGGTGGATGTCCATGGTGAAGAATTTCAGCTGTCGTGACTGTGAAGTGTGACTTATCTCTTACTCCTCTTCCCCTGCTTTGTTCTTGAGGTCGGCGTGGACCCAAGGGGGGGGGGCTTTGAGAGAGAGCACACGCGACAAGAAATTGTTGCAGTGTGGTGCAGTCTGGAGATGTCACTGGCACAGGCTGCACAGGCGCTCTCATGGAAAATATCCCCAAAAACTTTTTTGTTGCAGTGGTTACTGCGGCAGGCAAGGCTTAAAAATTTAGTGGGGACGGGGAAGAGCATTACCTGGCTAGGCACATTTCCAGTGACTGGGTACGTACCACCAGATAGCAGCGAGCAGCAGCAAAAGCAGCAGCCTTAAGGGTCCCACCAACCCCACCATGCTCCCTAACCCCACTGACGTTCTTTAGACCCAGCAGTAAGTCCGCAGTCGCACTTTCAAGTTCCAGATGGTGGGATGCTGGTGCAGAAAGGAGGGGCAATGCTTGCGCAAGTCATTTGAAACTGGTTAAGAGCAGGTCTGAATGTCCCTTCCCTCTTCTCGGAAGTCTCAAGAGGTTCGATCTAACATGGCACTGACTTGCAGTAGCTGACTCTTGTTCCTCCTCGACAGTCAGGTTTTCTTTTCTGTTCAGTCCAAGCGATAGCACGAGCTGTCAAGGTCCCCAGTATTCACGCTGCCGTGTCTTCCGAATCATACAAAGCCGGCTCTCACTTTCCTGCGCCCAGGCTTGCCCCAGGATAAAGAGCTTACGAATCTCTGCCGACACCCCTCTTGGTACAATCCCCTGGGTTGATATTCGCCTGCGCCATGGACTTCAATAGCTCTTCGCCCTACCCAGAGGGCGTCATATCCTTTCTGGATACTGACCTGTACAAATTGACTATGCAATGCGCCGTCTACAAGTACTTCAGAGATGTCCCTGTCTCCTACGCGTTCACAAATCGTACACCAGACAAGAGACTGTCGAGAGAAGCCTACAAATGGCTGGAGGAGCAAATCACCAGTTAGTAACTGTTTGCTCGCTTGCCTATTCGACCTTCACATAGATTGCTGACATATGTTTTCCTGTGTCTTTAGAGCTCGGTAACATCTCCCTCCTCCCTGAAGAGCTGCAGTTCCTCAAAGAACACTGCAAGTACCTCAACGCCGAGTACCTCGAATTCCTCCAGGAGTTTCGTCTACACCCGCGCGACCAGGTCGCCATCAAGTTTGTGCCGTTTGGAGAAGATACTGGCGCCGCCTCAGATCTGGGCGATGTCTACATGGCCATCAAGGGAAGATGGGTCGACACGATCCTCTACGAGATCCCCATCTTGGCCCTCACCTCGGAGGCCTACTTCAAGTTCATGGACAAGGACTGGAACTACGATGGCCAGCAGGAGAAGGCATTCAATAAGGGCCTGAAGCTCCTTGAGGCGGGCTGCATCTTCTCTGAGTTCGGCACCCGCCGGCGCAGAGACTACCATACTCAGGCGCTCGTCTTCAGAGGCCTCGTCCAGGCTAGCGAGCAAGGCAGCCAGCGCGGCCTGCCCGGCAAGCTGTCCGGGACCTCGAATGTCCACCTTGCCATGCGCTTCGGCATCCCTCCCGTCGGCACCGTCGCCCACGAGTGGTTCATGGGCATCGCGGCAATCAAGAACGATTACGCGCGTGCGACAGCAGAGGCACTGCGGCACTGGGTCAGCTGCTTCGGCGAGGGCGTGTTGGGTATTGCGCTCACGGATACGTTCGGTACGCCTGAGTTCCTGAAGGCTTTCAACCAAGCCGTCGAGAAGCTACCGGATGCGCCGGCTACTACCGGTACCGACAACAGCCAGCAACCTAAGACATATGCAGAGGTGTTCACTGGCGTCAGGCAGGACTCTGGCGACCCGGCAGAGTTTGTCAAGACTATGCAAAAGTTCTATGGCAGCGTGGGCATCAAGGACAAGAAGGTCATTGTGTTCTCGGACTCATTGAACATCGAGAAGTGTCTCGAGTACAAGAAGATCGCAGAAGAGGCCGGCTTCCAGCCTACCTTTGGCGTCGGCACATTCCTGACAAACGACTTTACCCGTCTCACTGATGGCAGCAACTCTACGCCAATGAATATCGTCATCAAGCTAAGCTCAGCAGGTAACAATGCGGCCGTCAAGATCAGGTACGCCTTCGTTGACCCTTTTCCAATTATGAAGTATCGTGCCTCTGAACTAACCGGATCTCTTTCTAGTGACAACGTTGGCAAGAACACAGGCGACAAGGAGACTGTAGAGAAGGTCAAGCGCGAGCTTGGGTACGTTGAGAAAGACTGGACGGGAGGTGACGAGAGCAAGAGATGGGGCGTTGACGGCAACCGAACAAAGGCGGATTGAGGCCTTTGACTATTGGAATCTGGTTTGAGGATCGGGTGGGCTTGCATACGGCGGCGAGAGCGTAATTGATGAATTTCTTTCCGGCGATACCACTTGATAGACTGGACTAGACGGCAACTGAATAACACGAGGAACCTGGAGGCTTATGATCATGCCACCATTTGCCAGTTCGAAGCGGTAGACGTGTGCCACTCCCCCTAAGCATCATACATCTCAAAGTCTGGTCGACTCTTTTTCATTCTTCTTTTCCCTTTTCCCTCTTTTCTTTGAATGAGGCCAGATTGTCTGTCTCAGCCAGTCTCGTCTCCCTGTCTCGTCACTTACATGTATGTATATGATGGATCAGATTTGTCTCGGCAGCTGTCTGTTTGTTACAGCAACGTTCATGGTATCACCTGGAGAAGGAGGATGCTGGTGTGGAAGGCTTAGAACTGTGGTAGTGTCCAACTTTCCCTGTGATGCTCCTGGAATCCTTTTACATGGTCTTCCACGATGCTGAGTAGACGGCAGGCAGGCCAGCTCTTTCCGCTTTATTTCCTTCTTCTTCAACCTGACTAGTAAGCAAAGAATATGTCTGTGCTATGTGGACAGCTTTCCTCGACCTTTGACCCTATCCTCCTTTATCATCAAGGTACAGCACTTCCCCAGACGCACTTGCAGATCTCACTGGGGCCTGAGACAATGAGTGACAGGCAATGGAGTGCTACATCATGAGAGATGCCTGCCTACCTGCCTGCCTGCTGGATTGATGTTGTCAAGTTGGGGTTGCTTGTCTTCCGAGGTTCTTTCACTCCACTCGAGTCCTAGCTCTTGAATGTCGGTTTTTGATGCCAGGCTGGATAGGAATTCGACCACTGGCACTAAAGATCACAGGATCTCATGTGATGAGGTTTCAAATCCACGAAGAAGACCACCACTGGATGGTTGGCCCCACTGAGCTGCTGCTGTCGACAAGAAATGATGCAGACTTCCCGAGTATCAAGGCACCAAGAAACGACAGTCTTCTCACACCAGTGATGCCAGCGTCTATGTGACCTCCCACTACCTTCACAAAGACACAACCTTCAACGTCCTCCAGCCAGCCAACCCCAAGCTATAGTAGATTCTCGCGCCCAGGTTGGCTCGCAGCACAGTACGAACGATACCAACCGCCTGCGACTATCCACGGCTAGTTGGAGCCGGCGAGATCTGCCCTCCAACGAACGGACAGGTAGCAGCCACACGGGCAGCCCCTTCACTAGATTAACCGACGGACGATCTCCACGAAATGATCAACGCTTCCAAGAAGGCCGTCTCGGTGAAGGGTCCTTGTTCCCGGTGCACTGGCGCGGAAGCCCTTCTGCTTAGTTAGCCGGCTTGACCGTGATCATAGAAGGGAGCCCTGCCTGGATATACTATGGTAGGCTGCAGGTCAGTTTCTAGTAGGTCATGAACTGTACATCTGTCTCCACCTCCAACACCTCACACTTGTGTGTGTGTGTGTGTGTGTGGGAGGGGCTGAGGAGATTGCTCGTTCCCAAAAGCCCGGGCTCGGGCAAACATGCGAGGAGGTTTGGCCCTATGGCAGTTCGCAACGAGACGGAACATGCCACACAGCCCTGCCATACGACCCCGCGACAAATCATGACCAGGATGTGTAAAAGAGGAGGAGGCGTGAGTGGATCTCCTGTTACGCAACTTCTCTTGAGGATGTGTGTGCTTTTTGCTGGAGATAGCATGCCGCAGAGGCTCTTTTGTCCCCTTTTACCTGGTACGGCCAAGATCAGCAGAAAGAAGGGCCGACGCATCCGGGGGTTCGTTGTAGAGATTGACTTATATGTGGCTGCCGGGTTCCAGGTGCTTGGGTCTCCCCCGCCTGTATCATGTTTTAGTTTCTGCGCTGCTACTGATGTGATAAAAGGTCTTTGGGTTTGGTGGGCGGCCAACTTGTCAAGAACTGGGGTTCCGGGGGTTTCAATGAATTCTCAGACGGGAACTAGAGTCAGCTCCAGTGGGTTTGGGTGGGCGAAGCATCGCTGCCCAACTTCAAAAAGGTACTACCAATCCTCTCATACGGTCCAAGACCTTCAAAACGAGCTCGGACAGGGAAGAACGTAGACTAGAGCTTAAAAATCCGGCCTTGTCATGTCGTGTTTTGTCGGGTCGAAAAAGAAAAACTTGCAAGCCAAGGAAGGGGAAACCACCAATACATGGTGTTTTGTAAAGAGCTGAAGGGCTTGTTGGTTGCAAGCCCGGGCGGTAAATGGGAGCGCCCAGCCAATGAACATGGATACTCATGGATGAGACGGTTTTGTCCATTGATAGAGTAGCCTCGTGTGGTTGGGCGCCGCCTCCTCCAGCTCCTTCCCACTGCAACGCCGAGGATGGCCGAGGACATGCATCTGGCGTACAGGGGCGCAGATTGGTGTTTGGTGTTCATCTTTTGCGAGACCACAGAGGCGCCAGAAGAGGCGTGTGGCGGCGGCATTGAGAGAGAGGGAAACACAGATAGCAAGACACTGGCCAGAGTGCTGCGCTCTCTCGCACTCACTCGTTAAACTCTCGAGGAACATATGCTGTCGGCCAGCCTTGTCACCCACACCGTCCCTGCCCGAGGCTGCAGCCTGCATGGCAGCCTGCTATTTATTTCTTGTGCAGATCACATGCAGCTGATCGGAAGTATGTTCGTGCATATACGCATGTTTCATCCTCTGCTTCTCTTTTATTCGTCCCTTGTTCCCCTCCTTTCCTGCTTCCTGATCCTCAGCCGCGTATGTAGCAGTATAGTAGGTTTGACGCGACAGAGTAATTGTGCCTTTTTCCAGTCCAAATTCCCTCTGAGCTTGTAGCACACAAACAATCCTGGCATCTTTTGCTTCTCCTTGTCACCCCACACACAAGCCACTTCGTAAGCTTCTTGGGTCCCGAGGAACCGGTTTACGGGCCTCGCATTTTTCACCCCTGAAAGGTTGGGCAAGAGAATTCGTCCGCCAGACTCCCTTATTGGGAACCCGAGGCGGCCGCCACACATAGGGCCCGGAACGTCAGGCAGGGTTGCATTGGCAGGGGTGGTGGGTTCACAAGGCTGCGTGGTGCTTTTTGATGAAGATTATGATAATGTGGATTGTGTATATTGAAGGGGAAGAGTGAGGGGAGGGGAGGGGACGGTCGATATCGTCATCATCACTTGAACAGTCTGATTGTGAAGGGATCTGGTCGAGGTATTGTTGTCGTCGCCCCCAAAGATCTTCTTCCTGTGGCTTGCGAAGTGGAGGATGACGTTTGTAGAGCTTGACGTACCTCACTTTGAAGGATTCAAGCATACAGGCGTATCTGAGCAGCGGCTAAGTCGACCAATGGTGGCCCCAGACATGCTCTCCTCTCCCTCCTCCGCCTTCCCTAAAAAGGATCAACTGCAAGATCGTAACTCGAAGGTGACGAGTGTGACTTCTCCGTCCAACCCTTGGTTCTCTAGCCGAGACCGCCCACCAAGCCTCCTTCTGTGTTCGACCTCCGTATTGTCTTCTCTTCACCTTGAAGAAAAGTACATGAGATGAACCGTTTTTTGAACAAGGCTGAAAATCAACTTTGACCACCAGGGCGTCAAATGCAGCCATACTCCACGAGGCCGTCGCCTCCGATTCCACTGAAGCGTGACACATGACAACTTTGTCACAACCACGGCCAGGCAGAGCCCATTGGCGAGGCCTGAAATATGTCCATGAAGAGCAAGCTGATGGTCCCATTGTTCCTCCGTGAGGTGACATGTCGGACCCGATCGACATCCATCCAGGGCTGACTACATCTTCCAATACAGAAGAGATAGTCATTCCGAAACCAGCCAAGAGTGGCAAGAAAGAAGGGCTGCCACTGGCCTCTCGGGAGGACGACAACAAGGAACAGATAGGAGACTTTCCCTCAATGGTGGCTTTCAGCTGAGTTGGGAGGTCGCAGGGATACCAACCATAGACAAGTCTTGCAAAAAGACAAGCTCAAGGAATAAAAATTCCGGAGTGAGATTGCGAAACCACACCATGATGACGAGCCAAGGGGGGCGGCGGGCGGAGTGGCGTGAAGTTCGCGCCTCGTTCGTGATGATGTCGCGTTGTCGGGCACGTTCGAAGCACGTCAAAGTGCAAAGACGCCGGGGAAAGGCTCCCCTTATTTCCCTCAACGCGACAAAGTCCGCGGAAGCCTTTCCTTTATAAAAGAAAAACTCCATCCGGTTTCCGCATTTCCAAGGGCCGGGGGGCAAAAAGCTCAAGTCCAACCCGGATGTGGCGCTGTGTCGTGCCAGGAATTTTCCCTTTCCTTTGCAGCATTGTGTCAGGCTAAGGTTGCAGCTCTACTGTATCAATCCCTGGCCTTGCACCAGATCGGCTGCAACGCTAGAGCACTTTTGAAAAGAAGAATGGAACAAAGATTGGGTTGGGTGAGTGTAAGACAAAAAAAAAAAAAAGGGTAAGGCAGGGTAGCACGCGGGAGACGCGTCTCGTCGCAAGAGAAGAGAGAGTGAGAAAGCTCCTCCCTTTTTAAATAGCTTCTTACATTTTACGCGCCTCGACGCGTCACCCCGGTTCTCCTCAGCAGGAAAGGTCACTCCCCAGTCCCACTACACGACTCGCCATGACCAGAGAATGCTATGGTCCGGATGCACGAAGAAAGAAATAAAATCAAAATCTGCGACACCGTTTCGGTTTGGGAGGGGGGAGAAAAAAAGGCCATTTGGGAAACGCAAAGCACGGATGCTTCGCCTGATCCCACATGCACCGGACCCCAGAAAAAAAGTGGTGTTACCCTCGTTTGACGTATTGATTTGCGGAAGGAGGAGGATTGTGGCAAAAAAAACGCCCTTTTTTTTCTCTCACCCCTTGTTATATAGGATGATGCAGCAGCCACTGCGTGACGTTGTTTGCAAAGGAGCTGATTGACTAAAACCAACATGAGATGATCAACAGGAAAACCCCTCCCACTCCCCACAGCAGTGGATGAGTAGAGATAGATCCTCAAGGGGATCATGTCACTCCTTTTTTCAAAGAGAAACAACGCCGAGAGCCTAGTTTCATGGCGGAGGGAAGGGGTGTGCATCGGAGGACAGCACCGGATAGTCTGAAGCCGGAAACTCTCTCGCTAGGGACGCCGATGGGGGGGAAGAGCATGACGCGCCGCTGCGTTCCGGTTTCCCCCAGCTGGCACAGATCTTCCCTTCTTCCTTACAAGCAATCAGTCGAGAATGAAGCACGGATGGAGGTGGCGACAAGTTTTATTTGGGAGAGAGGCTCCTCCTCCTTCTTCTGCTTTGTGTCATTGATGATCATCAGCCAATATTACTGGCACCGCACGGGCCCAGATGACGAAGGGGAGCTCCGTTCGTCTGTGGCAAGATCCCCTCTCTGCATATCGCCGAGCTCGTGACGGTGTGATGCATGATGATATCGTACTGTACATACAGTAAGTACCGTGTACTATGAACACCAGGAAAGGGAGAGGGGCCGGCGACGTAAGGAGGAGACGTGTCGCCCTGGTGCCCGCGCCTGCGTCTGACGGCAGTGCAACGCCGCCCGCACGTCTCGGCACCAGTAAAAGCTGCTGTGTGTGTGTGTGTGTGGTGATCGGTGTCATTCCGGCCCCCTCGACTAACCCTTTTTCGTTTCTGTCTTCTTTTCTTTTTCTTTTTCCCCTTCTTGCCGTTGCTGCTGCATTGTTACAGTGCAGATGAGAGGCCACTAAGGTTCAAAAGGGATGACAGTGCATCTGAATAGTGTTAGTCATACGGGCTGGGACTGACAACCGCTCATAGCAAAAAAGAAGCGCGCCATGCGAGCCTCAAAGGCGACGAGAGGAAACAGAGAATTCTCTTCTCCCTGCGAGCGGGGTGAGCTTTAGTCATTGATGAGGATAAGACGCGGGGTATTGTGTAATTGGACTGTGTCGGCTTGACAGTGCATTTGCATTGCAACGTCTTTGGGCCACAGAATTTTCTACCAAATGGGGAACGGCCCCGGGGTTTTCTCTGTTCTTTTTTCTTTATACGAAATTGGAAGCGTTGGCAAGCCACAGAGGCGAGCCGAGGTCGGTGACGATGACGATGCTCTCAGTGGAGGTTGGCAAATGAAAAGGAAAAGGAAAGACAAAAAAAAAAAGGGTCCAGAATAACCCGCCTCGTCTTGGTCGGCGGCCGATGTTTCGCATGAGGCACATTGCAACCCAATCACCAGCCTAGGGAATCTGCACTTTATGACTCTGTACCTGACCGCGCCGATCCGATGGACGAGAAGAGGAAGAGGCGGTAAGCATATGCATCTACACCGCAAATAGAGCATTATTTTCTTCTCTCTTTGAATTGATATTTTTATTTTATTTTCATTCCTTGCAACGTTTGCCTGAGTGAGCATCACCATCCCTTGAACTCGCTCCATCGCGATTTGGGATTTGGCTTCCTTGGGTGTGCTAAGCGGCCGAAAAATGATGGTTGACGGCGGATATACGGGCAACCAAAACTCCAAAACGGCCGGGCGTGGTTCGATTCTGCTTGTTTCGAGAAATCTTCGAAAGAGAAGAAGAAAAAGAAAAACGAGACCCACCGCTTGCATACCACACAGTAGACCACAAGATTCACAGTGTGCTCCAGGACACGTTGAAAATATGCAGCAGGGAGGGGCTTTCCAGGGATTAGACGATCTGATGGGATGAATTGGGCGGTATCTTTTTTCTTTATAGGCACTGTACGTGTATGGAGGATCCACAGCGCCTGGTGAGGCTGTCGACTCCCAGGACAAGAGCCGAGGGGTTGGCCAGAATCTCATGGAGAACATGGGGGGGGGGGTTTGTGTATGGGGGGCGGTGTGAACTGTGATGAGCATCAAGCATGTACTTGCGCGTCTGACGAGACTCCACTGGATAACGACCTTTTGGGGGGGGAAAGTCGTGGAATTTTCATCTGATGCCAGTCGAGGTCAAAGAGGTGCTATAGTACCATAGCACATTCTTGTCTGCTTCATTCATGCCTTAAAGGTGGAAGAGCTTTTCTCCTCCCGGAAAGCTACTTTGGGCAATCAGCGCGTGGGCCCCAGATGCCGGCCCAGGTTGATTGCTAGCACACCCAAGACGAGTAAAAGATGGGTCCGTTCGGTCTCAGCGAGCTTTCCAAGCTGACCTCTCGCTGGTCGCTGGTCGCTGGTTGGTTTTTGCTTGATGCTTTGCTTGGGGGGGTTCGCTGCGTACCCGCAAAGGCCCGTCCATATCTTGCAGGGCAATGCCGGCGTGCGTGCAGCATCCCGCGGTTCGTGAGGAGGGCCCATGCAGCAGCCAGGCTTTCGGGTAGTTCGAGTTGTAGTTTCCCACGTCCCACCGTCCTCCGTCCAGTGAGGGTCAAGAGGGTGGAGGGAGATCGACAGGAACTGGTTTGCTGGTGTTGCAGACTTGGCATCGTCGCGGTTTAGGCCAGCCAGGAAAGGAAAAGGAAAGGAAAGATGCCCCAAAGGATAGCGAGTCAAAATCCCACGTCGACGAAAATGGGGCAGACGCAGAACGCACGGCAATGCCTTGCAGGAACGGACGGGGCGCTTTCTTTTTTCTCCATCGTGAGCTGTCGTTTTAGTGAGTAGTCAAGCAAATGTCCCCACGAACACGTCGGAAAGGAGAGACACGTCGATGCTTCCTCTGACGTCGACGAGCATGAAGTGGAAAGGTATGCATCGTCGTCATCGTGATTCTTTGCTGTATGATGATGGCCTGTGCGTGATGGGAAAGGGAAAAGGAACAAACCCTGGGGGCCAGGGTGTGCTGTGTAAGGTGCTGTCGAAGAAGAATGCTTTGTCTGTCAGCAGAAACAGCAAGGCTGAGAAGCGCCACAATGAGGCTGAGGAAATAGAAGGAAAGAAAAAGCAGATCTCAGACCCATGTACCAAGGTCACTTTCCCATGTTTGAGTCATATGGATAATTTTAAACTACTGATCGCCAGCCTCAGAGTTGATGTGGTTTTGGGCCAATCTACTTGGTAGTCTGTAAAATATGCCGACTGGTCTTGTCGGATCTCTCTGTTAATCTCGATCTTCATCGTCTTGGAACCTTGGAAGTGGATGGGGTTGGTGATGAGAAAGGAAAAGTCCCATCGACTCCTGGCTCGACCCACGGCCGAAGTGGCTGGCAAGGAAACCTTGGAAGAAAGAAAAACAGGCTGCAAGGACGCGACTTGTTTCTCATGGGTCCTGGCGTTGGCCGCATGAAGCAGAGAGAGCCAATGACCGAGGTCGTTAGTACGATATCGAAAACCCGGATGCTATATCCCAACGATGGTGCGGTGGTGCGAAGGAATACGCTGAGCACAAAGGAGGAAGGACAAGATCCAATCGTATTGCTATACCTTCTGAACAGCAGTCAGGGCAACACATGATTACTTTTCTTACCATTCTAAGTTGCAGGATCAGGCATGAACTCCAAGACAAGATGCAGATCTGACAGGTTGACAGCGCATTTTCTTGCTTCTCTCACTGTTTTCCTGTCTTTGCACTGTCTTCTTTCCATGCCAGGGCTGAGAACAAAACTACTTGCTCTTGGAGACTGCATGGCTGACGGACCCTGGTTCCCTCACCGCCGGCAACCGCGCCAGCTCACTACCGCGGCTACCCTGGAACCCTTTTATCCTCCTCCCTCCTCCTCGTCTTCTTTCCCTTCGTCTCAACCAACCAACCATCCAACTCCAATAACAATGTCATGCACCGCGCCAGAATGTGACCCACACGCGGCTAGCTGGTGACAAGGACGCATTGTTCCCGTCGTCGTCGTTCTTCTCTCCCAGCCTCCCGGATTTCCACCTGCATGAACCATCCAGTAAACAAATCTCCCCCCCCCCAAAAAGGGGGGCCCACAAGCCTTTTCTTCCTTTTTCGCTCTACGTCTTTCTTCTCCCCCCCTTCCCTTTCCCTTTTCCTTGCGATCTTGCAGGGAACACAAGTAGAAAACGGTTCGTGGTTCCCGAAGCACCGGGACAGGCGCCCCGCGGGCATCGTGTAGAAGGGGGACTAGCGCAAAACCCCACACTGGGCTTTGTTGGCGGAGTTCATAGCAGACATAGTATGCACTTGGGTAGTCGTAGGAGTACGTAAGGTAAAGCGGCCAACCGCTCCGAGAGAGGGAATAAGAGATGCGCTGGCAAAGGTCCTTTTTTTACCTTTCCAGGAATTGATTGGGACAACGGTCGCCAGTGGATTTTCTGCAGCCACACTCTCCCGCGACGGGGTACTGGGCTGGACCGGGGCTTATTGTTTTTGGGTTGTCCATCTTTTTCTTGGGTAACAAGCCGTGATCGGTCTGCACATGCTCGATTTCGGTTTCGGGGGCTTGGACCACGTACACGATGGGGTTTCTTTGTTGTTTTCCAAGAATAGAGTCTTTTTTTAGCAGCTGCTGCACGAGACCAGATCTCCCAAAGGCGAAGCAGTCCGTGCTGGTGTACAGTAGTGAGCTAGTTGGTATCCATCCATTCTGCCCGCTTTCTTCCTCCTTCTCTCGTGCCCCTTCCCCAGCAGATGCATCGCCCGCCAATCGATCGTCACCGCTTCTTGCTGAATGTGGGAAGGAAAACTTGGAAGAGAACAACACCGACGAAGCGGGACGGGGTTTTGGGTTCCGCACTTCCTGACAGGAGGAGAGAGGATGCGGGCTTGGACCCCCCCTTTGGTGGGTTGAATGGTTCGGCTCAAGCCACTCGAGATCTTCAGACTTGGCTTGGGCTGAGGGCCGAAACTGTTGACAGCAGCAAGGGGTTCCACCAGCCTTCAAGTCCCGCCACATGGTCGGATGGGATGGCACATGGCACCATCATCGTCAGCCCAAGGATTAGAGGGGAAAGGAAGAAACAAGAAGAGGAGAAAAATAAGTTGCACTGTGAGGTACTTGCTTGTCGCTCCACGACACCGTGTCGCTTTTTTGGGGGGTTGGGTGCAACCAAGCATTATGGTACATCCTGTACTTCCTCACATACTGTGAATTCCCTTTAGTGGCGCGCTTCCTGGATCGGCATCAGGATCTCACAGCCCGTCCGTCTCCCAGCCGCTGGTCCCTTCCGCCTCGTGGCTCAGTACGGTACCGCAAACGCGCGCTGGCAGACGCGAGAGGTAGGATGGCTGTAGTGTGAAGTAAGTAAGGTAGGGCAAGCTGGACAGGTTTCAGCATGGTAGCCCGGCCTTTTGTTGTTTCTTTTCTTTCACCGTCTCAAGTAGCCTCGGCGACCCTTGGCAGCCTAGGAATCACCGAGCGATCGACGCGGTTTGTTGGTGCGTGTGTGGCAGATCTCAAGCTGATATCTCAGCTTTTTGCTTTCCTTCTTTGGTTCTGTGGCTATCAATATGTGGTACGTGCTTCGAGATGTGTGGTAATGGGTTAAAAGGGTGATCCGGATGCAAGGGCTGGAGTAAGGCCCAAATCGTTAGAGGGACGGACACGCTATGTAGTGTCACCTTTAGGAATAGTAGCAGTAATCGTAGCAGTAGTGTGTAGATCATCGAGCCGCGCGACAACTTACAAGGTTTCCGTCCGGGGGGATGGCGACCTGCGCTGCCCCGTGCCGGTAGCCATTATGTTTTTCCCATTTTGCGAAAATGCTTAGAGAGCGAAGTCTATCTGTCATGGTTTTCGATAACGTTGCGTCAACGTGCATGATGCAAGGCCAAAACCTGCGCAGAACATCGAAATCTGTCGACAAGTCTTCAATTTGTGAATGTTATCCAATTTATAGATCAAAGTATATCCTGGATTATCCTCATCCATCCCTGAAAACCACCCTGATATCGCCTTGCTGTAATAAGTGTATGAAGAGAACAAATCTAGACAGTACTATACGACAACTTGTGAGGCTGAAGACGCCGTTTACCCACCTGCCCCCCCGGGCTCTGCGGCAGCCACTGTAACCCCAGGAGACCCGTGCGACACACGCCTCGCTTGCGCGGCCATTGGTGTCACACCGCACAAAACATTGTACATACAGTAGTAGTAAACTAAGATCCGATCATCTGCAGAATGCAGTATTGCTTATTCTTGCCTCTTCCTGATCCTCCTCCTCCTGTCAATCGTTTCCTATTGGACACCGATCCCCCCCGGCCGCCCATCTTTCTTTTTCTTCTACTGCTTTCCTCTTTGTTTTCTCCTGTGAGACCTGCATATTCAAGACAGAAATCCCTTCCGGAGAACACCTACGAATTTGGCAAAAGAGGAGAAGAAGGAACAAGAGAAACAGGAAAAAGGGGCCAGCAGTGAGGGGGATGAGTCAACAATCAACCTGTACCCTGCTTACTTTTGTCCCGTATCTATGTCGTCGTCGTCTCACCCGAGATGAGCGACATGTCCAAACAACAGTCTCACTACAGATTTGGTTGGCAGCAAATCAATCAACGCGTGGCTCAGGGGGAGAACTCCAAGTTCAGTTGGATGAAATGCGTTGGTCATTGAAGCTTGTTTGGTTCTGCCAGTATATCCTTAAATGGTTAAATTGGTACTTATTTTTGCCAGAGACAGGAACTCGTCCCGCCCAGGCAGGGAACCCGTTACAACAACGCGCAAAGGCCACTGGTTGGCCTGACCCGGCGCGCGGCATAGCCTTGATGCAGGCAAGGGCTCACATTAAACTTAGAACAAGAGGGCGCGCGCGGGATGGGAAAGGTCGTATTTGGATGTCCTATGGTATCATCGCCATCGTCTGTGGCTCTATGCGCATTGATCCCTGAAAAAAAGAAGAAGAAGAAGAGAAAAGGAGGGTTTCATTGATCTCCGAAAAGCAAAGATCGAATCGTAACGCAGCGCGGGCCTCCATGAACCGGGCCATCTGCAAGCCCTTACATGCAATCACTTTGGCCCCCAGTATCTACATATGCGCGTTCGCAGGCCAATATCCGTTTCGGGGACCAGAATGTCTCGCTGAGATATGAATTAAACCACAGACAAGGGGGAAAAAAGAAATGAAAAAGCGGCCGGTACAATGGTTTTTGTGTTTTCACAATATTGTTTTGGTTAGTATGTTGGAACTGCGAATCGTCAAAGCCTGCCTTGTGTGTTTTCTTCCTTCTTTGGTGGGCTCTCTTTTCTCACACGTGAAATGTCTACACCTGGAGAATGACACGCATCAATATTGGGGTGGAGTGGATGGCCGAAGACCTGAACCGCGCAGTCTCGCGTCTGGAGGCGCTGATTGGGCTCGCAGTATGCAGCGTCATCCCGACCTGTGTGTGTATCTGGGTTCCTTGTCCATGGGGGCTGCATCCTGAACAAGGTCTTGTCTGTTTGTTTAGAGCCTGTTCCAACCTGCATCTACCTACTATTTACTATCTGCCTCAGCTCTCTGGACTGGCAGCACGCTACCCAAGGCGGGCGTGGAGATGGGGGGAAGGGGCCCCACCGTTGGGCATGTCTTGGGTATAGGACGAGGTTACAGCCTTTTAGACCAAGTTTGGCCTAGACAGGTCGCGGTTGTGAGTAAGTGGGAGAAAGAAAGCTTGGAAGATCCAGACGCCACTTTACGCGTTGGCGGCGCGGGTGAGAGGGTGTGCGCGCGCGGGCACTTGTGACAAGAAGCCTTGGTGCTACATTTACAGTAGGGTAATAGTTCTTGGCTCAAAGGACACAGCAACAACAATGATAATTATAATGATAAGCACTATTACTAACTAATCGCTTGGAACTGTCTCATGGATCTGGAGGTAGCTTCCGGCCAGCTACAACTCTTTTTTAATGAAACAAAAAGAACATCTCCGTGCATGGTGATGTGGTAATATTGCTCACCTCAGTTCGTCCTCTTTCTCTTTGTGTACACGAGTAGGAGTCGCTGACAGGCGTAATGAGGCGCGCATTAGTGGTAGAGTGGTCCTCGGAAGAAAGCGCATGTCGATATTTGGGGCGGTTGAGCTCAGGGCGCAAATATCCAATTTTCTTCGAGCCACGGGAAAGTACATTTGTCCATTTCCTTTCCCATATGCCGACGGTGCACGTGGGTAGTACAAGGCAGATAGCAACAGAGGAGAATACGAACAAAACAAGCTCTCTCAACTCTCAGTCATAGTTCATCCTACTATAGCAGGAGAGGGAGGGGGGCGGGCTTCCAACGACGGGGCTGTCCTGACTTGACAAGTCATTGTCCAATTTCCACGAGATTGATGCAAGCCCCCAACGCTGGAAGCTAGGAATATGCCTGACCCGGCGCGCGGGCTCCTCAACGGCGAAGAAAAGCTCATGTGGGCGTCTATTCATTGTTGGAACTCGGATTTCGGGGACAATCTTAAACAGAGAGGGGGAAACGGTGGTAATTCATTCTCATCTCATTTACAGCTTCCACACCGGCAAGGCTTGGGCTGGCACGGTTTGCCCTGCGTTGCGTTGCAGTTGGCTATCACGAAACATTTGATTAGCTGAGAAGCTGGGCTTTTTAATTAGTGTGTGTGTGTGCCTGTCTTAGCAGCTCCTCACTACTGCAGGCGGCCCTCACCCTCCACCACTGTCCTCCTCCCCAGTCCTTCCAACCGGACTTTTTTGCCTTCTGGAGTCGGTTATCACCGCCCTGCAGTCAAGGCAAGTGAGCTGATCCACCAACCACGTACTATCTCGCGTATTGGACGGGACGACGGGTGCAGCACACTGCCGTGCCTCGGCGCATGGACAAATTTTGTGCCAATAGGGGATGCAGCAGCAGGTTGTACTCAACTCGCCGTTGGCTTTACAGGACTGCAGCATGCCGCAGAGAGAGAGATAAATAGAGAAACAGAGAGATGCCAGTGGACGTAGACGAAATTTGCCAGTTCATATGGAGCTTACGCTTCCTTCCTTCAGCTCTAACAATGAATGCTCCAGCGGCGTTCCGATCAGCAGCGCAGACCGAGGTCTGAAAATCGTATGAGACGGCAATCAACGGGAGACAGAACGGGATAGGACGTGTTGCCTAACTAAGCACCTATACGTATCATGTTCGAAACCATAGACTCGGGGCCAACCTACCATGTCTAGGAACGAGCCGACCGGTCACCAGGGGGCAGGAGAGAGAATATCATAATCTTCATTCTCGTTTATATTCACCGAAACCATCCTGGAATAGAAAATGCGTAACACGGCGGAAATAAGAGGGAACATCGGAGAGCTCCTCTTGCTTTCCTTCTTTTTCTCTTCTCTAGCGAAGGGGAGGGGGTCAAGTCTCCACGTAAGGCGTCAGCCTGTGGCTTGTCACGACCGTCAAACCTGACTTGTGGCGAGGCGAGCGGACCAATTGTCCTGGCACCGTCGCAGTTGATCCTCCCAGCACAGCTAAACGGAACCAGATAATGTGGGGATGGAGAAGGGGGTCCTCCTCACCCCGTGTCTGCCTATGTTTCTCTTTCTAATTTTTGGGTGGTCTATGATGATCACCGCGACACGAACCGCAAACATCTGGCGGTCGGACACAACGGCGTCCACGAGCCGTGGGTTTCGGGATGTACCCTTTTCCCTCCCTTCTTCGTTTTCCTTTCTAACAGGGAGGAGGAACGGCCTGGCGAGAATGGGAAATGATTGTGAAATATGCCGACTCTATGGAAAGGTTGGCGCCACCTCGCTCCACTGCCCAGGAAAAGTGTAACACACACAATCCTCCCTGGCATGGCTGAAGATGTGCTATTGGGCTTCTTTGACTTCTTTCCAAGGCCCAACCAAACGCGGTGCTAGGCTTCATTTGTCGTTGACGCCATCACACCTGCAACGAGGGCTGACCTGGACATGGACCGGAAGAAAGATCCTGGTCTGGGGTTGTCTCTTGCATCTCCTGTCTCTCGTCTTTTGACTCATTGTGAAAAAGAGTGAAGCGGCGATGATGAGGAAAAGAGGGGAGAGGAGTGATCTCAAAGAAAAACAACGCATACATCGGCATATTTTTTTCCTTTCTTTCTTTCTCTCGCCATGTCAGTCCATCTCGTGACATTTTTCTTGGGTTACTAGCAGGATAAAATATATCGTGGAGGCTGGGCGCGAAATGCGGTCTCTTCTGGTCCACTCGAAGTGCGCAGACTCGATGCTTCCCAGGCTGCCATGCTACCCCCCCCCCGTCCTGGCCCTGGGCTCGTTCTGCTTTAGCGGGCCGGGTCTCGGCGGGCCGGCCTGGCGCGCGAGCCTCACCGTTTGCAAAGCTCCTCTCTGGATGGCTCACTCAATTAAGTCTTCCCTAACAGTTAAAAGGGGTGGCCTGTGTTGCGGAGCCCATAGGGCCCCAAGAATCTGGTCAAGCGAGGTTCAGAACTGGCCACCACTGCTGGTCGGCCCATCATGGCGCTCCCTCTCCTCTTGGAATTGAGATGATACCCAACCACCTTCTTTTGGCTAAAGAAGAAAAGAGAGGGGGGAAAACGGTCGTGGGATTTTTTATATGCTCAGCGTGCTCCACGGGCAGCGCGCAATCGGGGCGTGGGCTTGGGCGTGGGCGACATGCCATAAGCTTTACTGCACTGTAATAGTACTACTGTCTTGCTCTCGCTCTCGCCTGTAGCAGGAGGGGCGAACCACCATGGGCGCTGTACACAGTGGGTAGCATACGTTACCATACAAATCACGGAAGACGCAAGTGGTCCGGCCCTGACCCTCGGTATGGAGACTGTGTGGGCTGAACGAGCCAGCGCAGTGCAGCAAATCTGCATGCACACGGTTTTACCGCCAATTGATCCATCCATCGCGTCTTGACCGCAAAGAGTAACACGAAGAAGACAAGTAAAGATAGGATTCAAAAAATAGAAAGAGAAAAAAAGGGACGAGCAGGGTACACGATGCGGTCAGTACGCACGCCAATGGTTTTCTCTTGCAGACTGTCCAGTCTCCTGACACTGTTCCTGTATTCTGTATGAGATTTGTGTGTTCCTGGTTTCTTCTTCGTCCTCCTCCACCACATCCTTGTGTTACTTTTTTTCTTCCCCTTCACGCTACGACGGCTCTCCGTCCTGAGCGTTCAAGGCGGAGCAGATGGAAAGTTGGGACGAGGTCAAAGACGTGCATGCCTGCAACACGTTCTCAGGCACTTTTTTCCCTATTCTCCTCTCCCTTCTCTTCTCATGTCCGACTCTGCCGCGTGCACGAGCGTCAAAAATTGAGTCTTCCTTCGTGCTGGGTCTCGATAGATGACTGGTCCTTGTGCATGTACCATAGTGCCTCAGCTACCTTCGTAGAACGCGTCCCTTTCCCTTCTCCCTCCCATCCCGTGTCGCTGGGGTACAAGGAAGGTACTATAGTACTATGTGGTAGTAAGAAAGATGAGCAAAGAAGTACACACACACACACACACACACACAGAGAGAGAGAGAGAGAGAGAGACTGGGGTTGCCTCAGTGTACAGGGGTAATTATCCTGTCCTCTGCTTGGCCGGGCCTGCTTCTCGTACATACATACCACAGTAGTACTGTACTATGTAGCAGTAGTGGCCTGCACGCCCTGTTCGTGCACGACGCTGCTTTTTCGCGTTTGCAGGTATCTCTTGGCTGATGCCGCGACGGAGACGGTACCTCCTTCCCCTCGTGCCCCCGTCCCCCCTCACCTGCAAGCCCAGAAACCATCCTGGTCCCTGGTCCCTGGCACCTCAACCCGCTCCTGAACCTAACCACTATCCCCCCCCCTGTCCACTACGTACCCATAGTGCTGTGGTTACCACTGTACTGTGGTAGATGGGCACGCCAGTCCCGCCTGCTGGGCACTGTGCCACGCGCCGCCAGGGCAAGGGACACCGCACCGTCTGGGCAGAGCCAGCAGCCCGGCGACTCGAGCTGTATGGGGACATTCCCTGCAGTGAGAGCTGCAAGATTGGACCTCCTGTCCAATCCCTCTGCCGGTCGACGTCCCACCTCCTACACCTACACCTTCTGTCTACTGTGCATGTGGCAGCTGCAAATATCTTCTCTCTCACCCCGTCCTCCACTACTCTTTCTCCTCCCCTCTCTCCTTTCCCCTTCGTCATCCGCCATTCATTCCATCCCCTCCACTCCTCTCTCTCACGCACTTAATTCCTTCCAACCCGCCATCTTCTTTTTCTTCTTACCAAGGAGGATAGAAGGGAAGGAAAAGAGGAACTTACCACACCCCCAGCTGGGCAACGTCGACAGTCCCCCCCCCCCCCACACCACGACCCAGACCCCCAGCAGCTGCTGCAGTTCCACGTCCACATCACAGGACCGGACAGCCACAGCACCAGAACAAGGTCCAAGAGTCCTTGCATTGCAGAAAGCGGATCGATCGAGCCCACATAGTTGGCAATCTTGGGAAACCACAAGAGGCATAAAAGAGGAATTGAACCCCCCTCTCTTATAAACCCCTTCCCGAGATTTCAATTCCGTGACTCCATCTTTTCCACATTCCACACTCTGCTTAAGTGCAAACTTGGCGACCTCGATCCCACACCAACCATTTCCCACACTGGAATTCTTCGGCTCGACGACGAGGAATCTCCTTAATCTCCTCCAATCCGCCCCCCACCCCTTTCCGATCCCTTCGTGCCGCCTCGACGACATCGAAGCTTGCCTTTCCCCTTCCGACCAACCCTCCTGTGTCTGTGCACTCGCCCTATACTAGGAGGCAGGACCAACAGAAAGAGAAGGTCACCACAAAACGATCAGCTTGAGGACGCAAAGGATTTTGATGCTTCACATGATTACGGTCGTGGTGAGGCATTGGAGCTTTTCCAGGTGTTGAGAGAGGGAGAAGGTATGTCACCACGTCACCCGTTGGATTTCTCTTCGTGACCCACATGGCCAAGTCAGAGGCGGACGTGCCTTGCCGTCTGTCCCTAGCCCGGGCATTGTTCAATTGCATGACTTGTAATCTCATCAGACACGATGATGGTCTACATGCTCGTGCACCTCCCTTCTCCAGAGGAGCTTCCAGCTCGTGCCAGACGCGCAGGGCGCTACGGGCGCTTGATGACAATCATTCATCTCGAACCCTTGTTCTGACTGGTGGCGTAACTCAATCTACAGGTACATGCCTGAGGGCTACCTTATCATCATCATCGACCTGACCAAGCCCATTCCACCCTCGACTTGAGGTTTCGCGTCTTGTGGGAAACGTTAACTCGTCGCTCCCGCCCCGATCCTCAGGAATTGTACAATCTTGTCTGCCGTGCCAAGACAGTCCCCTGTGGCGGTAAGGGATCTCCTCTCCTCCCCACGCATCCTGTCGTTACAGTTTCGAAATCCACTTCCTGAGAGGGAAGGGGGACAAATTACTCCTCATTGTGACCGCGTCGCCGGGGGCCTGGCTCCTGGGTACAGAGACGGACGGAGAATGGAGCATCGAAAGTAGCCTGCTCCAGGGCGCCTTCAGTGAGGTCCCGGACCCTTCTCGTTCTCAGTCACGTCACCAATTGGCCAGATCTAGAAGCTTCTACAGCGGCTCCCCATTGCCAACATTGGGTGTATCCCTCGATGGAGGCATTACCGTTCAATCCACAAGTGGGAAGTTCTTTCTTCGGGTGTGGGCAGCCTCGCCAATGACTTCACCTGGGCACACTGGCACGCCTTGTGTGCCTTTGGTGGGGACGAAGACGGCGCGAAGTGCGAACGAATCATTGAGAAATGATTTGGCCGGGGCCGAGAAATGAGAAAAGAACACGCTCCCTTCCCTTCGCTCTGCTTCCCTTCGAACAATCGTGGGAGGCATGCTTGAGCCGTCTTGAGCGATTCTTGATTGAGAGATCTTGTCTTGATTCACCCCTGAAAGATGAGAACTTGAGAGAACTCGAGGCTGATCAGATCCATGTCGGTTCATTTAGAGCCGTGCAGTTTGCAGCTTGCAGGCACAGTCCACCTTGCCAAGCGACAGACAAGCACCCACTTTTAAAAGCGGCCTGTGCTCCCGGCCACCCATTCAATTCCCATTCATTTACCCGTCTCTCAACCCACTGTTCACCGTGGCTCCTCTCTCCAACTCCTTCATCCCGTTTTCTCATCTTTTCCACCACTCTCTTTTTTTTGGCATCGGCCATCGTCACTCATTAAACCCCCCCCCAATCCAACTCAAGACGTTCATTCTCTCTTGTTATACAGCAACATTTATTTGTTGATCACCATTACTTTCATTTAATTAATACTAATAACAGTCGACCTTGACTTAGATTGTCTGGCTCAACACGACACCACTCACTTTTACTGCCTATTGTTTCTTCGTCTTGCGGTCCTACCGTACTTAATATTCCACTCTCTAGCCGACGATATCAACCAGAGCGAAGCTTCCTGGGGAAACTTGCACACGGACATCTCGTCACATTTCTTCCGACCTCTCGATTCCCTCACAAACAAAAGACAAAATGGCAAACCAATCAATGCAGGTTGAGGAGGTCTTCGAGTCCGACTACCAGAGGCCCAACCCGTTCTCGGCCGAGAGCGCCAGAAACGCTGTCCACGCCAGGAGATGGGATGCAAAGGTTGACAGGCAGATCACAATCGCCAACGAGCTTTCGAGGCTAGTCAGCGATGAGTATCTTGAAGATATCATGCAGCACGCCCGTGCCATGGAGGTGAGTTTCCACCTATCAACCCCCTTTCCCAAATCGTCCTTCTTGGACACCCAGAACCATGACTGACGAATGGTGGCCTCCGCAGGACGAGACGTTACCCGATGCCAACCTTATCGACATGCAGCGCGAGATCCAGTGGTTCATGCGGCCCTACCTCATCGACTTCCTGATCGAGGCACATGCCGCCTTCTCGCTCCTGCGGGAGACGCTGTTCCTGACCATCAACCTGCTCGACCGATACTGCTCAAAGCGTGTCGTCTACAAGCAGCATTACCAGCTGGTCGGCTGCGCAGCGCTGTTGATTGCTGCCAAGTATGGCGACAAGAAGGACCGGGTGCCTCAGATCAACGAGCTGAACAACATGTGCTGTGGTCTCTACGACGCCGGCATGTTCACTCAGATGGAGATGCACGTCCTCAACACTCTCGAGTGGAACATCGGCCACCCCACGGTCGACTTCTTCCAGTCCATCATTTGGGCTGACGAGCAGGACGACCGCGAGGTCCGGGACATGACGGCCTACATATGCGAGATCGCCCTGTACCACCGTGACTTCGTGTCCACAAAGCCCTCGACAATGGCTCGGGCCTCCCACGCCCTGGCTCGGGCTATCCTGCTTCGGCCCGAGGTCAATGACGGCGAGTGGGACCGCGATGCTCGGGACACGCTGCTGACGCTGTCGCAACACCTGCACCAGCCCTCAGTCACGCTGTCGCGCAAGTACTCGTCGAACCACTTCTCGCGCGTCTCCACCAAGCTCGCCGAGTTCCTGGCCAAGCAGGCCAGCATCGCCAAGCCTCAGGTCAACGGCCCGGCCACACCTCCTGCCGAGTACAGCCCCTCGAACCCGACTGCGAACATCTACAGCACTCCTCACAAGGGCCACGGCTCCGCCCCAGGTGCTGCCGATGGATACATGACACCACCCATCACCCCCGACGGTGCCTCGTTCGGCGTCAACGGCCAGAGCGGCGACTCATATGCCCAGCTCCCGCCCAGATGTCCAGTGACACCTACACCACCGCAGGCCGGCTTCTCAAGACCTCAACAAGGCGTATCACAGTTTGTGAGCTACTTTGAGGGCCAGCACAGCAGCGCCGTGGCAAGTCACCCATAATAGACTCGCCGGCGGCACCGGCCTTAGGATGGACTTTCTCTTCACTGTACCATTTCTCCTTGTCCCACGTTAACCGACGGACAATGGGTGTTGTTGCATCTTCTTTCTCTCCCAACCAACCAACTTTAAACAACGACGAGACATTTCGAGTGTACCATTCTATCGGAGACGGACCCACACAAAAAAGACTGCATCTGGTTATCAGCGATCATGGCATTTAGCGAGTTTTGGTTTGGCCTCCTTGCACATTTCTACTTTTCCGTGTTTAAAAGAACTTCGCTTCGATTCGGCATGTCCAGAAATATTTTGACACTACAACCGGCCTGCCTCACACTCGGGGTTCTTGTCAGGCAGGCTGTTATACCCAAACCCCCCGAACCATTTCAGACACAAAAAAGATCAAATCGTCAACCCCCAAAAAATGGCCTTGTTACCCGTTAAAAAAAAAAAAAAGAACGAGACTTCTGAACATCGTGGACGAAATGTCACATCAATTATCTTTGTGGGGGACAAACTTTTTGAGGAACCTCGGGGAGGGTACGAGGACTTTCCTTACCAAGCACACGCTGCGCGCAGATCGGATTGCAACTGTGGAAGTTAATATTACGGGGTGGCACATATCAGGAGAGAGAATAGGGGCAGGCTGGGTCGGCGCGGCGGTCAACAATCATATTCTTCATATCCAGATTTTGCTCCGTTCGTTCCGACCCGGCACGACGAGTCACGCGAGGATCAGAGAAACCACACAACACATACATGGGCTCTGAATACCTCTGCCGTGTCTAGAGCCTTGGTGGGTCGGAGGGCCCGGTGCGGACACAGGAACAGATTGCTGCAACTGGTTCTGGAGAAGCAAATATTTTTTTTTTCCTTTTATTTTTTTCTCTATCTTATTTCCTGTGTAAAAAGGGGCGCGAGAAGGAATATCTTGGAAGGGGAACATCGGAACAAAGGCGCGATGTTCTTGGATCATTTGGCAACCATCAAAACCAAAACACCGTACCAGAACTCCCCCGGACCCTTCGAATAGGGTCCACCATCGCAAATATGGCTTGGATTATGGGGATTCTTCGCTCGGATGAACAGCGGAGGGATTACCTGTGATGGCCATATTCAACCACCAAATAGAAACCAAAAAAAAATTGAACAAAACTGGGATGACCGAATTGTGAATTCTGTGTACATCCATCCTGGTGTCTTGTGTGTGCATAACTAAGGTAGAGAGGTGCGTGTGTGTGTGTGTGAACAAACCGAGGCTGCTCGTGCTTGACTGACTGCCTCGGTCGGCAGGCTTCTCATCGGGCTTCATTCGACTGCTGGACGATCTCTCTCTTCCTTCCTCCTTCTGTGTTTGCTCAACCTTGTTGTCCTGGGAAACGGAGATTTGGCACGGATCTCATGGAGTCGAGATGGTGTAGCACATCCCAATTATAGCTTTCCCTTGTCTCGTTTGTACACCCCGAGTGCGATTGATTGACTGGACCCGCTTGTCTGGGCTTGGGCTGGGGGATGAGCAGTGGACGACAGTGGATGTGTGTAACTCTTTGACCATGTCCCATGCAATTTCTACAATGCTGTCTTCTGTCTCTCTCCCCTTCTTTCTTTCTCTGTATCTCTCTTTTCTTCTTCTTTTTTCCCCTTCTTTTCGGTTGCAGGGATTGAGCACGTGGTTTTAGGCTGCAGATAGATATGCAGGTGAAAGACAGCCCTTGTCATCTCTCATCTCCTTCTCCTCCTCCTCCTCCTCCTTCTTCTTCTTCTTCCTCGTAACCCCCCTTGCCCTTCTTTTTTGATTATGTTCTGGAAGGGAAGGGAGGGAGAGGGGAAGAGGTGAGAGAGAGAGTTCAGGGGGAGGTGGCACGCCAGGGCTGAAAGGGGCCAAGGTGGGGTGTGGGTGACGATCCATTTCTCATTCCCGAGTTGCTGGGTTCGTCTTCTTTTTGGGGGCATTCCGCCTTCCCCGAGATCCTTTACCTTCCCGATTGGGACGGACCTGGTGGGATTGGGGATGTTTGATTGGTTGGCCTTGAAGGGTTGGGCCCGGTGGAGGGACCTTGTACTATGTACCAAAGGCATTATGGCCCAGCTGGTTGGGAATTATGGTTTAATAAATTAATCAATTTTTTTTGTCTCTCCTCTTTCTTTGTTTAAATATGCCAACTTAGATAAAGCAGCAAGTTAGCTGATTCATGCTTTATCTTTTGTTTCTTTTCTTGCCTTGAATTTGCAGACACCTGGGCACCTGTTTACTTTTCTTATGGCAAAGTTCCATTCCAAAAACTGGGAAAAAAAGCTTTTTCCTCCTCACCTACCCCCTCTTTGTCGCCGCCGTTGAAATTGAAGAGACAAGAGGGGAAAAGAAATTTAAAAAGAATTAAGAAAAAAGGTGGAGAAAAGTCGATCAAGAGAGATGAGATGAGGCTTGGGGGGGATCGCACGGGGGGTTTCGGGCCCCCCCTGAACTGAACGACGGTGGCTGGGCGGCCCTCTGCGGAGATTTTCCCTGGAGACGCGCTATGGTTTGGCGGGTGGCTCCCTCCTTCAGTTCAGCCCTTTCATTCCGGAACCGTTGACAAATATACACGCAATTGGCCGTTGGGGGTGGTTTTTTTCTTCTCTCTCTCTCTCTCTTTCCTTGGCTTGGATTGTTATGTGTGCATTGATTGTAGCATCTGCGTTGTCGCCCTCTTGCAATCATCGTGAGGTTTTTCCCCCCTTTCTCTTCCTCTTCCTTGTTCTTTGCTTTCAATTTTTCTTCTTCTTTCCTGGTAAGGGGCTGGGTGACGAGGCTTGTTGTCGCGGACGAGAATAGCTTAAACGAAGTTGCTGTGACTCGGCAAACTTTCTCTATTACTTACTCTCTCTTCTAACGAGATGATGCGGCGGATGGGGCCACGCTGAGCCACCTCCCCCCCCCCCTTGACCCCCTCGCCTCCAGCTTGCCGAGACCTGCTCCCCGTGGAGATGGAGTCTGTATCGGGATTTGATGCCAGCCAGGAGGAGCTGCGCAACATGATGACGATGCCTTTCCTCGGCGGAAATAAAGTACACGGCAGCTCGTGATGTTGAGGTCTCGATTTGATAAGGGGTTGGACTATGTTTAGGTTGTGGCTCTGAATAAGTTCTTTCCGTGCCCACTAGTCGAACGTATGTAAATGTGTGCATGCGTATGTACATACATATTATGTATGTATGTATTTATGCAGAGGTTGGCTGCATGGGCCCGATTGGGTTGTTCTTTGGCTGCCGGGTAGAGAGGTTGATGGCTGCTTGGTGACTGTCAAGATCCAATGCCTGGTCTACAATGATTCACAGATTGCTGAACATTGTCTTGTACCTTCATTTGTACTGTCTTGGTGATCCTCTGCTGGCTCTTTTCTTCTTCTTTTCCTAACAGCCCTTTGCTGTCAAACATCGCATCCTTCCTTGGGTGAAATGCTTGCTCGCGATAGTCCACCTACAAGTCACTAGAATGCCTGAGCACCAAGATCATGAATAGTTAATACAATATACACAAACTGTGTGACTTGACAGAGAAGCCATTGAACTCAGTTACATGATCACTACTAACATTACTTGCTTAAATTGCAAAATCTGTCAAAGTGCCCCCAGCCCAAACCCATGTCAATCTCTATATTCCTTTCGCGAAGGAAACTCTCCAATCACGCTGCCGTCTTCCTCAGCCAGTATCAGATTCGACCTGGTATCCCGCCCGTCCCCACTCACGACATCCTCATCAATCAACATCCTGCCCTCCTCCATCTCCGACTCAAACGTCACCCTCCGCAGGCCCAAGACCGCCCCGCCAAACTTGGTGATGGTCCTCCTCTGCTTCCGCCTGAGCTTCTGCTCCGCCGTCAGAGGGTGGTCGAGCGGGTCGTACCGCATCGCCCCGGGCATGTTGCGCCGGCCCAGCACGTCGTGTCTCTCCTGGCCCAGCGCCATCTGGCCCGTCCCCGGGGCGGAGGCGACGTAGTATGCCAGGAAGGGAAGCATCCCAGACAGCCTCTCCGAGCTGAAGGCGCCGTAGGGAGGGGGTTCGATGTCTGAGGGGAGTTTCAGGACGCGCGTGGGGTGGAAGTGGGTGGCTGCGGACCACGGCGCGGGTGGTCTTGTGGTGGCGGAAGAAGAAGGTGATGAGGAGGTGTGGAGATCTAGGCCGCCGAGGAGCTCGAAGCAGTAGCCTGTGCTGGTCTTGGCTGCCACGGAACAGATGTCGACGACGGTGGCGGCGATCATTTCGTCCTCGGTGAAGCCGAGGAGTTTGAAGTCGTCGTGGAGCAGGACGGGCAGCTCGGCGCCGCTGTCTAGTAGTGTGTCGAAGACGATGATGGGGTAGTCGTCTTCAGCTTGATGGTTTGTTTCCTGCTCCTCAGTGTTGCTGTTGTTGCTACTGTCGTTGCTTTTGTTGTTGCTGCTATTGGTGTTCCTGTTGCTTTCATCGTCGTCGGTATTGGCCAGAGGAGAAGTCGACGTTTTGTTGTCTCTTCTGTCCGAGTTCTGATCCACCACATGATACTCGTCCACATGCTCCCGCTTCCTCTTCACCCCTGTGCCAATAGACGCTCCCATCTGTGCTGTTTGCTTGCGACACCTCAGTCTATCATCCCTCCGGAAGCCCAAGGGGATCTTGTAGTGGCAGGCATCGTCGCGGTACTTGACACCACTGTCTCCTACGTTTCTGAAGTTGCTCATGTCTCTGTCCAGCTTGAGAACTATACCCCTCTTAGCCAACACCTTCCCGCCCCCTCTGGCCAGTGGTGGTTCCCACCACAGATACCCAGGACCGTACTGCGCCAGATACCTGTCTAGTCTCTCCTGCCTGTCCACTGTAAACTCGGCATAGCTCCTACACGTCGTGTCCACGATCTGCCCAGCGTATATGAGGGTGTATCTTTCTGAGAACCCAATCTCGCCCGTATCATACCCATTCAAGGCAGCCATAATGTTGAGATGCATGGGCTCACGCCTTCCTCCCCCTTCTCCTCCTCCAGCTTCTGCTACTATCTCAGCCAACGTCGTGCGCAGTAATGCAGTGCGGGCCTCTATGCACTCCTTCTGGTATGACGCCAACTGGCCCTGCGGCACCAAGTCCACCTGTCGATCGCGCGCGCACAGCTCCTCGTAGGCTCTCCTGGCCTCTGCCAGGTTCCTCTCGACCGTCGGCAGGGCGCGCGGGCTGCGGAGGCGGTGATACTCGTAGATGTGCTCCCACTGTAACATGTGGCGCCGGGCTGCTTCTCTAGGGCCGAGTTTGTCTGCGTCGATGGATCCTATGGCCAGAGACGGTCTCCATTGGGGGTCTTCTGATTGTTCTCGTTCCTGTGCTTGTGTTGTCTCAAAAGATGAGGGTTCTTCTGCTGCTTCTGGTGTTGGTGATCCGTTGGGTGAGTCTGTGGCTATTGATGGTGTTTCCTCTTCCTCATCCGGTCCAGACAAAGGATGTACACTTCTCGTCCACGCGGTTCTGCGCGGTGTGGTGGCCATCACCTCGGAATTCGCTGAAAAGGCGGCTCGTGCTGCCTCTTGCTGTTGATTGGCATCTGTTAGGTGGGAAAGTTGATTGGATCGTGCATCTTGGTCAACACCAATGCCTACTTCTTCTCGGCCCATACCACGACCTGGCGGTTCTATATTGAGTTGTCCGAGTCCTGTAGGCGTACTTGACTGAAGGCTCGAGGCCAATGGTCCTATTCCGGGTTCACCATCACGGATTTGATCTTGAGGTCTTGACATGATTGGCTGTTACCTAGATCAGGCGAAGATGAGTAATGCTCGCAGAAGAGACATCAAGTGTTTGTGGTGCTCCAGAGACGCGCAGAGGAAAGCCAAAAATTGATAAAGATCGTGACCGACCGACTGACTTTCCCGCGCGATTCCGCCTAGACTGCATTCATCATGATTGCACAGAATCTCGTGAGCGGACATTCAAGACAAAGATAATGATAGCTTTCTCACTCTTCTCTCCCCGAAATGACGCTCCTTTTCTTTCAGGTTTCTTGCTGGTCGGTGTAGCCGTTGAAGGTCCGCGTCCACGGGTGTCCCCCGAAGTCCTTTGTGCTTGTTCAGCGCCCTTTCCCGGAAGCGTCAAACTGGAGCGCACTTTGTTCCAACCCTCTTCATTATGGAATCATTCTTTGTTATTGATCACAACAAGATGCAGATTGGGTTAATATGGTCTCCCCGAAAATGGATGTACTTTTTCCTGGGTGAGAAGTTTACTCATCTAGTCAAGGAAATGCAGCTGACTGTTTAACTTGGTTTTACTTTTCTTCTTTTTCTTTACTATTTGATGTATATGAGAAAGAAAGACAGGGCCATTGTTGTGATGAGCTTAGACAAATGATTGACCTTCTCTTTTGAGGACCCCCCCCCCCCTTCTCGGGCTCTCCTCGTTTGCATCCTTTTGTTTTGCTCCTGAGTTTCTTCGCGCTTCCACTTGGTTTACACATTCTGCTTCTTCCTCACGATCTTGGTCTGGCCAGTCTCCTCACCACAAGACTGAGTTGTGTCCCTGTCTCTCGAAAAAGGCTGAATGCCGCTAACTGGAGACATTCTCACCTCCAGACCCGGCAACTCGCCGTGCGCAATACTCTGCAACCACCATGTCTCAACAAGAACAAGGGCTCAGACCGCTGGACGCAGCATTCATCCAGCACCTGAGAGAAACTTGTCCGCAAGCCTCAAACCGCGCCAGGATCTATTGGGAAGACTTCTTCGCAGCCACGCCAGGCCTCTCCCCGGAAGAAAGAGCCGCAGCACTCGCGAATAGGTTCGCCACAGGCGTGTGGGATGACGAGACGTGGCAGGTGGCTGACCCGGTGATTCGGGAGGTTTTTGAGGGGTATGATCGGACAAGGAGTGTGGATGTGCCTCCACGCACGCCTCGAATTAGGTCTTCTCGTCGTGGTAATGATGAAGAGGAGATTCTTGATGAGGCTGGGCCTTCAGCAGCTGCACCGGGTCGACAAGAAAGAGGAGACGATGACCAAGAGGAGGGGGACACTGGACTTCCTACCCCCGAGACTATTCGTCGACGTGGTCGGTCTTCTCCTATTGGTAGCCCGCAGACACCAACACATGGTCTGGTACGTTTGACCATCCTTCTTCTTCTCTGTTCAGTAGCTTCTCCATCAGATATCAATACTAACGTAATTGCCTATTCAGTACATGGAAAGCGCCAATGCCCCTGATCTTCCCACGCCCGGAACTACCCCAGGAACAACTCGCTACGACGAAAGACCAGACACAGACGAGGACTTAAGTGATATCCACGTGGATGCCCCGCTCCCACCACTTCCACCCTCCTCACAAGGCTCCGTCCCCCCTCCTCCTGGCCCAGACACCCAAGACATGCGAAGCTCTCATACTTTCCGGACCCAGCGCCAACCTCCCATCGCCACGCGTGCCCTGCAGCTCCTCAACTGGGCGCGCGACGAGGACGTTGACCGCCGCCGTGATTTCCAGCGCGAGCTGGACGAGGGCGAGGCATGGGTGGACGAGCAGCTGCGGAGGAGAGGGGACCGTGATCTGGGCGCGAATACTGTTGCTTTGTTGAGGAGGGCCAAGGAGGCGATTTTGGTGCATAGACTCTTCCAAGGGTTTCATGAGGGAAGTTTGTTTTCTCGACGTGATGTGGACATGGGGAGTTTGCCCAAGTATAAGGAGAGACTTGGGTATTCGTACGATCATCCTCTGCAGCTGGGCTACTCGACGCCGGCGACTAGAGCCTCGAGGCTGCTTCCTCGCGTCGTTGACACCGACAGAGAGTTTCCAGCCAGACCCGTCAACGAGATGTGGCGGACAGATCGCGAGGCTGCCCTGCCCTTTGACCCGGCACTGCCTGATGCGCGTCATGATGCCATCAGATCCCTTGCAGCCGCCGAAGATGCCTGGTGGGATGCTGCGTCGTCGTCGTCAGGACAAGAGCAGCAGACCAGGTTTAATAACGCCTCCATGATGGAGAACTGGTACTATGAACAGTGCATCGCGCAGGATGGTGTCGGGCTCCAGGGCTGGGTGCACTGGAAGAAGAATGACGATGGTGATCGTGAGGGCGAAGAGGAGGAGGAGTACAGGGTGCTCTGGAATGGGGAGATACCTTTGGACGACCCGGCTCGGTTCGCTGCGGAGAGAGGCTCTCGTCGTGCTGGTCTCCAGGCTGCACTGAGGCAGTTTTCTAGTGATGAGAACCAGCGAGTTGCGGAGCAGGATGAGGGCAGAATTGTCACGCTGCCACCCGAGCCTCTGGACCTGGAGGAGGTTAGGAGAAAGGCGGGTATCGGCAGAGGGCGTCCTCTGAAGCTGGCCCAGCTGCAGGTTGGACAGATGGGAAGAACAGATGGCAAGGCGGATCCGCAAGGGTTTATTGCCAACATGAACCAGTTCTGGGCGTGGTATCGTGGCCACATGGAGTCGGCACGTGCTGCTGTCATCGCCAGACACACGAGAAGAGGGTCTCTTGCGGATGCTGGAGGGCAGCAACAACCGCAGCAACAGGCAAGAAGAAGACAACAGCCAGGGACGACACCATTTGTGCTCCCTCCTCATTCTCTCTGGGGTCCATATGTCTGGCGAGGGGTCGAGGCCAACAGACAGATCCAGCAAGACACACTGAGGCAGATGAAGGGGTTGAAGGCACTCTTTGACCGTGAGCAGCACATTGCGCCCCGAAGATTGCTGGCAGAGATGGAGAATTGGTACCAGCAGGGCCTTCGAAACACCCAGAACCGTCCCCGTCTGCACCGGCACAGAGACTTGGAAAGAAACCGCGCCATAGTTCCTACTGGTCAGAATTTTGAGGAGCGGACAGAGCGCTGTCTGGACCAGGTCGAGATGGAATGGGTCCGGTTCCTCCTCAGCCAGTCCATGAACGCCGAGATGCTGCACGACCTGCAGCCTCGCACGGCTCTATTTATTGTCTTTGCCGAGAGGCTGAACCGAATCTTTGAAGACCCGGCTGATCCTCTGTTCCCGGACAGGACAACATCTGTCAGCATCGAGGCCCTCATCGACCACATGGCCAAAATGGACGGGCCCGTGAACAAGACCAAATTTTATCCGTACGACGTCAAGATGTGGCTGGAACGCCTCGCTGCGCAGGGCCGGTGCACCTATATTGAGGACTGGCGCACCTATGGGAGGGTCTCTCGACCGAGGTTGGAGTATTTCCCGGAACACCTCATCATCTGGCAGCAGCGGAGCGAAGACGAGCTCGACTTTGAGCAGTTTCCCGAGGACATGGCGCTGGCACCTCGCTTCACGGACCGTCGCACCTGGCAGGATCTCATCCAGCAACAACAAGAAGACGACGCCAGCATGCTGTTGGATTTCAACGTCGCCAACTACTTCCACTGCCTCGCCTACAGATGGGGTTGTGCCATGCGCACCCTACAGGCAGAAGAGGACCACGGCTGGCCCTCCACCACCAACAACAACCAAGCGGAGCCCACCATGGCCGACATGCAACTCACCCTGACAGAATTTGGCGAGGAGTTCCGCCGCCAGACAGGAGACGACTTTGTCGAGAGCGACAGCCCCCTCGGCGACCTCTGGCGAAGCACCCTGAACAAGGGCGACGAGGTAGCCATTACCCAGACAGCCGCCCTCGATGCCATCCGCAGGGGCATCATCGACGAGTGCGTCCAGAACAACACCATGCTGTATCCAGGCCGCACGACAGATTATACCGACCCCAGAGCCCCCAGGACGCGCGAGCCGCTGTGGGACTGGGCCAAGCCTTCGGTGCGCGGCAAGGCCAAGAGGTTCTTTGGGCTGGACCGCTGGCCTGTGAATCTGCAGGGCGCAGAGAGGCAGCAGCGGATTCGGCGTGATGTGGATGTCGACCCGCAGCAGATATGGGATCCGATATTGGAGGATCCTACGCCTTGGACATACTATCGGCCCAAGGCAAGGCCCTTTGGGGATGAGAGGGTTAAAGTGAGGTCGGGCCATAGGATCTTTCCTATCGGTGATACGGCGAGGCAGCGGGAGGTGGTGAAGAATCATGTTATGGGCATGGTGGCGCAAGGTAAATTATGGCATTTCTTTTCAGGCATACCTTCTTTTTTTTTTCTCTCTCTCTCCTTTTTATTTTCACTCTTGCAAGATGTTATCGATCATTAGTGATACTTCGGATTGCTGACCTTTTTGACCAACAGCCATGGGCATGCAGCCTGACGGTACGATAGCTGGTGAAGATGGCGGAGAGGGTGGAGATGATGATAGTGACGACGATGATGGTGCAGGCCCTCCACGGCCGAGTCTATTCTCCAGGCTCACCAGGTTCCTCGGCCTCAAACGACGGAGGTCTGACGATGATGACGAAGAGGACTTCGCCCCTGTGCCCAAGCTGCCGCGCGTGGACCCGGCTCTGGTCCCCAAGAGTCGTGATGATCCGGTTGGTCAAGACGAGGCAGCTTCGACGCACGCAAATGTGGAGGAGGCTACGGAAAGGCCAGCATGGAGGGCGCAGCCAGGGGGACTGGGAGGGATTTCGTTGTTTGGGTCGGAGAGTAGAGAATCTAGTGTGCTTGTGGCGTGATTTTTCTGGTTGATACTGATATTGTATTACGTACGGTAGATGGTCTATAATCATTGATTATGGTCAACCGCCACTTGTTATAGTTTAAAAGAAGCTCATCGTATCTCTGGCTTCGGAAGGCTTGCTGAGTTAAAGCACGTTTGGTGAGGATGTTGTGTGGCTTCCTAGGAGGCATGAACCACGGCCAACATGTTCTACTCTGTGCAAGTTTGTAGGTATCGAAAAGTTTGATCATACTGGGAAGTAACTGAGATCTGTTTACAATAATCCCACTGTCAAAGTAACACTGGCGACACGTCTCTGCAGTGATGATGCAGTAGATGGTGGCCTGCCCCTTTGATTCCCCGCAGGAGTAAGAATGGTGGGAATTGATGATATGCTTATACAATATTACATCGTAAATGTAGTAAGTTATGCGAGTCATCAAATGTTCTTTTGTATGGGTAAAACGGATGCATGATAAACTGGGGGTATAAAATCTTGTATCTCAACGTTTCTGCTACAGGAGAAATCCACAGCAGTAGTATTATCTTTTACTATGGAAGATAGATAACCAGCCATTTATCCTAGCTGAGCCGACCGCCGGACCGGCGATACCAATTGGTGCCGGAAGGGGGCGGGGGGTCCCTTAATCCACAACCTGGTCTTAGGGAGCGAGTCGCCATCGTGCCATGCATCAATCAAAAAGAGGAAATGATGTGATCTGCATGCAGTGGGCAGCAGATAAGATTCCCCAACGGAGGATCAAGTTTCGGCATTAAGACCCGTGTGGGTGGGGGTTGTCCAAATGTGTCGACCTTCTCCAACGTTACGTCTGACCACACCCTTCTACCCTCGACACTTTTTTTCTTCTTTTCTTTCGCGTCAGTACTGAAATGTTTTCGTCAGTTCTCAGAACCTCGTCGTGCGTGGCTGCCCATTTAATATCATCGTCAAAATCATTCGTCATCCGTCATGTCTGATATTGAAAAGTCCGTTGGGGCACCGCCTCCCCCCGCCAGCGACCCCGAGAAGGCCAGCACCTCGGCCGGCGCCACTGACGAAAAAGTTGGCCATGTGGTCCTTAAGCACGCTGATCGCAATGATGCAGACGAGGCGCTCAAGGTGCTCGAGGCAGAAAACGGCGAGGTCATCGAGTTGACGCCCGAGGAGGAGCGTAAGCTCCTGCGCAAGATCGACCTGCACCTGATGCCACTCCTGTGTCTGGTCTACGGCCTCAACTACCTGGATAAGACATGCATTAGTTATGCATCGGTGATGAATCTGAAAACGGACATCGGCCTCGTGGGCCAGCAGTACAGCTGGATCGGCAGCATGTTCTACTTTGGCTACCTCTTCTGGGAATATCCAACGAACCGCCTCCTGCAGCGGCTTCCCCTGGGCAAATATTCGAGCTTGAACGTTATTTGCTGGGGCCTGGTCCTCGCATGCATGGCCGCCACCAAGAACTTTGCTGGTGCCATGACGGTGCGCTTCTTCTTGGGCGTTTTTGAGTCCGCCGTCACACCTGGATTTGCCCTCTTCACCTCGCAGTGGTACACCATCAAGGAGCAGGGCGCCAGGACGGGTTTCTGGTTTAGCTTCAACGGCTGGGGCCAGATCCTCGGCGGATTCGTGGCCTATGGCATCGCCGTAGGAACGGCCAAACACCCCGTCGCCATCGAGCCCTGGCAGCTCCTATTTCTGGTCATAGGCCTGTTCACCTCCTTCATCGGCTGCATTTTCCTCTTAGTCATGCCCGATAACCAGCTCAACGCCAAATTCCTGACGCCGAGAGAGAGGATCCTCGCTGTGGAACGCATCCGGATCAACCAGCAGGGCGTCGGAAACAAGCACTTCAAGTTCTACCAGTTCAAGGAGGCCCTCACCGACCCCATGATCTGGGCTTTTGTCTTTTACAGCTTCGTCGCTGATATCCCCAACGGCGGCATCTCGAACTTCTTCAGCCAGCTGATTGTGTCTTTTGGCTTCTCCAACGAACAATCCCTGCTGTTGGGAACGCCCGGCGGGGCTGTTGAGGTATGATTCTCATCATCTTCTTCTCTCTTTTCCTCCGACGCTTCAACGCATGTACTGACATCTTTCCTCGAAAAGGTCATCACGCTGGTTGCAGCGGGTATCATTGGCGACAGGTGGGGGAACCGCCTCCTGGTCTCTTCCACAGGTCTGATATTAGCCATCATCGGCATGCTCCTGATTGCCTGCCTCGACAACAACCACAGCGTCGGCAAGCTCATCGGCTACTACCTGACGCAGGCCTCAGCGACACCCTTTGTGGCCCTGCTCTCTCTCATCTCGACCAACGTCGCGGGATGGACCAAGAAGACCACAGTGGCCGCCATGTATCTCATCGGATACTGCGTGGGCAACATCATCGGGCCCCAGGTCTTCCAGGCCAAGGATGCGCCCGATTACAGACCGGCCGAGATCACCATTGTGGTGTGCTGGGTGCTTGCCCTGCTGGATATCCTGTTCATCTACTTCTGGTGCCGGCGCCAGAACAAGAAGAAGGCCGAGGCTCGGGCGCAGCCGGGCTATGTAAAGTTGGAGGGGCAGGAGTTCTTTGATCTGACGGACAAGGAGAATCCTGAGTTCATCTATAGCTTGTAGGCTGGGGATGGGAATTTATATATGACAGCCAGTAAACAAATATCAATGCAGATGGACTGTAATGCAACCAGGGAAGCTGGAACTTGCGGTACCATCCACTTCTCGACAAAACTTCTCGGCCCAATAATTAGATCGAGAAACATTGTCTCAAAGTTTATTACCGTCCAGTTCGGAAGCAAAGCTATGGTCTCCAAAAACCTTTCGCTTCGCGGCTTGTATGTCAAGGGATACAGCAGGGGAAACATTTTCATCAGTCCCATCCCAAATGTTTTTTCCGATGACACAATCATCACCCTCGAAACCTTCATCTTCGCAGACAATCTCCTCTGAATCATAATCAGTCGCCGTCCCTAGGCTCACTGGGCCCGATGCTATATCTATTCAAGTCGCAAAACTTTTCGTAATCGCGGCCGCAACTCCTCAGCTAATCCAATGCTCCAGCAGTCCATTCAGCGAGGAGCATAGACAAACCTCCACTCCTAGTTTGGACCTGGGTTGGGTTGCAGGATTCCAAGTTTAGATGTGCATGGATGTGGTGCCAGATCATAGCAACCATGAGGACACACTGAAATGACGAAGATTGAGCAGCCAAGTCTTGTCGAACACACATCTAATGGCCATTTCCAGTCCGTTCAGATAATTTCTTCCGGTGATATCGCTTCCTGGAACAGCTTCAGCGTTGTCTGGACAAGGTGAAACGTAGAATTATGCTCCGTACCTTCGTCCTCGTCGTGCTTGACACCCGGGCCGAAATCATACTTAGAGGCAGGAGTCAATATTTTGACTTTCTTGGAGCGTATTTTAGTAGCTCTGAGGATGCTTGGAGAGACAGAAACTGATTGACTAGCTAATAAATGTCCATGCTATTCAGAAACGAAACATTTGACATGGGAACTGGACCCGCGCTGACACGCACTCTATACATAAGATTACGAGCCCCTCAGATCTTAGCCGAATTTAGTGCTCAGGGCTTCTGCCTCACAATCAAATACTGCGCCATTCATTGCTCAACACATGTGAAGCAGTGGTATGAAACTTTCAGGCAGAACTGAAGTCATTTGAATACAAAATTTTGACAAATGCGTGAAAATGATCTCGTAGCAAAGGCTTGACAAAGTTGATTGTCGAAGGAAACAAACTCAAGACTTGTGGAAAGCCGGATGTATACGGGATCCGGAGATGAAATTCCGAACTCCGTTTTAGCGCTACACGTGGACAAACTAGTAAAGGCGGCTCTCGGAGGGTATCTTTTTCCGAAGTCCGGTCTGGCCCGCCCACTGGCTTATGTAAGGTATAGGGCACTATACGGTGCATTTAGACGCGTTCTATGCATCGCCCATTCTTTTTTCTTCTCTTTTTTTTTTCTGCTGCTCTTCGGCTGACAACGAACAAACTCTTCTTTTTTCTTCTTCTTGACTATTTGAATAGTCAAGCTTCCGTTTGGTTCTTCTGCGGCGATAGGCTTTCGGCCTGTCATTTTTTGTGGTGTTTTCTACGCCACTTGAGGGGAGCCCGAGACGTTCAAGGTTTCTTCCTGGAGGTCATTCATTTACTTACTGCGACCGAACTTTGCATACAGTGCGGCTACGCGAGTGGCCGCTTAATATCGAGGCTTCGGCTAAGAGCTGTGTGTGAGGGGAGGCCGCGTCGTCGGGCGGGTGAGGGAGAGGAAGTGGGTGGTGGTGTGAGGACCTCTGCAAGGTGAGCATGCTTCGTCCGTTGATATTGACTTACCTTTCAGATTCCTCTTGGTCTACATGGTTCTACATGCTAATTGTGCTGTCAGGTTCCTCGATACTGTCGACGAGTTCGACGGTCCCTGCGACTGCGCAAGCGGTTGCATTTTAATCAGTGCTTCGGCATTGGTTTAGGGATCGTTGTTCTAGTTTGTACGTGTCGAGACCGCGTCGAGATCCATCATGTCTCAATCACAGACACAAGAAGCCCAGGTGGGCGAGAAGGGCAAGCAGGCATCCACCAGCCTCAAGGTGTTCAAGGCTCATGCCGCGATGTTCTTCCATGACTTAAGCAACGGCAGCTTTGACGGTGATTTCCTCGCGGCTGCGAAGTTTGACTCTCCTGTGGACGTGCCAATAAGCCTCAAGGCGCAGCCAATGGGTTCAAACAGCGATTGCTACAAGAGCGTGGCATTCACAATGCAATTCCCGTTCGCCGCCTCCACAGCGACTGAGAAAGCCGGTCACGGCGTCTCCTATTTGTGTAAGTGCCATTGACATCCCTACTGAATGCGCTTCCATTAATCCACAATAGTCGGCCCGTCAAGCCACAAGCCAGAAGAGGCCGAGACACTCCAGCTCAGATTCGTGTTGCCACCCGGTGGCTACGACTGGAAAGCAACACTGATTCCTGCCAGCGGGAATCTTCCGAACCGACGCCAGCCCCTCCCAGCCACGTTTACTTCTGGCCAGACTGACACAAAATACCCTGGTCTGACGCTCTTCGAGATCCACTTGAAAGATGGCCAAGCAATCAAGACTGAGAACTTCGGTATCCCGTTCTGCAATCCGGGTCATCCAGCCGAGCAATGGCTGCGGCACAACCAGCCTTTCTTCGATCAGATCACGCTGCAGCACATCGTGGACCAACGTTCCTTCTACTTCGTGGTGCTCAAGTCAACCAATGAGGTCGAGCAGATGGCTTCTACTCCGGTTCGATCGAACAATTTCGTCGAGTCTGTCTACGGTCAACATCACAAGTGGGATATCAAGCGCTACATGGAGCAGCAGAAGCAGCCTGATTTCAAGGGAACGACCTTTCCAGGCCTCGAAATCCTTTCAGAGTGACAACGAGCAGATCGCCGTCGTGAGCCAGTCTGTCGTGCAAGATTACATGTGGTTGCGCAATGCTCGGAAGGAAATCCTCGAGAGGCAATGGCCCGCTTACTTCATCCCCTGTGAGGAAGGCAAGGACAAGGAGTACTTTGTCGTTCTGCAGCTTGAAGTAGGGTTCAGGCAGGGTTTCAACAATTCTTGGAAAAAATTTGTCAGAATTGGGACGCGCATTCAAGTTAGGCTTTTCAGTCGATGGAATGAGCCAAACGAAGATGGTTCCGACGATGACGCCGACGCCGACGTTAACTTCAAGTCCAAGAAGCAGCATCGCCCTGACTGGGACGCCATGATTATTGATGATGCAGAGGATATCCCCATGCTGAAGCCTCACCTGTCACCCGGAAATAAAGGCGGCAAGATTCTCCAAGGCTTCGAAGAGCTCGTTCTGCGCGTGTACCGCCCCGATGCAGAAGACAAGAACCGTGTGCCCGAGTTTCACCTCGTTGATACCTTCAAATCCTTGGCGACAGCGCGACAGCAAGGGGAACAGTCTTAGAACGTCTTAGCCCTCAAGTTCGATGATGGTCGTAAGGACGCAAGGCGCAAGGTCCAAGCTACTTCTGCCATGGCTCTGCCCACCTGTGCGCCAGTTCACCGCTGGTCCGCGACCAATGATCACTCGTGCTCTGCGCCCGGTATGGATAGGGAGAGGAGCATGCTCCTGGACAGAGACCTCTGGAACGGCATTGGCTACTATCGCAGCTTGAAGTACCGATCTGGTCTTGACGATAAGCTCGAAGACCTCCGTCTCGAAGATTCGGCTGCGCCTATACCGTGGGATCTTCCTGTGGTCAATTTCCTGGATGTCAAAGACCAGGCTTACCTTCAAGCAATCCTTGACGCCCCTTTGGAAGATGACAAGGACAAGTTCAGCAAGTACTTCTCGAAGGTGCCCCTTGGTCTCGGGGTCTTGGCTGCTGTAAGTTAATACTGTGCTGTCATCGCGTACTTGGAGTCGATACTAATTGAACATAGTTTGCTGGCGCTGGCAAGACTTTCCACGGTGCCCTCCTCACCTTGGCCATGCTCGAGTCCCTGGGGAACATGTTTGGCAGTGCTCCAACAGATGTTGCTGTCAGCAATATGGCTAATAAGCTGATGAAGATGTCTTTGGATATAGCTAAGAAGGCTCTGGAATACGACGAGTCCGCCCAGCCTTCGCCTGTGGATGACTGCCTGTCGCCGCACCCAGTACTTGCTGATGAGTCTGCTGTCGACGCAGTTGTGGGCGCTGACGCCATCGGCCGTCGACGTCCGTTTGTCGTCCGAGGTTTCTCTATGGATGATGAAGTCCAAGTTGCCCTAATACTGCTAGAGAACCCGGACATGGCCCAAGAGATGGATAAAGTTCGCCAAAAGATCCATAAAGTGGATGGCAAGTGGCAGTTTGAGTGGAGTGTTGCCTTCTGGTTCCTGCTCTCCATCGGTCACCACCGGGTTTGTATCAGTGACGACCGACCAACCGGCAAACTTCAGCCAAGCGACCCTCTCAAGTTTCATAAGTTCAAGGAGGATTGTGTCGACAATAGGCTTGACATGGAACCATTCCGCCAAATCGGGTCTTGTCAGCTCGATTGGGCCAGTCTACTTCAAGAGGTCACCAACCCTGGCCGCGCGATCTCTGCAGTGATGGAGAATATGCTCAAACACGGATACGTGGACATTGCTTTCACCACGCCCGACCTCTCCCAGGAGGCACCCTACGAATCGTTCCGGCGAAGTGTCCATGCGGTCGTCGTCGATGAGACTGGCAACATGAATCGCAGCGATTTCCATGCTGTGCGTGGCAATACTCTCCTGCCCACCCTGATGATGGGCGATGATAAGCAGTTCCCTCCTATGGTAGCGGCGCCAAACATGGGGTTCCAGGACGAGTTTGCCATCAACAGATACCGGAATGATGCAGCTATGTCGGTCCTCATGTTCCTGAAAGGTAACGGCGCCCCCATCTTCCGCCTTAGCACGCAGACGAGAATGGCCAATGGGTTATTCGACTACCCCCTGCGCCTCTTCTATAGCGAGATTGAGGCGTCTGGATCTTTCCGCTATGGTCCTGGTTGCGACATCAGCCATGTCAAATTCAAGAACGGCTGCTTGCTGGAGAAGTACCTCCAGGATCGCTTCCCTAAGTTGAAGGCCCCGCCGGCCCAGAAGCTACGGCCTGTCTATCTGCACTACCCCGGTGCAGCCTATTCTAGTCCCTTGACACATTCGAAGATGAATGGGAAGCAAATTCGCGCAGTCCTTCACTTCCTTCTCGATTTCGTCAACAAGACCGGTGTCAGTCCGCGAAGCATTCGTCTCCTAACGTCGTACTATATGAACCTCGTTACCCTCGACAGCTTCCTCAAGCAAGCCAGGTTCAAGGACCTGAAGGAGGGCATCGATGGGGCCAGGACGGTTGACTCCTTTCAAGGACAAGAGGGTGACATTATCGTCTACTTGACAGTCAGCGCCCGCTCGAAGAACGGTCGGGGTGGTCCGGGCTTCATCTCCGACGAGCACCGTTTGAACGTCGCCATCACTCGACAGGTCTCAGGGTTGATCATTGTCGGCGACATCAATGTCGCCGTGCCGCTGGCGACAGAGGACCTCCAGCTCCTTTCTCCCGAGGATGGCGAGGGTGGCAAAAGTCGCAAGCGCAAGCGCATGGGCAACAAGGGCGCAAGCAACCTCAAGGTCGTCAACTACAACGACGACGGCACGAAATCGTACACCAGGTCCGGGAAACTCATCGAACTGCACAAGATGATGCTCGAAGATGGCCGTGTTGTTGCTCTTGATGATCTGTCGGAGCCGAAAGAGGAGGACAAGGAGGAGAAAGAGGGCAGGGAGGAGAAGGGAGGGCTCTAGGAACAGGCTGTAGTTTCTTCTTCCGCTGTGCGTTTGTTTATTCTCTGATTCTAGGTCGATCATCAATTGCAAGAAATTCACAATAACGCAGAACAACACAAGGCATTCCTTTGGGTCTTTTCCCTTCTCCTCTACTAAAATCTCACTGTGATAACCCCGTGAGCGCAGTTGTCCTCAATATATCTGCGCATACTCGTTCAATGCATCGTAGATCGCTCCCCAGAGCCCATCATGCCAACCTCTCAGCTCTTGCCACTCCGGCAACACCTCTTTGAACATTGCAAGCCACCCGCCCACGATGAAATCAGCATACATGGGCACCGCGCCCTCGAGGAAAGGCCCTTCGTCCCGCCTAATGTACAGCTTGGCCACCTCGCGCAGGGTGGTCTCGAAGCTCTTCAGGACCGCCGCTCTGGCCTCACCCTTGACGCACATCTCGTCCCAGCTTGTCTTCCCTGCCCGCCGGAGGAATTCGGCCTTGGAAATCGCTGCTGTTTCATGGTTAAAGGGCATGCTCTGAAAGCCGAGCACCACGTGGTCCGTAAAGACCTTGTCGATGTTTGTGTTGAAAGCCCGCTGGAGGGCGACGGTGGACGGCGGGAAGAGAACGGGCTCGCCGTCCCTGCTTGGGTATTGTCTGTCGAGGTAGACGGCGATGTCGAACGAGTCCCCAACAGTCTTGCCAGTGGCGTGGTCTACGACTACGGGCAATGTGTAGAAGTCGCTGTTGTCGAGCCAGTGTTTGCGCACGGGAGCGGCGCCCAGGCTCTTGCGGACCTCGGTCACCTTGGGGAGGTCGACCCATTGCGTCTTGTACTCGACACCGTTGTGACGGTGCTTGAAGTTCAGGGCATATCTGACGGGTGATTATTGAGTTGGTTGTTCAGTTTTTGACTTGGATGCTAGGGCTGCGGCATACCTTGTTTTCCATGGGTTGGGGGCATAGGTGCGAGTCGGCGGGCCTGACGCGATATCATAAAAGGTAAGCGAAGGTGTCGACATTTTGCTTTTGATCGCTACGTAATTATTTGAATATTTCGTTTCTTCCAGTGTTGATAATACTGGACGTGGAATGGATTTTTCCAATATTGATAGTCATGGAGCTGGAACATGTTTGAAAATGTTTGTTCGGGTGCCTGTCTTAAATAAAAGGTGGACGAGACGAACCAGACGCGTACACGCCTCTACAGTAGAATGAATTTACTACTAGGAGATCATAGTTACACGGGTTTCACTCAGAATGACTCATGATGAGCTTTGTCTCTCCGTCCATGGTCAGCTCATACTTGGTACGACCATTCTGCTATTCACAGCCTCAAACAACTAAGCAAAAGACTCTTTTGAGACATCGTATTGATACGCTGAGTAAGGTGGTCGACTGGCATCGAGATTTTCAATGCACGTTGAGGTCATCTCGGGTATGTCGTCTGCGTGGGCTGCTTGATCGCTTCATCAACGTTCGAGGCTGCGCAGAACCTTAAAAGCCTCCGGTCGGACTTGACCCGAAGGACACACCACCCTTGGCGAGGTCCCTCCACTGGACTATTTCTGGCGACTATTACTCCTGAACCCCCACGACCCCCAAAGGCCCGGCACCGCTTCGTCCGGGGCGGGATTATGCAAAGGCGGAAGAGTGGGGACGAGTGGGGACCATAGCCGCTCCGGGCCGGCGGTTCACGCCTAACGGTGACGGTGTTGTGGATCCCATAGGGGCCGAAGACGGAGCCAAGTCATGCCAGTGAGCCAGTGAAGGTCTCGTCAAGTTTTTTTGAGCCGGGAATAAAACAATGGGCACCTGCTCGAGCGTTGGCTGATGCGAAATTCCTGAATCCTGACTCGTTTCTTTCTTTCTCTCACCCTTTTCTTCTCCTTCCTTCTTTAAACCCCCCATTCAGTAATGGCGGTCAGAAGAAGACGCTGCTGCAGTGGTACTGAATTTCCATTTTTGTTGTCATCCAACTCTCTCATCCATAACTAACTTCCCCCTTTTTCTTGTTTTTCTGATCCCAATCCACTGACCATGGCTGAGCGCCAGATCTCTCATTCTTCGCTCGAGACTGGTGATCTAGAAAAGAATCAACACCATGACACTTCTGGCCTAGACCACGACGAGTCTTCTGCCGAGGAGCACTCCGACCACGACGATGGCTCTTCGCACGAAGGAGAAGACCATCATGATGACAACATTGAGGATCCTATGCGTCTGACGCAGCCCATCACTCACCAGGGCACAAGAGCTTCGAGGAGGTCTGCAAGCAATGTTCTGACTGCTGTTGCCTCTCGATTAAGCACCCGTGGCTGGACCGAGCCTCCGCCTCCGCCAGATGGGGGATCAAAAGCTTGGATTCAAGTAGCTTGTGTACGTTATCTTCGTTGGTAGACACAGTATAGATACCAATTGATCTATTCGGGAAGTTCTTCTCATGCTAATGTTATAAATAGGGATGGTGAGGAAACCCCCCCACTAAAAGACCTTCCCTAGCCCGTGCCTTCCTCTCCTTTTTACAAGATGACAATTGCCTCTTTTCCTAGCGTGGCCCAGCCTTGATGCAACCACCATCTCGTGGAACACGTTTCGCAGCACATGCTCTCTGCGCTGGCCTGTTTGATCAAACCACTGACACACAATGTATTTGATTTCTTGTAGGGTAGCTGTGGCTTCAACTTGGGGCTACCTCAACTCATTCGGAAGCTTTCAGACTTATTACGAGAATACCATGCCCGACTTGCCCCCATCCACCATCTCCTGGATCGGCTCCCTACAGATCTGGTTCACCATGGTGGGAGGCATCTTCACAGGACGTCTGCTAGACGCTGGGTATTTCGTTCCTACCTTCTTCGTCGGCGCAGTCCTCCAGGTGCTGGGCTTGTTCCTCATAAGCATCTGCACGCAATACTGGCAGCTTATGCTGACGCAGGGCGTCCTCACCGGGATGGGAAGCGGTATCTTCTTCACACCGGCCTTGGCACTGGTGGCAACTGTAAGCAGTAACCCGCACAACAACACAGTCGCTCCCTGTTGGCTGATGTGACAAAACTCCCACACACGCAGTACTTTGAAAAGAGACGAGGACTCGCCATGGGAGTCGTCACTACCGGAAACTCAGCTGGCGGTATCATCTATCCTATCGTTGTCAGGCAGCTGCTTCCCAAAGTAAGTCTCTTACCATTTACTTGCTCTTCGCTCGAGAAACCTCCCACCCCTCCACGTCTTGAGAGCTGACCTGATCACCTCTTCAACCAAAGGTCGGATTCGCCTGGACGACAAGAGTGCTCGGATTCATCAACCTCGGTGCTCTCACAGTCTGTGTGGCTCTGATGCGCCCACGTCTGCCTCCCAGGAAATCAGGTCCCATGATCGACTGGTCGGCTTTCCGAGACCCGGTCTGGAACACGTTTATTGCGGGCTGGTGGCTGATCATGTGGGCAAACTACTACACATTCTACTACGTACGTCTGCTCTTCCCTCTGTTGAAACAAAAAGGCGATTCATACATTCTCAAAAGGGGCGTGGTGGGTACTCACAAACTTAGATCGCCTCCTATGGGACTGATGTCCTCGGCCTATCCTACTCTTCTGCCTCCATCCTCGTGATCGTGGTGAACGGCGCAGGCCTCCCCTTCCGGGTCCTTGTGCCCTTGTTTTCCGACCGCTTCGGGCCCCTCAACGTTTTACTGCCGGTAACCTCCATCTGGGCCATCATCGCCTTCTGCTGGCTGGCCGTGTCCAGCGTACCGGGCTACTACGCCTGGACCGCTTTCTACGGCGCCATCTCGGCTTCTTTCCAGTGCCTTCTTCCCACCACGGTGGCGAGCATCACACCCCGGCTGGACAAGGTGGGCACGAGGATGGGGATGGCGTTCTTTTTGATTTCATATAGTTCAATGACAGGCCCCCCTCTCGGGGGCGCACTGCAGACGGCGGATGGAGGTGGTTATGTCGGGGCGCAGGCCTGGGCGGCGAGTGTGACGCTGATTGGGTGCTTTTTGTGCTTTGTTGCTCGGTGGTATAGGGCTGGAGGGTTCGATCCTAAATTCAAGTGTTGATTGGTCTTTCGAATTCGAAGGATTGTTAATATGAGGGCGGATGAACCTATTAATTGCAATACCGATGACGACTTTTACCGAACAGGTGAGAGATTCTATACATGGTCTTGAATGGACTGATTGCACAAGAATATTGAGATTGTTCTGGAAATACCGACTACACAAGTCAGCTAATATGGAGTAATTAATCAACATACTAATTGTACGATTCTTCTATTGTAATTGCTTCTTGTTCTCCGGGCTTATCCGCCCCTCTACAAAATGAACCCAAGGTCACCGCATTCATCAGGCGTTTGGCAGGCCTTACTTCTCAAGGCTGATGGTGCATTTCATGCTGAATTACTTTTTTCAGCAATTGGACATAACACTAGATAACTGGCAACATTGTGCCGACTTGATGTTGATCAAATCTTGTTGAAGCTATTTCATCATTTTCTAGTATTTTCCCTGTACTGCAAGAGCAGGGTTAGGGTTCAAGTGCCTAGTGCCACGTAACCCCTGGACGTCACCCAACCTCTTCCCTCTTTGACCCCCAGGAGAACCTGCCACAAACCCATTCTCATTCAATGCAGGCGAGACGTGCGCAGGTCGTCGCACGTTGGCCCACGGATATTTGTTGGACGCACACACGACCCTCTCCTTTTTCCTCTTTCTTTCATTGCAGTATCAATTTTGTATGGCTTTCGCATTACGGCCCCGAGGCCTTGGCGGCCTGTCGAGGTTCTCCTCTGTCATCGTCCTTGTGCTCGCCCTCCTGGCCGTGATCGCACATGCTGAGCTGGATGGTGCTGGCGATAACGTACAGAAACCCATCGTCTCTGATCAAAACGACGACAATGAAGCAACAGCAGCAGCAGCAGCCACAGCCACCCGCCAGTTTCCCTCGCTCCCAGTGCTGGGATACGTAACACCGTGGAACCCGCGCGGGAAGCAGCTGGTGGAAGACCACCGCCAGAAATTCGACATTGTCAGCCCCGTCTGGTACACCATCCACGCTGTCGGGGACGGCTACGAGATCCAGGGCGCCCCCCCAGGACCTGAAGATGACGAGTGGTACAGGAGGCTGCAGAAACCCGCCGCGACGTCGGACGGGGCCGACGCAAAGCCGCTGCAGGTCGCACCGAGGTTCATCGTGGACGGCTGGGGCGACGGCGACTACCGGCAATTCATCTTCAACGAGACGCGGTGGCAGATGCTGGCGGACGCGGTCATGAGCGTGGTGCGCGAGATGGCCTTTGACGGCGTCGTGTTCGAGTCAGGCGCCACGCACGCCCTGCCACAGTCGCTCACCAGGCTGTCCGAGGCCCTGCGCGCCGACGGCAGGATCCTCGTCGTCGTCATGCAGCCTCTGCGCGCGGTGGGGGACAGGTCCGACGAGCTCTCGGGCAAAAGAGCCGAGCTGATCGAGGCCACCAACAGCATGATCCTCGAGAACCTGCCGCAGCTGGCGCTCGTGGCCGACTACTTCAGCATCATGACCTACGACATGACGGGCCCAGGCGGGCGCGAGATCAGCAGGGAGGCTATCGGCGGGGAGGGCAAGCTGGCCCAGGCGGCTGCCAAGGGCAACGTGCGCGAGCCTGGCCCCAACACAAGCGCTCAGTGGGTGCGCGAGAACCTGGTTACGTTTATCGAGGCCACCGCTGCGCAGGCCGCCAGCGGCGCAGACGTCAACAGCCCGCAGGGGTTCCAGGCTCGCCTTGAGGCCCAACAGGCGTCTCGCAAGTTCCTCATGGGCGCGCCTCTCTATGGGTATAAATACCCCGTCTTGTATGCTGACAGGACCTCGGGCCGGTTTGTCGAGCCCACCCCCGTCGATCCCGTGCCGGACAAGCCCCTCATCACGGGTGCGGCCGCCCCAAAAGTCCGCAAGAAGGTGCCCGAGGGCGCGATGGCGATTCTCAGCCGCGGAGGCGAGGCCATCACCGCGCAGGAGATCGTGAACATCATCAGGGATAACAAGCCTGAGGCGATCAGGCTGGAGCCAGAAGGGGAATACTATTTTGACTATGAGGAGAAGGTCGGCGCAGGGTTCTTTCGAGTCTTTCTGCCGACCAAGGAGAGTGTAGGCCATGTGCTGGACACCATCAAGGATGTGACGGAGGATGATCTCCTTGGCTCGTTTGGGGGTGCGGGCGTTGCGCTCTGGGAGGTGGGGCAGAGCTCCGAGGGGCTGTTGGCTGCGTTGTAAAAAGAAAAAGGAAAAAGAGACAACGCATGAAAAGTGTTGTTGATCTGAAATGGGGCACAATCACCATTTCCTTGGACAAAACCTAAGAGGCGGTATCGGTATCGTTACATGATTCGGGCCCGTCTTTTCCTGGCATCTGTCAAACCAGAGGAGTTTTTGTACAAAACACACACACACATGATGTGACAGCTACAGTTAGTTGTACTACACAGACACCATCCGAATATCAGACCCAATGTAAATTAATTAGCTGTTAGGTATTCAGCAAATGACACCTGCTATAGACTTCTGCACAAATACTTATTCATGTGTCAAAGGCTAGCCATATTGTCTGTTTTCAAGCTCACCCCTGCCGTCGCTACAGTTGACACGCATGATTGGGGGACAAATTAAGCCGAGATGGAGCCACTGAGGAGGCACTTGAGAGAGAGGCATGAGAGGCTTCTGATTTATCACACTTAGCTTAGCACAACACGAGATGCGAACTGCTTTTATTACTTCACACATACATGATAGCCTCACACAGACAGAGCCATTTCACCTCACTCTTTTCTTTCTTCTATTTCCTCTGTTTTTTTTTCCTTCTTTCCTTTTCTCGAAGATCAAACACCTCCGACTCTGTCTCCTAAACGCAACCGTCAATAATTATGTCCGACTCCGACACCGCCGCCAACCCACTCGTCTTCCACAACCCCATCCTGCAAGGCTTCAACCCGGACCCAACCATCTGCGTCGTCCCCGCCACACCCGACGGCCGCCACCCAGCCACCTATTTCCTCAGCACCTCGACCTTTGAGTACTTCCCAGGCTGCGCCATCTACACGTCCACAGACCTGCTGCGCTGGCGGCTCATCGGCCATGCGCTGACCCGGCGGAGCCAGGTCGAGATGCGGACGGTCGAGCCTGGGGCGGGGAGCTGGGCGAGCACGCTTCGGTATCGGGCCGAGGAGGGGCGGTGGTATCTGGCGAATTGTTTGTTTCAGAGGTATCGGCCTGCTAGTGACGTGAGTACATTGCAATTTCTTGTGTGGTGAGATGAGAGTGGAATGACAGACAGAGGCGGCATTTGAGTATTAGCTGCTGCTGCTGCTGTTATGTGGTCATGCTGCTGAGCAAGGCTTCGGAGAGGGCGTGTGTATGAATTTAATTACAACTTTACATGTTCCATATGATCTTACCATTTTCTCATTCTTTTTCCTTTCTAGGAACGCATATTTCCTCGCGGCTTCTATGTCTACACAGACAACATCTGGGATGAAAAAGCCTGGTCGGATCCAGTATATTTCGACAACCCAGGCTTTGATCAAGACGTATGTGGTTTCCCCATCGCAGTACTCACTGACTCGGCCTTGTCATGAATTCTTACCATCTCTTCTCCCTCCTAGCTGTTCTGGGACGACGATGGCAAGGTCTACCTCTCCACCACCATGCGCCTAGCCCAGCGTCCCCCCAACTCAACCCAAAAGGACTTCGCAATCCACATCTCCGAGATCCATCTCCCCACAGGCCGCACCCTCACCGCTCCCGCCGTGATCCGCAGCTCCCCGCACGGCATAGCGGAGGGCTCGCACATCATCAGACGCGGCGGGTGGTACTATCTCTTCACAGCCGAGGGCGGCACGGAAGCCGGGCACCAGGAGTGGGTGTTCCGGAGTAAAGATGGGGTGTATGGCCCTTGGGAGGAGCAAGGTAAGCCGCTTTGGTATAATGGACCGGATGAGGTAGTGCAGAGGACGGGACATGCGGATGTGTTTGAGGATGGGGAGGGGAGGTGGTGGGCTGTTTTGCTTGGGGTAAGGCCGCTCCGGGTGGAGGATGATGAGGGACAGGGAAGGTGGCTGGAGCCGCAGCTTGGTATGTCCTGAACCTTTTAGTGTGTGAGTGTGTGTGTGTGTGCACGACTCTCTTTCCATGTGTGAGAGAGAGAGGGGAGGGAAGAATGATGAGGAAGACATTTGCTAATTTGTAGGAGGATAGGGAGAGAGACGTTCTTGGTCAAGGTTGACTGGGTTGATGACTGGCCTGTCTTCAATGAGGGCAAGAACATCACGCTCTTAACACAGGGACGAGAGAATATCACCATGCCCAAGGCAGATGAAGTCTCGTCCGAGCAGAAGGAAGAGAACCAAGTGTGGACAGCTGATCTGAACAAACCCGACCTGGAACTTGGCTGGTACCAGAAGAGTGAGCCGAAGGCACAGTTCATGCCTCTTTTTGTTTTTGATTCGGTTTTGATTTTATTCATTTTCTTCAATCTCCCCATAAACATGCTGAACCTATTCCTCCACCCAGACACACCCCTCAAACAATCCTACTCCCTCACCGACAGACCAGGCCACCTCCGCCTCCACGGAAACTGCCACGACCTCTCCAGCCCCGAAGCCCCCGCGATGCTCCTGCGGAAACAGACTGCCTACACTCAAACCTTTCAGGCGACCGTGGACTTCAGCCCGTCCAGGATCGGCTACGAGGCTGGCGTCGTGCTCTGGTGGAGTCAATTCTCGTACGCCACCGTCGGTGTGGCGCTTGTCGAGCTTCCTGATGGCGAGAAGGTGCAGACGATTGTACGGCGGAGCCCAGGGGGGCGAGCAGGTGTGATCCATGTGAGTAGTCTCTTGTCTGATGAGAGAGGAAAAGAAAGAATGGACGACGGGAAAAATACACATTTCCTCTTTCAAGCTTACCTACTTACGTGAGAGAAAACGGAAATGCAGGTCTCGTACCCATTTTTATCACCACAAGATGTGCCGATGCGGGTAGAAAAACTGCTCTCCCAGGAGACCTTTTCTCTCAGCGTATGCTGTGAGCAAGAAAAGTACACGCTGGGGATCGGCCAGGGCTCAGAAGAGCATTATGGTACATGTCAGGCTGATGCGCTGACCGTCATGCCGCCTGTTGGTGGCGCTTTTACGGGGGTCATGTTTGGCATCTATTCGTTTGGGAGGGGAGAGCCTGTACTGGATCCGGCTGACTTTGCTGAGATTCGAGTCTTGGAGCACTTGAGGGTGTAGTCTTGGAAAGGAATGCCTGTCGGCATTGGTGGTGGGTCGGTATTTTTGACGAGCACGAGGCGGGCGATGACGGATGCACCTCGCCCTGTCGATTGGTTCGACTCTACTAGGTGGTTCCAATCCGAAAGAAATGAACGACAAGAAGAAGAAACAGAAGCAATCAAGTATAGACTGTACCCATGAACTCTTGTCTGCTGAACTAGCTTTTCTGACAGGTATGAAATTCACCTATCAGTGGACAATCCTGATGGCTTTGGTCGTCATCTACTAGACCCCGTTGACGGTGGCACACTTGATAAGTTCAACCCGTTAGCGACAGGCCTATGAACAGGAACAACTAGAACATCGGTAAGAAGCGAGTGTCACCCAAAAGGCTAGACCAGCTAGATGACTTGATCATCCCTTATTCCTCCCCCCACTCTGCAGGGTGAGAAGGCCCCTAGCCCACTCTCTCCTCTCTCCGACTCGCATGAGGCTTGCAGCGGCACCTGCATGCACGCCTGCAACCGAGCAAGTGATCGGTATAAGAATGCGGCTTGCATTGCAGCTGTCTTGAACATAGCTTAGAGGTCACAGTAAGAGTAGTATGATGATACCGTAGTATTATTATAGTCGTCTATCGTACAGGGAACGAACGGATTAGAATCTGGCGTAGGATCTTGTATATCCTGCGGTTGCGTGTTGCACTATCTCATATACAAGACCAACAAGAAGAAGAGGTCGAGACCCTTCCGATTGTGGACTATCTAGAGTTTCCCCTCAAGGATCTACATTGTGGTAGTATCCTTTTTGGTTCTTTGTATGCCCATCCAACCATTCACAGCAATCCGTCTTGTTTGTCTCACTCCCTTTTCCAGCCAGACCAACACTCGGATTGCCCTTTTCAGCATCCCGATGGGACCCACTGCCCCACCCCCGGATTCTGCATGCATGCGTTCACCTTTCTCCACATACCTTACAACACACCTGCAGAAGGGGTGTTGAAAGGCATGAAAAGGTGACGGCCACCCGGGCGGCAAAGGATTGGTGTGGGTGGACAAGGTTTGTGCGGATGATCCATGTTGGGCATCTGAGTGAAGTCTGTCAAGCGAACCTTGGGAAAGACAAAGGGAAACCGGAGGTGATGGACCCTTCAAAAACGGCAAGGCCAATAACAAGGAAGGGCTCGATATGACTGGTCAAACGAGCGCAACACACCCACACCTTGTGGCTCTCGCCGATGTTGCATTGCATTGGGAAACATCCGCCCAGCGGCGCCCAGAACGCTGACCTGGAGTCTCGTTGTCGACACCGATATCGTCGGTCTGCTACCAGTTATAAGGTGGTAGCAGGGTGGAGGGGACGGGATCATCGCAAGGGCCTCGCCATTCTGGGTCAAGAATGAGGAGAAGAAGGAGAAGGAGGAGAACGTAAGCTAGCAGGAACGAGACAGGGTGAGATGCTCCGGCAGTGACGACGGATCGTCGTCAAAGAGGAGTTGCCGTTTGTTGAGGGCAGGCGCTACAAAGACTTGTTCCCGCCCAGAAGGAGCGATCGTGTAGCTAGCTAGCTCTTGTTCGATACGTCAGAGTCTGGCATTTTCTCATTATCTCCGTTGCTCGCGTTTGCCCTGTCCCCTTCCTCCTCGTCGTTGCCAAACATTTGTGTCCTCAAGCAGAATATCCTCCAATCCCAGAGACTGCTCCTGCGCTCATTGAGTTTACCCACGTATGAATAAAAAAGTTTAGGACGGAACACCATTATCATGGCAAGAGCGGCAGCTAGCACCTCGACCCTGAGGACTATCACCACTACCACCATCGCGTCCTCGCGGCTCCTCACTAGGGTCCCATTGACGGGTCGCTTCATGGCACTCAATGTTGGCCGGGCTACTCGGAGCACGATCGCCCCCCAGGCCAGGGAATTCCATAGTACGGCAGCACGGTCTGATGGCTTCACCCTCAAAGACAACACCGGCCGCCTTCCTGAGTTCAGTCTCAAGGACAAAGTTATCGTCGTAACCGGCGCAGGCAGAGGTCTCGGTCTCGTACAGAGTGAGGCCCTCCTGGAAGCCGGTGCCAAGGTCTACGCTATCGATCGCCTCGAGAAGCCGGACCCAGACTTCGCCAGGGTGCAGGCGCGCGCCGAGGAACTCGGCACGAGCCTTACGTTCCTGCGCCTCGACGTCCGGGACAACATATCGCTCAATGCCACGGTCCAGAAGATTGCTGACGACAACGGCCGCATCGACGGGCTGCTGGCGTGCGCGGGTATCCAACAGGAGACGCCCGCCCTAGAGTACACGATGGAGGATGCTGATAAGATGTTTGGTGTCAACATCACGGGTGTCTTCATGACCGCACAAGCTGTTGCTAGGCAGATGCGAAGGCTGGACCGGCCCGGCAGTATGGTGCTCATTGGGAGTATGAGCGGCACTGTTGCAAACAAGGGGCTCATCTGCCCGTAAGTTTGGACCTCCTCCTGTCACCTTCGGTTGCCTCGTGATTTGTTCCTACTTCTTCGTTTTGCATCTGACTGACCCGAGATAGAGCATATAATGCCTCCAAGGCCGGCGTGCTCCAGCTGGGAAGAAATCTAGCTGCAGAATGGGGATTGCACGGTATTCGTGTGAATACCATCTCGCCAGGTTATATTGTCACTGCAATGACAGCCCCTCTCTTTGAGCAATATCCCGATCGAAAGGAGAATTGGCCCAAGCAAAACATGCTGGGAAGGCTGAGTTACCCAGAAGAGTACCGAGGTGCGGCGGTTTTTCTCTTGAGCGATGCTTCGAGCTTTATGACGGGAGCTGACCTGCGGATGGATGGAGGGCACTGCGCCTGGTGACTTGTCTTGCTGTATTCCTTGTTTGCTCATTCTTTCGGTGAGGCGTTGGATGGCTCAGCTTTTGGATAAGAGTCGTAGGTATATATTCAATCCAGTTCGGCATATGAACATCAACGAGTTGGAGAAGAGATATCGTGGCTCCAATCAAATGTCGATAACGGCAGTAGAGACCACTTTCCCGATAGCCGACCTCTTTCTGCGATGTGTGCTTCGCAACAGCCAGTGGTAGGTACCTCTGACTGCGTCCAGGTCCGGTCTCAGACATAATGCCCCTCCTCCTCCCCCCGATGGCGAGTCTCCTGGGATAAATCGCCCCTAATATTATATGCAGATATCGAACCATGGTTGGGCAGTCTTTGTCAAATGCGTTCAGGGAACGGCGCCTCCAGCCGGCCGGTAAAGTCCCTTCGGCCCCAGCCGACTGACTACCCCCTTCTTCAGGTTGAGTCTGTGTTCAATTTGCTCATCGCTGGCGCCCCTCTCCTTCATAACGAGGACATCACGAATCATTCCAGCATAGAGGAACCGCCTACCCTGTCCGCCGGATATGCCCAGGCTCTCGAACTCTTCCTCGGCTTCCTCCGCCAGTCGTCTCCTGGCCTCCAAGGCGGACAGCACAGCGTTGTTGGATGCCGCAGGGAATATAGGGCCGCTATGTTGCGTCTCTTGTAGAGGTGAGGACACTGTTGATGCTTTGGAGGAAGGGGAGTAGGTGGGGTTTGGCTGGACTACGCCTATCTCTCGGAGGCGCTCTGCAAGGTCTGGTTGAATCGTGGCGTCTGGAGGGAGCGTCTGTGGATCGGAACCGTCTTCGCGTATTGCTGGGTTGGAGAGTCAAGGTCAGTCCACCTTTCCCGCGCAATCTGTCCTAGACTGTTTGTTGAAGAAGAAACCAATAAAGGGGGGGGGGGGAGCCGGAGCAACACACAATCGTTCTTGGAGAAACTCGCCGCCGGCGCGCCTGTCTCGCTCCACGAGAGCTGTTCTGAAATGGCAGCTGCCCTCTGGTTCGCAGCCCTCTCTGACGCAAGCTTCTCTGCAGCTGTCCTCCCTGCCGCCATCTTCTGTGCTGCAGCTCTGGCAGGGCCGTTGTGTGCAGGTGCTCGTGGTGGCAAGGCTGATCCGGCAGCTCGGCTGGGGAACTTGCGGACGCTGCTTTGCGCAGCTGCTTTGGATGCGCCGGATCCCATTGCGCCTGTATATTGGCCGAAGAAGCCTTTCAGATCACGACGACTGGAAAGTGGATTTGTTGTAACTTGAGACGAGGTGCTGGGTCGAACAGGAAACGTCTGGGGAATGTGGCAGTCGATGTTTGTGTGCAGTGCATCATCGATCTGGGGAAGAATTTCTGTAGCGAATCATCGGCTGTGGATGACGAGCATTTACCTCGAGGTCGAGCTATCATCCCTGCTGCCATGGCCGATACCCCTAACCCTGCGTGAATCAATAGGTGCTATAACTTTGGGGCGGGGGGGGGGGGAAGAGCAGATATCATTATGAAATCTACCTAAGGTTTATGGTCTCATTGTTTGGTGAATCTTTATTGTCGTTTTCATTTTGAAGAACAATTGACCAATGTATGTATATACATATACCCGCATATCAAAAAAAGAAAAAAGTTTTCTTGCATTTGGGAGACTCACAACGTAGGCCTCCAGCTATGAGGAAGAGACTCCAGTACTTTTGGGGGGTTGGTGGTTTCTTGCTCAAGTGAGAGACTCTTAGTGCATTTTGCAACTTTGAAATTCTGGACAGGCACCGAGTTAGGTGGCAATCATTGCGAATACATCGATATATCAACACTTCATTCTCTGTAGGATCCACTTGCACTTGACACTATGATTATCATCCAGGAATCGGTGGCTGATGATCAACAAGTTCCGGATCGTGAGCTGGGGCCACAACTCTATCTCAGATCCTAGCCAGTGATCAACACAATCGAAAGCTTACTGACTTAGCGAACCCAGGTGATGATCATTGGAGACTATGATACATGGAGTACATTATAGGTCGTGTCAACTTCATCCGCAAAGGTTCTTCCTTATGTCAGCCTTTACTGAATATTGCATATCTTGAAATCACTGTTCTGGGAATGTCATTGCTCACCCGTCCCGAAGTGCTTTGCCTTAAAACGACGAAATATTATTAGGTTCCGAGTAGCGAAATAATGACCAGGGAATCCGGTCAACTGGTTACACAAATGAGCTCGTTTTGTTCATCTTTTCGGGACGGTTTGAGACTTCGCCGTAGCTATAGAGAGAGGTTATGACAACTCCTTGTTGGCCCTACTTGCGGCGGGGTTTCCAACGTAAGCACACCAAAAGCCACCGTATATGACCATCAAATTGGGCATATTTTGCGATTCTTACTCTGGTTATGTTGTGTGTGAAGGGGAAGGGCGCAATGTTTTCGAAGAGTTGCATCGTCGGGTTTACGAGACATGCGCCTCCTTGACGTTTGGATCGGTGGACCCGCGCAGGGAAATGATTTTCATCTAAAGAAGGGATTCGAGGCGTACATAGTATACAGCTCGGTGCAGCTATTGGCAGGCTGAAGTGATGTGGAAATAAGCCACCGTCAACCAGAACTACAAACATCTTCGGAGCGCTCTTTAGCCTCTTGCAGCTCGTGTGATTGGCCCAGCACGAGCAGACAGGCCACTAGGCCGTCCCGCGCGAAATTTTTCGCCCGCGGGAGAATGTGGTCTCGACGATTGAGCCTCACGATTGGTACGCTCGGCTTGTCCGCGTAAAGTTGTAACAAATGTAGTTGCATCGCGAGTCATTGGGATGGTTGCATCATCCCCGCGGCCCACTCACTCGGTTATCGCCAGCCACAATACCATCATCAGATGGAACACGGCTGTGCTGGTCCTTGCCATGAGTCTTGGTTGTCAATCAATGATCATCTGGGATAGGTTTTGAAGAGAATTGATTTTGTTGTTGCGCCTGCTCTCAAAGAGTTCGCCAACACAATAGCAGCCAAGAGGGAGGAAGAAGGGGAAAACAACACATGAGCGACATGGTCTTACCAGGGGGGGGGGGGTTACGGGGAAGAAAAGGTACTTAAGTTTTTCAACGTGACGAGGTTTCTTGCCAACTTCGAAGCGGGTTACGATATTGGTGGACTGTAATTGTGAGATTAACTCTCTGCATAGCAATTTTGTGATCCTTTGTACACGAGTCAAAGTCGACTGTCCAACACCCAGAGCCAGACCGACCGGCTCTAATATACGTGCCTAGTATGAGACGAGACGACGAGCCGGGAAGCAAAGGTTACGAGGCAGGATCACGGAATGCCCCACAAGACACCCGTCACCTGTACTTTTCGGACATTGTTGCGGCCGAAGAGGTCGGAAGAAAGTGAATCTGAGAGATCTCTGAACCACAAATTAGACTTTCCACCCCGGAGAGATGAGCACACCATCTTCTCCACGCCCAGTACTTGGCCGAGCGGGTGCGATTGATTAAATCGCCCATGCTTCTCTGCGTTCAAGGCGGTGCATCAGTCGACTATCATCTGGTCTCATCTTGGCTGAAGCGTGTTGATGTGATGCCGCGCAGCACCCGGCCTTTCATTTTCGCTACTTGATCCTTTCTCAAAGGGCCTGAGCTGTTCAGCTTGGAATAATTCAATCCATTATACCTCGTGCATGGAAACCGTCGTCCGATTATGGAGATCCCTCTGCTTTCTAGAAGGTGCCCCGGTACTGGTATCTTCTCATGTGGAACCCATCAACCCGGCGCACAGAGATGTGAGACCGGATCTTTTACCTCGTTGCACTGTTGTATTCAAGTCTGGAGACTTGGACAGTCATTGCCATGGCATGCCGTTCGGTTTCGTATCACAAGCAAAACATGACCATCTTCTTCGATGTGTTTCCCCCCTCCCTCTTCTCCAGTCTCTGTATTGCTTGCTGATAAGCAGATCGGGGTTCAATATTACACAGCTCGGAGCTAACATACCGGACCGAAACTATTACTTTTCATCTTCACTCCCCAGAACAAACCAGAGTTGTGGACTGAGTAAGTCGTAGTAATGGTAGTGGCCGATTCATGCCCCCTGCGTCCTGGTCCCCGGTTTGAAGTTGATGACAGGCGTGCCTAGACCCCAAACTTGTTCGCACAGGCCCCTGACGGACTTGTTCCATGGTCATCCTCCTATTGACATGCCCCCTGCCTTTGAGACACGCATTCCCGGCGCACCTGATCAGGCTTCATTGTCGTTTGCCCTGTTTCTGTCTGTCAACTAGCCTATATTTAGATATAGTAACGAAGACATGGGCTCGAAACTGGCTCTGATCGGCCAACATCTCCCACATGCCCTTGCTTTGTGTTGTGCATGTAGACAAACACATAGTCACATGCTCTTATTCGCTCAGGTGCAACTCATATTTTATGTATTTCAGTCCTAGTCGGCAGTCTTACTGCCTTTCAAAACTTGAATAACACGGACAAGAATAGCCCTATTGCATGCAAATTGCAGACAAAGTCGAACAATTGCGCATGGCCATGCAAGAAACTCAGGCAGCCCCTTTTCCCCAGATTTGATATGGCTAGCAACTCGCAAGCGTTTTGTTGCTACCAAAGAAATTTCCTCCCCTCCTCGATACACATGTCATGCACACGAGTTACTCCACAGTAGCTGATACTGAGAAGAACCAGGGTTCGGCCATATAGCAACTTACAGTAGGGGAGGCGGGTGTCTCACGAGCAGGTCTCCGGATCGGACTACCTCCTTCAATCGACAAAGTTCCCATCTCGTCGACATTTTGCACTCACGTATTTGTCCTTTTAAATAGATTCCAAGTTCCATCTTTACTCTTGTTGTCTCGAGGAGGTCTCTCTCTGGCTCGATTCTGCAAGATCAGGTTGGTCTTAATTACTTCACCATGGCTTCGACTTCAACCGAAAATACTGCCTGGATCGCTCTTCTTGTTGTTATCCTCCTCTTCTCGTTAACGACCATCGTTGTTGGTCTTCGGATATATACGAGACTTGTTCTGATCAAGAAGCTCGGTTGGGATGACTACTGCGTGCTCCTAACATGGGTACGTCAACCTCAATGCTACTGTGCGGCTCCGGCCTGTCTTATATCCCGCTTACACTAAACACAGGCCGTTGCTGTAACGGATGGTGGGATCATTTTGTCAAGTATGTTCACCAAGATGCCATCGTCAAGAGATTTGTTGAACATAAGAATACTAATGAAACCCAGCTATTCCTTACGGCCTTGGCAGGCATACGGCAACACTCGATCAGTCGTTGCTACCATCGTACCTAAGAGTGAGTTTCTTTCTTATGTAGAGATGCGTTATTTCTGGCCAAAAAGCTAATCCTCATGCAGAATTTCTATTTCTCGATCGTCTTCTATAACCTCACCCTGAGCCTCATCAAACTCACCTTCATGATTCAATACTATCGAGTGCTATCAGTCCACAAAATGAAGATGATCATATGGAGTCTCGGGACTGTGATCATGTTGTGGGCGCTATCACAACTGCTTGTCGCGATCTTCACCTGCTTTCCGTTGCAGAAGTTCTGGGAAACAGATCTGCCAGGCCACTGTATGCCTGACCTGCCGTTCTGGTACATTAACGCGGCCGGCAACATTGTAACCGATGTTGCGATCTTCATATTGCCACTACCAGTGTTACACAATTTGCACCTACACAAGAAGCAAAAGTACTTTCTATTGGGCATTTTCAGCCTTGGATTCTTGTACGTATCAGTGGCAAATCGGTATCCTTTTGCGGCTCAGGGCTTTATGGACCTGGCTCTTTGGCCGCTGCTACACTACAATTAATTTTGAATGCTGCTGACACTGTCTCCTTTACTCCAGTACCTGCGCCATGTCTCTTATCCGTCTAGCATACCTGAAGCAGGGTTCCGATTTCACCTTCGACAACGTCCCTACGTCATGTTGGTCCGTGGCCGAGCTGGCCTGCGGTATCACGTGCGCATGCCTACCGACACTCCGACCGTTGATGTCAAAGATCAAGCCGTCATGGATGACGGGCTCCACGAGCCGACGTGCGCGACAAGGAGGCTATGGTAACGGCACATCTGGCAATGCGATCGATACCAAAGGTGGACGCGGCACGCATAGCAACAACCTCCACACACTCTCGACACTGAACAAGAATTACAGCAGACTGACGGACGAGGAGATCGAGATGGCCATGGGGGAGCCGGCACCTCTGAGCCAGGCATATGGGTCCGGTGTGAAGCGAAGCGACACAACCTCGTCCAACAACGCAGCAGGGGCGTTCATGAACGGCTTTGGGGATGACGGCCTCCAGCTACAGAAGCTCTCATCGAAGAACAAGCAAAATACCAAGGCGCAAGAGGTTCTAGGGTTGGGCATGGCCGGGATGGGCGTGACTGCGCATGTCGTTGGCGGGAGTCGGACGTCCTATTCGGCAGCACACAAGCTGAACGAATCGCTATCGGGCATTGAGGTGAAGCGTCAGGTGATTGTCACAACGACTGAAGGGTAACGAGGGAAGTCAGGCTAGTCGCTAGCATCATGGTTTATAACGGGGCACGGTTTGGATTGGGTTTGGTTACAGAGATATCGCTCAGGCGCGGCGAGGTAATGATTTCCATTGTTTGGGCCACAAAGATACCCCGGCGACGTGTCATGCGTCCTTTAGATACTTCGATATTTAATGTAAAAATCCACTGGCATGGATATTGCACCAAGCACTTTTGCGTTTAATTATCTCTGTGAACAAAGGCTGGTAAGTAGATTTTGATCAGATACTGGCTGACGAGCTGCCATAAACACATGTGCGCTCGTTGTATATACCGCCACGGCCGACAGCTCTTCTGGGTAGCAAGTCAACAAGCTACACTCATTGTGAATCATTCATGAATACTTAAGTACACTTGCGGATATCAATCATTAGGAAATACAATACCCAGTGCAGACGGCTTGAAGGGCGTGAGAAATAGATGAGTAATACCCTGCTTCCCTCTTGCGCGCCGCCTTTGGAAATGTACAATTCTTATCAAAGTTGACAATAATCTAATGATCTTAACCAAGGCAGTCACTGTGAGATAATTTAGACGAGAACACCCATATCAGAGTCTTAATTAAAAGCGAGGTAATGGAAGGCAAATGTAACAGACATAAGTGCCCTTTGTAGGTTTACCTGTAAAGCATATGACACCGCTAAGTCGCGGAGAAGGTCATTATCAATGCATAATTAACAGCCGTCGAAAAATTATGACGAAAGCACTCAAATGTGGTTATTCCGTATATCCCGCAGTGCCTAAGTATGCCGGTTGGATCAGCTTCATAATACTCCGTGTAGGGTATATTCATAGGCAGGGTAGCCACCCTACCTACAGTACTTGAAGTTTCTCGTAGGAAATTGTGTCTGACTCCCATCTCGCGTGGTCGAGGCCATGGTGTGGGAAGGTGACTCTGGAAGAATTCACCTGGAGTGCTCTAGGGACTGAAACAATTAAATGCCCCCAAGGACTCGCTGCTTGCCCCCCAACACATGCAACTTGCCAGCCTCAAGCTACCAGTCTGACGCCAGATGAGCCCCTCGAACCAGGGTAACAGGATGGCCAGGCCAAGCGCAGCGAACCAGTTGGCGGCTCATAAAGAAGCCCTGTAACTTTAGCGCCCCCCTGTTGTGTTCGAGACGATACTTATTGCCGCCGCATAACTGGCTCAGTCATCCTGGCGGCGCAGATCAAACGTGGCAGCGCTGTGGTGGAACTAGCCGAAACCCGAGAACCCCCCCAGTGTCCTCCTCCGTAATTCACAACGTCGTCAACCCTCATAGGGGCATTCGTCCAAATTGTGTGGGGATTTTGAGAGGGGACGTGAAAATCAATGGATTGATAGGTAACTTAAGATGAACACCAGGAATACAAACTTCTAATGGTGATGTTTGTCTTGGCGTTGATCTGGTGCTTGGCATCTTTCAATCATCGTACGAAAAGACATCGTGGATTAATGAATACAATCGAGGCCACACATCGCAGCAGCATTGCCTGAGCCGAACCCCCTTATCACACTTTCAAACCGGCTTTGAACTCGAGCATGACCGATGGCGCCTTACGATCTAGCTTTTTCCCTTACCGGCCAGACACGCGTGCACACCTTCACGGGGCTGATTGATCTGCGCAGGGTCAGTCGAACAAGGGCGGCAAGACTATCCGTGTTTACCACATACGAAGACACGCAATGAGACCTCAACTCAAGCGCAGCCACAGAAATATACTTAAAGGAGACATGATCTTCCCGTCAGTCTTGGCTTTTGTCCTTCACCTTCAACCAAACCAAATTCGTTCATTACCGTACAGAGGTGAGAGCTACACATTTATCTGCCCTTTCCCCACTGTCCCATTCGTCAAGTGCCCATACTAATAGAAGCCATCGTGAAGCTGTGCTCACCACATTCACTTCAACTTCATTTCCTGTCCCGGAGACGACTCTTATACATACCCATAATCAAAATGAAGTTCACCATCGCTACTATCGTCCTTCTGGTCGGCCTCGCTGTCGGCGCCCCGGCGGGCAATGGCCAGCTGAGCTCCTCGCAGGATGCCTCTGATGCCACCACTGCCGCCAGCAACAAGGCCAATAGCGATGTGAATGTTGCTGCCAACGACGGCTCAACTGTATGATCCACCGCTTGTCATCTTACGAGAGAGCTCTTAGGAATTGTAACTGACATGCTGCGTCACAGGGTGTCAAGGCTGCTGATACGGCTGAGGCTGCTATCCTCCTTAATGACAACGGCGATGGTACGTTTGCATTCCCTTGATCACGTCTTAGATTGCTCGTAGGATTCCCAAATTCTGTGTCAAGCTAACATAAGGTTTCTCCAGCCGGTGCTGCGTCGTCAGGTGCGGCGTTCGATGCTGCTGTCCAGGCGATCAAGAACTCTGGTGACCAGGACGAGATCGATGTTTTGACTGGCGCTGGTATCGACGTCAACGGCACGGCCAACTAAGCTAGTACTTCATTTTTAATCAGGATAAGAAGTCAATAATTGATGAAATGTTGGTGGGCCAGGCGACACCTTTCTCCGCTATGCATTTCTGTTGCGTGAAGATCATGTGGTGTACCTGCATTTCGAGTGATATTTCGCCTTGAGATGCAGTTCCTTTAAAAAGTGACCAATGTTTTCATTTAAGAATCCTTGACCATGTAGTCTATATTCTATCTCAAAACACAAAGGCAAAGGTCTGATAAATGTTTCTGCTACTGGGTACAGAGCATTTCCCCGTCTGATGTTGAGGAAACGTCTTGCCTGGAGCAAATCAAAACAATTGTATGATCTAATACAAGCATTGTGCAAAGACCACTTAATGTGGAGGCACCCTCAGGTCCTGAGCCTCTACATCTTATAATCCCGGAGCAAGGCTGACAATACAAAAGCTGTCAAGGATGCCAATAATGATACAACGTGGCTGTACCACAGCCCATCAACATACGACGCAACGATGGCATTCGCGATGTCTCCCTTGGCCTTATAAACATACCCGATATTCGCGACAGCTTTTTCGATGATCTGGAAAGATAAGTCAGAAGAAAAAAAACCCTTTTGTACCCGCCACTGGTGAGAAACTTACCTCGCTCCGCAGGTCAGCATCAAGATGCATTTGCAACAAGCGGCTTTCCAAGGTTGCCCTTAGACCAGCTTGGGTTGCAGCACTGGCAGCAGCCAGACCCAGGACACAACCCAATCCATTGAACAGATAAAGTGTTGAGACGGCTGGCGCAACATACGCTTTATCCACAGAGACTTGTACGGCAATGAACACAGCGCTATAGGCCATCCCAATCGAAAACCCACTGTATAATTCAGGTGGTAAGAACAAGTCATCTCATCCTCAAAGTGTCCAGCCATGCAAAGACTTACCCTGGGAAAATGTACAGGGTCTCCCACCAGCTTGTATTGCCGTGCCATCTCAGTAGGAGTAGCGCATAGGAAGAGGCTGAGAATAACGAAGCCAGGGCAATCAGCCACCGATATTTGCCAGTGCTACAAATTGAGTTGGAGGATCAGTTAATACGCGCCCAGGCTAGGGGAACTATTGATACAACTCACTTCCGTATCAAGTATCCGGTAATGATGCCGCCAATGGCATTACCAATGACTGCTGGAAGCAGACGAGTACCAGCTTCAGTGTTGCTCATCATCTGAGTGACTTGAAAGTAGAGCGGGACAGAGAACATCATCTAATCACATGACGGTCAGTCCATACAGTAATGACAGCGAACGCTCCTGTGATTCTTACTCCAAGCTGAGCTGCGCACTGCAGGGCCATTATGAGGAACGACGCGACTGTGTGTCGGTTGTAGAACATATCAAGAGGCAGAAGGGGGTTGACAACCCAAGACTTCTCGGCCAGAATGAAGAGGCCGAGTGAAACCGCAGCGCCAGCGAAAGAGATGAATATCGTCGGATCTGTCCACTCAAGCTTGGTCCCTCCGAGCTCCAAGGGAAGTAACAGGAGAATCAGGAAGGCTGCGAGGAGGAAAGAGCCCAGAAAGTCTATTCTCCGAAGGTTGCTAGACTTGGACTCGCCGAGTCGCTGGTTCGGATGAGTATTCGGCAAGGATATCCAGGCGAGAATGATCGCGATCAGAAACAATGGTGCTTGCCAAATGAAGGATCTAAAGACAGTTAGGATTGCAACGCTCATATCATCAGGTGCGATGTGCGAATTGGAAACGAGGAAATTGTGAGAGCTCACAAGCGCCAACCGATAACATCGGCGAGCCAGCCTCCTAGAGGCCCACCGACACATCGCCCCAGTACTCCTATAACACTGACATATGACCTCCAGGTCGCAACCTCTCTCATTGGGAGGATGTCTGTGATGACCAGAGACACCAGAACGCTGGTTCCAGCACTGACAGAGCCCGAGAGGACCCTTCCAAGGATTGCGGTCGCCATCGAGCCAGCGCAACCACTAGAGTTCAGTTTCGTCAGAAGATCGCATAACTTTGTTGGACTGTCTTGACGCGTACTTACACAATGAGGCTGTTACAACATATTCTGATTAGCAAGTTGATGCTTAGTCGGATCTTTCGAGACAAGCTAAGCAGCCACTTACCAACCCAGTGCAAAAACGAAGTAAGCCACCATTACCAAGGGCTTGCGTCCATATATCTCACTAAGCTGGCCAAAGGATGTTTGAGTCACAGTAGAAGCGAGCATGAAGCCAGTAAACAGCCAGCTCGAGGACTCGAGTGCCATGAACTCGGACGAGATGATTGCATGCGTTGCCATCACAATTGTGGCATCAGCATTGCTGATAAACACCGCTGAGTGCAACTTGTTAGACGAGTAAATTTGGATAGAACATTGGCTGATTGAAAAAGACCAACCTAAAAGCAATGGCAAGACAATCCATAGTATCGTCTTGTTGCTCAGGCTCGGCCTCGCAGGCTCCGTAGAAGTAGGCGAGGCGATGAGCGCCTCTTCATCCTGACTTCTTGAATTCGAAGAACTATCGTCGCTGGCGTCGTTACTTGTGCCGGGAGAAGGCGAGTGGATTCCGTAAGAGACAATAGAGTCGGAATGCTTCGTCAATGGAGACCGCTCCGAGGCATCCGGGTCGAGTTCGTGGCGATCACTTATTCTTTCGATTGTCGGATCCGCCATCTTGAAGGATACGCTGGTTAAGAAGATAAAACTCTGCGTTACATTTGATGAGCTTTGAAAAGGAGGAAAGTGATGATGCTGTTGTCAGATTTTCGATTGTGCCTGAAATGTAAAATTCAATGTTGGAGCACTAGTTCCAGGCGTGGAGAATTTTCGCGAATCCTTCTCCGACGGCTTTAAAAGTCAAGGCTCAGAATCGATGCACCTCTGTATCTCTATTCTAGCTCTTTGGGGCAAGTCTTGTTTGTCTAATTCTCGTAATGCTCGGCCTCTCAAGTGTCTGGCTGAACGCCAACGATCTCACATACACCGCTGTCTGGCTGGGCCGGTTATCGCTGAGGCGACGATTGCGCCATACCGGACGGGAATCACCCACGGCGAAAGATATGGGTCAGTCAATCAAAAGGAGCTTGTTCTTCAGCTTGGCGTTCGGAAGCGAAACAGAACTTGAAAGCATTATATCCGGTGCAGTTCGTCTGATTATGCATAACTTCCACACATCAATGGGACAATAAGATCCATTATTCTTGAATTAAAACACTACTGTGCTGTTGGCCCTGGCCTTCCTACCAGGGAATTGCATCTACACTTCAGTGGAAAGGAGAAATTGGAGGGAAAGAGAAAGGAGAAGAAAACACATTCACAAACCATTACCTAGGTTCATGCGCCACAATTCGTACTTGTTTCTACATGCGCTTGCAGCCATTTCTATACAGCCTAAAGGCTTGTAAACAAAAAGCTGAGACTTGACAAGAAGTTCGACAACTGCCTTTTACACCCACTCGTGCCACGGTACGCCCTGGCGGTACACATACCCGTCCTTCTCAAACTGCGGCCCTTCAGCGCCAACAATATACCCCATAGCACAGTGGTCATACTCGATCCGTCGCTGCTGGATGTAAAACTGGTCGAATTTGGACGAGAGCGCATCCTTGAGATTCTCAACATTGCCTTGAGGGTGAAGAGCGTGCCACGGCTTCACACAGGTCTGCCCCTTGCATGACTTGAGCACAAACAAGAGCGAGTCGAGTCTGTCAACAACCTTCCCGACCGGCACGCCGAGAAGCTGCGTGGGTGCGTATGCCTGCTCGTCCTCGTGTAGGAGGTTATGCATTTGGTATGGATCAGTCTGCTCAGATGGCGGCAGGCTTGAGCGTCAGATGTGGTTATGATGAATGGAGAGGGTCAGGCCGCCAACTTACCGTGAGGTCGTAGAGCTCGTGCTCGTCCGTGCACCAAACGGTGTAAAGCAAGTTGTATGAGTCGCTAATGATGCGAACGGCTTTATAAGTATTGTTGACAATCAGGATATCATCTGTGAAATCCTTGACGCCTTCGAACACGGCAATACCCCAGAACTCGACAGTGACATGTTCGTGGCGGGTGGTCTCGGCGTCTTTTAGACCCTCCAGGGTCAGCGGCACAGCTTCTCCGTCGAAAGTAGACCTCAGTGGCGCGCCGGCGAGGCCCAGAATGGTGGGGGCTAGATCAATATGTGTGGTGACTACTTCGCTAACTTCGCCCTGTGGGACGTTTGGACCCCGAACGATGAGCGGAACGTTGATGTCCTCTTCGAAACTGCACTCTTTCCCAGGCTGAAGACGGTGTTGGCTGAGATGATACCCGTTGTCCGTGGTATAGAAGACATAAGTGTTGTCCAAGAGGTTGTACGCCGCTAATTTCTGGAAGAGACCATCAATGAGCTCATCGACAGACTGCAGTGCTCGAAGACGCTCGCGGTAGAAATGATCAAGGAAATCCACATTCTCTTGTGTAAGCTTCTCTCGCTGCCTGATCCAGTTGGCACCGGAGGGCTGGTCAGGGTTGAAGTTGGGGGTGCGAGGAACTTGAGCATCCTTGAAGAGATGTCTGTGACGCTCTGCTGGAATAGGAGGCGTGATCTCGAGCAAGCCCACGTCTGTAATGTTGTTCACGTCGCCTTTGCCATCTTTCAGGTAGAGGTTAGAGTGGGGAGCCACCGGAGCGATGCCAAGGAAGAACGGCTTGTCTTGTTTCACGGCGTCATCCAGCAGTCCATACGACTTGGTCGTCAATACGTCGATGGTATGCTGCCCTTCATGACTGACTGGCGCGTCTCGGTTCCGCTGGTAGGTGGCATTGAGGTAGTCGTACGTGTGTGGGTCCAGTAAGAAGTCAGACTGATTCCAGCCAGCTGCGTAAGGGCTGTTGTAATTCTCGACGGTGTGAGCATTGAAGAGCTTGCCGGTGTAATAAGTATTGTAGCCAGCTTCCTGTAGCCAGAGTGGCAGGTAATCGTCATTCAAGCCTTGAGAGAGGAACTTCGGGTATCCTCCTATTTCACCAAATAATTAGAGGATCGATATATGTGTTAGTTATTGTTCGGCATGATACAAAGGAGTAGTCACGTACCGTACGGAGGGTTGACATCGGTAACGTTAGTATTGTGAGCAAGCATTCCGGTCCAGAGTGATACACTGATATGACCCTGTCATCAATATGCCGGCTCTTCATTTGAATTCCTTCCCACCCGGGCCAACAAGCTCAATTGACCTGGAACAATGAGGAGAAACATATACAAAGACATACCGAGAGGGGCAGCAGATTGCCGTAGTACAAAAGTGTCTCTTGAAGGACGTGCCTTTGTAGACGAGGTGCTCTTGAAGATACGGCATATAACTGAGCGAGTCCATGTGAAGATCCTGGTCGTCGGTGAGGATGAATACGATATTGGGCTGTGTACTGCTGCCCGTCGGTTTTGCAGACGGCCCTATGAGAACATGTTGACCGTGCGAGTCCGCATCGAAACCGGCAGCAGCGAGTGCACCAAAAAGCAGAGGTGCAACGATCCGAGCTTGAGAGTGCATTTTGCTGTGCTGATGCTAATTTAGGCGGGCGTTTTCCGAGAGCTTCACGTCCATCAAGTTAGGCGGACGACAAAACGTGCTTTGATGTGTCTTTCCTATAATTCTTCATGGGTGGGAGAAATATCGAGAACATAACATCATTCTATGATGGTCATGGTAATGAGATCCTCATTTGGTAGCCCAGCGATAGCCGGTGACGACGATGGCGCCATCTGCGGGATCATGGCAACACCTGCGGAGGCTCAACCCATGAGCCCAGACACTGACTTAACTCATGTCTCGATAACGAACAAAATAACGCATACAAAGGCCTGCTTGTACAGTATTATTCACCTTCGAAACCTAGAAAGACATGAATGTCAAGGCCCCTACGATCGTGTGGAACAAAGGGGTGATTTTCCGCTCGTGCCAACCCCAACAGCGATGATGAAAAGAAATGACACCTTTCTTTCCCTTTCAGTTTGATGCAGTTGAAAAATTTGATCGGCAATAGGCGAGTATTAACTGTACAACAAGCTGAGACATCATTTCACGCACATTTGCCAATCACCGGTCATCACTTTTACAGCCGGTCTCTACATGCATACTTGGCTTTGTAGTATGACACCTGAAACTTAGGATTTTTTTACACTGCTTTTAGAAAATCATGAGATCAATTGAAGTTCTATATTGTAAAGAATAATACCTGTCCTTGAAGCCGAGGCAGGAAGAAAAACAGAAATTGAGGAAGTGCAGAGTTCAAACCGGTTTCATCGACCCTTCTTGCTTGGTGTTCACCAAAGTGCGTACGCCCACTTGCGATCCTTCAGGAGACGAGCTTGTAGGGTCATCAATTCTTCAGATCCTCCGCTAACGGCCAGTCATTATATCCTTCCTCGATGTTCTCCATATTCGGAGTGTAATAGACTACAGGGCCGCGATCATTGGTTGCGAATGGTAGACCGTGTCGAATACGAGTGATAAGATCCTAACAACATGACGTGTCAGCAACAAACATCGAATTGGGATTCCCTTGGCGTGTGATTGTTCTCACCGGGTTAAAGATGAAAGGCCGGCCAAGCTGCAAGAGGTCGAGTTTCCCATCCTGCACCAGGCGAGAGGCCTCCTCGACCTCATACTCGCACGACACCATGAGCGCGGTGCGGCTCCCAGGGTACTTGACCAGGGGCCCGAACTGATGCAGCGGCTCCCAGCCTGTTGGGAGCAGCATGTTTGCTGGACGAGGGTCCCGGGGCCTGAGTATCTCCTTGTCACTTCCGCGGCGGTTGACATGGATGAAAGCGAGGTCCCGAGCCATCAATTCACGGATGAAGTAGTCGTAGGTCTCGGACAACTCCGAGTATGACTGCGTTGCGTTGGCCCAGTCGTCGCCCGGGCTGAACTTGATCCCAACACGCCGCGAGGTTCCCCAGACTTTGATGATGGCATCTATGACCTCAAGCCCGAATCGACAACGGTTCTGGACAGGGTGGTAAGAGTAATTGTCACCGCGGCTGTTGTAAAAGCTATAGTGCGAGGTCGAGCAATCAGTAAAGCCCTCAATTTACATAATTACTAATTCCAGCTATTTGTTGTTGTATAGTACTCACTCGATCATGAATTGATGGATCAAATACGCCCTGATCAAGTAGTGTCAGTTGAACCCTTGTCATGTCTTCATTGACTGCCCCCCAGCAGACGCAGATTTTTGTTTAAATATTACTTACCCGCCTGCCAGCAGCTCTACACCATCAAAGCCCGCCCGCTTAGCCAGGCTCACCGCATTTTTGTACTGGCCGATAAGGTCGTCGAGCCGCTCGAACTCGGCCACATTCCCAGTGCTGGGCGCGTTTCCAGGGCTGCCAGAGGGGCCGACATGCCAAGGCTGGAAGAAGATCTTGCCTCCCTCGCGGTGCACGGCGTCCGTCACCTTACGCCACGCCTCCGCGTGATCCTCGCGGAACATGACAGGAGCATGTGCGAAGGCGGTCGTGTTGGGCCCCAGGAAGGTTCCTTCTGCGATGATCAGGCCGACGCCGTCTCTGGCGCGCATGGCGTAGTGTTCAACAACGGCCGCACCAGGCTTATTGTCTTCCACGCAGCGACTTCGCGTCAGGGAAGACATCACGACTCGGTTGCGCAGCTGAAGATCGTCTCCGATTTTGATGGGCTCAAGGAGTAATTTCTCCATTTTTGCTCGGTGGTGAAAAGAGTGGTTTATGAATGGGCGTGTGGTTGTGTATCGGTTGATTGCGATGCATCTCCATGGCCACGAGAACGTCTGGAACCTCATCATGTACAACAAGTCTCTATTTATTCTGTGCGTCTTCGTACCTAACTTGGGTGGACTAAAGGACATCCAGTGCCGTGCATGTGGGTGCATTCGTAATGACTCCTGGGTTATTGCAGGCTCACATTCACGATCCATCTTGCAAGTCTCGGACCAGAGAGTTGTCCTACTGCGAATTGATCATCAAGCACAGGCCAAACGAATGGCACTGCTTAGAGTTTGGTCCGCGTGCCGAGATACATATGTAAGTCGCACTTGTTGAAGACACTGCATTTCAATTCAGGTATAGTGGATAGCCTGGCTAACAGCCTCATGCGGTCGAGGACCTCGGAGCAATGTCAGGCCGCCCCTGATAAATCAGGACCATCACTTTAAAATGGGAATATGCATGAGGCCATTCTTGATGCTGGAGAGATTCGGTCTCTTGGGGGATACCGAAGCATTGCTGAGCAAGAGACACGGTCTTTGGTAATCATACTTGAATGATTAAGTTCACATGCAAGCCAAGGTCGGACTGCATTGCCAATCTTCGTATGACTTACCTAGGTACTCTTCGGGGACTAATCTGATTGGAAGGATGACTATTTTCTCAAAATACCTACCTTAGGATAATCAATATCATATCATATTAATACATTAGTCGATTGAGGCCACAGAATGCACAGGTTTCTGAATCGGTATTAATTCTCTCGCACCGAGAAGAAGATGGGTGGGGTTTTTTTCGGTTTTTTCTTCTTTTTTTTTATTACCTTTTTGATTAGTAGTGATTATACTCATTATTTATTTGTGGTCTTCTTGCTATGTTACTCTAGTCTATCTCAGAATATTAGCCATACTAAATAGTTGATTGAACGGCAAGATTGGTGTGTAGTATTTTGTCTTGAGCTGGTAGAAGGAAGAGTGAGAATGGACCAGAAGACTTCTCTGATTTCTGGTCCAAGCACTTGGTAAGCTATCATCCTTTCAAGCCCGAATACTGAAAACAGTCAAGACTGTAGATGCTGCTCCTATATTGTTTAGTCACTACGTCTCCAGGGAGAATGCAGTGTCTGTTTCGCTCCATGCTCCTTCTATTCTTTCTCACCGCCCAATCAAATCAAGAACCCTTTCCAACATCAGCAGCCCTGCACCCAGAAACTCCTCACCTCCCAACCTTCTCCCACATCTCCCAAACATACCCTCCCGGATCAACAAACGTAATCGCTCTCCTCCCAGGCCCCGTCTCCATCGGTCTACTATGCCTCTCCACCCCCTCAACCGCCCCCTCGCCCTGAAACCGCCGCCACACATCGTCAACACTGTTCACCAGCACACTCAGCATGACCCTCTTGCCACCAGCCGTCCCCGTGCCTGCTAGACCTTCGAACGCACCGCGACGCCTCACGTCCACGCCAGGCCCAAACGTACCCTTCTCGCGCGCCTCGTGGCCGTCGAGGAGCACGACCAGCAGCTGTCCGCCGTTGAACTCGTACGTGGCGGACACGGCATCCTCGTGCACGAGCGTGGACATTGTGAAGACTTGGTTGTAGAATTCTACTGTGCCGTGGAGGTCGTCGGTGAGGAGCGTGATGGTGGTGACCTGGGACAAGGGATTGATGTCGTCGCCTTCAGGGCGGCGGAGAGATGGCGGTGGGAGGGCGGATGGGAAGAGGGCGTGAGGGTGGTCGCAGTCGGTGGCTGCTGGAGATGGTGAGATGGGTGGTATGTTGAGCATCTCCACTGGTGCGACCATCACAGGTGGTGGGCGCGGGTGGTCTTGGACTGTTGTTGATGGCGGCTTGGGCCCATTGTGATTATCTGTTTTTGGTCCTGGTCCCGACGCAACAGCGTCTTCTGTGCTTGGAGGATGAAAGACCGTTTTGGGTAACTCTGTTCTGGGGGCAAGAGACAACCTTGCCAGGCCCAAAACGGACTCTTTCAGTAAAGCAGAAGGAGACCACGTTGTCAGCGAGAGTGCCTTTTCAGGTCCAGGCACCGCAGTGGGCTCCATAGTGGTGCCGCCTGCTGTATGCCTGCTTCCCATTTCTCTTTCGCTGCTCGGCGCGGCCAGTCCCATCGGGGTCGCAATGCTACTCCCCGCGCTCGAAGAACCGCTTTCAGTGCCCAGTCCTGGTCCTCGACTCCTCAGCTGCGTCTCCTCCCCATCTTCAACCGTATCCCCGTCCCAGCGCGGAGGCTGACCTGACTCCACCAACTGCAAGTACTTCCGTCCCTCCACATCCTCAAAGAACCTCGCCTCGTCCTCCCGCTTATCACGAACCCCAGGGCTTCGCGCCCCTCTCTTCATCCCAGAAGATCCCCCAGGCCCATAACACCTATCAAATGTCTCCACCCCATCCTCTCGCAAGTCCAGACCATCAAACACATCGACCAGCACCGACTCCTCACCAGCAGTTATCGACGGCCGGTCCGAGGCGGAGAAAACAAGGCTTTCCCCATGACTTCCTGCTGTGCTCCCACCACGCCCGTTTTGTATCTGGATCAGGCACTGCTGGGTGGTGAGGTAGAGCTGCTGGTCGATGGTGCGGGAGAGATCGACAACCATCTAATATCCAACTGCGTAGGTGTTTCTTTTGCCGTTTGTTGGGTGCGAGCATAAGAACAAGAGTCGGTGATGAAAATTGGAAATGATAGAAAGACAGGGAGACCACCAAGTCTAAATCTCCGTCTTGTGTGTGAATGTAGGAAAAGAAAACCTGCGAACATGTAATCGGCTCCCAATGAAATGGAAATGATTACCAACGAGGATTCCTGGCTCGGGAAAGACCCTCAACGTAAAACTGGTCAGCAGAGAGCACAATGCAAGAGAAAATCGATGGAAGAGGCTCGCAAAACACCTCTTGATCACAAGGCCGTCGAGCCATTCAACCATCAAGTTGTATCGTTTATTAGCAGGAAATAAAGAAGAATAGGGAAGACCGCCGCGGGGACTAAGCCCTCTCCGGCGGTTTGTTTCGTTCTTTTGAGATTTCCACATTCGGAACAATTGTTCTTCTCAACAATACGGAGAAGCCACCAGGAGCTGCCGTGCCTGTTAAGAAACAAAGAAGTATCATAATCATGTCAAAGAGTAAAATAAGTCATACACCCCTTTGAGCACAAGTTTGTTGTAGACAGGGAACGCCGGGATAATTACACAATGCGCGGGCCACAATTTACCATTTCCATGCCAGAAACGTGCATTTCCATTCCAAGGCCTCTTGGGGACTCGGTTGGTGGAAATGCCAGTGTAGAAATGCTTATTTATTTATTTAAATTGATGATGTCCAAGTCTTTCGAGCCACTTGTCTCTTAAATCGAGCACCTTAATTAGCAGGTGTTCAATGATTGATTCCTCCACCCACTCTGCTGCGATGCGTAGATGGTCGTGGTTGTTCTCCAAGTACAGTGAGTATGTTGTGATGAACCCATGCTTGCCAGATGAAGCATGACTAGTGAATTTTCCCGTATAAATGCGGATGCCAGGGCTTGCGCCCAGATCTTGCTGTTGTTAATTTTCGTGTCCCTGATGTATGCATGAGAGTCTTCCTTCTTCACATCCATCCCAATTCTAAAGATGTGATCTTCGACTGAGATGACATTGTTTGTGCTCAGTGGATAATTTCAGTTCTTTGATAGTTGATCCGCCGCGGGTTCTTAACCGGTCTGACTAGGTGTCATCTTGTGATACAGTTGAGAGTTGAGGGCCGGTGGCGGCGGAAATGTTGCACAATTTTATTGTGATAATCATGTCATCACCTCTCAACGCTCATCCTCCTCGCCCACGGATCAATCTGACATTCCCTCCCCTAGATCCGTGGTGTCTTGCTCATCATCTGCAAGCGCGGCCGCAGATGGTGAGTTGGCGCGACTGTGGCGGTCCGCCACGGCAACATCATAAGGGAGCTCGTCTGATGGGTTTGCCTTGGATGGCGTGACACCTTTACCCGCGAGTGATAGTTGCGAGTACGGGTCCAGGTCAGAGATGCTGTCGTCGGTGTGTGAGTCGCTAGTATGAAGGTCCGATGTGTCTAGATCGCCTGTCACTGGCGAGGTGAACTCTAGTCGTGATGGAGGCGTTGAATTCGGCTGCGGGGAAGGTTGAGGGAAGATAACTGGCGATTCTTTCAAATGAGAGTCTTCTGTCGACGCCCGAGCTGTGGCTGTAGCTGTAGCTGAGTGAACAGTCGGCTCAGACGGCGGTTTCAGGGGCTTTGAAAAATCAAACTCGCTGTGGTCGTCGCCACTTGTACCCGCCGGAAATGGGTTTGTTAGAGGACCAATGTTACTCAGCGCGACCGGCTGTAATCCCTTGAGAGAGCCTTTCCTGAACCTTGGCCTATTGGACAAGCTGCTTCGGCTGGGAAGCGACGTGTTGGTGCCACTTCTCCGCAGGCCCAGTTCAAGACGTTCCTCTACTTCGGTATCATCGTCTGTGATGGCGTCCTCGACGTCAAGCAGCTGCTTGGGATGCTTAGAGAGCAGTTGGAGGCTGCTCCCAGATGCTCTGCGAGACCGTTTCTGAAGCCTAGCGTGGTCTGCAAGGGACTGTGTCTGGGCATGAGCGGATTGAGGAAGACCATGCATGTACAGGCCGTGGGCAAACGTCGTCCTAGGTCCAAGGTTCTTTGCGTCTGTAACGAGCCGGCGCAGGTTGACTTGGCTCTGGCTGAATAGACATCTGGCCCGCAGAGTCTGGATGGACCGGTCGATGGCCAGTTCCACTGCACATCTATCTCTTATCCGGCTGAGTTTTGGCCAGGTCGCTCGCTCGCCGGAAAGAGTCGCCCGTTCCATAAAGTCGACGGTGGGGTTCTTGAGGATCCGAGGTAGATCATTCACGCTGTGCTCGGGAAGGATGGTGATGTCTCCAGAGTACTTCTGGCTCAGCACGCTGCGCAGCTTGGTGACAGCCGTCGGGATGATGCCCAGCTCGGCCAGGAAATGAAGCCTGTGCAGAGCTTCATCCTTGGCCAGCCTGGTGAGTGTGGCCGTGAAGCTGGCGTTGTGTGATGTGCCAAAGAACTCGGGCCGAGAGCCGTCATGTTCCGAGAAGAGCCTGTCGTCCTTGGCCAGGAATGGGACGACATGAGGGTTGACCTGTGAGACGATGAAGTGGTTGACGTTGAACATCTCGGCCAACCGCGTCATGGGCAGGTCATTGTCCACGGATCCGTCGACCCATTTCTGAGGGGTTGGATTCCATGGCATGTGCTCGCCCGTCTGTGGATCTTTGACAAGCAGGTGTGCCCCGCTGAAAATGAATGGTACAGAGCATGACGCGGCCACCGCTGACCAGATCATAACGTTGGGCGCGGTGATGTAGTTCAACAGCCGCGGTAGCTCGTAGATGGACTCGGTGGAGACGGAGATGTTGCAGATCTTCCTCGTCCGATTGTAGGCTTCCTGAAAGGTCATGTCGCCGAGCATACCACGCATGACCCGCTTGAGATGCTTGATATCCGACCAGGAGCCCTCCGTGAAGAGTCTCTTCACGTGGTCGAGCACAGACTCCTCCTTGCCCTCTTCGCCAAAGACCGCTAGGTCGCCATATGGAAAGGCCTCGATGACACCAGGGACCTCATCGCGTGTCCTGGTACAAAACACGGCACAGACGATGGAGCCAGCTGAGGCCCCAGAGATGATGCGAGGGAGCACATCCGCCTCGAACATGGCCTTCAGGACCCCTGCGTGCATCATCCCGAAAGTACCTCCCCCGCTGAGCAGCAGGGCAGACCGGCCGAAACTCTGCCGGGCCTGGACCAATGCTCCGAGGATGTCCTTGTGGTCCAAATCATCGGGTAATACACCAGGGTACCCGCTCTTCTCTACCAGATCCTCAATCGTCTTCACTGCAGACTGGACATATTGCTCAATCAGGTCTTTTGTTCCAACATATGAATGCCTGTACAAATCGATGTTGCCCATGCCGCCCAGATCACGCGAGAGAGCAGTCCTGACCAGATGTAGCATGCGGTGGATGTCGCAGTTCGTTCGAGCTTCGTCGAGATCACGCATGCGGGCGCGAATGAAGTCTGGCCGGTAGATGCCGTCGACGCCCTCCAGTTCAGACTTCCAGATGTTGTTGCTCTCCAGAAGGTCGAGTTCTTGGGCAGCCGCGGACCATTGTGACGCTGAGGTCGCCTGTGAGTGGTTCAATTAGATACTGTCCCGCAGGAATGCAAAGGATGCCTTCTTTTTTTTTCTCTTTCTAGCGTAGACCTACATTCTTCATGCGCAGGCCTAGGATCTGCTTGCGCTCCTCGAGCCCGCGTGCCTCCTCATATTTTGACCCGGCCTGGCCATTCTTGTGCGGCGAGAGAAGTCTATTGGCTCCTCGGACAAGCCTTGACAGTGTTTGCACAGGTAGTGAGCCTGTGGCGCGGCTATCTTTTGAAGCTGTCCTTTTGGGATCGTCGCTCGGCTCGGCGGGAGGAGGGGCGGAGGGGGTTGTTTGGCTGAGATTGATAGATGGTAATATGTGTAAACAATCGGTCATGGCGACAGGATGCGTTTCAGAAGAGGAGTAGGCATGGGCACGACATTGATACAGGCTTGAGTGGCGCGAGTGGTTGAGAGGTTCTCGAGGGAGCTGAACAGGTTTCTCCGAAGGGGGGTTTCTTTCTCGTCTTCTCGTGTTCTCGTTCAATAAGGGAGTCGAAGTATGGATCTAGCGTTGTAAGGCTCGTACAGGATTGCAATTATTCGATTACGTGAGAGTTGGGAATGTCAAAAGGCCTCGTTTCGTTGCTCGTAAGGCGGGTGGTTCGCAAGGATCGAGGGCAGTTCGTAGGTTTCAATGTAGGTATTCTTTGGGCAGGAGGGAGGGGCGTAGGCGGTAACAAAGTATTTACTCAAAAGGAGCGAGAATTATACAAAATCAAACAATATGGGACACGACTTGGTATTTCGTAAGGGAAAAACAGGCAAGACAGTAGGACGTGAGGTTTCGTAGCGAATAACGTCCGCGGATAGACCAAGGCAAGAAGTCGGTATTGACATGACATGTCTGGGGTACATACTTACATATGCCTGAAAATCCCAACCCCATGACTGCCATTGGCCGCTGGGGAAGGGAGGGAAGGGGGGCCCTGCCAGTGGAGAAGCACTGCTGTGTGGGGGGGAACAACGTCACCTGCAGCGCGTGGCCCCTGTAAACGGAATTCGCGGAATCAAATACCCCAGATTCCCTCACCCCCCCCTCCGCCAAGATCTACTGCTTCAGTGCTCTACATAGTATTTTACCCCGTACCGTAGTACTTTTATTGCCTACCTGCTTCTCCAGGACGTAGTACCTATTCCTACATCGATCTAGCATTGCGACCCTTTCGAGGTCAGCTGGAGATGTGCACAAGGCGATCCCCGACGCTATGCAGTGCACCACCAACCACCACTCTCAGCACAACAGGCGAGTCAGCCGCGTCTGTCGGTGACGGGAAGCGAGCAGCAATGCCGTCCGGGAGGGCAGCATCAGTCACGTCCCAAACGAGTAGCCTCGTGCCAGTCCACCGTTGTCAAGTCAAGTCAAATCATGCAAGTAAGTACTTGAATGGTTAGCAGACCCGACCTAGCGAGCCGTCAAGTGGCCCTCTGACATCGGGCTGTCAACCAATAACAGCGGTGTCATGTCATCGAACAGCTTCTGGTGGGGGTCTCATTACTATGTACTAGTTACGTCTTGGATCTGATCCATCGAGAGAGGAAAGTGAGTGAGTGAGAGAGTTTAGGACATGGCTCAGCTCTTACCTATTCAGCATGGCGTCTCTATTTTCCATATCGCGCACCATACCGTGTCCCGTCCACCCATCACCATGCATGCACTCCCAAGGCTGAACTAACATGTGCTTGCCGTTCCCTCCTTCTCTTTCTTACCCACCGCCATAAGCAATCCATTCGACCAGACCTTGCATCCTCGACCGTCATGGACTCGCAGCTGGTGGGCCCAGTGACCTAGCCTGCCAGGGTCACAAGCAAGGCATCAGGCTTCCCCCCTCTCCAGCGGGGTGGGTTGGCTAGGAAGCTTGGCTGTTTGCTGTGTAGGTAGAATCCTGACATGTGAAAATCGTGCAGGGCCCTGGCCGTTCCAAGATCTCCTACCTTGGCCACCTGCCATTCTCACTTTGGGTTCAATCATCAGTTGCTCTTTTTTCGTTGATAGCAAATGCGAAGCAAGGTATGTTCGACTCTCAAATTTCTCAGACAAGAGCAAAGGCTCTTGCCGATGAAGCAACCAACAACTTGGCAAATCAGGAGTGCACAGTTGCAAATCAAGAACATGCCATTTGCGTAATTATCCGCACAAGTAGGGTATCAAAGTCTAAAGAATCATCCATCAAGCCGTGAGGTGCCGCTGTCCAGTAACTCTCCCGAAAACGCCCTCACCGCATCTGCAAGCCTCTGCATCGTCCCTTCTTCAATATAAAAGTGACCTGCCGTCGACACCTCGTGTGCTCTGAACATGGATCCGGGGGCAGACTGCAGCTTCGACGCCCAATCTCGAAACTTCTTGACGGCGACAAAGACGTCTGAATCGCCGTATACAGCGAGCGTAGGGTTTTCTATCAGCTTCTGTCGCTCCGGGCGGGCAGTCGAGTCTCCAGCATCGAGGTCGCCCGCGTCTGCCGTCGTCACGTCTTTGGTTTTCGGTGGCTTCGTGTGCTTTCCAAAGAGGCCACCCAGGTTCATAGTCATCAGGCTGGTAGCCCACCCGACAGGCGGAGACACCAGCAGGTAGGTCACCCGCGGCGTGGTCAACCCAGTAACAGGGGGCAGGGTGTCTGCGACCTTGTTTTCCTCTGCTCCTGGATCCTTGGAGGTCGCTGGCGTGCCGTCATTCTTCTGCTCCGCTTTCTTCTTCTTGTGATGATGATGATGGAGCTGGTGACTCTTTGCCTTCTGCATCAGGTCCGCCACGCCCTTGCGTATCTTCTCTTCGGTGTCGATGGAGAAGCTACGGCGGCTGTGCTCCTGGCTCCGGCGCTGGTCCTCGTCCCCGCCCACCCGCACCCCAAACGCTGCCTTTCTGGGCGAGAGGGGGCCTTCTGTGAGGACTGCGCGCGCACTGCCCAGGATGAGGTTCTGTTTCTCTGCAAGGTGCTGCGCCCGCAGCCGTATGTCTGCTGCCGCGGAGGCCACTTTTGGGGCGATAAAGGGCGCGAGGGTGGCATCGAGGGTCGGGAGGAGCTTGGTGATCATGGCGCCGTAGGAATACCCACACAAGAGGAGGACTGGAACATCTTTGGGCTCCCCCTGTGGCTTGAACGGGTCCAAGTAATGCACATAGTAGTACACAAATGCGGCAAAAGACATGTAATCACTCCTCTCGGCCTTGGAGGTCCACGAGGTCCTGCCAGTGGACTTCCCCGCCCCGCGGAAGTTGAATGTGCCCACTACGAACCCCTGTCTCAACAGGACTGCTGCCACCGTCTCGACGACCGCATCGTCATAGCATCCTCCCAGAGGCGCATACGGATGGGCGACGACAGCGGCGTGTTTGCGCCATGGCGGGGCGCGGGGGTTGGGCGTCAGGGAGTGGGGATGGTAGATGCGGCATTCAAGAGTTGTCGAGCCGTCATGAATGCTAGGGATCGTGAAGGACAAGGCTGGCTCAGGAAGCATTGTTCCGCCGGAAGAAGAAGAAGAGGAGGAGACGTGGTGGTGGAAGCTGGGTCTGGGGTTCTGGCGAGGCATTGGGAGGAGATGAGGAGGGGTGGAGGTCCACTGCCCCTCATCGTCAGCGCGGGGCTGAATTGTGGTGGTTGGAATCTGGTCAGGGCTGGCACATGATGGGGCTGGGATGCATGAATGAGAGGGTTTTATGGAGCACCTCACAGACTATCAAAAAACTTGTGGTGGGCAGCAAGAGATCGGAACCATGAGGAGTATGAATGTGGTAGAAGAAGAAGAGGCATTGTTGTCGAAAGAGAGGGGGGGGGGGTCTCAAAGCTTTCTAGCAATTCGCCCTTGACGTCAAGGCCTGGACCCTGGATCGTGCACACTAACATGCAGTATACAGCACTAATTGGTAGTGGGTGTACTGTATGACAGCCCTCACTTGATTAGTCCGTGCATCCCTGAACACAACCCAATCTACTTAAAACTAAACTCGACAGTATCTTTGAATATGAGTCTCAAACCCTCATTTGTGCATCCAAGGTTACTTGGGATGTAAGCAAGTCAGTTCATCCCAACATTTCAGCATTGATCCTCTTGAAGGGAAAGTAACCTGGCAGGTCAGTCAACATCCGAGGGGAGGTAAGAGCTGAAGGCAAGCGATTCTGATGGAAAGATGTGCGTTATAAAGTGTCCGTTTTTCTGTGCAAGTATCTCAGTTTTAGGGAAATCTGTTTGTTTTCATTGTGCTCCTTTCTGATCTATCAACCAAATACTGTCATTCCCCATTCCTCAATCTATGGCGCAACCGGCACGGCGCTGTGTGCCATCGGCGCTCGTTTATGCAGAACAAGTGGAGCAGGCTATAAGTGGACTTTGCAAGCCTCTGCCCGTCAGATTTTGTCACGAGGAAGAGTCATCGCCCGCGAAGAGGGGGTCTGATGACCCCTCTGCCCTTTTTTCTTCTTTTTTGCTCTGCTTTCTTTTTTCTTTCTTTGTATTGCAGAGGTCTTGATTCGTCCGTCTTGCTTTGCATTTCTTATCGTTCTCCTTCGTGCTCATGCTTCTTTCGCTTGTGGTATGCAAAAAGTTGTCATTGTTGTCTCAATTTGACTACGAATTTTCTTAATTGCGATTATACCCTTTGAGAATCTCCAGCCCCACCAAGAAGTCGAATCTGTCCCTCGAAGGCCCAAGGCCACCACAGGATATGGCATCCAGTCAGGAGGACCAAGCTGGTTCACCTCGAACTGAGGACGATCTCGATCTCGATCTCGAATATCATCAGCGAAGTGTCTGGCGAGCGATATGGGAGGACAACAAGGGTGCCCTTCTTATTTTACTGGCAGAGGTCTTTGGGTCTTCCATGGACGCGACTGCTCGCTACTTACAGCAACAACAAGAAGGTGGACCGGGTTTCCACCTCCTCCAGGTACATTCCTAGGCATAAATCACCTGTTGCCTTTTAAGAAATCTAATTTTATTAATTGATCTCCCCCCTTCCAGATCGTGGTCTTCCGCATGGGCATAACATGCATACTGAGCTCAGCGTATATGTGGTGGATTCGAGTCCCTCATTTCCCATTAGGAGATCCTGAGGTGAGAGGCTGGCTTGTCCTCCGGGCCCTCTTTGGATTTGTGGGCCTATTCACACTCTATTGTACGTCAACGACCTTGTTATCCCATGAGCAGAAAGTGTTGAAGAAGAAAGAAGAAGAAAAAGCAGAGGAAGAAGACACACGTTCTCACATGCTCTATCAGACTCCCTTCATTACCTCCCCCTAGCTGAGGCCACTGTCCTGCGCTTCCTGATCCCCCTCGTCACCGCCTGGGCCTGCCACATCTTCCTCGGCCAGTCCTTCACCAGCAACCAGCTCACCGCCGGCCTCGTCGCCCTAGTCGGCGTGGTGATCATCGCGCACCCAGAAGCCCTGTTCGGCAAGGTCGACGACATTGTCGAAAACACCGCCTCCGGCGACCTCGACACCGTCACCTCCTCCCAGCGCCTCCTCGCCATCGGCGTGTCCCTCATCGGCATCTTCGGAGGCTCAGGCGCCTACACCGTGATCCGCGTCATCGGCAACCGCGCCCACGCCCTCGTATCAGTGAACTACTTCGCCTTCATCTCCACCGTAGGCTCTGCCGCCGTTCTCCTCGCCCTGCCCGGCGTCGGCTTCATCATGCCGCGCTCCGCCAAGGAGTGGCTCCTGCTCGGCGCCATGGGCCTGCTGGGGTTCGCGCTGCAGTTCCTCCTGACGACGGGCTTGCAGCTGGACAGGAGCCCCAAGGCGACGTCGATGCTGTACACACAGATCCTCTTTGCTCTCGTCTTCGACTGGGCCATCTGGGGGGTGCTGCCGAGCGGCTGGAGCTGGGTCGGCGGGGCGATCGTTGTGGCCAGCACGCTGTGGTCTGCGCTGCAGAAGACGGCACCTGTGTCGCCCAGAGAGGCGGCCAGGAAGGCCGTCGTGGACGAGGAGACGGCGTTGCTTGGGGCACATAGGCCTGGAACGGATGGGGAGGACAGCAGTCCTACAACCACGTAGTAGTAAGCATCGAACAGACGACGAAGTTGTGTCTGGTACTATGAGAGAATTTTCGAATTTCCCAGAAAGTTGACTACAGCCGCTGGAAAAAGAGAACAAGTTGTCGCATCCAAGGGTATGTTTCCTCCTGAGGTCCTGCCACAAAGCCACATTTGCACTCCAATATCTCGGCCACAACAAAAAGGTGCAAGTGTGTCCAACATGACTCTCCTGAACCCTTAGCTTCTGGTCCTTCATCTTAGTCTCAATCGTCCTCTTCACCGCCACCTCTACTATCCTCCCAAACGCCACGCCTGCTGCGAGTCGAGTACCGAGGTGATATCTCTCGACGACCGTGGCCGGACCCCATGCTGCCTCATGTTTGCGAGGTGTACTCTCTGCCTTACTCGTGGTACGAGATTTGATGGGACACGAGCCCTACAGGGTGCCATGCGATCCTAGGTGGCGGATGCCGCGGCTTGTGTGTTGGTCTTCTTCGCACTCGGCATCGAGGGGCTGGAGGTGGGACCAGATCTGTTGGATACGGCCGAGACGTTTGACGTTGTCTTGGAGTATGAATATGGGAGTTGAACAGGCACGTTTGTCAGTTCCCTGTCCTTTGACATGTACGTGGGGAAAGGTGGGATGACAAGCTTTGGATGAGGAACGAGCTAGCCGACATGTATGGGAGATCATCGCCCTGGAGGTGGGGTGACTTTGATTTACAATGCGGCTGAACACGACTCACGATGGAACCGTGTCAGGCTGCAGCTCTTACCAGGCGGCGACGTTATGCCTTTGTTTAGGTACTTTTCGAACAGCACACAAGGTCTTCCAGTCAGCAGCAATATAGACTCGACTTCGAAAAGTAGGGCCAAATAGGTCTTTTGGTCAAGTTTTTTTTTTTTTTTTTTGGCCAGCGTAGATGGCGAGTCAACCTGGTAGAGTCTGTAATGTTATGACAATTGTTTATTGGGGCAAAAGTCTCTGGGGATATGTATGTTGTTTACCTGACTAGGCTGTGAGACACTCTTCTAGAAGCCTCTAGGCGTTTCAAGAGTGGGACTTCTCTTCAGATGGGGGCGGGAAAAAAAAGGGAGTGGACAGGGGAGAAAGGTCAGCTGGCCTGGCTGTCTCACGTCTAGAAGTAACTTGTGGAGCAATCAACATGGCTTCACAGCGCTTACAAGCGGATTTTTTATTATCAACGATAACACTTGTTCTGCCCTGTCTGTCCTCGAATTTGTGATCCCGAGTCCGTTTTCATCTATCACTCTCAAGCCCTAGGACGACACTATGAAGTAGTTAACTATCGCGTAACAAGTACGGTTTTATCTGCCACCTAGGCACCTTTATACAATCGTTCCCACCTTGAGGATCTCAAGAACCGTTGTGCATAAGGCTGTGCCGATCATCTTAGTTGCCCCTACACACGACAACAACGCTGAGTCGTCATCTCATCCTCATGAACCTCGTCACGTGTGTGTTGATCGGGTCTATAGGATGTTTACTTCAGTAGATCGAGAATGATACTCTAGGGGTCTGCATACTTACTCCAGATGGACGCTCCCTTGCAATCTGGGAAAAACACATCATCATCATTCTCGTATCTGTCGTTAAATGAGTGTGGGTAGATATGCCCCCTGATCGTACACGTACTTGATAGTCACTGGTTAGGACCAACCGGATGTCAAAGGCGCGGCGCGTAGATCCCGGAGGCAATACGAATCGAGCTCCAAAAGTGCTATTATAATATTATGCCTCAACGGGTTCTGGCGGTCAACAGCACCTGGCATCCACACCCCCGATCCTCCGGCGTCCGTGCTCCCGTCTGAGCACAAAGGTTTCTTTGGAGACGGCGGCTCAACAACAACCAGAAAGAAGAGGGAGGCCCGGGGGGAGGGGGAGAGAAGACGAAAAAACACCAACGCTGATCACACAACATCCGACCCTGCCTTCACGTGTGCTGCGATCGCAATCAAGTCCATAGTCCAGGGACAGCCACTTCTATATAAGAAGCCAAGACAAGCGTTCACAAAGTATGGCCCATGTGCAGGCAAACGCAGACTCGGGAGGGTCAAACCAGTCGGATGGATGACTGACTGAGAGCCATCCTGAAGATTTCCGACCATCACTTGTTTCCTCGACTTGATTTCGAAACCCCCAATCACTCTATTCTCTAAACTATCCTCTGCTATATGGCTCTTCTCTAATCATTTTACTTATTGTTCTTCTTCCTCCTCTTCAGCACATTCCAGCACATCAACAGTGCCAAGCAAACCTGTCTGGTAATCATCGATTGGTTATTGGAAACCCATGGCGAGTCAACTCGGTCGTCCTCAGCTAGAGGAAGCTGGCCTGCCTGAGAGCTATGATCCTGAGAAAATCGGATCAACAAGAAAAGTTCTCGAGTGCTCTGCGTCAACTCCTGGTCAACCCATGCAGTCTGATCAGGTACTAGCACCTTCGCCATCGCCGTCACGGACAAGCTCCATCCGTAATAAGAGAAACCTTGACCGTTCTCGTGACTCTGGATACCTCAGCTTGCAAGGCGATCCTGAGTTTGTCCCCATCTACGCGTTCAAGGCAGACAAATGTATGCCCCCCCCTGCATCTCATGGTAATGCTCTGTTTTTTGACCTTCTCTTTAACGACAGATCATCAGCAGCTTTATGATTCCGAACCAGGAGAAAAGCCGCGGTTCTCCTCCGGAAAGGAGCGTTTCGAGTTAACTTCAAAAGCTCTTGCTGGTTATGACACTGCAATGATGCCACGACCTGATGGCCTCAATGACGACACTTGCTCATCGGAAGGGAAGAATATCACTGCGGTTCCTTCAACTCCTATTCGCTCTGCAGCCAACCCCAACGTCGAGCGGACTGCAGGAGTGCTTAGGTCTACAGCCTCCGCTACCACTGATATGATCCAGCCTGGATCAGACCAGTCGCTTCCATGCCAAGGGCCCACGCATTTATTTCATCAGAACACTCCCTGGGAGCATCACAGCTATCCGCTACGACACAAAGAAACTTTGACCTCTTTGAATAACATGCCTGGGAACTCGGAGAATCAGAACAAGCAAGAATCTGGAGGGTCATTAACAGAAGTCTGCCCTACCGAGCCACGTTGCCTTGCGCAACACCAAGTCTCAACGTGTTTCACGGCAGTTGTCGACCATGACTCGTCTGAAGTTCCCGATGGTGGATCTGAGCTTGACAGTTGTGGCCAAGACATGGCAGGGCGCCTAGACAAAGGCGAAAATGGGCTGCGCATGAGAGACTTCGCTCTGCTGGTACTATTCTCCGTTCTATACTTCTTGCGACATGTCATCGTTGGCCAATACATCGAGTGCGTCGGTGGCAGCGTTGCGCAGCCCAACACTCCACCACAAGGGCAGGACAAGCGGTCGCAAAAGAACGGCCCCTTCAAGAAGCGCACTCGCAGCTCCAAGCCCCCAAAGCCGCAGGATGAAGGCAGCGATTGTGGGTCATCCGATGATGAGGAAGGGCCCTCGAAGAAGCACCAGCGAACGGAGAGCGATCCACGGTTATTCGCCTGTCCATACCTGAAGAAGGATCCCATCAAGTACACTGGGCCGGAATGGAGATGCCACCAGAAAAAGCTCACCAGGATCAGCTTTGTCAAAGCGCATCTGTACCGCGTCCACCAGCCTCCTGACTACCTCTGTTCCCGATGTAGTGATACATTCACGACCCAAGAGGCCTATGATGCTCACACCCTAGATGAGGAGCCTTGTACCCCACGAACCCCACGTGTCGAGCCGGATGGAATCACCTCTCGCATGAGAGAGCGGCTGGGCAGACGGTATCCAGGCACCCGTGAAGAACAATGGTACAGGATGTTCGATATCGTGTGTCCAGGCCAGCAACGACCTCCTTCACCGTACAATGATACCACTCTTGTCCAGAGCGTCCCTGATTTTTGGAGATTTATGGCAACGCAGAGCCTGCAAGAGCTGTCCGAAATCCTTACGCGACAGGCCACAGTGTCGCAACAAGATGTCCGGCAACTGGTATTGGCTTTTCAAAGAGCCCAGGACAGGATCTGTCGCGAATGGATACTCTCGGGCAGCGTTCTCCCGGCAGAATCAGCTGGAACTTCAAGTCCAGTGCAAGGTGCTATTATGACCTCCGCCAACCAGCAAGGACAGGCTGCAGAGCCCGGCACGCCCCAAGAGTCCCCAAGCCAAGCAGCAGCAGCGAACGGGACACTCTCTAGTCGCCATTCAAACGCATTCGATAACAGCACACACAGCATCCGGGACGGGGAAGCTACTCCCCTTGATACCACTCCCACTTCGGCAGAGTCAGAGCGACCCCCAGGTCACGGAGATGCGACATTGTCCTTGTCCCAATCCAGTGATGAGAATACCCTGGACGTCTTTTCTTGCCTTTGGTACGAAATGACAGAGCCGAACTATCCCAACGGTATCGCCGATGGTAACGGTGCCGTTGATGATGAAGAGTTTGCGTGGTGAAAGAGTTTTGGTCAGAATACGTGGACCTGTGGGATGATGGCCTTGCATTTCTGGTTTCTGTTTTCCTGTTTTCTTTTTCTTTCTCTTTCTGAATGGAAATCATGCAATGCTCAGACTTGGTGGTGAGAGGGTAATATGGTGTTCGGCAGGGGAAGATGGCTGAGGAGCTGCACTCCGGTGTGCTTTAATTTATATCATTGTTGGGGGAGTTGCCTTGGGAGTCTTTCACGCTTGTTTGATGTTGTTGAGGAAGTGAAGTCGGAGGAGCGCAGGGGTCAGGGATGGGGGCGCAAAATTTGTCGACTAGGGTTCCTAGAGGCTAACATTCTTAGTCATCTCAGCCTCAAAACTGATCTTTCACTCTTTTTGACAATGCTGCATCAATGTTGTTGTGAACTTGTGCCTCTAACCTTCTTTTTTTTCTTTCTTTTTCTTTCTCTGTTCTTCGATCCGGATATGGTTGAACCCAAATAGCCAAGTCGCCATCGACCACATCATCTTGTCTTCATATCTTACCCAACACGACACACCAGCGACATGACAGCGATCAAGGACCACTTCATAGACCTGGAGCGTCATCGACGCCAGCTGGAAGACAATGTTACAAAGCTACAAACAGCCCTGCAGCACTGGCGGATGAGTGATGCAGAGTACGAGCAGCTCAAGGATGAGGTCGAGGCGATACCTGAACCTGCAAGCCGTGATGATCTGGAGAGGATTCGGGAGGAATTTGATGGCGAGGTCGTTACGGACAAGGAGGTTGAAGAATTGTTCGGCAAGTCAAACGAGAAGGCACCGGCACAGATCATCAATCTCCTCTCGAGAAGGATCGACTATGTCTCGAAAAACATAGAAACGTTGGAGAAACAGGTCGAGGCTGCTGAGCAGAAACTCGCGGCCGCAACGATCGTCATCAACCCTGATGTGCGGGATGAAGAAGGTCTGCCCATTACCGACATCGTTGAGCAGCTCGATGATGACGACAATGTCACAAATTACCGTCTACAACGTCCTGGAGATTTGCAGCCGCAGATTGAAGAAGCCCTTGCCAAGGCTGGAATCAAGGAATTACCTGAAGGTGGCGAACAAACCGAGTCGAGAGATGAGGAGCATGCGCCTGTGGAGGCTGTCGAGGACGATAAACATGAAGTCTCAAAAACAAAGGGTAAACAGCGTGCAGAGGACGAGATCAAGTCGCAACCAGAATTTGAGGCTCTTCATCCAACGCCGCCGTCGCCGCTCGTCAAAAAAGGCGTCTCCTTTGTGGAAGACACGAAAGCAGGTCATGACCCCGCCTCAAGCGAGGAGCAGCCCAAATCGAGAACCGCGCAGCGCTTGGAGGAGATTATGGAACAAGCTCAACAGCAAGCAGCGCTTTTAGACAACCCAGTGATACCCCAGAACGAGTCGGCAGAAGATGCGGCGTTACGACGAGAGATGCTGAGATATGGCATGGAGGAAATTGCGCCGATTGTCGCCGAGCTTGAGATCGATGAGGAAGGGGAGTCGGATTTTGACGACGCATATGAGGACGAGGACGACGACTATGACGAGGATGACGAGGATGACGAGGACGAACACGGGCGATACAAGTACCGTGTTGTGGGAGACGATTATCGGGCCAGGATGGAAGAGCTCCAGAAGAAGCTGGGCTTCAAGACGACCCGAGAGCTTGAAGCCGGTGATGAACGGGAGCATAGTGAGGACGAGGAGGGAGCCGATGGCAGAGTACCCGATGAGGGCATCGCCCGGATCGCAGTTCAGCCACCGCCTCAAGCCCAATCCGCCATGAAATCGGAGAATCAGGCTGCGGAAGCCAGACCCGCCAAGAAGGGTGTCAGATTCGCCAGCGCCCTGGATGTCGCCGAGTCCGACTCGACGAGTGACGCTGCAGCGACTGTCCCAGAACCCGAGCAGCCTTTTGTTGACCCTATGAAGGCCATGATTGTGGAGCGGAGTGCTGCACCGCAGCCGACCGCCCCAGTGTCAACCGAACCAAAGAAGGTCTCTCGATTCAAGAAAGCCAAGACCGCCGGCGGTGACAACGCACTGCCTATCAGACCAGCACCCACTGCTCCCAAGGGTCCAGCGGAGGCGCCAACACGGTTTCTCGGCCAGGAAGATGTACGGACAGCCCCCACAGGACCGGAGGGCAAGACACTTGCTGGAAACGTCCTAGAGCGAGAAACGCCGGCCGAGGTGAGAGAGCCAGACGAGTTCGACGCTGCACTGCTGCACCAGGAGGCTGCGACCGAGTACCATCGCATGCGGAACCGAATGATTTTGAAGGACGGTGGCTTCATGAAGGACAAGGAGGCGCCCATCGAATACCCAGAAGAGGAAGAGGGTGGGAAGCGTGTCAGCCGATTCAAAGCCGCCAGGTTGGCGAGGCAGTGATCACTTCTAACGAAATCGATCTGGAAGGAAGACGCGGCCAATTCCGCGGCACTACAGATTCCCATTGCGTCCTTGCTGTGATACTGTTGCTCTGTACATGATCGTCACCTCAAGGAGGACCGGCGGATTTCTCCTTCGATTTCATTTTCGAAAATTTTGCTTTGAACAAGGCACAACGGTGGGTTTCACGACGCCAACGCTTTGGAGGATGATGATTTGGTGGCGCCTGTGACATGTTACGGAACCCTCATCGTCTTCGGACGATATCAAGTAACAGAGACTTCTACCTGCTTACTTTCCAAGGGCAATTCCAAGATGAATTACTTCGTTGGGCTTATCTGACCCCTGACCTGCGGAGTGTGTATCCATATATACACATATACTCTGCCTTGTGGTCTAGGCGTTTCGTTTCACCCATTACATACTTACGAGTTGGGAGAGTCCCGTGTCTTGCAAAAAGTGATGCCTCGCAAAGCGGTATCATGAATATACGCCTGTGAACTCCAATCTAAGTAATTTTCTTTCTCTGTCTCTCTTTCTCCACGGATACTCCATTCTGCCACGAACCCTATCTCCTCTTCTGTTTAATTCATCTTGGCGTTGCTAAAGTCCATCTCGGGATGCTGTTCCTGGAACTTCTTGAGGATGTCCAACTTCTTCTGCTCTTCGCTAGAGGGGAGCCCTGCCTCCTTCTGACGCTGGTCGTACATCATCTTCTCGACCATGCCGCGCGTCTCCCCGTCCAGGTCGGACAGCTTGCTGTTCTCGGGCGTGATCTTGGTGACGTCGATCCTGGGCGCGTCCGTGACCACGTGGGGCCACCACTCCATCTTGTTCACCTTGTCCAGGTGGATCTCGATGGTCTTGGTGCCGTCGGGCGCGGTGACCAGCGTCCAGGTAGAGTCGTCGACGTGGACCGGGTGGGGAAGGTCGCCCTGTAGCAAATAGCAAGCAAAGTCAGCCGTGGGATCCTAAAGAAGCTCGGGAAATGTATTCATATATCTTTGCGGGAAGAGCAAAGGTGTGGCGTCGAAGGGGTCCTGACCTGGATCACAGGGTCCTTGCCCTTCACGCCGGCCGCCAGCTTCTGCTTCTTGATGTCCACGACCAGGTCTCTGCCCTTGAAGTTGCCCGGTATGCCAGTGATGGTGATGTCAACATCTCCGATCGTCTGCGTCCAGCCATATGGGAGGGCATCCTGCTCGGCCTTCTCCTTTTGGCGGGCGGCGGCCTCTTCAGCTGCGGTGGGTTCTAGCAGAGGGGGAATGTTTTGTTAGTCATTGGCTAGACGTTGTATTGACAATGCAATTATAAAGAGATAAAACGAGAAGTCTTTTCTCATAAAGAGGTCGGTTGGATTTGAATGTGATCTTGGGCGCTGGAATGGATGGGCTGGACCAGACATACCTTTGTCCGTCATTCTCTCTGGTGTTTGTGAAGCTTGTCAGGCAGGGACAGGACTTTGAGAAGGTGATGGAAGGCGAGGAAGGCTGAATAGAAATCCATAGTGCCATGGCGGGGCATCATCTCAGTGGAGCTTACTGCTACCCCACAGCAGCTCGAGTACGACCCTAGGACCACCCTAGTACCAACCAATCGAGCTCTAGTGGCTTTGTCCAGGGGGTCTAGGGTGCCTGGGCCAGCCTGGCCCAGAGTCCGAGGTACTCCCCTTTGTCAGCCTTGTCCACTTCGTCAACTTTCCATAGCCCACAGCTTGGGTGCCCGCCGGCTTGGCTTCCTGTATTTACAATCTCACCTGTCAAAATCCTTGGACAGGGACAACAAGAAGAAAAGGGAAAGCGAAAGACACTTCACTCATGCCACCCTCGAAACTATCTTCAACACCTACATCGTCGATGCGACGCTCTTCACGGTAACTTCCCACCATCCCAGCCTTTTCCCCTCTGTGGGAAAGCTCTAGACCTTTCATCCAGTGTGGGAAAAGGTTCAGAGTTCACATACTCCCAAACATGTCGAGACCCTCAACCTCCCGAGGCGGAGGCGGCGCCCCCACCGCTGCGCCCGTGACGACGATGACCAACGCCGACGGAGAGGAGCAGTGCCCGATCTGCAAAACCCTACGATACATGAACCGCAACCTCGTCTTCCTCATCAACCCCGAGTGCTACCACCCGCTCTGCAACAACTGCGTCGACCGCCTCTTCGAGAACGGGCCCAACCAGTGCCCCTACATCGGCTGCCACAAGACGCTACGGAAGAAGGGCTTCCGCGAGCCCAAGTTCGGCGACCTCAACGTGGAACGCGAGGTCGACATCCGCAAGCGTGTCGCCGCCATCTTCAACAAGGGCGAGGAGGACTTTGAGGACCTCAAAGCCTACAACGACTACCTCGACATGGTCGAGACACTGACGATGGACCTGGTCTACGGCTCCGAGAAGGAGCAAGACGCTGCCAGCCAGCGGCTCCTGGCGTGGGAGTACGAGCACCGCCTCGAGATCGAGAAGAACCGCAAGCACGGCGAGAGGCTCCGCGAGCAGACCCGCAAGCAGTTCGCCGCCGAGCAAAAAGCCGCCGCCCAGCGCCGAGCCGAGGCCGCGCGCCAGGAGGAGGAGGAGCGCCAGCGCAAGGCCCGCCAGCGCGAGGAGGACCTGGACATGCTCGCCAGCGCGCCCACCGGCGCCGCGAGCAAGATCATGCTCAAGAAGCGCGGGCAGAACCGCAGGGAGGCCGTGGCGGAGAGCGAGGCCGCCGCCATGCGCGCGGCACAGCACGCGGCGGCCAACGGAGGCCTCGCGATCAAGGGCCTGAAGAGGAAGCCCAACGCGTCGGCGTCTGCCGCCGCCGAGGACACTGGCCCCTACGACCCCTTTGGCAAGCTGGACCTGCGGCCCTCGCGCTACGTGCTACAGACGACGTACAAGAATGAGTTCCTCGACACCCTGCTGCAGGACCCCAAGCTCCAGGCGGGCGGCTACAATGTGCAGGAGTATTACTCCCGCGCCCTGTTTGAGGCCTTTGCCGGCTTGGCGGTGTTTGTGAGCGACGAGAAGGAGACGGGCGGCGTAGGGCTGGACCATCGCGGTGTGGCCACACAGGGGGCCAACATGGCTGCCAACAGCGAATCCGGGAACATCGCCTCCTTCGCTGGGTCTCGGCGGCAGCAGAACAACCTTGGCGACATTTCCAAGAAGAGCAATAGCAACAGCAGCCAAATACGCAGCGTGGACGCCACGAAGCGAGCTTTCTCTGGTGGTTTAGGTGGGTTCGACGGCACGCCGTCCCTGCCCGCCGGAGTCACGAGTGATGACGGGGATGTGCAGATGCGCGACTACGTGAAGCCTGAATCGTCGCCCCCGGTCGTCAAGATGGAGGTGGATAGCCTCTAGCGGAAGGATTCACCTCACTGGTTGGCAGGCGCGCGATGGCTGAAATGTGGCGGGTGTGGACGGTGTGAGGCGTGTCTAAAGCGGCGCTTCTACATGGATTTGGACTGATGAAGAGGAGAGGGAGACGGGTTGGGACGACGTGGACGGGACTGCATGCATGCATAGCAAGGCGTTTTGTTTCATGGGCTGAATCATGGCTTTGAGAAAAGGGTACACTCAGTCAGACTCACCTGGGTAAAGAAGGGCGGAGCACCGGGAAAGGATGCGTTCTCATGATCACGATTGATCTTTGTTTCCTGTTCCAGGCGTTGCAGGTATTACAGACATGGATCATATGAAAACCGAACGGCGGACGCAGGAAAAACAGATTTTAGAGCCCACCCATCATGCCGTCTTCACCCGGACCTGGGGGATACTGATCTGCCCCATGCCAAGGCAAGCGGATCAGCTTGATCATCACAGGATCAATGATAATACTACTGCAGTATCTTTCGCACATTCAGTCTTGCATATGCCACTTTAGTCCATTAAGCCTACCGCCTACAGCTACAAACGTCAATTGTGCCGGTCTTCTCTTCTTCACTTCTTCTCATCACCCCCTCCCCCCCCCCTTCTCTTCTTGCCTGATAAAGCATCGTCAAGCTCAACTTTCATGTGTAGTACATGGGCAACAGACCAAGAGCGCCGTCTGGTCCTACTCGTCTAAGGTTCCCTCCGTCCACCAGATCCGCCCCGCTCCGTTTCTCATCCACACGCAAGTAGAAAGGATGCCCGTCCGATATGTGATAACGCACGCCGATTCCCAACGCCACGCTCTGTAAAACACAGAACCAGGGATTAAAGACTAGATGATAAGAAATAAAGGGAGAAAGAAGCATGCTTGCACACACAAAAGCCAAGTATCAATGAAGGCCGGCTGACCGGCGGTGATTTTTCTTTGATTTTTTTTTGCCTGTCTTTTTTTGTTGTTTTGTCTCTTCTTGATTACTTGTTGGTGCGTTATCAATAAAGAATAATTTTACTGCTGCCAAGGGCTTTGTTGTGCCGGCCGAGGGAAAACAGAGACCGTCTGCAGGGTATCAAGCCCGCCGCCCATAGGCTGCTGGTTATGTTGCCAGCCCATGCCCGTATTATGGTTGACAAACTGCGATTGGCGGAAGGGGTTTGTCGTCCCCGTAGGCTGAGGAACCAGACCGGCGCTTGTGGCTGGCCGCTGCTGCTGCTGCGGTTGAGCAGCACCAAAGTTCTTGGCAAAGGGGTTCGTCCCAGTCTGCATGGGCTGTAGTGGCCCAGCCTGTTGTGGTGGTGCTGGCTGGAACGTGGGTGGATTAGACTGCGACGCCGGCCGGGCGAAGGGGTTGGTGGATGTTTGCTGCGGTTGTAGGGCCGGAGGAGGGCTCGTGGGGGCTGAGTGCGTCGTCATGCCGGTGGGCATGGGGTTCTGACCCGTCGCCATCATGGACACTCGGAATGGGTTGGTGGTCTGCTGTTGCGCTTGGAGGTTGGGCATGGATGCGTTGTTTGTTTGGAACGATGCGACTGAGTCCTGCGGTATCGGAGCCAGCGAGCTCTGAAAGCCGGCCTGCGACATGAATCCACCAAATCCTGCGCCTGCGTAAGGCGGCTGGAGCTGCTGTTGAGGAACCTGCTGCTGTTGTTGTGGGAAACCTGTCATCTGTTGCTGGAAGGGGTTCGTTCCCTGGAATCCAGTCTGCTGCGGCACGAACCCATTCTGGAACTGCTCGGTAGGTTGAGCCTGGAAGCCTGGGTTCCCCCAGGGCGATGCTCCCACTTGCGGCTGTGCGGACGGGGGTGCGCCCAGCGTGGTCTGATTTTGCTCTATCGAGTCGAAGAAATCGATCAGATCCGCATCCGGGCCCTTAGCCGGTTTGGACTCAGAGGCAGACGAGCTCGCAGCGCCATTAACGCTGGGGAACGCGCTGCCCGCCGCTGCCGACTTGCTCGCCGACTCGCTCTTGAACACTGGTGGTAGCGGGTTGGCTCCTGAGCCGCCCTTGCTCTTCTTGGCCTCCAGCTCAGCCAGATATTGTCGCCTGTGAATCTCGAAATCCGGATCGTTGAGGTAATCCTGCAACTGCCGTCCAAGGTTGACAGGAGCGTGCTTCAACTTTGGGACCTCAACTCTCGTGTGGTGTTCGTATTGGCGGGCCATGCTTAAATACTGAACCACCATGTCTGTCTGCCTGATGAACCCGCGATAGACCTCCATAGCTCTTTCCGCGTCGACCTTGGACATCTCGAAGAAATGACCTGTTCACCACTGTCAACAAAGCACCAGCAGAGAATGTCGGCCTTGACGATCGAGAGTACGTACCCAGGATGTTAATCAATGCGTGGTTGAGCACCTGGAACAGCGCCAACAGATCCAGAACCAGCAACCGGAAGACGGTGATAGTAATCTCATTCTCCGGTTCGTTATCCATGACCTAGTACCCCCGTCAGCTCACCACCTTATCTTCATGAAGCAATCCCGGGGAGAGGGGGCACGGACGTCGCATTTCAGGAGGGCTGTCAGTTGGTGCTGTACAGACTCCGTCTCCCTCAGCAGCCCCTTTTCCACAGACAGTTTCTCCAGCCTGTTGTCTCTACCGCGCACCCAGTCGATCTTTGTATCGCGATACGCTCGTGCTCGCTCGGAGAGGTAGTTGGCGTAATGTCGTATGTTCCGTCCCTGTGTCTGGGCTGTTCCGTTGGGAGTCAGCATCTTTCCACCTGGCCAGGGTCGAGACTGGACTGACCGTCAGAGAACATGCTCACGGCTAACATGTTTCTGTGTTTCGCCAGATAACCCAGCGTGACATCGGGTGAGCCCTCCCTGATCATCAGGTGGACGGTGATCAAGCTCTTGAAGACGACGGTCCATGTTGAGTCCCTGAGCCTGTGCTGCAGCGCCCTGAATACCTCTCCTACTCCCGCCTCTCCAGAATGTGTCGCGATGAGGATGTGTTCGATGTACTTCGTCTTGGGGGGCGCGGCCTAGCAGCGAGTAGTCATGTCAGCAGTGCTGCTCAATCTCGACAGCATCACGCCGCGGCCGAGAGACGGACCTTGATCTTGGTGGCGCCCTTGACGGACTTCTCGAAGGAGCTGGCCATCGTAATGAACCTGTCGGTCCCAAGGGCTGTGAACGAGTTGACGGGTCAAATTGCAAAGTAGGATATTTCGCGTGCGATAAGTTTGCGAGCCTCGATGCGACGAGACACACGGTCGTGCTGGTGAGTTTCCTCGGCGGAGATTAATGGGGCTTGGGCTCGTCGCGGGTGCGCGGCCCTGGCTGCGGGTCTCCTTGGGCCTCTTTTTCAGCGACTCGCTCAGTCGACGATGACGAGGCGGGCTGGCGGTCGACCCGGGAAGTCCGGCAGGCTTCTGAGGGCGAATCGTCAGGCGAAAATTGAGGATACGGGGGGTCTAGGACAAATCGAACAATTGTCCGGCGAGGGGCAGGGGAAATCAAGCGGCAGGTTCATCGGGCAGCCATCACAATGACGACGAGTCGAGATGGGTTTCCTGGGGATTCGGGTGTCCAGGGATCGACGTTGGGTGAGTGGCTGAGGGCAAAGGTTGGCCCTGGCGCTGCGCGGTAATTGGACGGGAAATGGATAATAATTTCTCAATGGGATAATGATGTCTGAGACTTTGTCCTGCGCCTCATTCGTATGCGCAGCAGACGGGCGGACGAGGCAAACAAACCTACGTTGACCTGTTGTTGCACGGAGATCCTTTGGGTGAGTAAGAAAGACGACGATTAGACGGTGTGTGACGAGGTTGGGCAAGCTGCAGCATGGTGAGTAGAGGTTGGGGCCCAGGGCTTGGGGCTTGGGAAGGGGGGCGGGGGGGCGGCTTCAGGTCGTCTCTCTTGGTTCACCAGCTTCTGTGGTGCTAAGTAGCACTGAGTAGCACACTAGCTTAGCTCCTCCCGTTCGGCACAGGGGCCACTAAGCCGGCATCAGGTAAGGCAAGCACAGCTGTTACAGGAGCCCCCTGGCAGATAGACAGTCTAAGCACTACAAAGAGTATTGTGGTACTGCTACAGTGAACTGCACAACAACTTTAGGGAGCTATCTTCACCCAAGAAGCCAGATCAAAGCAAGATCCAGAGAGTGCACTTTGTCGTCTTTCTACCCCCAATGTATTTTCAAGACCTCTCTTTGTGATTCATCATGTCATTGTGACTATCTTACAGACTCACGGATCAAGCAGAACTTTCCTGGGTAATGTTTCGCGAAACGAAACAGGAGCTCTTCTGAACCCTTGCATCGCAAACAGGTGGGGGATGATCCATTCTCTACATGGGAAACCATCGCTTCCAACAAAAAAAAAAGTCCATAGCAAAACCAAGGCCATATGCCTCCTCCCGGAAAACCTGGAAGCATATACAGACAGACAATAACGCTGACTCTCAGAACTACTGAGGAGGTCGCATCAGAGCCCCTGCTAAAACAGAGTTTCGCCCTATGTTCTGCTGCAGCTGTTCATGAAACCACAAAAGACTGACACTGCTTCTGGGACCAAGCCAGCAAGCCAGTGCAACCATACCAAGCAGCGAATACAAACACAGGACTGCCAAAAGTGCTGTGGCAGAATGGCGAGGATGGCTGCACAAGGACGCAGGAAAAAGATAAGAGGAAAACCTTCCGAGCTTCAAAAGTGAGTCAGAGATGCCGTACAGCGTCCGTTGTAAACAAGGTCGAGTTGTGTCGAACGCTTATTTCATAATTCCGGATCCCTCGTCATAGCCAACGCCACTTGAGCCCACGAGGGGAGAGCCTGGCTACGACGGGAGGGGGGAATCAATCGTAGGAACACGCTAGCTTTCATCATCTGTTGAATATTGTTAGAGAAAATATGATTTCAAGATGGATTGGGTTTTGCGAAGTGTGTTGACATACATTGTTTTGAATGGAAGGATGGAGAGGAAAGAAAAGAAAATTCAAAAAGGCGCCTGTCGAACGCGCACTGAAAAGATATTGACGGTTCCTGCAGATCGCGGCAGAACCCCACGCGAAAGCATGCCAGGCCCAATCAAATCCCCTCGCTTAGGCGGATCGGCACCACCTTAGGCCCGGCCGCCTAGCAGCCTCAAGGTACAATGGCGATGTACCTTTTTCTCTATCAAACTCACCCGTCAGTCTCATGACATATTCTGTTTGGAGCTGCTCGACCGCTGCTCCCTAGTGCAATCGATGCCACTCTCTCCGTCATGATAATGCCTTTGAGTAGAGGCCTGCTGCGGTCTGGCAGGTCTCTGAAGAGGCAATACGTCACGAATGCAGTGTCATCTCGACGAGGCAGGTCTGGTGAGCCGGCTCTGGCTGGTCTCGTCACTCAACAACTTTGGACTCGACCAACGTCAAGTCTGAGTTTATGCCAGAGGCGATACCTACACAAAGACGTTGCGGGAATCCAAGGACAGGTCTCTTCAGAACAGACTACTAGCAATGAGCTTTCGCAAAAAGTGAATGAACTCAAGGGCTTCTGTACGTACATAGGCTTTTCAGGTATTTCTTTTCGGGCTTACATATTAACCCTGTTGCACAGTCGACTTCCCGCCTCAGTCACCCGCCAAGGATTTCGAAGAAGGACAGGTTGTCACTGTTCATGGCTTCCTGTCCAAACGGAGAGATCTCTCGAAGAAGATGACATTTGTGGATCTGCTCGTGGATGCAGGCCCGTCGTTCCAATTCAAATCAGCATGGGAGGAGAAGGAGTCCCCTGAGCACGAGGCACACAAAGTCCTCAGGTCCTTCTCTGCCTGGAGTCCCGTCGCCCTGACCGGGAGGATAGACAAACACAGGACAGTTTCCACTGGAGTGTTTAGCCCAGACTTCCCGGCAGGCCGCGACAAATACGAGCTCACTCTCCAGGGCCCACCCCGCCTTCTTAACCACTTCCCTCAAAACATCATCATATCCGAGGGCGCCCTCTTCCCACCACACTCTCGACATCTTCAGCTGAGGTTCGACAAGGTCCTGCAGGACCGGCTCAAGTTTCGTGATCAATTGGTGTCGGAAGCCCAGGACTTCCTGAGACAAGCTGGCTTTCTCCATGTAGAGACCCCGATCCTCTTCAAATCCACCCCTGAGGGTGCCAGGGAGTTTCTTGTGCCTACTCGAAGACCGGGTTATGCCTATGCGCTGCCACAGAGCCCACAGCAGTACAAGCAGATGCTCATGGCGTCAGGTGTCCGCAGGTATTTCCAGCTTGCAAGATGCTTTCGCGACGAGGATCTGCGCGCCGATCGACAACCCGAGTTCACACAGGTCAGCTCAACTTAGCTCCTCTTCTTCTTCCATCTCAGAAGCACCTCTCCCTTGTCACTACTGCCTCATCCTTCTATGAACCACAACTAACGGAAACAATGCCAGTTGGACTTGGAAATGTCATTTGCGACTGGCAAAGATGTAATGCAGCTCATAGAGAGCCTGGTCCGAAGCCTATATGGATTCATAAGGCGCAACTGGCGCACGTTTGAGGTCGATGGACAGATGGGGATTACCTCAAAAACACCTGATGCTGTTGACAGTGCTTCAGACATCACCACAGGCCAGTACCCATCCCTAGGCCCAGGAAACGGGCATGGGGAGGGAACAGCCTTCCCACGAATCACATATCATGAGGCCATGTCTCTTTACGGTTCCGATAAGCCGGATCTCAGGGTACCCAACAAGGTCGGTTGACTTCATTACTCACGTATTGATATAAACCAGACACAAGGAACCAAAAAAGAAAACTAACAAGCCACAGATTCAACGAATCGACCACCTCCTCTCCCCCGCCTTCGTCTCCATGATATCAGATCTGGAAAATCCCATAGTGGAAGCCTGCGTCTTCCGCTTCCAAGAAACCCCCGACGTGACGATCCCCGACTTCATCAAATCCGTATGGGACAAGCTGCCCAAGCCCCTAGCCAAAAACCCAGACGGCCAACCCGTGCCCGTGATCATCGACTCCCGCAGGCCCCTCTCAGGGCTCTCCTCCCTCGGCCACGAAGCGGCAGCAGAGCTCCTCGCGTCAGACCTCCCGCCCCCCCTCGGAGGACCCCTCCAAGAAGGCGACGTCCTCGTCGTCCAAGCTCGGCCCAACAAGCCCTTCTCCGGCGGCTCGACCGCCCTCGGCACGCTGCGCAACCACATCTACCAGCTCGCCGTCCAGAAAACCCTCCTCCCCCTGGACCCTTCCTTCCAGTTCCTCTGGGTCACCGATTTCCCCCTCTTCACGCCCACAGACCCGACGACCACCTCCGAACCAGGCCAGGGCGGCTCCGCCGGCTTCTCCTCCACCCACCACCCTTTCACCGCACCCCTCCACCCGGAAGACTTCGACCTCCTCCACACCGACCCTCTGCGTGCCAAAGCAGACCACTACGACCTTGTAGTCAACGGCGTCGAGCTCGGCGGCGGCAGCAGGCGGATCCACGTCGCCGCCGTGCAGGAGTACGTGTTCCGCGAGGTGCTCAAGATGGACGGCGCCGGGATCGAGCACTTTAGCCACCTGCTCGAGGCGCTGCGGGCCGGATGTCCGCCGCACGCCGGGTTTGCAATCGGCTGGGACAGGCTGGTGGCTATGCTGAGCTATACGGGAAGTGTGCGGGATGTGATTGCCTTCCCCAAGAGTAAGCAGGGCGATGAGCCTGTTGCTAGATGTCCTGGGAAGGTGGGTAAGGAGGAATGGGAGGTGTATCATCTGCAGCCTAGTGAGAAGAAGGATGTGGAAGGATAACTAAGAGAGGTGCGTATGTACGTGTGTGCACGCTCATAGATCTCCACTCAACAGGGTGGCTTCAAAATGTGATAGACTACTTAGACAGTCAGTGTCATACTCAGTAACTTTCGCAACTTTCCAAAGCTGTACCATACGCGACAGAATAGAAGTGAATTGATGGAGATAACCTCCACCCATCATCCCCAAGCCAGCTCATGTACGACTCGGGATGGTTCCAGTATGTAGCATGATGAGCCAACCCATGTGTTGCTGCACTACATGTGAGGTGTATACATAGTCAACGACACACAAAAGGAGCTTCAAGAAATGCAGTACGCCAAAACGCAAGAAGCTTCCTTTCTTTCTCCAAGGAAGCAAACGTGAAAGCTGTATTCTCACCATCAGCCCTTCACGTTCCTCATATATTTCTACCAAATCTTCCCCCTAGGCAACCCCAAATTACATTACACATGAGAAGACATGATCACGTAGAATGACACGTTGTGCACTACTAGATGTAAGCCAGCTTTTGGTTTTCACTCACCGGGACAGATTCAGCCATTTAGCCCCCCCCCCCCTTTCTGCCCAGTAGACCAAAGGCCTCTCGAGATTCATCCATCCATCCATCCATACACCTTGCTAAGTGGGATTGACTTGCCAGCTAACTCCGGAGTCTGACTGCCAAGGCTTTGAGGCTTGCGGAGACACGGGTAGGACAGGGTGGGATCTCATGGAGGGGATGTAGGCGAGTGCACTGCTTGAGAAATAGGGATTGTGTGCAGGTGGAGTGATGGGGTACAGGTACATGTACAGGGTTACGGCAAGCAAGAGTGGACTGGCTTTGAAGGTCTATCTTAATTAATGGCATCGGCGGCGTTTCTAGATAGCCCTGTCTGCAGCCAAAACTTGGTAGAATTATTAATCAGTTTTGGCCTTCAACTTTTCTTCTGCTTCTGTGTGGCTTCGTTCAATCTTGAAATAAGACTTGAGATATTCTGAATCGCGCCTGTAAGCTCTTCAGCCTCAGGTGATTGGCCTCATCAAGCCGCTGCGGAAAAGGAGGCAGGGTGAAGTGAAGTGAAGTGAAGTACCTAGACAAAATATCCAGGAATGAGGCGGCTGCGGAAAGGAGCATTCATCAGGCCTGTGTCACGCCAATATTTTCTTGGGAAAAAAAGAGTTATTCATTTGTAATTTCGATAGATCTTCAACGAGTTCCTGCATTGAGGGCATCTTGGGCGGTTGACAGCGAGTGTGGGACGGGGAGGACATGCACGACAGTCGGTTGGCGGCCTTCAAAAACACGGAGGAGAAGGGGAGAAATGTTTGAAAGGGCGTAATCGACTCACATGTGGGAAGTCAAGGGCTCATATAAGACCTGGAGGGGCCAGTAGGGGTGCGGCTCTGCGGTGGGCCGTGAGACTAGAAGCCAAGGCTGTTGGCTATTGAATATCTGGTAGACGCGCCGAGTGCCGCCGACATGTGGGCTTGGCAAGTGACCCGTCAGACACTCAGCCTCGCGCCTGCCGTACCAATCATGTCACGCGTACCGCCAACCAACATAAAATAACGCCAATCTTCCATGCCGTGAGTGGGAGAGAGCGACTCCAGTACCGTCTTCGTGGATGTAGCTGCCTCATGATGCTGTGGCTGACACTGCCAGTTCAAGAGGGGGAGTGGCTTGGTGTCGAGCAGTCCATCAGACGGCGCGAAGGGACAGGTGGCAAGCCTCGACACACCTCTCGTCAGGTTCCAAGAGGGAAAATATGACACGAATCGGTCCAGACGACCGTCTTGTTGCATGACACGCCACACAACAAAAGGTCCTGGCATTGACGGGCGGGAGCGTCTCTCCGACTCTCGTGGCTTTCCTTCTCCGGACATGGATGCATAGCATGGTGCAGATCTACGCTCACCCAAGTGATGAACAAGGCACGAGGGGGTATTTCGTCGTCTCTACGTTTCTAGACTACATGCCCGTGTTCCTCACACCAACTGTAACTTTACCACCAATAGAGCGTCGTATACTCTCGCATCCAGCCTCCACCTCCGACGGCCATATCCGCCCCCACCGCCCAAAAGTAGCCGGACGGGCGCTAAATTTAAAGTTGCCCGCGCTAATTTAAAGTTTGTCCGGGACTTTGGGTCAAGCCGAACCTAGCGCGCTGCCTCAAGAAGCATCACCTCTGAACGTTTGGCCCGTCTCGTTAATCTATTTCATCAAACGTGCCCGATTCCCAGACTGGCCTGACAGCACCAAAAGAACATCGGGTTATCCGGATACCGACACAGTCGCAGAGGTGTGCTGCGCCTGGCCTAGCTATGTTTTTAGAACCCCACCTCGGACTGGTCTGCTTCTCAGGCTGGTATGTTCTATGATCGTCGTGAGCTATGTACATCTCTTGGCCAGGCTTCATGGCTAAGTGAAAACCACAAATCTGCATATGGGGCCAGTCTGGCGAAACGGGCCAGTCCGACGGAAGCGCGGTGTCGGCCGCCTCTCAAGGCTAGCAGACCAGTCTACCATCCAGACCAGTCTCGAGGAAGTCCGCTAGCAACAGCCAGGTGGTAAGGCTGGCGGGCTACCTGCTCAGATACTGCGCCCCGTCTCTCTCCTTATTGACAGGACTGGAAGAAACACTCACCGCTGTATGATGGGGCTTGAGTAAAGGCCAAGGCAGGGGAGGGGCATGTGAAGTGAGCGAATGACCTAGGTGATGGGGTGGCGACAGAGGCATGCATCCTTATTGTCTGACAGGACGTCAGAGTCGAGTAGGTCGCTTTGTTTTATCTACGAGCAGATGGCATTGGGGCTCGGCACTTGAGATCTAGCGGAGGCATCACACGCCTCTTCTCCCCACCATCTCTCATGAAGGAGCTGGATGCCTCACGATATGATGGTCACGGCCACTGCAAGCCTCTTCCATAGTCATGCAAAAGTCAACAGTGGCCAATCCGCCTGCGTCTCATATACATACATCTCTCTACCGCTGTTCATGCAAGTTAAGTCAGAGACAGAATTGCATTAATCCCAAGGCTGTCTCGTGATGACAAGGCGCGCTGCCGCTGTCTGTTTGAGTCTAAAAGACGGGGAGTCGCATTTGACACCGGGCTTCCCTGTGTCTTTGAGGCACTGACAGATTCCTGCCCAGCCCCAAAGATCTGCTGGAGACGAGTGACCGCTGGACAGCAGCTCTCGAACCGGCCACCTTCCCCTGAGTGAGGTAGGACTCTTATGACTGAAGCGGGATTCTTGTCGAGGCTTAGACAGGATGGATGCACAGCGGTACTCGTTCCTCTGTCATGCGTCAATATCGTGAGAGATCCAACGGAACGCCTTGGTCAAGCCCTTATCCGACGACACCGATACACCTCGTCCAGACCCGCGTCATTGATTGGCCGAGGATCCAACTTTACGGTGATCAGCGCGGGGCGGAGAATTACTCTATGCAATTAGTCGCCGCACCAGTGGCGCGACAGCACAGGCATCACGGAGGCCGTGCCACGACACGGGCGCATCTAGCCCTGGGTCTCCCCGACCGTTTCGACCCCTGCCTGGCCCTCCGGGCGCCCAATCGTTTTCGGATCCGTGGCGTGGCTGCGCTTCCCCATGCCACGGATTATGGCTTCCCATACCCTCACCACCTCAACTCCTAGACAGAACGCCCTTCGCTGTTTTTCTTTGCTGAGATGACCAACAAACAAATGACCCAAAGAATAAAAATAAATCAAACCCAGAAAGCAAATTTCCTCCAAATCACAAAACAGAAATCCACCAGATCCATTTGCCTCTCCCCTGGGCCAAAAATTGGACAAGACCGAAACAATAATATTGGGCAGATGACAGTGTATACTGCCTCGCCGGATGCTACTGCACCGATGTCCTCCTCCAAACTTCCTGAAGAGGACTGACAAAAACCCTGACGTTCTTCGCACGGCGCAGGCTTGCTGGTAATCAGCCTAACAATCCGGCTGTTTTCTTGATTCGCTTCTTCATAAAGAATCGATATATAGTGATGTATATACATGTTGAGACGTCGTAGTTGGTCGTGAGACAGGTGTAAGCGGATAGGGTATATGTGTGGTGATGTGATGCGATGCGTATGTGTGTGTGTGCGCGTGTGTAAAGGCATGGCTTTCAATAGTCGTTATGAAGGCCATTCATCGGCTGCTCCAGACCCGTGTTTTGACGTTTCACCTCCCCCCTGCCGTCCAACTGCCTCCTGTCAAGCAATCCGCTTGCCATCTAGATACCTCGGGCTATGTCCTTGCCCGGGCATCTGATATTGGTAATAATTAGCTGGCTGCGCACGCCGCCTGGCCTCAAAGGCAGCGCGCTCCTCCTCGTCGAGCGAGAAGGCCTTTTTCAGCCAGCCAAACGCGCTGCGCTTCTTCTTGACGGTGCGCGTGCTTCCCGCCTTGGTACTCGCGCCCTCCTGCATCGTCGTCACGTTGCTCAACATGCTCATGCCCATCTGCGAAGGGGCGCCGCGATGACCGGGCCGGTGATTATTGCTGCTGCTGCCGCCGACCACGGTGCCTGCTGTGTGTGGGCGTTGCTGCAATGGTGAGTGTGGGCTGGCCTGGACGGGGCGGAAGTGCTGACGCTCTGAGGCTGGGGATGAGATGAGGTTGGGGAACTGCGGGCGGGAGTATTCGAGATTTGTGGTATGGTGCTTGGTGATGTTGTTGTTGGTGTTGTAGTGTTGTTGGCTGTTGTGTGTATGGTTGCTGCTGGTGGTATAATTCCGGGAGCGGTCCGATTCGGTGCCGTGGGAGGAGGACGGCGCGCGCTGGGCTGCCCGTGGTGACTGCTGCGGTGTTGGGTACCGGGGTCGCTGGATCTCGTATGCATGCACTGGCGGGACGAGAATGGCCGTGGGCAGCTCGCCCTTGAGGGAGACCCGTTCCCTCAGCGATGTCTTGTGCCCGAGAACCACCTCTTTGTCAGACGACCGTGACTGTCTGTGCACGGGTTGTATCTGCAGGATCTTGGGCTGTGTGCGCGTGGTGGTGGGTGCTGCTGTCCGTCTCCTCTCAGCTTGGTGTGGGATGGTCAGGACAGTCTCGCGCACATGGTCGTCTGGTGATTGTGGCATATCCTCCTCGGCCTCGATATGAATGCTGAGCTCATCCGGTGTGCCCCTGTTCGCCCCGCGTGGTTCGACTCTCAATCTCGGCGGCTCAGCTAAGCTCTTCCGAGGCTGCTCTATTCTTGGGGAGGCCCTGGGGGATGGTGTTGGTGCTGGAGGAACAGGCGTGTATGTTCTCGGCTGGAGGAGAAATAGAACGTTCTCGTCTTCGTCGTCGTCGTCGTCGTCGTCGTTGTCGTCATCCTCTTCTTCCTCCTTGGACGATGCTGTCGACTCCCTTGTCTGAGACTCAGCAACCGACCCAGATTCTTCGGCTTCCTCGTCCGTCTGAGAACCGTCATCAACGATGACCTCGGGTATCTTTTTCGAGCTCTCAGGAGGGGTGTACGTGTGGTTGGGGAGCATGGTGTTTCGCAGGGTGTCCGAGTCTTTTGTAATGCGTTGTCTGGCTCGCATAGGGATGTCTGGGATCTCGAGGTCGGGGCTTTCAGGCGCGGCGAGGAACGAGCCGAGAGAGTGGCCAAAGTCTAGAGTCCGGATGCGAGGTGTGGCGGATGAAACCGAAGTGGGCGGTGATGGCGGCGGCGTGGCGTGCGAGGTGCTTTCGTCGGAACGAGGTCCTGAACGACCGTCTGGTTCAGAGTACGGTTCGAGCGTGAACTAATTTCCCCCGCCCTCGCACGTTAATACGGACAGACAAAGAACAAATCTCAATTTTGCGACACTGGCATTTCCCGAGACTTTAGGTTGGACTGGACTGTACTGATGACTTACCCTTGTCCGACGGCTCACTTCGCCCGCCTTTTTGTCGATATCGACGACCACAGTGCTGAGCTGGACGAGGAGCCCGCTGAGCAGAGTGCTGCTGGACTCGAGAGTGGTAAACTCCTTCATCCAGCCCTCTGTGTTGCCTTTCATCGCGTCGAAGACGTCCACCACATCAGGCCGGTTCTGCCGCCATTTCCCCCTGTCGTTGTCCTTCAGATACTGGGAGAACTGCTTGACAGCCCGCAGGCCCTCGGATATATCGCGAATTGTCTGGGTGTGGGCGGTCGAGGTGCGCGAAAGGATATGTTCGATCTTGACGTTGCCCTCGACGATCTGCAGTCGGAACTTCCTGTTCTGCAGCATCTGCTCAAAGACCTCCATATTTTCCATCGGCACCTTGAGAAAATCCAGACGGTCTTTCAGGTCCGTGGTTGCCATCCTGACATCCTCCATGGCCGTCTCGAGAAACTCGTCCACCTCGTCGATGTGGCCCTGCAGGATGCTGAGGACCTGGGCATTGTTGTTGGCCATGCCCTTGATGAGCAGCTCGATGCCAAACGAGATCTGGGCGATCAGCTTCCGCAGCTCGTGACATTTCTGCCCTGACCGAAACCGCCAGAGCCGGTTGGGGGGGCCTATGGACTTGTCCTCGTCGAGCAGCTTCTCCCGCCGTGCTATTGCGTCCTGCTCCCTCAGCTTTGGCTTCTGGGTCAAACCTGCCCTGGTGGCCTCCTCGAGCGACTCGGCAAAGGCCTCCTGCATGGACGAGATGGGGTGCAGAGGGATGTGCGCGTGTCCCCCAGCCCCCGAGGTGGTCGGGGTCTGTAGGTCCCGCTCATCGTCGAGGAGAAGGGCGCTGTAGCTGTCGTCATCCTCATCCTCATCGCCCTCGCCGTCGGAGTCGTCAAAATGGCTGAGGGTGGTTCGTGCCCCTCTCCTGTCGGCCAGCTCTCGGGCGGTCCCAGGAGAGAGGTGGATCGCGAGTCGTTCCTCGGGGTCCATGGAGCGCGGGACGGCGCCGGTCGTGGCCATGGCCATGGTTGCACAGCAGGGAAGGATGACTCGCTTCTATGGCAGCCTAGACCAGCTTGTGTCTGTGACCATCGGCAAAAAAAGAAAAGAGGCGCTGGGCCCTTTGACTTGGTTTCTTCTTTGGAGGGGGGGGGGTGTGCTGTTGGGAGGTGATCGGCACGCGGTGATCGTCGGGGTCGTATAAGGTGGCAGCCGGGCTTGGTAGATTGGTTGTCGTGCGTTCGAGTGGGCGCAGCAGCAGCAGCAGCAGCAGCAGCAGCCCTAGGGCTCAAGCCAAGGAAAAAGAGAAGAGGGGGAAAAAAGACAAGAGCCCACGCAGCCAGCCGCCGGTACAGGTTCCCGCCGGGGACGAAGAGGTTGGGCGAGTGAGGACAAGGACTATGAGGAAGGAGCAAGTGGTGGTGCAGTAGTAGTGTCAGAACCAGCAGTGGCGATGGCCGGACTAGGTTTGGTGGAGTAAGACAAGACCAGTGACAAGTCGGAAGGTTTGTCGCACAAATCGAGAGTGTCCAGGCTCAGCTGTGCGCTGTACTGATCCGGGCTTGTCCTCCCTTGCGGCACCAACGGCGCATGAGCATGTGAATTGCGCTGCGTCGGGCTGGGCTGGGCTGGGCTGGATTGGGGGCCGAGTGAGAAGGTTAGAGAGAAGTATGAGGAACGGGTCAAGCGTTGGCGTCCAAAAAGACCACGGGAGACATTCTCTGGTGTCTAACTCTAGCTCTGATGAAGATGGAAGAGAAGTTTGTCGATGGTGAATTAAGTTTGGCGTCGTCAACATGGACCACGGGAAGCCGACCTCCTGATAGCCTGAGCACACGTGGACGGCTTCTCGATATCTCCACAGCTCTCTCACTCCGTCTTATTCTCTCCTGACGAAGGAGGAAAGATCAAAAACGAAAATCGAAAAACAATTGATTTGACGGTTTTTTTTTTAACAGTCAGAGAATAACAGGGTGTGACAGGGACGACGACGGGGGTGTGAGTGAGGGTTTGATGACCAGAGGTGGATTCAGAACCGATAGTGCGGCGGCGAGTAGACTAAGGGGAGGCTGAGGAGATTAAGGTTTGTATTGGACCGGGGCCGCTAAGAGGGGAGAAACGAGGAACCAAATTGAAGTGCCCGGTCTTTGCTTCCATGGACGGCACTGAAGAGCGCGAAGCGAGAAGAATGATATAACGACGGTAATTGACGATGACGGAGGAAGAGGGGGAGGAGAGCTCAGAAGGGACCAGGTCCGGTATTGGAAAGAATAGTAGGCGGTGGTGAAAGAAGGGGGTGGGACGGAGAAGGAGGGGAGACAGGAGAGAAAGACCACCAAGTAATGGTGAAAAGTAATCAATCAATCAATCAATTAATTCATCTACTCCACAGAGTAGTAGCATAGTAGTAGTAGTATGGGAGATAGGAGGTCGCCTGACGGGAACAAGACCGTAGAGAGGGAGGGGGGCTGGTTCGCGCCGTATAGTTGCAGTGTCATGGGATGTGTACCATAGTTTGTCTGGATGGATGGGGTGGATGGTCTTATCCTGCAGATGCAGACAATTCAATAGCCCGGATGCAACCTGCACACGGACGCAACGCTGTTTTTGTGCCTTGCCCTCTCTCTTTCTCTTCCTCTCGGTCTTTTTCAAACATGCCAGCTTCCTTTCCTCTTTCTTACTGATGTGATATGTGTAAAATTCTAGGTGTACGTACGTATGAGAAAATCCTACGCGCGCTGTGCAGTGCGAGATGGCTTGGTGAATTCGTAAAAAGACAGACAGACAGACAGCCAGCCTGTGTATCGAATTACGATGTTGGTGTAACCATTGTGGTGAGTGATAGACTATGGAGCCCGAGCCAGATCGAGTCAAGGATGTGGAGGGCTGAAGTTGAAGGGCGTGCATGGGTTTGGTGTCTGTGTGCTCGCTCGGTTGCATTTTGCTACCATGGCATCTGTCTTTCTCTTGTTTTCCCCCCTTCCTTTTTTCTTCTTTCTTTTCCGCGTTGCCTCGCACTCCAGGGCTCTCTGCAGGGTGAACTGGTCTGATAACTCGCCCCGGTGCCTGGCCTAGGCCTCTGCATGTCTAGAGTGTTCTAGCGCTGGAACCAGAGAAACAAATCTTTGGGTGACTGCCGTGTCAATCCCTACCTAAAAAAGCACAAGGAGAAAAGAGTACAGGGAGACATACTAGATACAATTAGTACTTCTCCTGCCCTGCCCCTGTCCACTTACTCTACACTGCCACGTCTTCTTGCCATGCAGCACCTCCACCACACACACACTCTCTCTCTCCTTCTGTGTCTCTATCTGCAAACACTGCACTGAGCTGGATTGCACAGGGGCGGCCGCAGCCTGGGTCTTGGCTACCATTCAAGGTAAAAATCTCATCCAAGCCGTTGAGATGGTTCTGACAGTAATTACCCTAGGCGCCCCAGAAGAGGACAAGTCTCTTAGCAGCGCCCCTCCCCCCCGGCTCTTCCCCCCCTTCTTGTTTCCCCCCACCCCTTCCTAGATGTCCACCAAGAAGGGCAGCTCCAAGGGTAGCTCTTCCAAAAGGGCAGCAGCCACAGCAGGATTGCGTAAACGCTGGGCCAGGAAGCAGCTCAGAATTTGATTGCCTTGACGACGACGACGCGAGGAATTGAGTAAAGAAAGAAGGAGAAGAAAGGACCAGAACATGAGATGCAGACAAATTTGCCTGCAATGATTCTTCATTCTTACAAAACTACTCCTGAACGACCCCCCCCCCTAAAGATTGTACCGTAGTACCAAAGTACACAGCAGTAGTAAGCGTTCGAATCCATCGATCTCGCTAAGCTAAAAGGTCTTCCGTACCCGGAATTCCCTGTGACTTTTTCCCCCACAGAATCTCCGCCAGGTAGGACATGGGATTGAGGCTGGAACCCAGGGGAGCAAAGGGGGACCCGTTGGATCCTTAGGTGGATATCTCGCGGGCCTGTCGATCCTCTCATCCAGGCCCCCAGGGCAAGGGGGGAGGGGGGCGCTGGCAGAGACTGGAGGGGAAGAGGAAGACGAGAAGAAAAATGGCTTTTCGGGGAAAAGCTCTTTTACGGTACGACGTCGATATCATGCCAGATAGATAGATACACGTTTCACCCTTCTCGTGTTGGGAAGGGTCTAAAGGGTGGAAGGGCGAGGGTTCCAAGCCAGCTCACTTATGAGACTAGGGCCAAGCTTGCTTGTCGGGCTGATAAGTGCGAACGCCTCGTTGGGAGGAAGAAGAAAAAGAAAACGAAGAGAGAGAGAAAAGAATGAATTTCTACCCCCAGAGAGGCCTCTCGGGTAGTCAACCCGGGTTCATCCTCGCAGCACCTTGAAGGTCAGGACCATTTTTTGATTCGACCTCGGCAGGTTGAGCTTATAAAAAGAAAGAAAAGAAAATCAAGAGACCCAGACAAGCATTGGCGGGTCTCGAGCACATCCCACGACCCTTGCCCAGGAACTGGGGCCATAGTACTATATGTAGTAATTTTTTATGTTTTCCTCTGCTGTAATGTTGCGCATCATAATGAACATCCCCCCTTGCCTTAGTCTGGGCCCTTTTCGACGGAACCGAGACATGAGCTCCGGAGCTCCATCCAAGGCCCGGATATCGGCGGGGAGAGTTGCAGTCTCCAGGGCTGTCTTGTCTGCATAACTTTGCTCTTCAAATTGGTCCACCCTACAATATTTGTTATAGGGAGTACTGAGCTCAGCCAGCCTCGGACTTGCGCACTGCTTTGGCACATCACATCATCCATCGCATTCCATCCCCATCCCATCTCACGTCCGGTGGTCCTCTTCGGATGATGATGATGATGACTGAACCAGGTGGGCCACGCACGCACACCAGCGCTTGACGGAAAGGTGCGACTCGGCCGAGGCTAGACGGCGCCACCCTGCCTGGCGACAACAATAGCGGTTGTAGCCCACCCCCCCCCCTTCTGTCTCCCTCTTTTCTCTTCCTTAACCTCATTTTCTTGACGCTGGTTCACACCGAGCGGGAACGCGTAAATGGGGTACGTGACTGATGTACTAAGTGTGTATGTAAACATGCCAATAGATGACTCAGGCTCGTGCAGTACCGGACAATATTGGTCATCATTAAGCCACACACACACACACACACACACGGTCTCGTCAGGTAAGAGGGTGCATTCAGTTCGTCGGAACTCTTGTGTGCATCGCATCGCCAAAAGCCCTTGCATGGCAGTCGGGAGGTCGCCCACAGCCCTCGAGGAGGAGGAATGGAGGGGTAAAGGGGGCTCAGTCACCCAATGCCTCTTAACTTTTCTGAAGGCTGACTGCATAAAGGTGGCAACCAAAAATTCGTAATGGTCTCTGATCGTGTGCGGGTCCTCTTACGAAAGAGAACATACCCATTCTTACCCCTCCATCCCATCACCTATGGGCCTTGATGCCTGCAGGATCTTGGCAGCTCTTTCTCTCTCTCTCTCTTTCTATACTTCTCTCACCGAGCTGCCGCCAATGCAGTAGAGAGACATAGATAGAGCATGTCTTGGTCAATCCTCCGAGACACACACAACTCGCACAGTTTTCTCGTATATCTCCGAGGAAAAAAAGGTAGATGAACATATGAATGGATACAATACATATTCAGCTTCTCGATGGCAGGCCACACAAGAGGATGAAGGCGAGGATGGCCATAGGAGAACGGGGCGTACAGCCAGGTCCCAGACTATGTGCACCGGCCTTCCTCATCTCTGCCAAGGACCGCTATCAACACTGGGCGTCCCTTAGGCAAGGCTTGAAGGGGCTGGCAACCTGTCTCGGTCAGGTGATAACCGGATAGAGGAGGGTTGACCTCTGGTGCGCCCTAGCCGTGCCGCCATCACTCACCCAGCCTTAGCCAGTTCAGACCAGTGACTCCCGCCCTGACGAGATGCAAAGCACGGCTCCGGTGCCGACGAATGCTTACTAGCCGAGATACAACAACGCTACTATGGTATATATGTAAGCAGCCGCTTCATCATTTCCTCATCACGTACATATGCACCATATATGATATACACCATGCCTCCGCGAATCCCTCGAAGGGACGGAGTCGGCAATAACTCTAACCGATGCTGCTCTCGTTCTCGACTGCCAAGAACAACAGCAGCAGCAGCAGCAGCAGCAGCAGCAGCAGCGCCCAGAAGAAAACCGCAAACCCGTCAGACCCCTAGACGGCTTTGCACCGCAAGTCGCAAGTCGCAGAGGGAGGAGGGTAAGGTGAGTGGGCTGTTTTTTGGTGGGGTCGTCGATGACCACCAACATGTTGCGCCATTCTCGACCTCATCTGCACCATGCTTCGAGTGCGTACGACCTGCCCTTCCTCGATCGCAGTAAAGAAAGGCGTGGTGAGGTTGCAGTCAAGGGACGCCCCCCTCCCTCCTCGTGCCACGCGAATGGGGCCACAAAAGAGAGAGGCGTGGGTGGGTGGATCTGGGCGCAAGCCCACATACTACATATGACATATATAGTAGAAGAAGGGCGATGATGATGCTGGTGGTGGTAGCGGTGGTGGTCGTGCGTGTGTGTCTGTCCCCGCCCTGTTGCTGACCTGCAGTTCAGTTCTGCACGCCTTGTTCATTTTCGTTCTAGCTCCAGGCTCATTGTCGCGTGGCAGAAGGGAAGGGGGGGAGGGGAAAAGAGAAACTCCCGAGCGGAGAGGAGCTCGTCTGTTCCCACTGGCACCTTCTCCAAAGAGTTGGGTATGGGTCATGGGCCGTGAACATGGCAGGCGCAGGGCACGGCATAGTCAAGACGGCCTTGTCCGTCTTGTGTGGGCCCCTCCAGGCTTCTTGGTGGCCCCTTCCCACCCTCCGACCTGGTCCGCTGCTGCAGATGCTGCGGATAAGGCGTGCCGCGTGTCTTGATCCCTGTCCCGTCCCTTTTCTTCTTCCCCAACCTCTTGTTTCTTTGTTCCTCCTACCTCTCTTTCCTTATTTTCTTCTACTGGCCCATTCTTAGGCTTGTTAGGGTCCTCTTCTCCCGTGTCCCGTCCTGTTGGAACTGAGCCTGACCTGATCTGGTCTGGCAGCCCTCGTGGTTTGATGATCTTGCCGCTCTTGTAGCCACGCACACGCGACCCCTCGAATGCATGGCTACCTTGTAGATATCTAGTGCGCTACGCTACATTGCACTAGGATGTAGTAGACGCCTGGTGGATGCATTATCCTCATCTGTCAAAGTCTCGGAAAGTGTGCGATAGCTTTGGTGTTTCAGTCATGACAGGTTGAAGAAGAAAGAGAAGAAAAAATTAATTAAGAGGGGAAGGAAGAAGAAGAAAAAGGCTGTGTCTTCGTATTCTCCATCTCCGTTGGTCATTATACCCATGGTTATTTTTCTCCTGTTGCGACTCTTCTCCAGCGCTCTGCATATTGCATGTCACCCAAGTCCATAATTTATCTCTTTCTGCCTCTCTTCCCAGATTTTTCCCTTCCTTTTTCCTTGTCTTGACTCGTCCCCCCTGCCTCGGCTTTACGCCGTCGCTCTCTTTCTTTCTCACTTACTTCTCTCTATCTCCCACCCACGTGCAGCGGCTCTGCCCACACCTGCACACAAACAACACCCACCCACCCGCCGCTGTAACCAGGCAACGTCTCAGGGGCTTGGCATTTTCGTCTCAAGCCTTCGTGAGAGGGTCCCTTGGATCAATTACCAAAGTTGATCGTCCATCTCCTCAAGGGGTCAAACGGCAACTTATCTCGATCATCGTCCCTGTCGCCCAAGGACCCTTTCCCCAAAACACTCTCTTTAATTCGACTATTTTCTGTTTCTATTCGCTCATTTGGCTACCTGCATCTGGGACGAAGTTGAGAACACGCACTCGACGCAAACCTTTTGCGACCGTCCTGTCCAGTCCCCCCTTTTGTCATTCTTCTCACCACGTCGTCCGACGGGCGGACGAATTTTCGGAGGATCGCCGACACGCTCAACTCATCAGCGACGCGCCTGAGGGGTTGTGTGTGTGGAAGAAAGTAAAGAAAGATTAAGAACAAGAGAAGGAAAAGCAAATTTCAAGATGGTGAAGTTTCGATTAGAAAACCCCCTCAAGTTCGGCAAGGACCTCTGGGATCCTTCGCATCGTTATGAGACATCTTGGCTTCTGCCGCCTTATGCTCTGTGCGCAATTCGCGCCACTCTCGTAAGTTTGAACTACGTTTACTCCTTGTCTCTTCTTTATGTCTTGCCGCCCCTCCTCCCAGATGGAGGAATGGAGTTGTCTTGCCCTGGGGCCCAGACCAGCACCCGACGAGGATCACGTCGATCATCACCATCGACAAGTGGCCCGTGGGCAAAGACAAGAAAAAGTACCCATTCTGCGCTTCGTCCCAGGCCGTGGCTGGCACGAACGCTTTGGAGTTATACTTTCTCCATCATACGCCCCCAGCCGCGCGTGGTCTAGGAGAGGAAGGGGAGAAGGGGCGATGGACTGCACATGAAGATGATCATGGACAGATAGGAGTCATCAAGAGTCGTCGTCGCGACGCGCCTTGAGAAGGGCAGAACCGGGCTGACTCTGCTTTTCGCACACAAAACACAGGGCTTCTACGGTATCCTCGTCAACCTCATCCAAGTCGGCTGGTACTGCAGCCACGAGGCCACCTGGGGCGGATGCGCCGTGTCGGGCGACGAGTTCTCCTACTTCACCGTCCTGACCTACTGGGGTCTCGCCTTCTACAACCTCACCGCCGCCGTGCACACCTTGACGTACGCGCGCACGGGACGTCCCCTCCTCGACCGTTTCCCCCGCCCCCTGCAGGCCCTCCACGCCTTCTACTACACCACCATCACCGTCTACCCGTTCATCGTCACCGCCGTCTACTGGGCCATCATCTACCCAGGGTACTGGTTCCCCCGCGAGTTCGACGCCTTCAGCAACCTGAGCCAGCACGCCCTCAACTCCGTCTTCGCCTTCTTCGAGATCGTCGTGCCGCGCACCCCGGCCCCGCCCTGGATCCACGCCTGGTGGCTCGTCTTCGTCCTCGCCCTGTACCTCTCCCTCGCCTACGTCACCTACTACACCAAGCACTTCTACACCTACAGCTTCCTCGACATCCAGACGCAGGGCTCCGCCCGCACCGCCGTCTACATCATCTGTATCGCCGTCGGCGCTGTGGTCCTCTTCGCCATCGTCAAGGGCCTGATCCACCTCAGGCTGTGGCTTACCGAGCGCAAAGCTGGCATGGACGGTCGCTTCGCTGGTGTGCCTCTCGGGAGCCGCGGTGACGACGGCACCGGAAGGACTATCCAGGCCGATGGTGACACGGACGTGGAGATGGCTGGGGTACAGGTGTCTCAGAAGAGCGAGAGCCCTGTGAGCGTGAGCCCGCATCATTTATGATGATGGAAAAGAATAAGAGAGGGCGAGAGAAAGAGGAGAGAGGGATTTATTTTATTTTTTATTTATTCGCCAAGGGAGGAGGAAAGAGCACGGAAGGAGTGTATGCATGATATAGTGTATGTACCTTGGGCCGATCTTGTGGTGGTTTGCGCATTTTTTCTTCTTCCAATTATTGTGCATCTTTTCCTTTCCTCTCAAACCCTTTCTGATTATATACCCCGGATTCATGTCTCAACGGCTATATCATCGTGAAAGGTTGCATCAGGCATACAGCATCGCATGGTATGGCGAATAGGGTTCTCTCGATATGCAGAACGATAATCACAAAAAAGTACGACCATGTTGGCCTTTATTTTCTCCCTTCTTATTTTCTTTCTGATATAATCATGTCATATCACCTGTGACTGCTGCCTTTATATGGTTGCTGTCTTCAACATTTCAGATTCACGCCCTTCCTCCGCTCCGATTCTCTGACCTCGAACATGACCTGAACACCTACAAAGAGCGTCGAACATGCCGTGATGAAGAACATAACACCTAAAGGCGAGTTAGCCAACCGTATATGCACGGCCCATGCAGGAGGAGTGCAAGGCTGTATGTAGTGAGTGGTGAGATTGGGGTAGCTTTGCTTACCGGAAAAGTCGCGGAAGATCCCCCTTACAATGCTCTGTAACCCATCGAGTCCAAACGCAAATCCCACAAGATTACCAGCCATCAGCATCAAGATGTTCCCTACGGCGCCCACACAGCACAACATCCGGTACTGCGTCTCCCGCCCCTCGAAATTCCGCTTGGGGAACGCCAGATTCGCCAGGACTTCGGGCAGGATGAACAGCACGATCAGCCATGCCCACAACAGTAGTCTGAGCTTGATGTCGTGCCACAGAGCTACAAATGTGAAGATCATGAGATACTTAATCGCGGACATCACAGCCGAGCTGGTGCTTCGGAAGTCGGCGCCGCCTAGCGGGATCCAGAGGTATCGCACCAGCCACTTGTTGTAACTTCGGTGCCAACCCCGCCAGAAGGACAGGACGCTGAAGTTGTCGCTTACGCAGCGCACCATGTTTTCGGGCGGGTCGATCCCGTCCAGGAGCGACCACAGCCGGAAGAGCCGCCAGGGAATGAGTAGCTTCAGCCAGATGATGATGAGGTTGTGATAGCTGAGCAGGCTCAGCTGCGCAGGGGTGTACGACGCCCAGTCTGGGCCGGCCTTGGTGATGGCCCCGACGTAGACGGTGTGCAGTAAGACTTCCATGCAGAGCAGACAGAGGAGGAAGCGTACAGCATACCGTGCCGTACGTGGCGTCTCGATACTGAGCGGCCGGAACCGCAGCTGAGAGATGTAGTCGTTGAAGGTGAGGATGGGTCCTGTGAGGTAGAGCGGTGCGTACACGGCGTAGGCCAGGTAGTTTCGAAATGTGAAGTCGCGAGCAGCCGCGGGTATATTGACCCGGTCTCGCTCCGAGAGGGCCGTGGGGTCGAGTTGTTTCTTCTTAGGCTTGTCAGTCTTGTGCGTCTCAGTATCTTCAGCAGCAGCCGGAAAGGCATTGTTCGAAAGGGCGCGTACCTCGATGGGACTTGCGCTCCGGTAATTCAGACTCCAGTAATAGTCCATATTGAAGCTGATCAGCCGGAGAACGGTGATGTTGAACAGGATCTCCCACCGCGACATGATGCCGCCCCAGTTGTCCATCCAGGCGCCCCAGGCCACCAGCGTGCCCTCCACGGGTGACGTCCTCACTAGGTATGGCGACGTGCCCGACAGCAGCGCCGCAGCGTCTCTATAGCTGTAGCCGTCGCACAGCTCGTTGGCGAATAACACACCGATGTTGAACACCCATGTCGCGGTGGGAACCCAGCTCCTCGGCAGGTTCGTCGCCATGGTATAATTGATGTACAGAATCGTCAGCACCTTGAACATCGAGAATCCGTGGAGGGCAGCCAGGAAGATCAAGGCGAAGGTGTAGTCGAAGGAAGCGCGCTGCTCAAGCCGGGCTTCGGCTGTGTCGAGGGGCGTCTTGCCCGGAGGCAGGGGGCGGTAGAACTTGTTCCATGCTTTTCTGCAGAGAGGATGGAAAATGAGGAGGAGTGTCATGTAGGGGATGTTCTTTCGAAAGTTGAAATACTGCGCATCGGTATTGTCCTGATGTGACAGACTGTCAGTCTTAGCCTCGAGGGTGGAAAGAGAAGGGCAGCTTACAATTTTCCGGCCAAGTATCCAGCCCTGGCTCAGCCAAGGTTCATATTTGTGGTATCTCGGGTCAGAAGCTTTCGCCAGCCTGTTAGCGGCCCTGAAGAAGAAAAAAGTCCAGCCTGAGGTGGGATCGCATACGTCTTGACACGGTATATGGAATCCAGACCATCAAGGGCACGCAGATGGCAAAGACGAGGTAGTAGAGGTAGAACTCGGGCGTCTTCCATCTTGCTGGAGACGCCCTGCTGGAAACCCTTTCCTTCTGTGCAGCCCTCGCTCCCAAGTCCCCGCGTGAGTCTACAACGGTCCGATACGAGGAGGTGGAGGACGTGGTGAACCGGGTGTCGAGAGTGTCGAGAGTGTAGACACTCCGGAGAAAAGAGAGTGGGCTCATGGCGGAGTAGCGGCGGGTTTGGGAGGACGCGAGCACAGATAACTCAGGTCATGGCTGGCGATCGTCACGATCGTAAAGGTCCTGGGAGGTCTGGGCGTAGTTCTTATACCTGTGCCATAGTGAGGGAGGTGTGGATCATGGTCGTCGTAAGTGAAGGCAGGATACGAAGCTTAGCAGTACCTGGCAGCAGTAGCGAAATGCGGCTGTATGCGGCTTGGCGGCAGGTCCAGGGGCCACAGGGGGTGGTTAGGAGTCAGCTGCCAGTGCTACCACGGTATGCAGCTACTAGCACAGTGGCTGCCCCTATTTCCTGAACATGCCAGGTCTGGAACTGACCTGTCCTGATTGGGAGGTTTGTCAGGGTCCTACGCCTGACCCACTAATGACACTTTAGGCCTTGCAGCTTTGGGCCACATCAACACCTATAGCAATTAGTACCTGTCACTACACCACAGTATGGCAGGCTACCTTGAACCCATCAGTGTGCTATAATATGTGGCATGCGCATCTCGCAAACCGTTCTGAGTCCCGAGCTGGTGATGACGACATCCAAATGCACCTCTCTACTTTGTGGCTAGTCACGTACTTTTTGGACATCCCCTAGAACTCTGTTCTCTGGCGGATGCAATCTCGGTGCTGTGGTGAGGATAGCTTGACGGTTTAAGCTGTTCTTCTGGATAGACTCTCGCTTCTGAACTGCATATTCCCTAACAGCGTTCGAGCCTCAAGGCGGTCCGGTCCCTCGAGCATCTTAGCTCACCTGCCAAGTATGTACATGCTATCCATGTGCAGGTCATGTCGTGCATACCTTCGAGTAAGGAACAAATATGTGGGTAGTCGTTGTCCTGAGAACAGGCCATCTGTGTGTTTCCTATGAAATGGAATGGATCCCCTGTTCGTGGGCCCTATTCAAGTATGCAGAACGTTGAAGTTTTGCTCTGATGGCTGAGAGGACAGCCTTGTATTGGTGCGATGGTGCATTTTAGCATACACTACACAACCTATCAGGATGACATCACATTCGATTTTGCATTGTGTCTGTGTGGAATATGAATTAGGCAAGTTTGCTCAAACCTGAAAGTGACAGTCTTCGCGCGTTTGCTATGTGTAAAACCCCATTCACAACCAGTACAGGCAAGAAACCGCGGGAAAGGAAAGATAAGAAAGGGGGGAGGCGGAGGAAAGAAGAAGAATGACATAGAAAACGAAAGAATAGAATGGGAAATAAAAAGGAGAAGAGACAAATGGAAGACAATAGTTTGGCCTCATTTTTGTTATTGCTTCTCACTGCAATGGTCTCAGTACATTGCAGTGAGAAGCAATAAGAAGAGATCTACAATAGGTGGGCAAGGCGCGCTAGCACAGTTTCTGGGGTGCATCGTTTGCTGTCTAGCCTGTCACCCTCCCTGTCCATGTATGTTCCTTGTTCAACGCACGTGCCAACTGCTACACATCCCTGTCTCCCTTTCATAGATCCGCATCATATCTGATCGGGCTTCTAGAACGTAGCCTTCCAACTTTCTCCAGATCTGTTTGTACCCTCCTCCTCCTCACCAATTTACCCTGCCACCCCTCGACGCCCTCCTCTCGACGTCTCTACATCGCACAGTAGAGTCGGCGGCCTCCTCGAGAGACGTTCTCTTGTGTTTTCTCGGCCCCACTCGCGAACCAGCTCACCCCGCAAACCCCCCCCCCTCCTTGCGGCTCATCTCGATCTGCGCCGAACGGTCCCCAATTCGTCACCACACCCCGCTTCAGCTATCTCTTGCGCCGCGCCGCTGTCGCGTCTACAGTCTCAATACCACCGCGTCACTCACGAGAGGCCGTCAAGATGGATCAGAAGAAGCTCAAGGAGCAGATCGACAACCTGAAGCTAGCTCTTCAGAAGAAAGAGCCTCCCTCCACCATCGTCGCCATCCTCAAGGGCCTGGAGAAGGCAGACTCCCCCAGCGAGGATGTCCTTCGGGTAAGCCTGAGCTGCTTGCGATCCTCGAGAGCGATTCCCCAGAGAGGATCGCGAAACTATCTCCCATGAAATCGCGGCGCAACTCCCCCATTCCTTGGCCGCGGCGCATCCCATTGTCTTCCAGGCCCTCACAACGCCCTCACCTCGTGTTGCCCACGACGAACCCCTGCACTGTACTTGTATGCAGCTGCTGACTTTTTCTCTCTGTGTGTCTCTCTTGACGACGACAGTCTACCAAGGCAGGTCAGCACATTGGAAAGCTCCGCCATGATCCGAGTGTGGCCGAGGAGATCCGCGGCGCCGCCAAGCGGGTTGTCGACAAGTGGAAGCAGGCCGTTCAGAGCAAGAAGCACAAGGGTATACCCTCGGTTCCTACTCGCACCAGCACCCCGTCTACTACCGCCTCGCCCGCCCCTCCTCCCACTCCCTCTGCGAGCAAACCCTACCAGGGTGACGCCGAGAAGCGCAATCACAGGGTCGACAACCCCAAGACCGACGTGACCGATTCCCTTGTCCGCAACAACTGCATCATCGTCATGTACAATGGCATCTGCTACCAGAACCCTGACTCTGTCGAGACGGTGTTGGCCAAGGCGGTCGAGGTCGAGGCCGCCGCCTTCAAGCACTTTGGCGGCGAGAATGCCGAGTATCGGGCCAAGATGAGATCCCTATTCCAGAACCTCAAGGTTAAGAGCAATACAGAGCTGCGCCGCAAGGTGCGAATGGGCGATATCACCCCTACCGACTTCATCAAGATGAGCCAGGACGAGCTCAAGAGCCAGGAGCACAAGGAGCGCGACAAGGCCTTGGAGAAGGAGAATCTTAACAACGCGCAGGTGGCCCAGCCCGAGAAGAGTATCAGCGATGCCCTCACGTGCGGCAAGTGTGGCCAGAAGAAGGTCAGCTATACGCAGGCCCAGACCCGCAGTGCTGATGAGCCCATGACCACGTTCTGCGAGTGTCTGAATTGCGGTAACCGCTGGAAGGTATGTCATATAAGCGAACCTGGAGCGTCCGTTGAATGCTTGTTGTGCTAACTATTGGTGTTCCCCACCGGGTTGCAGTTCTCCTGAGCAGCGCAGGCAAGGTTTCGTCTGCGAATTTGCGGCTTACACAGGGCGGGTTGTGGTTGCGCGATGTTGCTATGGGCGCCTGGCCCTGGTTCAACTCTCTCCCATCTCTCTCTCTCAGAGGCCTTCTGATATTCGCTTCGTCGAAAAGAAAAGAAAAATCAAAACAAAAAGAAGGTGTTGGCGGCGTAACGGACAAAGGGAGGGAGCGGGATAGCTGGAACATCCAGTCGGAGGGGAGTTATTTGACTTCTGCGCGAGTGAATATGTTCACTTTTTTCTGTGGTTGCACGACCATGTAACGTCGTCCTCTCACGTTAACCCGGAGGGGATCCTTGAGGTTTGTCATGAGCCTGGAGGGGCATGCACTTATGCACTTTTCTCTTCATAGAGTTTTCTTCTTTCATTTCTACTCTCTGCCATCTTCATTTGTGAAGAAGGGGTTTAGCGACCAAGGGAGAGAGAGATAGACCCCTCGACGAGGAGGTCTTATTTAGTCATGGACGTGACCGTCTTCTCGATACCGAGCAGGGCAAATAAATCTAGAGACTCGTGCTGTTCCTCCAGTCCCATGTCCGCGATCCGCTTGTAGAACTTGCTCAGGTGCCTCTGGCCGGAATCGCACAGGATGGTGACCACCTGGCTGCCTTCGGGCAGCTTCATGGCCGTGACCACGGCGGCCACCAGGTTGACGGCACTGCTGCTCCCCGCAAACACACCCTCGTTCTCGACCAGCCACCGCGCCATCCTGCATGCCTGGTCATCCGTCACCTTGACCGCATCGTCGATCAGCTCCCGGCCCACCTCGAAGTTCTCTGTGATGCGCGTGATGCCGATCCCCTCGACGATGGTGTCGACCTGCTGCCGCCGTCTCGTGCCCTCCTTCTCTGTGGGCGAGTACATGACGCCGTACTTGACCTTGTTATATAACCCGCTGCCTTGAGGGTCGGCGAGAACCACCTTGACGGCATCACCTAGCTTTGCAACCTCCTTCAGGTACCGCGCGACGCCGGAGATGGTACCCCCCGTGCCAGCGCCAGCAACGAAGGCAGCAATGTCCCCACCCGTCTGCGCGAAGATCTCTGGGCCCGTGGAGTGCAGGTGGGCGCCCCAGTTCGCAGGGCTCTCGAACTGATCAGCAAAGAAGCCGACGCTGCCGTCGTCGCGGTGCAGGGTGGCGTGCTCGCGCGCACGCCTCCTCGCCAGGTTGACAAAGTGCGCCGGGCTAGTGATGGGTGCGAGCTCGACACGCTCGACCTCAGCGCCAAGCTGGCGCAGCAGATCGGACTTCTCGACGGCCACGTCGGCGGGCATGCAGATGTGGCAGCGGTAGCCGCGGGCGCGGGCCAGGGTGGCCAGCGAGATGCCCGTGCTGCCGACGGTGCCCTCGTAGATGGTGTCGCCGCGGCCCGGGACCAGCAGGCCTTGTTTCTCGGCGGCGAGGATCATGGACAGGGCGACGCGGTCCTTGGGGGAGCCGCCGCAGCCGTTGAGGAGCTCGGCCTTGGCGAGGATCGTGCGCCCTGTGAGGCGGGACAGCGCTTTGAGGCGGATGAGGGGCGTGTGGCCGATGGTGGACTCGATGCCTTCCGAGACGACGGGAGCGCCTGCGCCGGCGGGATCGCCTACGAGGCCATCGTCGGACTCGTGGTCTTCGAGCTGGAGCGGCGGGCCAAAGAAGAGGCTGCTGCGGCGCGGGTCGGAAGTGAGTATCGACGCGACCGAGTGACGACGGTTGGGGTTGGCCCTGGTGTGGGCTGCGCTGCCCTTCTTGGTGGAGGACCTGTACCGCCTCTCGAGGTCTGGGTACAGGTCCTTGAAGCCGAGGGTGACGAGGATGCCGGCGAGAAAGGTGATGGTGAGGGCGGCGGTGCCATAGACCCTGGGGTGGTCACTGAGGTGGCTGCTGAGAGTCATGATTGCTTTGCTAGTATGCCTTGAAAAATCTTCTCATAAACATCGTGGTGGTGATTCACTTTCTTCGTTTCTTTCCTTCTTTTCCTTCTCTCTTTTCTCCTTCTTATATCTGCCAGCCTCTCTCCTTTATTTCCAGATTCTGTCTTGAAAAGAATAAGTACACGATTTCAGAAGGGTCAAAATCTAAAAGAAAAGTGATAAAGACAAGAATTGCATCGACGTTGTAAGATCTCATCCAGTGAGGCATTGATGTCATGCACAAGAAGAAGCTTCAAGCCTCGAGCCTGAAATACCTGCGCAGGTACTAACTGCGGTAGTGGTACATGGAATAGTACATCTGATCCCGGTCTGGAGGGGTCGGGTCTTTCTATCTTGGAGAGCTCTGGCCAATGATGTGCCCCTCCCCACCATCTTTTTGTCTCAGTGGACCCTCGACTGTACCCATTCTTGTGGTAAAGCTCCAACTGCTCTGGAACTAAGGTACCACGACCACCAACCGACCTCTCACATACTGTCTTCCTCCTCCCCCCCCTCCTCCCTCTCCTTCTCGCCTTCTCCTTCTCACTCTCACCCTCACCACCACCTATGGACTCGCCCATAGTGACCCAGCTGTTCAGACAGCTCTTTCGTCACCGTCACCCTGCCTGCCACGCCCGGCGAAATCTCTCCAATCTTACAGCCGCCCTTCATCACGGCCGCCAGCTTCGACAGTCGCGTGCCTTGTCTTATGGGAGCGGCAGAGGCCCTCCCATCTCGACGGCAGAGAAGGAGCGCGGGTGGCAGCAGAGAAACCATGTGCTCCCCAAGGACAGGTCAGAGGAGGCGCAGCGGTATCCCCTCGTCACCGCGAGGGAGCTGAGAAGGTCCACTGAGAGGCCGAGGAGGGTCAAGATGTTGATGCGAGATTTCATCGAAGGTTAGTTGGTCACCAGTCACCCACCACGCCCTCATATGGCTCGATGCATGCCAGTGTCTGTTTGCTGACAGGAGAGGGAACAGACAGCCTCTACAATCCTCACTATGGCTACTTCTCCAAACAGGTCGTCATCTTTACACCAGGCGAGCCTTTCGACTTCCCCCTCATCCGTGACGAGCTCGAGTTTCACTCCCTCCTCTCGCGGCGCTACACTGAGTTCGAGGACGCCCTCGATGCCGACAACCCCTCAGACACCCGCCAGCTCTGGTACACACCCACCGAGCTGTTCCGCCCCTACTACGGCGAGGCTATCGCCCGCTACCTCTGCGAGAACTACAGGCACACCAGCTTCCCCTACCACGACCTAATCATATACGAGATGGGCGCCGGCAGGGGCACGTTGATGCTGAACATCCTGGACTACATCCGTGATGTCGAGCCCGAGGTCTACGAGCGGACGCGGTATAGGATTATCGAGATCTCGAGCAACCTCGCCGGCGTCCAGCAGGCCTCCCTGGCTGCTACCGCCGAGTCCAGGGGCCACAGGGGCAAGGTCGACATCATCAACAGGTCCATCTTCGACTGGCGCGATCGCGTGCCCGAGCCCTGCTTCTTCCTTGCCTTTGAGGTCTTTGACAACTTCGCTCACGACGTGCTTCGCTATGACCTTGCTACCGAGGAGCCTCTGCAGGGCACAGTGCTCATCGACGAAGAGGGCGACTTTTACGAGTTCTTCTCCCCAGTGACCGACCCCACTATCGCACGCTTCCTGCGCCTCCGTCACATCGCCACTGAGGGCATCTATCCACTACCCTACCACAGCCGCTCCGGCCGCGGCATACCCAAAGAGGAGCCGCTGTGGGCGAGTGGCCTGCGGAGGGCGCGAGAGGGCCTGAGGCGCAGGGGCAGCGATGACCTATCGGAACCCGAGTACATCCCTACCCGCCTGATGGCCTTCTTCGAGGTGCTGGACCAGTATTTCCCAAACCACCAGCTGGTTACCAGCGATTTCCATTCCCTACCGGACGCCATCAAGGGGCTGAATGCTCCAATTGTGCAGACCAGGTACCAGCGGACCCCAGTGCCGGTCAGCACACCTCTGGTAAGCCTTGTCTTCCTTCCTTCTTCTTTCTCGCTCTTCAAGGCTTTATGGTTGTACAACAAAAGATATTAACGGGAGTGTGTGCCGGGAATAGGTCCATCAAGGCTACTTCGACATCATGTTCCCTACCGATTTCACCACCATGGAAGCCGTGTACCGCTCCATCACGGGCAAGCTGAGCCGCGTCTGGTCTCACGAGGATTTCATGCGCAGCTGGGCTTTTGTCGAGGACTGCGAGACCCGGAACGGCGAGAACCCGCTGCTCAGCTGGTACAAGAACGCCAGCGTCATGATGACGTGGAATTATAGGAAGATGTAGATAATGACTACGAGGGGTGTGGATAGATGGGACATGTGAAGAACGATGGGTTTCCTTCGGGAGTCATAGTGAAAAGATAGAGAAAAAGAAGAACATGATACCCCCCTTGATGACACTTTTCTTCGTTCCCTCGCATCGTAGAGGCCGTTTGGCTAGACCAGGTGATGCATACCAAGCATAGTCCAGAAAAATTCACAAAGTTATACACCCGAGATCTTCAAATATAGTACGTTATGGAAAAGAAATAAGCGCAACATCTATACAGCTCCCTATGATACCACCCATTTCCCGCCATGCCATGCCATACATTTGATATGTCCTCCCTTGGTTTTAATTGCAACCCCCCCCCCCCTTGGCTCCCCTTTTTATTGCTCCCTCCGTCTTCTTTCTTCCTTTCCTTTTTTATTTCTCGGACGAGAAAGGAGAAATCAAATCTTCAGCTTCTCCATCTCTTCAGTCAGCCACTTCTCCGCCGTCGCGACCGCCTCCTCGATCCTCTCGGGCTGCGTCCCCGAGCCCTGGCGCGTCGGCTCCTTACCGCCGGCCTTGCCGCCGATGATCTCGGAGACGGTGGTAGACCACTTCTCGGCAGTGATGCCCTTGGAGGCGAGGTCCTGTCATCGTAAATCGGTTAGTATAAATAGAGTCTCTTTCTTTTGTGTCTTTGAAGAAAAATGATGAAAATGACTTACAGTGCCGACATAGACGCCATGCACCACACCACCCTCCTTGCTGCCTCCAAAGACATACACGCTCTTTGTCTTGTCCTTGCTCTTGAAATGCGCCATGACATCTGAGATGGCCTTCATGTTGGCGCTGATGGGCAGCTGGCCGACAAACCACTTGCTGTCCTTGTTCTCCGGCTTGGCAAAGTGGCTCGTCACCGTGTCCAGCGCCGTCTTGCTCTCCGCCTTCTGGCGCTTCTTTTGCTCATCCACGACTGACTTCTGGATCTTGGCGAACGTCTGCCTCAGGTCTTCCTTCTCCAGCACCGAGAGTGTCAGCTGGCCCAGCTCGACACCTGTCCGCTTGACCTGCTCTTCCTTCTCGGGGCTGAAGGGCAGTTTCTCGAGCTCCTGCAGCCTGTTGGCAAACTCCTTGGCGAGCCGCTGTACCTCATGTGCGGCGTCGCCCGTGTATGCAACCATCCGCCGGATGCCCTTGGCAATACCGCTCTCCTCCACGACCACCATGTCCTTGATGATGCCTGTCTGGTCGACGTGGGTACCGCCGCAGAACTCGACGCTCACTTTGCGCCACTCGGGGTTCTTGGGGTTCTCCAGGAGCATGTCCACGTCGATGCCGACCGAGACCACACGCACAGGGTTGGGGTACGTCTCGCCGAACACGGCGCGAACGCCCTCGATCTCCCGGGCGGCGTCGAGCTCCACGTCCTTGTAGTAGACTTGGGCGTTTTGTTTGATGTACGCGTTGGACAGGTCCTCGACCTTCTTCAGCTCCTCGTTTGTCACGCCTGTCTTGTGCGAAAAGTCGAAACGCAGCTTGTCTTCGTCGACGAGCGAGCCCTTCTGGTTGATATCATCACCCAGTACCTCGCGCAGGGAGTGATTGAGGATGTGCGTGCCAGTGTGGTTGTTGCGAATGGGCTGCCGCCGGAGCTCGTCGTATTCGCAGATCACCTTGTCGCCCGAGCTCAACGAGCCGTGGGCAAAGTAGCCGATATGAACGACGTAGCCTCCATACTCCTGCACATCCTCGACCTTAAACTCAGCGACGTCGTCATCCACAAGGATCCGGCCCTTGTCTGCAATTTGGCCACCAGATTCAGCGTAGAAGTTGGTCTTGTCGAGGATGAGACCGAGGGGGGTTTCTACTGGTATGTCCTTGGACGAGGTGACAAATTTCTCGCCCGTGAAGATCAGCTGGATATTCGCGGTGATATCGCCCTTTCCGTACTTTGGTTCCGAGTCTGGTCTTGGTAACTGGTGTTGGTTCTCCAGCTCCGCAATCTGGTGCACGTTCAACTTGGGGAACTCTTGCGCCTTATCCTTGACCTTCTTGCTTGCCTCGCGCGCCTCCTCTCTCGCCTTGGAAATGTCGTCCTCATCCGTGGGCTCCATGCCGCGCTCCTCGCTCATCAGCTTGGTCAGATCCTCAGGGAAACCATACGTGTCGTATAATCTCCAGATCTGCAGGCCCGACAACTTCTTCTCGCCCTTCTTTTGCACATCCGCAACGAACTTTTCGAACTGCTTCTCGCCGCGGTCGAGGGTCTTCGCGAACGCCTCCTCCTCCTCGTCAAGAATCTCAGCGATATCTTTCTGCTTCTTGACAATCTCGGGGAACTGCTCGCCCATCTGCTCGACGAGGGCAGGCAGGATCTTGGAGAAGAAGGACCCGATTTCCACGTTGAAGTACTTGCGAGCATACCGCGAACCTCTGCGGAGCACTCTGCGCACCACGTACCCTCTTCCTTCATTGTTCGGGACCGCCCCGTCTGCCATGGAAAAGGTAAGCAGCCTGATATGATCGGCCACCACGCGGTACGCCGTGTCAACACCATCAGCATCGTCTTTACCATACTTGTCGGTGTATGGGCGAGCATTAGTGACCTCTTGTATCTTGTCGAACAGCGGAGTGAACACGTCAGTGGCGTAGTTGGACACTTTGTCCTGCAGAGCGGAGACGAGACGCTCGTAGCCCATGCCGGTATCGATGTGCTTGGCAGGGAGCGACTTCAGGGACTTGTCCTTTTGCCTGTCAAACTGGATGAACACGTTGTTCCAGATCTCCACCACCAAGGGATCGTCCTGGTTGACAAGGTGCGCGGCATTGCGGCCGCCCACCTTATCGTAGTGCACCTCACTACAAGGACCGCATGGGCCCTGGTCACCCATCTCCCAGAAGTTGTCCTTCATGTTTCCCGGCAGAATGTGGTCGTCCGCTACGCCCACAGACTGCCACAGTTCCTTGGCTTCCAGATCAGGGTCCAGGCCCATGGCGGGGTTGCCCTCGAAATATGTGACATAGAGTCTGGAGGGATCCAGTCCGTAGACTTTTGTCAACAACTCCCACGACATGCTGATGGCCTCCTTCTTGAAGTAGTCTCCAAAGGACCAGTTGCCCAGCATCTCGAAGAAAGTGTGGTGGTAAGAGTCCTTGCCGACATCGTCGAGGTCGTTGTGCTTCCCTCCTGCGCGGATACACTTCTGCGTGTCGGTAGCGCGCTTGAGGGAGGCCATGTCGTCGGACTTGTTGACCGTGCCGAGGAAAATGGGCTTGAACTGGTTCATACCGGCGTTTGTGAAGAGGAGGGTCGGGTCATTGTGAGGGACGACGGAGGAGGAGGGCACTGTGAGATGGACAAGCCGTCAGCTCGATGACTCTTAGGTCCTCACCTACGCAGGCACATGCACTTTGCATTCTTCTGAAGCACCATGTGTCTGCAAAGGATTCCCTAACGATAGAGTATTCTTGCAACCATGTTCTGGATATTATCGTACCTATTGTGTGCCCTCTCTCGGCGAAGTACTCAAGAAAGGTCTTGCGGACCGTGAGGGCGGTCCACTTGCCCTCGTACATGTTGGGCAGAGGGGTTGGCGGGGTTGTCCGTCGTTGTGAGAAGTGTCGAACGGAGAATCTAATTGGCAAGATCGCTCTTGATCTGGCCAGCGATCCAATTCTTAACGATGGTGACAGCAATGGTGCGACTTTGCTGGCGCTGATGGTGGTGGCGGCAGTGGTGGTATTAGTAGTGCCGGCAGGAGGAGAACGAGGAGTATTATGACTGCTGATAGAGATGTTGTTGGTGGGGCAGATTGCTCGGCTGGGCAGTGACAAAGGGTAGCTCGAGGGTGGGCGCGGGGTGTCGAGATCGGTCCCTGGGGCGGGTTCTATAGCCCTGTAGAGCTTTCTGGAATTGCTGCCGGGATGAGTCAAGGCCCCTACAAAAGGCACCCAGTTCCTCTCGGTCAGCCTCAGCTGGGCACTCCCCAGATTCGACCCTGGCCAGGAAACAGTACCGGCAGCAGCAGCAGCAGCAGCAGCTACACCACCACTAAACCTCAGACCACGAATTTGCCTCTGCATCAATTGCATCGATCCCTCCTCCAGAGATCCTTGAAACAGGACACACGCGAAAACGCAGGTCCCTCAGTCTCGATCCACAGAAGCCCTGCCCACGGAGCACGGTACAGACGCGCTTGACCACCAATTCAAACAGAATCCCACGTCGAAAGAGGAGGCGGAACCTTGTGTGTCTTGCTTGACTCAAAGGTTTCTGCTTACCCCCTTTTTTTTCTTCCCCTCGACTAGTTGATGGTCCGTCCGATTGGAGGGTAACCGTAACCCGCTGACTGCATATGCAGTAAGAGAGGAAGGGAGAAGAAGAAAGGAGAGGGGGGAAAAAAGCAAGTCAGGATTGTTGAAGGGATCTCCGTGGAAGATGATGCTTAATCAGCCCCAAACACACATGCCTGCCACCTACATCTCCACCCCATACCAGAACATGGAGGGGTATTATCAAACCCTAGCGACGACTGCACCCACTACCGGCAGCCCGTTAGACAACCAACAGCAGCAGCAGCAACCGCAGCCGCAGCCGCAGCAGCATCCACCACCACGCATGCGCCGAAAAAGAAAGGCAGACAGTCAGGATGCCAACAACGAGAGGCTGACCAAGCGCATGAGCTTGTTGAACATAGGTACGGCTTCCTTTTTCTCTTTTCCTACTTTTCCTTTGCCACTTTCTTTCGTCCTTGCCAGTCCCAATCGCGTCTCATTCTTGTCACCTCTCTGACATCATCGCAGAACAAAATGGCTCCAGGCTCTATGTTCCCGTCGAGCAGCCACCTCCAGGACCCTCTCTGGCTGCCAGCGATGCCGTCGCTGCTGGTCTTCCCTCTGTAGATGAGGAGCACATGCAGCTTGACGACACGAAGCACAAGGTCTACATCTATAATCTGGATGACGAGATCTCCTCTGACAACGAGTCCGAGCCCGAACAGGGTCGTCTCGTCTTCCTGCCCGATATTGAGAAGCACCTGCGCGCAAACCGCATCCCCGTGCCCAGGCCCATCCTTCCGAACAAGGATGGGGAGCTTGCCGGCATGCAGCTGGTTCTGTACTCGGACGGCCCCAGCTCCATCACTGTGCCAGAGGACCAGGACAGCGTTCGCAAGGCGGTTCTCGAGGCACGCGCAAGGGTGAGGCAGAAGCAAGCCGAGCAGCGGGGACAGACTCAGACAACGACGACGTTGCCCACCAAGAAGTCATTTGCGACGCCGGTGGTGGTCAGGCCCTCGGCCCAGGCGATGATCCAGCCAATGACCCAGTCGAGTACAGAGGCGGGATCTTCACAGGACGCAATGCTTCCTGACTATGATGCGGACGCGATGGACATTGATTGATCAAAGAACTCGACGCGATTCACTTGATGCTTATGATACCCGATTGGAAGTTTACAGGATTTACATGACTAGCAACGTACAAGCGATGGGATTTTGAGGTACATGATCAGGAGGCAGGCACAGGAGTGAGGGATTTGAGTTTTTTTTCTCTTCTTCGAGCATTAATTCAAGTTATATTGTCTGGCTAATAATACAGACTGCTCTACAATTCCTCCAGGGAAAAAAGAAGCTTGTGCTTGGTGATTTGATCGACTCTCGATCCGCTCAAAATCAGTGTGCAATACTCTGGGTCTATTTGTCAGAACCCCCGCAGCCTCATACTCGTTACGGCCAGCTCAGTAAGCCTCATCCTTCTTGGAGCCATGCAGATGCATGCATCCAGATGCTCTTGTCAGCCACCAACTCCTCCCGCCCCTCCCCTTTCTACAGCCGATAAGGATTCGAGGACCCTGTGCCCTGCGGCGCAACAGGCGAGGCTGCGGTATGCGCAGGCGGTGGCCCCTCGGGAGAGCCGTACTCCTCGTCCGCGGGATGGCCCCTCGGTCCTTGCGTCCACTGCGAGGGGGCCGTCTTAGTGCCTCCTGCGGGACCATCATAGATGGGCGGACGGCCGGCAGGATCGTACATGGGCGGTGGCGGCGGCATGTTGGGCTGCATGTTGTAATATTGCCCCTGGTAACCAGGCCGGTAGTTTGTGTAGGAGGACTGCGGGTAGGCGTAGCGGGGATCGACGCGCGCCAAATCGGCGCGATTGACAAGCCACTAGAGAAATGGTCAGTACGAGGGGGCAGACAGAGGGAGGGAGAGGCGTTGGGGAGGCTTCGGAGCCACGTACCCTGTGGTATGCCAATGGCGGCAGGCCTTTTCTTATCCTCCTCTTGGCATGCATATATCCGACCGTCGAGTACACCGCTAGGATGACGATGAGGCCGAGAAAGACTGACCATTTGATGATGAGGCCCGTCTGTGTATGACATGGTCAGCTTTGCATTACGTGCCAAGTCTCATTGAGAGTGCGCTCTTTATGAATAAAAGGCTAGGTCACTTACCCTCGAGTACCAGAAGGGAACGAGACGTCCATTCTCCTCCACGAAGCCTTCAGGAACATCTGTCGCTCTGACCTGCATCTGTACCGCCGTTGGTGCCTCCATTTTGAATAATGAATGTGTCCAGTGCACACGCCTCTGGCGGATTACGTGTGTGCGTGTGGATTTGAGGATCAAAGCTTGAGGTTTGCAAGCAAAGATGGGTATGTTCGCGGTCGACACGAATGTAAAGAGGACGAAAAAAAAAAGAGAGACTACAAGCAGTTTGTAAGTTCAAACCCCAAAGAAAAATTGAAGCAGAAAAGGGAGGAAAGAGAAGCAAAATGCCAAGCCGTCCACTTTATTGGGAAAGCATGAGACGGACGCTTGTTACCGGCCACAATATACGATGTCGTCCCTTCTTTTCGCTGTGCCGAGCAGCCCAGGCGACGAATGGACAGGGTGGCTGTCCAACGCCGTGTCAACCAGCGAATAATACGATGATTGGGAGGCTAAACACAGGGGGGCGGGTGCTGGCTGGGCTGTGCACCGGGCGACTCGTCACCCATTTCTGCGACCCCACGACCCGCGGAGCCTTGCCCAATCGTTCATGTCTCGAACGGATGTGAAACCGTGCTGCGACAGTGATCCGGTAACACCCACAACGGCTTGCTGCACCGCCGGTCACTGAACAAAGCTGCTCTTGTCTCGGTGTTCTCTGTCGTGTTGGAATATCCTTTTTCTTATTTGACAGCTTCCTGCTGCTCAGCCACAGTGATCTCAGTAGTACCTGGGATTTTTGATTGACGTTTTCTTGTTGCGGGTTTTGTGCCAGTCTTCGGATTGTTCGTGCCAGTCGCCGGCCGTGTTTTTGTGGGTGGCGGAATATTGGCTTGTGGCCTTGTTGGCCTCCCAACATTCCTCTGGCACGAGTATGAATTACCTCGGGAAGATTTTTCGGCATATGAGATTATTATGTGAGTGTACTTGTATCGAGCAGTGGTAATGCAGGCTTACGGACATCCTATCGTAACGTCTTGGTCTCGAGGGGTTGTCTCGCCCGTACAAGTGTTTCAACTCACATTCCTTTTGACTGCAGCTTCAAGTAAGGCGGCCTGTCAGTAGTCCTGCCTGTCGTTCTTAATGGATGAGTTCTTGATAAGCGATGCGCCACGTACATAGTATTACCAGACAACTTCAAGGACCCCTTCCGCTAGGGCTCATAGATGAGCGGGCATGCCCGTCCACGGCCCGCACAGCTTTCTCATGGTAGACAATCTGCCGACATCAACTTGGCCCGAAATTGATCAACTCTCTCCCAGCATAACGATTTGGCACACCAGGACTTATACAAGCCCTAACCCTGCACTCAGAGCCATGTTGAGATCATATCATTCAGCCACGCGGCCATTAATTAGATTGTGGCACGTAAATTTTCATGCGCGTTCCCGTACGCAAGCTACCAGGGGCAAGACTCGCGTTCCCATGATTAACTAAGATTTTGTCATGGTCAAGCCAATGAATTCATTCGTACAGTTTTCCAACGTGGAGTGAAAACTGCCATCATGCACGTCCCGCTTCTCTACGTTCATCCGGCCAACCACACGGTCCGATGATGCCCCACACCCAGCATACTATCTATATAAATAAAATTTTCACCAGCATAAGCATGGTCAGATGGCCGAGCGGTTATGGCGTCAGGTTAAGGTCAGCTTAACACAACTTCCTGATGGAGCAATCCTCCTGGGTTCGAGTCCCAGTCTGATCAGAATTTTTTTTTTTTTTTTGGTTGTTTCGCTAAGACTTTCTATTTTCTTGCTTTGCCTGGCAGGGCAAAGTTTGTCGTGTCGACCCTTTTTCCTCGATCAAGAAGATCCGTCTGAATATCACTTTACGATTTACTGGAAGTAAGTCTCCCTGGACGTTCTGGTATTCCCAAGTCGTACGCCGGTCCAGAATCGGGATTGGACGGTGACACCAAATGCAATACAAACTCCCGGGACCGAGTAATATCACCGTCTCTGCAGAATACTCCCGGCGTTTACTGAAGAAGCCATAGACTATGATTGGATAAATAAAATGTAATCATTCCACTACCTAAACAAGCATGAGCCAGCCTACGTTGCGAGATAACCCTCGCAACTGAAAGTTTTAGAGAGAAGGTCGTGGACAGCGACCAGCACTTCTCCGACCCTCTACATAGCGTAATCCGTGATGATCACAGTATCGCTAGACATACACATACGTCTTAGTGAGCAGTACCCGTGGCGGCATCTCCGATAATTACGACGGAGAGCAAAGTAATCAGCAGCGGCGCAGCCATTCCTTACGGCTCAGAACGACTGACCACAGGATCAAGTCCCGAGAGCAATTTCATGCTTAAATCCATGCAGGATCAATGCCCGACACTATAGTGGTGATTAAGTGATTTCAAAGTATTCTCCGAGGCCCAATATCGCCATTGGCGAGATAATTATTACAGATCTAGACTGCTGACAGATTCACTCGGTGATGATCTTTAGTTTCACACAGGATGCCTCAACTCACGTACTCTGGTGAAATTTGTAATTAACTAGCGCAAATGTCATTTTATCCTTCATTTTGCACCAATCATCCCATATGTCAGAAAGGAGCCAGAGTATTTTTTGCAATTTGCTTACTTACGTATTGATCGAGGATTTGGGGTATTATAACTGACGGGGCTAATAAGCTAATTAAAATGAAATCGTAGAGTTCTGACAAATTATCTTCTGGAAATCTTCCTACATTATTAGTAATACTTGATTCTTCAGCTACCTAATTGTCCAGGAACCGTTGCGTCTTCATACACCGCCTCAGGATTCCGACACTATGCATATCCAAGTCAGTAATGAGCTGCCGTTACGGAAAAACGGAGCCGGGTTGGGGGCCATGGTAACGCATGGATGGTCAGAATCTGGCCCCCAAACAGCTTATTGATTGCGATTCCAATCAATAATTGTCACTCTTCAAGGTGGGTCTCATGGTTCGCCACTTGGGCAGTGCAAATGTCACCATGGTGTATTTGTCTTTGTGGGGGGCGTCGCTCTGAATGGCCACCATTCTGCACACTCTCACCTCGCCTCCACGTCATTGGCGCTGCTATGGTAGGTCTGAAACAGACAAAGACCTCTAACGCGGGCATTTTGATGACACAGGGAGAGATAGACGGCTATCTTCGTCCAGCCCATGGAACCAGGGCACAGCCAACTGGTTCAGAGGCGTTACCTCGATATCGTGCCTTCTCTCACTTCGAACCGAATCATTCACGGCCACAAGATCGCGATGATGGCCACGGCATAGCCCTCCAGCATCTTGGTAACGACATAACGCCTATAGATTCATACATACAGGTACGGTACGAATGAGCGTGGTCCTACCGAGGAGGGTCTACTTTGGCAATTCTCTCAATATTACCTCTTCTAAGTCGTCAAACATATTTTGAAAGCTCAAGACGGCCTCGTGGCGAGTGACTAATCCAAGCATGTCCATACAATCAAATCGAAGTATGTCATGCAAGCCTGTGCCTGTACGGTCAATAGAAGTTACCGAGCGCCATTGGAGCAATAGTAGTGAGTAGAGCAGTTACTCGAGCGTATGCAATCCACCAGTTGTGTCCCTGCATCTTTGGGTAGCTCAGTCTCGTAATTTTACCTTATCCTATCTCTACAGGTGAGGAATAAGGCATGACCTTACCCTCTTTGAAACCATGCTTCCATCCCCTTCACTTTGGAATCACTGCCTCGCTGGCAGGAACTCCGGCCTTCCAGTGATACTTCGATGCCACGTGCTCGTCCAGAGGCACCTTTTGGCCCTTGATACCATAAAAGTTCTCCCGGTATGTTCCACCCTCGACATATCCATCCCAGAACAGCCCCCTAGCCTTAAGCTCCGGCAGCAAGAGCTCGATGATGTCCTTGAACGAGCCGGGAAATACCGCATAGGCCTGGCGTCTGTTAACAAAAGTACTTCGAGCTGTGATCGCCATGACTCTGGCCGGGAACGGTTCCACTCACAAAGTTGAATCCATCAACATCTGCCTCGTCGACCCATTTCTGCAGGTTGTCGGCCACCTGAGAAGGAGTTCCAACCATGATTGGGCCGTTTCCTCCCAAGGCAACATGCTCCGCTACCGTATGCTTGGTCCATTTGGAGTTCTCGGGAGCAAACTTGGCGTATCCCTCGACGGTGGACCTGAGGAAGGGGGTTTCTTTTGTCAGTGTGCGAGTTCCGCATCACTATACAACGGTTTGGGGATGTATGAGATGCAAGTTGTTTTGATCACTTACCGAACGGCGTTGCTTTCTACCTGCCGAAGTTCCTCGTCATCGCCGTACTTGCTCAAATCGATCCCGGTCCAGCCAGCGAAGAGAGCCAAAGCACCTTCAGTCGATGCGTATTGCCTGTAGTCCTTCAGCTTGGCTTGAGCCTCTTCTTCCGTCTTCCCAAGAATGGGCGTCACAAGAGCGAGGACTTTGATGTTGTCTGGTTTCCGGCCATATTCCTCCTGCGCCATCTTTCGCACCTCGGCGATGCTCTTTGCGCATACTTGAGGGCTGTGTGCGGATGTGAAGATGGCCTGAGATCATTTTTAGTTTCTGTTTTTGATAGAACGGTTCCATCAAATCGGCAAGAGAGCATCTCTGTGTGACGGAACTGACCTCAGCATGTTGCGCGGCAAATATCTTGCCTTGCTTCGAAGTCCCTGCCTGGAGTAGGAGGGGCGTGCGTTGAGGGCTCGGCTGGACGATATGCGGGCCAGGCACTGTGAAGAACTTGCCGTTGTGATCGATGGTCCGTACACGGTCTGGCGAGGTGTAGATACCCTTCTCACGGTCGAGGACCACGGCATCATCCCGCCAGGATGACTGGAATAGCTTGTACATGACGGTCATGTACTCCTCGGCCTGCGCATAACGGTCATCGTGCTGTGGCTGCTCTGCGCGGCCCATGTTCCGAGCTGCCGAGTCCAGATAGCTCGTGACAATCTTTCCTTCTCAGTCAGCAAGCAATTTTCCAGGTGGTGGCCTCCACAGATCAGCTTACATTCCAGCCGAGCCTGAGTTAAAGAAAGATTTCAGTTCTACAGGATTCTCAAAAAGAAAAAGAAGAAAAAAGAAGAAGGAAACAGGAGAACTCACCGGCCCTTTGTCAAGTGATCCACCGTGCTCAGTCGTCGAGCAAGATGGTATGGCTGCTCATAAGTGGTGGAAACAGTTACGCCAAAGCCGATGTTGCTTGTCGCGGCAGCCATTGCAGACACAACGGACAGCGGCTCGTTGACAGGCCCTGCATCCTCATCCTTCAGCCTCTGGTGATTGCTAGACACTTTACAGACCTTCTGCATGAGACACAGACTTACACTGAGCGCCGGTGATGACCGCTGGATCAAGAGATCCCTTATACACATCGTACCCTCCCAAGACGTCGGCTATGAAGATGCCGTGAAATTTGGCCTGCTCGAGCAGCTTGGCCAACTCGACCCAGTGATCGACGTCTGTGAATTTCCAGGACTGGTCCTCTGGATGTCTCCAGAGGCCTGGGGATTGATGTCCGCTGCCTGAAGCCCTTGTCAGAATGGCCAATTGCCTCCACTCATGAGACGACAGGTAAGCATGTCGATAAGTACTTACACATCTCCACAAAAGCGTTCACGATGAGACGCTTTTGCTTTTTCTCGCCATTATGGGTGGCCATCTTGCTGGAAGGAGTTTAGATAGCCTTGTCGCACGCGGGGTGTGTGTGTGTGTGTGTGTGTGTGTGTGTGTGTGTGTGTGTATGTTCCCTTGCCGAGCTACAATTGTGACTTGGTGTTGAAGCCTTAACAAAGACTCGAAAGCATCAAACATCAATTACACAAAATCTCGTAACTATATTTCAGTACATCCGAAAACCGAATTGTCTACCGGCCCGATGATCATCATTCTCCGTCTCTCCGGCAAGTCGCCAAGGGTAGCTACCGTTTGGGACGTCTTGGAAGGCGTGCTTCCTGGCGGGGGGTTGATATTGCGCCATACGAGCGTCGATGGTGTGCCGCCAAAACCACTTATACTTGCAGACCTACATTGAGGGACGACGAAAATTGCTGTCAGGATTTTCTCCACCTGACTGCCATTTGTTTCGGGAATCCTCGCCCAAGCTCGAGAGGAGCGCAAATGTTCAGTTAGGCCCCGGGTGGGTTTACGGCGAAGCGTGGGGCCTTGGAAACCTTGCTGCGATGATGAAGTATGCAGAGCTGCTTGCGCCATACCTCATTGCTGGGCATCGGGTGTCGCCCTCTTTCCTATCTGCGACACCCCCGCCCATCCAGTCGGTGCGATGTCGTTATCTAGGATGTTGCTGATTTGTAAACGAAACGCAGAGTCGGACCGTATTACATAGTACTTGCTGCGTGCGTTCATTGTTCAGGATCTGAGCCGTGGCGCAAGGCCAAGGAAACTTCTTAAGGCTACGACATAAACAAGCGGCACGTCATCCCAGTAGCAGTACAAGCGATCACGATCTGTGAAGTCAAGGCTTTCTGTGACGGCAAGCATTTCTATCATGGTCGAATGGACGTTACTACGCAAGCTGTCAAGTAAAGTCAGAAGCAAAAAATTTACCAGTGACCCCGTCACCGCCACCACCACCACCACCAACCCAGGCGTGAGTGAGGCCGTCACGCCGCCGCCGCCAGCCACAATGTCATCACCACTTACCGTCCCCGAGACACAACGTGTTTTGCTGCTTTACGGTCCGAGACAGCCCTACAAAGTTGTCCAAGATTATCCCGTTCCAGGACTCCAAGGAGATGCCGAGATCCTGGTGAAAACAAATACCATCGGCCTCAACCCTATAGATTGGAAAGCACCGTGAGTTGTCGTCCTTGCATTGGTAGAAACCTTGAGTGCGTTAGTTGCTGCAGCTGTGCTGATCATTGACTTTTTCTGGGAAAAAAGCGACTTCAACTTTGCCATACCAGAGCTTCCCTATCTTTCTGGCAGAGAACTTGCTGGCGATGTGTGTCAACTTTCTAGTGACTCGTCCAGGTTTAAAGTGGGAGACAGGGTGCGTTTCCTCCCCCTCTTGCCTGAATTGAATTCCTTCTTTCTTCCTCTTGAAAGACCCGAGTTCTCATCATGCAAATAGGTCATTGCCATTTCCACCGACTACCGGGACCCTCGGAAGGCAGCATACCAGGAATATGTAGTTACTTTCGACTTCAACGCAGTCCGCCTACCTCCTCAACTATCTTATGAAGAGGGTTCGACACTGGGCGTCGCCTTTGTAGCCGCTGCACTCGCGCTGGGGATATGTATGGGCGTCGATTTCAGCGAGATCGCGGACGGGCCGGACCTGTTGAAGATCGTCAAGGAAGTGGCTCCCGAATCAATTCCTGAGGACATTCGAGCCGAGTCTCTGAACGGTATCCCTGAGCACGAGCGCGCAAGGCCTGGGGACTGGCTTGCGGTCTGGGGAGGTGAGTTGTATTTAACCAACCTTGAATGGACGATTGTGAACGTTTCTGACGACATACAAAAACAGGCTCTGCCACGTCGGCAAATCTGACGGTCCAGCTTGCACGGCTCGCTGGGCTCAAAGTCGCCACGATCGTGGACAGCGCCAAGCATGGCCTGCGTATATCTAACCACAAGTTCATCCGGCCTGACCTGCTCATTGACAGCCATGATCCTCAGCGGGCCGTCCAGGTCCTCCAGCACAACGTCGGAGATGAGATACGGTTTGGCATCGACACAAGAGGCAAGGACACCGCCGCAATGCTTCTCGAGGGCCTGACTAAGAGTCGGTCGGGAACCACCAACGCGAGTCCGCCCTCTCCTCCTGCCACGCCGCGCACCAGCCCCTCCTTCTCGGCCCATCTCATCGGGCTGACTGGGCTGCCCAAGGGCGTGTCAGCCGATGGGATCGCGCTGCACGCTGTGCCCATCAAACTGTTCCATGAGGTCCCGGCCGTGGGCCATGCTATGGTCACGTGGCTGGAGCGACTGCTTGAGCAAGGGCTTGTGTCCCCACCGGAGATCATAGATATCGAGGAGGGCCTCGAGAATGTGAACACTGGACTGGACAGGATGCGAAAAGGAGAGATCAGCGGCGGGAAGCTTGTTGTCAGGTTAAGCGAGGAGTGATGGGCGTTCCTTGTGGATAGCGAGAGGTCAGGGCGGCGCACACAAAAGAAATAGAAAGGGCACGCCTAGTATGTGTAGATGATTTTATATTAGATTCCTCCGAGAACATATCATAGCGAGAGACTTTTAAGGAGATGTGGGGAACCAAGATTTCTATCAAGAAAATGGAAATATTCTTGCGGTGGGCTCTTTACATATTTTTGCTATCAGTGTCATGCTAAAATGGAACGCATGCCCAATTTTCATTCCCTAATCTTCTGGTATATTGTCCTGTGCTGCTGTGTGAGAACGAAAGAGCAGAGAAGGGAAGAAGAGAGGCAAAAGATTGACTTTCTATTCAAATGCGACACATAAACTAATATCCAGGTAAAAGATGCATGTCTCAGTCGATCACAAGACCCCTGCCTTCTACCTTTTCCTACTTATTTTCTTAGAGTAAAGTGTAACCTCCAGCTCTCACCACATGAAAGACCTGTTGTTGACGCAGGGATCGAGTGACCGGCAGTAAATTGTGAAAGTAGATCATGCACAATTTGGTTCAACGTAACGGAACCGCATCAGATAGGACGTCTCCGATGAGCGGCTCGGAGATGGTGTCACGATAAGCGTTTTCGACGTGCTCTGACGTGCTCGGCAGCCGCACGTGGGGTCGTCTGCATAAGTGTTCCGACCTCTTTGAAAGATGTGCCACTTCATAGGCTAAATGTGTCGTGCTCGGTAATGTGAACCTCATGCTTGGATGGATGAGATTCCTGTATATACATAGGATAATGTGAATAAGTGGCGTCGTAGTAATTAATGTCAGAGGCTGATCATCATCGCATGATTTGGACACTTGCGATTGAGACCGGCCGCATTACTCACCAATTTTTGAAAGAAAGAGAGAAAAAATCATAGCCATTTGGCTTTTCTCCATTCTAAGTTTGCTTGTATCACCCCTGTTGCTTCACAATTATGGCGGCGCAAGTGAATGGTCACGAAGCAGCACAACCTGTCACCACAGGCGATGCTCCGGTTCTAGGCAATGGGGAAGAGAGCGCCTTTGCCTACGAGGTGACCAACCACGTCAAGAAAGCCAAGTCTCTCGCCAGCTCTGATAATACCACATCATTAACAAACGGTTCGACGAAACCAGTCCCATATCCCAAAGCTCGATTCGATCTCATCAACCGGTTCGTAGACGAGCCTCGAAAACTACGCGTCATCGTTGTCGGTGGAGGTCTCGCAGGAATCTTGAGCGGCTGTCTGCTACCAGCCAAGGTACCAGGCATTGAGCTTGTGATTTACGAGAAGAATCCAGACTTTGTGAGTAAACAACGAAGCAGAGAAAATCTGACACTTATTGCTGTTTAACATTTGCTGAGCAAGTATTCACAACGCAGGGCGGGACGTGGTATGAGAACGTGTATCCAGGTGAGCTTGATTATATTTTGGACAACTCAGTGTTCTTCTCGCGAAACAGTCGCTGACGATTCTCTAGGCGTTCGTTGCGACATTCCGTCACACGTCTACCAGTCTACGTTCTCTCCGAAAACTGACTGGAGCGATGAATTTGCGCCTGGGGCCGAAATCCGCGACTATTGGCAGTCCGTGGCCAAGAAGTACAACGTCTACCAGTACGCCAAGTTCCAGCACCGCGTCGACGAGGCCAGCTGGGACGGCGAAAACTGGCGTCTGGCAGTCACCAATCTTGAGACTGGAGAAGTAGTTCACGACAAGGCAGATTTCGTGCTCACGTGTATTGGGCGATTCAACGCCTGGAAACTGCCGAGTTACCCCGGCATGTCGGAGTACAAGGGAATCTTGCGCCACGCCTCTCACTGGAATGCCGACTTTGATCCCAGTGGGAAGAAGGTAGCAGTCATTGGAAACGGTGCCAGTGGCATCCAACTCGTGTCCAATCTACAGCGCAGCGTGGCGAGGCTGGATCATTATGCCAGGAACAAGACCTGGATCGCGGCATCCTGGGCAGGGGACGAAAGGACGCTTGGTCCTCAGCCTATTCCAGAGGACCAGAAAGACTCTTTCAAGGACCCAGAAACCTATCTGGCCTTCAGAAAAGGCATGGAGGATAAATACTGGAGAAAATTCAACACTTTTCTGAAGGGCGAGTCCAACGACAAACTTCGACAATTTTTTGCCGACACCATGAAGGCACGCTTGTCCAAAAAGCCAGAGCTTCTGGATGACCTGGTGCCAGACTTCTCCCCCAATTGTCGCCGCTTGACACCTGGTCCTGGATATCTGGAGGCCCTGCAGGAGGACAATGTCGACTTCATCCGCCAAGGCATCAAGCGGTTCACCCAGACAGGCATTGAGACTGTCGACGGGACGCACCGGGAGGTTGATGCGATATTTTGCGCAACTGGCGCCAATGGCGACATGATCCCGCCTTTCCCCATACGTGCGCTTGGCAAAGAACTGTCCAACGTCTGGGCCCAAGATGGAGAATACGGTTTCCCCTACACATACCTCGGAGCGGCCACCCCTGGCTTCCCCAACCTACTCTTCGTCCACGGCCCTCACGGAACAGGCCCCAGTGGTACGGTGCCACATAGCGTCGAGGCACAACTTACCCACTATGCCAAGGTCCTCCGCAAGGTCTCCCGCGAGGGCATCAAGTCCATGACCCCCAAGAAAGCTGCCGCGGACGACTTTGTCGAGTACTGCGATGCTTTCTTTTCCACAACCGTCCTGACCAACTGCTCTAGCTGGTATAATGGATCTGTTCCTGGGGGCAGGATTCACGGTATATGGCCTGGCAGTGCGCTACATTGCGCGATAGTGAGACGGGAGCCCAGGTGGGAGGACTGGGACTACGAGCATCTAGATGTTGCCAAGGGAAACAGATTCGCCTTTTACTTTGGTAATGGCGGCACGAAGAAGGAACAAGACGAAAAGTCGGATATGACGAGCTATCTTGACTTACCAGAGCGGATCGACCTGCGGGACGTTCACGAATCGTGGTGGCTTGTGCCATAGATATCCGTCATTTGTCTAAAAAATCGGAATCATCGGTAGGTTGACGGCCCGTGGCAGTAGTCCCTGTCCAGGGAGGTAGTCAAAACATAGGTTTCGAAACCGCCGTTCTGTCATATCTTGGGTAGCTAGAAATTAGGTAGTACTGGGATGTTTCAGCGGTCCCAAGGATAGCACGTGGATGGCACGTGATATGGTAGTGCTGTGGCAGGTTGTCCAGGTCCAGAACCATGGGAAACCAAAGGCTAGACACCTGGATAGTCAACACGACAAGGTTTACGTATCCTGGCACATGCTGTGCATATTTGAATAGATCCAGATTCTCGGCTCTTGGCCTCAGCCGTTAGCAGTGCTCCCGATGAGGCTCAACACCCTGCTGCATTACTCGGCCCAGCTTTCTGTTGGCTGATTGTTTCTCCTATACCGTAGATTTGCACCCCTGGAACACGGAATATTGTGGATACCAGGTTCTGCGTGCTAGATTTGCGTAACCACTGATCAACTGTATCCCCTGCTCGCCCCTGCGGATGGCGTGCTCGCCCTCTCGGCAGTGTTGTCATATGCTTGAAGATTGCCTCATCAGTAGCTGCGCGAGCTGATTTGACTGCATGCCGGTACGGATCAAAGTCTTGAGTTTGGACTAGGCCGCAAAAAATCCTGGGTATCTACTGTAACCTCGGGCGTCGAGATAGGGCAATATCGATCCATTTTCAATTCCTAGCTATTACTTGACCGCCTTCAAAGGCTAGCTAGGATTTTATAACGTGTATAACTTGCGCTCTATACGCCTTCACCATCGTCTTGGTTCATTTAAAACGGTGCCTCTTGTCTCTTGATTTTTGTTGTCGAAGCAGTCAGGGACTCGGAGCGAAAGCTGAGCATCAGAAGATTCAGACGACAACACATTCTTCCATCTTGTTCATACGTCTCTGTCAGGATGACTACTGTATCTAAGGATGCGGAACCACAGGTTTCCAGCGTGGACGACAATGGCGAACACCCAGGTATGCAGCGTTGGCAGGAATCATCAACTGGGTCCAGGTACTAATGAAGGAGCAGTTGTGCCAGAAGTAAAGTGGTATAGATCGACCTTTTACAACATTACCATTCTTGGTCTTTGCAATTTCGCCGCCCCCGGAATTTGGACGGCCATGAATTCGTTGGGTGCGGGAGGCACTGCAAGTCCCCAACTGGTCAACACGGCCAACGCCCTGACTTTCTGTCTCATGGTCGTCTCGTGCTTCTTCTCAAGCGCACTTGTCCATTATATTGGCATAAAAGGTATGCTAGAATCCCCAAAGGAAGGTCATGAAGGTCATCTGGACGCTATTGGCTTGCTGTTTGGTTATTTCAGACTGCTAATTCACTATTACAATATAGGAGCTCTTATTTTCGGAACGTAAGTATCATCGCCTCGTTCCCCTCTTGAACGTCACATCGAACCCGCACAAAGCCGCACCTTCCAGGGGCTGACGTAATATTGTTTGGACAATTCTAGTATTGGATATGCGCCGTATGCAGCGGGTCTATACACGAACAGCAGATACGGCCTCGAATGGCTCGAGCTGCTTGGAGCAGCACTTTGCGGAATTTCGGCTGGTGTCTTCTGGATGTAAGGAACCCTTCAAAATCTCACACTCGATGGTGCCCCTTCGAACCAAGCTAAATCTTTTCTAAAATCCAGGGCCGAAGCAGCACTCTGCATTGCTTACCCCGAGCCTTGGAACAAGGGAAAAGCCTTGGGTTATTGGCTCACGTACAGGCTTTCAGGCCAGATCATTGGCGGCGCCGTCAACATTGGCCTAAACGCAGACAGGAACGAGGCAGGCTCGGTCTCGTACAATGTCTACATTCTTTTCATCGCCCTGCAGGCTGCTGGGCCCTTTGTGGCCCTCCTGCTGAACCGGCCGAGCAAAGTCCAACGGAAGGACGGAAAGAAAGTCGTCCTGGAGATTCTTCAACATCCCTGGTACGAGATGAAGAAGACGGCAAGGTTGTTTTGCACAAAGAAGTTCCTCCTCATCGTACCCCTCATTGGGCAGGCAGTCTTTGCAGAGGCCGTATTTTTCACTTATCTGTCCCGTACGTATTTCCCCAGGTCTTTGAATCTGATCATCAATCTCGAACGCAGTCGCCCAGCTGACAACTGTCTTTGTCCTGCAGTCTGGTTTAGTGTACGAGCCCGGGCCTTGGGTTCTTTCCTAGGTGGAATAGCAGCAGTTACGGGAGGGAATCTCCTCGGTGTGAGTTCCAACATACCCCTATCATGTAGGCCTCTCGTTGTCCAATGATCTAATCATTCTTCACAGTACTGGCTTGATCGAGTCAATGTACCTCTGAAGCGACGAGCCCGTCTCACTTTCGCAGTCATCATCACTCTACAGGGTGCATTCTGGCTTTGGGCTACAATCATCGTCACGATCTTCAAGAGGACCCAGCCGACCTATGACTGGGCGGATGCAGGTTTTGGCAAGGGTTTTGCTGTTTTTGTCTTCCTCTCGCTGGGATTTCAGTTGAACTATCTCTACCTGTGAGTAAACCGCCGTCTTTGCAGACGGGAAACTGTTGCCTTGAAGAGAAGGAGCCATATGGACTCTAACATCTGTATCTCCCTAGGTACTTTGTGATTCAGAATCTCGCCGGCCACGACGAGGCACTGGTGATCCGCTATGCGGCATTGCTGCGTGGTACAGAAAGTGCTTGGCAGGCCCTGAGCTATGGCCTGGAGGCCCTCACGACCTTCGCAGAGACGGGAGGTGTATACATGAACTTCGGCTTGTGGGCTATTGCTATTGCTCCAGCGTGGCTTGTAATTCGACATATCGGAGTCGATGATGCTTCGACGGGCACTGCATTGTCCCCAGCTGATCCTGTATCGGAAGACTCGGAGAAGAGCAGCTGAGACAAAGGTCTCGTCGAGTTGATCAAGGCGAAGGAGGTTGAAGGTTTCAGAAACCTTCATTGAACAAGACTCTCATCAGTGGATGCTCTTTCTCCCATAGAGAAGATTTTGTCTTTTTCTGCTCATAGACTACTTAATTACTTTGCCGAATCAAATAGATGTGTTCAGAGCTAGAGATATTTGGTACAGCAAGTGTTGGCTAACGCTGTATCTCCACAAGTTATATTGACCTTCATAAACGGACCTTTCACTCTTTGGAGGGTGCCCCGGGTCAGGTGCTTGTTTGGCACATTGAAGCTCCAGAGTCCTGGAGCTTGAGGGATATCAAATAAATCTTGCAATTGAGCCTCGATATTCCGAGGTATCTGAAATATTTTAGAGTTGACTGGACCAACGACCACATGCCCCTTCCCTCCCTTCCCCCTTCCCCCTTCTCTCCGGGCCCCCGGCTCGGGTGCCTATCGTGCCTTCCTTTCACGATGCTCCTTCCTATGAAGTCGTGTCTAGCTGTGTCAAGGAATCCGAGATGGCGTTGGGCCTTTTCAACAAACCAACAATTCCTCACCTTTCGAACACAGATGCGACTGCAGGCATTTTTCACACCAAGAAAGCAGACCTAACCGACCATTTACTCGGCATCTACGAGAATCCAGAACTTTTCTCTGGCCCTACGTCAGTAGAGCCACCAGTCTCACTCAGAATCCATGGTCTTCTTCGTTAATCCAGACATGCACAGCTTCATCTCCTTTAGTCTACAAGGAATTCAGTCATGGCGAGCAATCAGTCCCCATACGAGGCCATCTCTGGTATGGAAATGTACTCTCTTCGCTTGCATCTCTTATCAAATGATCCCTCAAATGCAGCCCATGCCGCTTTGGCCCTTGTGAACTTGGATTTCTTGATTTTCAGGCTTGTAGCGAACTGCTCTCTGACAAGTCCTAGACGAGGCGAACGAGGCGGCCGAGGGCTTGGAAAACACTAGCGGGATCCCACCGGCGACTCCGAGTAGGCTTCGGCCACTGATGATGACTCTATCCTCGACATCCTCACGAAGTTTGAAAACCAGTTCCCTAAGGATGGCATTCAGTTATACGACGCCGACGGGAACTGGGTAGAAACCGATTACACCCAAAAAAAAAACCAAAAAACCATGGACCGCTTCCGCGAAGAGCATCGTGAGAACATTGATCGTTACTTTGCATGGCTTGAGGGCGCGTTGTGGTGCATTAAAACAAAAACGTGCTACCATGTTACATGGTACGAGTACATCGAGGTAGAGCCAATGCAACGTCCCGCCTCATTCTTTTGGGTGAAGACGGCGAGACAGCTGAGGACAGACATGATCATGGACCTTTTCTGACAAGCGGTGCCGGTCCAGGCGGCAGCAATTCTTGGCCTTTGCCGCCAATTCCTTCGGGGACTCAATTTCAAAAGTCGAGAAGAAGTGCTACTTCGGCAAAGCCCTGCCATATGAAATATGACATTCATCAGCGTCGATCGGAACACGAGCATGTTCAAGAATAGTTACACATCTTTGGCAGAACGGGTTCGTGCTCGCGAGTACGTGTTTCAAGGCTGTACCACGGAAGCCGTTTCGCGATGGGTGACTGGCAATCCATTCACGCCTTCAGTTGCAGGCCACGTTATCACCGGTCCCCGTCATATTCTCTCTCAAAAGACCATGCAATCGCGGAAAGGAAAGGACTTCGAGTATTGTGTTCTACAGCCGAGGTCAAGCCTCGCTAACAGCAACGGATCGACTTTTGATAAGCATGCTTTATATTGGAAGGCGCAAACCAATCAGCTCGCACTGTTCTTAGTCCGTGAAAGCACTCTTTACATACTGAACTCTGGTAAATCCGATTTCCTGACCATTGAATAACACTCTAAACTCCATTCCTGTAGCATCCACAAGCAGGATGAGTGTAAATTTGCACTTGTGGTGAGATTTTCCATTTCCCTTGGTTCTGATCTTGATTCCATTGGAGCGTAATTTGCTCTCCTTGACTGTGGAAGTCACCATGCAGACTTTATGTACGGCTTCGGAATAGAATATCAGTACAAATCTACAAATATGTAGAATAGAGAAAGCTGGCTCACTTTCATCAAGCCGGGAGGATGGTTGATCACTGTCACTGCAATACAGAAACTCCGTGAAATTCCTCGTCTTGCCGAAAACATTCCATTTCAGGTCTTCGATCCGCCGAAAGAAGTCGGCCCTCGAGAATCTCCTCGCCCTACAACGTCCTGATTATCAACGATACTTTTCTAGGAGCTTCAACAGTCATGGCATCGGCATGGCATCGGACTGACCTTCTTGATGACCCACGCCGTTTGATTAGCAGCCTCCCACTCTCCCGAGACGGAGTTTTTCGCGCGATCACGCGGGTCGTGCTTCTTCTCGTCATAGTCTTCGGGGAGAGCAAACCCGTAGATCCTGCGAGCAAGCCGCATCTTGACCAACGGGGACATGAACCGCGGCGGCATAGTAGGTACGTGCAGTTGCTGCTGGGCCTCCTGAAGGGAATAGGCTTGCCCCCACATCGTCGCGCCTCGACAGATTGAGGACCAACTATTCAGGAAACATCATTAGCTTTTGGGGAGAAGAGTCAACTGCGCCTCATGTGGAGGTATACAATGCATTGAAAACTTACGCCTGGTCAACTTGCAGAACCCGCACAGGCTGACTAGCGAAGAGTGATTCCAACCTTTCGCATAAGTACTTGCTTTCGCCGAACCCACCGGCGAGCAGAATGGCCTTTATACAATGCATATATCAGCAAAGGACAATGGATCGAGGAGAGGAATGTGGGAGCAGTTCACAACTCACAGTTACTGAATGGCCTTTTTTGGCAATGGATTCTAGCTGCTTTTCGACAAGAGCATCAATTTGTCCACAGATGTAGTCAAAGAAGGTCTGGAGGGTTGTGCTAAGTGTAACTCAGTCAGGATTGCTGCTTCAGTCGAGTTCACAATTTGCTCACTGGGTGATTTTGATTTTGCAATCCTGTATCCCCTCAGCCTTGTTGTCCTCAAGTCCATCAATTTCGATCCGTATGTCCTTAGTGGAATCCGAGCTGAAGTCCCGTTTCAGTCTCGTCTCGAAGCGGTGCTGCAACCGGTGCTTCTCATAAGGGCTGATCGAGTCGTACTGCTGCCTGCCGATTTTTGTCATGATGTAGCTTAGAAATGCCATGTCAAGGAGGGCGGAGCCACACAAGGCCCCTTGAAATGTTAATAAACAGTACTGCTCGACTCGGACCAAACGATCGTGATATGTTCACTCACCATCACCCGTAGCACATTCCACAACTTCGAAAGGAGTCATGTTCACCTTGTAGCATCCCCTCAATATACGGATTTGTGAGAGCGTGTCACGTATATCCGCACTAAACCAGTCACCAACCGTCGGGTGTGGACTTTCATCAGATATCCGATATTTTTTGGGGGAAAAAAAGGCATGCTGGTTTTCCAGTCTAGGCTTAGTGTGGGAAACATGGCGAGGCTTCTGAAAATGTCCTATAGAGCTGCGGTAGCCCAGTACTTTTGCAAAGGAATAAGGGGAACTAAGACATTGCAATTTTCTTTCACAGGCTTGTTAAAAGTAATTAACTAAGAGGCACTCTTTGTACAAAAGGCAGTAGAGTTACGAGCCCAGGTCCGGGACTGCTGGCCAGACAATGCTCCGGCCTGCAATCAACCTCAGATAGTTTGACCCTCCAACCTTTTTTCCCTTTCTTTCCCTCCCCTCATTTTCTCATTTTCTCCTTTTCTCCTTCCATCCTTCTTCCCTGCCCTCTTTCTTTGTCTCTTTCTCCTTCTTCAACGCCATCGCCATATTCCCTGTTTCCCAGGCTTCTTACAAGCTGCAATATCATCGCTCATAGCATACATATTATTTGTACGTGGACTATCGGCTTTCACACGCTCATCAGTATCCAGAGAATGTTCTAGTTATCCAACCTCCGTTCAAATTGATTTTATTCATGTCTTCCATATCACAGAGCGAGCTTGTTGGTGTGAGTGTGGCTCTAGCCGTCGTTGCATTCGGGCTCGGAGCCCTCTGGCTATGGCGGGAGACTACATGGCGGCGAAGGAGAATTACCAAGCTCCAGACAATGCCGGTAGTGCAGTTCATAGAGAAGCCCGAAACCTCGCCGATGGAGGGTTTTATCTACATGGAATGCCGCGCTCTGAGAAGGGCGTATATCGAGAGGAGCTACCGCGAAACACTCCTGGGCCCCCAGATAATGGACGAAGATGCAGCTTTCGAGTATTACAAACTCCGAGAGGACATCGATAACTTCATTCTGGATATGTCTGTGGTCACGGGGCCTAAGACGGTTGAGCATATCAAAGATGACGAAGAGGAAGTCAGAACGGGAGATGCGCAGAATCGAGGACCTGACGCCTCTCATTACCGGCTTCTACCGGACGAGGATGTTCCTTTGCGGTTTGGTTTGGTCAATCATGATAGACTTCATATTTGGCCAAAAACCGGATGTCCAGAGAGCTGAGTCTCATCGAGATCGCTGGCTCCCGCGAGACATCCAGGCCGCGATCGGTCTTCTGGAGAATACTCTTGGTTCCCATGTTGTCTCCCCTCCCGCCGAAGTGCCGTCGGGCCATGCAAAGGATAGCATCATTGACTTGAAAGCCTTTCATGAGTGGCGTGTCCTCACGGTGGCGCTATTCGGAAGGGTGTATGAGGAGTCGCCCTCATCATGGCCGAACCATACTCATGTGGTAAGTGCCTATTGATATCCTCCTGGATTTTTTCTGCATTTACCTTTCAACCTTCCATACGATTTCCTCAGTGAAAGACCTTAGAGGGCGCTTTTCTATAATAATATGTCATGAAATCAGCGCATGGCGAACAGCCATCCCTCTCCTCCTCTCTCCCGGCACAGCCTAGCAGTTGCTAACACAAACTTTTCTAGGAACTTATAGTCGTGGCGGACAGGATCTCAAGGCTTATAGGGCCGTGGGTGAATGTCTCGAGAGATCAACTTCATCAATATATAATCAAGATCCTCACTAAAGCCCTTGAGCTCTCCTGCCTTCTTCGACGTCAAAGGTGTTACTGGAGTTTCAAATTCCCAGAACGCACCGGGGGATCTGCTGATCGTCCTCGTGCAATCGCATTCAACGCAAGCACAATGATAGACGTTGTCGGACCTGGCGAACCCGACAACACCCACGGAAAAGCAGTCGAGATGATTATTAGTCCTGCGCTGTTGCGAAATGGATCTTCAGATGGAGACGGTCATGAATTGGCCCCATATGTTGCTGAAAAAGCTTGTGTCTGGTGTTTTGATGCAGGCGGATCCGAGTCCAAGTAGACTAGGTAGGAAGGGTGATGGAGTTGGAAGCATCAAAGCGAAAGCCAATTTGTGGTATTATGAACAGACAACAAGCATAGCACACATCAATTCCGAAATGGTTTCGGGAGTAATTATTAAAATACAGCTAGTTTATATATTCTATCCTTTGCGCTCAGTGGAACTTCTTCCGAAGGCGGCCTCGGGACCCAACAGTATTCACGCCGCTGCCAACTTGCCCGGCCATCTCTTGCCATCGAACGCCCCACAGTTTGCGCTGTGCGAACTACAAAACTCTGGTCTCACTCTTCCCCATAACGTGCACCTTCTCACTGCCTCCGAGCCCTACCTGCCCACGGGCCTGTTCCTCGTCGCTCGTCTGCCCTTCGATGGGATGCTCCACGCCGTCAAGCGTCCAGATTGTCTCCGTCAGCAGCGTCTGCTTGTCGGGAAACGCCCAGCTCAGAGCTGTATACAGGAAGATGGACGTTACGAAGCCAAACAGCCAGTTGAAGCTGTACAAGTTCCTGATCCCGGCGTCGGTCATGACCTTGGGCGAGGGGGCGGCAGTTGAGCCACCGCTGACGATGGACAATGCAAGACCCGGAAGTAATGGCGCGACAGGGGTGACAAAGGCGATAAAGGCGCGCCAGTTAAACCCCGGTAGTAGTCCGGAGTACCGGTAGCGGCCGTGAGGGTCGTAGAGGCCCGGAATGTCGAGGTGAGTTTTCTTGACCAGCCAGTAGTCCGCTGCGAGAATTCCTGCAATAGGTGCGAGGAAGACCGAGTAGCCGGACATAAAGGACAGGAACGTAGACGCGCTAGACAGGATCTTCCACGGAACCAAGACCCAGCCCGCAATAACCGCCGCAACCATGCAGCCTCGCTTGATATTGATCCATCGAGGGAAGAGCACCGCCAGATCGTTCGCTGCAGAGATCGAGTTCGCAGTTACGTTCGTTCCGACTTGAGCTAAAAACCATGATAAAGCGGCGAAGAAGGCAGCGCAACGGCCTCCAGAACCGTAGTCCAGCCAGATGGAGATGATATCCAGCGGGTTCCAGAGGTAAGTCCCGTAGATCGTCTTCGTGCAAGAAGTAGTAACGATTCCCAAGACTCCACATGCGGTAAAAAAGATTGGAATAATCGCAACCTGGACGTATTGACCTTTGACTGATTTCGCGTATCTGGTGAAGTCTGGGATGTTGCAGGCCAGGGTCGCCCACGATCCTGTGACCGATGTCATCTATTCCGCGAAAGAAGATATTAGTAAGCAATCCAAGCACTCCATGGCTGCTATAATGCATATATTGTACTGGTTATTCTTTTACTTACGCAAGTCAACCATAGCCAAGCGTACCGGCTCCCAGAGACCTCGGCTTTGAGGCTCCAGATCTCGCCACCGCCATGAGCTTTGTGCAAACACCATGCCATAGTAGCAATGGCAGTGATAGGCGCAACAGTAAGCTAATTCTGTATTAGCACCCCTTTATCGTTCCCTTTATTTTCTTCTAGGAACGTTGATATCATAACAAACCTTGACAACGAACACCCATCGCAGTTTCGTGGGGTGGATGAGCAAGATCGGAAGCTGAATGATCCAGAAGAGGAAATATGAACACATCCCCTGCGTTGTGATACCAGCATTCGAGGGCAGGCTGTTTGGAATGTCGTTATAGCTGGGAGCCAATGCACGTAGCATGACAGTGATACACTGAGCACCTGGAAGACATGGTAGAGTCAACACCCGCGCTCACCCCGGGTCCCAAGATCTAAGGCATGATGTTGGCCATATCTTGGACGCTCTGCACGCAGAGAAACATACCATTTGCGCCTTGGATTCCAAGCCAGAACATTGCCAGGATGCATCGTGAAACTATGCAGAAATAGCGGAAATAGTACCCGAAACTCGATGTGGCGATAACGCTGAACTGTTGTCGTTGTTAGACTCGGCTCGAAAGGCTTTGGGATGGGATCACTATACCGGCACGTGCAGCTTCGCTCCAGCAGCGCCGTTCAGTACCATGGCAATTGCGACACAGAGCGTCCCGACAACCCTGTGATTGCAAGAGAGGGGTCTTGGTCAGCCACGGAGCATCATCTGACCAACATTCAGGAGGCCCGGACCAGACGGCTCACGTACATGCACGGAATAGCTTCTCTCCAGGACAATCCGACAGCCAGAATCGAAGATGCCGTCTCAAAGGTTCCGAGGTTTATCATGTCGCTCCCCCACATCGCAGCAATTGTGTAGATTGACCATGTCTGATCAGCCAGCGGCGTGGGCTGCATATCGCGGTTGATCCATACATATTCAGGTGCGATTTCTGAGCCCTCCCTCGGCAGCTCCCACTGCAATTCCAAGTCAGCGTACCTCAAAATAAGCCTTTACAGCCGAGAGACTCAAATGGAAAAGAAAAGAAGAATAAGGTAACCCTCATTACTTACGGCATGCAACGAGGTCAGTTTCCTTTTCGCCCCCTCCTTCTTCACAGCCATCATGTCAAATAACCTCAGCTGCGATGAATGTGCAAGGCCTGACTACTTGCTCAACCGGGACGTCAGGGTCGCAAGTAAGCAGCAAATCGTCTGGTAATTATGATCTCGAGCTGTCAAACGCAGTCAATTTGATGAAAGCTGACAAGTAGTCAAGACATCGAAGGGGCCTGACCAAATATGAGGCGAGGAAACGGTCGGCCGCCTCGCACGATAAGATAAAACCGCCGGTTAATATGAACGGGTCTGAGATAAGCCCTTCAACACATGCTCTCCTAGTTTTGTTGTTCCCTATCTTCTGCGGCGTGATAGACAGATAGTGAGCCTGTCTGCTTGCTTGTCAGATTGTGGGTCTGTGGCTGCGTTCACCTAGGTTTACGCTCACCCCACGTTCGAAGCCTTACCAATGATGTCTTTCAGGGTTATCTGCTTATCACTACGAGCCATCCGGTTACCCATCGCCTGTTAAGACTTACAGTGAATACATACCATGTAGTGCTATGATAATAATCATCTTGGCGTAATTACCACCCCCTTGCTCGGATCAGCGCCTCATCCTTTTCCTTTCTCTATTTTCTTTCGGGCCCTTGGACAGATCGGTCTTTAGCTATGCGCCACTTCCTTACGTCTCGGATCCCAAGCGAGTAGTACTAACGATTTGAATCATCAGCAAAGATTCTAGTGTATGGATCGTTCCAATATTTATCGTACGTGATCCATACTTACAACCAGAGTGCAGGCGTGTCAGAGCCTGGAAATCTCGTCGCGAAGAAACTGCTGATGACAACCCCCTCATAGACCTTTCTTGTTCCTCTACCAGTCTACTGACTTAGTTCGCTTAGCCTGAAGCAGCCACGCATCATTGCGTGCAGCGCAATAATTCCATGCAGCCAGCATTTATCCTGCATGTTCACCTGCCTAATTCATTAAGGATGGAGGCCTGACGGGCTATGATAAATACGCTTATAGACTCGCAAGGAAAGAGTGGTCTGGTCACCATAAGGCAAGACGCATAGCATTGACATTTGCTCGTGAAAAAGGATATTGGCTTGGCCCAGCCAAGGGAACTTTCCACGTTGCTGTAGTTAAAGGCACGGCCACGCCCTGGTGAACTGGCAAAGACAGCTCTGTGGCAAAACGGCCGAAATATGTCAATTTAAGGCCTTACTTGATGCAGCCGAAATCACCGAAACCCTTCGTGGGAGTGCACCTGGCGATTTGTTAATGAGTCTATATACGGCTTAAACGATGCGAGTAAGTACACATATATGGTCTCACCGCCGGAAGGGTCAATGAACTCGGACTTGCGATCGTCCTGTCCCGGGGCCAACAGGTCCACAATAGTCCGCGTCGCGTCTTCAAACGAAAGTTGGGGCAGCGGCATCATTTTCAAGGTCTCGAAGAAATCCTTGGTATACAGTCGACTGCAGTGACCAGGTTTTGTACGCCCCGCACGTCCAGTTTGAGCGGCATTGGCCTTGGTGATGGGAACCATTTCGAGTTTGTGTGCCCGAAGGCGAGGATTGTAGGATATCACTTTTGCGAGTCCGGAGTCCTAGAATGCTTGTTAGGGTCGGTCTATATTGACAAAACGGCAGGTACAGGAAGGTCAAGTACACACCACAACGATCCCGTGAATTGTCAAGGTCGCCTCTGCAACGTTGGTCGAAACTATGCATCGGTGCGTGGTCTGGTTGGCCTGGCGGAACAGCGCTTGCTTCTGTTGATCTCCAGACATGGCGCTATACAGCGGAAAAATTTGCCGCCCATTTGGCACGGCGTGCTTGATTGCTTGGCAGCAGAGGGCGACGTCGTCTTTACCAGGCATGAAGACTAGGATATCTCCAGCGGGTTTCTGCTGATGGATACCTACCACCACGCGAACAGCACAGTTGACAAATTGGTTGAGTGCCCAAGGGCTAGCATAGAGCATTTGAACAGGAAACCCTCGCTCGGCGACGTTAAGAACGGACATTACCACCACCTTGAGGTCCTTACGACGCCGCAGCAGACCTTTCAAGAGGCCGAGAATGATGTCAGTAGCGCTGGTACGCTCGTGAGCCTCGTCGATGAGGATACAGCGAACATTCTTCAGGTCAGCCTCGCCCTTAAGCCTCTCACGAAGGGCGCCGTCTGTACACTATGTCATGATGGTCTTACTGCTGCGCATCGTGACGCAATGGTGAACGTACGCGATCTCCTCACCACAGATGGCATCTTGTATAGACACACCACCACGGGTGCCGAGTGTGACTCGGCTGGATGCTCATTGGGATGACACTCGATGTTTTTTGTGCGATGTCGGAGATGGGAATCTGTCAGTGGTGATGTGTATTCCGTTTCGGTGACTCGCTTCAAGTGACACACGGTGGGGTTTTCCATCACTGTTTACCTAAGTGGTGTTGAGAGGGTGACAGCCTTGTGTAAGCACGCCCCACCAAAGAAGGTTGTGAAAGTATTACGAACCCAAAGCTTTCCCTGTGATTGGGGTATGATTGATCCAGCCCCACCACATCATTCTGCCTTGCCTTTGCAACCCAGGTGCCCTCTTCTACAAACCCAAACTTTCGCGTTCGATACCTTGGCATACTCCATAACAAGCACCAACAGAATCCCTAGCCCAAAAAGGACAAACCTTATCAAGATACATGAAGAGCCAAGCGCCAATTATCCCAAAAGTTAGTTGTTCGTCTGAGGCTAATCAACACTAGATTCACAGAAGAAGGCCGAACTCAATCGCTAGGGCAAGGGCAAGGCTATCAGCTTAGACAACACCGGTCATGAGCTGGTGAGAAGCTTTTGAAATTCGCACACAATGACCATAGGATTGTGTACAAGCACGGCAATCACGAATCACGAATCACAGAGTCTATCAAAGCTTTTCTAGGCGTCCAACGAGGAAGAGAAGGAGGAGGTCACGTGGATTGCCTCTTACGAGAAGATCAAGGCCAGCGGCATGACTTTCGATATTTCATCAGTACAATTATAATACTGACCTTGGCATTGGCAGCTCAGAGGTGGTTCTGGAGCAAGCGACAGCGTGGTGTCCATTCTCGTCGACTCCCGCCTCGACGGCCACTTTACCACCCTACCTGCGTTTTCCCGCCTCGGCCCCCCAGGTCGACACAGCCAAAGACGGCGGGATGGAGAAGGCCGGAGAGGATGAGGTTGATGGCGCGTATTGCAAGAAGCCCCAGAAAAGAAGAGAGAGAAGGAAAGAACGACCAGCCAGGTGGCTGAAGGTTCCTGAGGCTATTTAGGGCGCTAGCTGGTGACTGGCTGGCAGGGCCGTGCAACTGCCCAGGTGGCCTTCGCACCAAGCATCTTTGGCCAGAACTTTGAAGTGAAGAACGCTATCGTGACCACATCAATTACCCGGCAGGGGTTCAGAATAGTGTTGAAATAAGACGGTAGGTTGCCATTCCCAGCGGGACAGTCGGTCTGTTATGGAACAAGCTCACATGGAACGTCCTCTTATGGACTGACTTGTTATTTCATTGATGCCTTTCATAAGGTGAAAGCGGAAAACTCCGTAGGACGGTCTCGAAAGCTCCGAACCTGGTTAGGACGTCCAACTTGATTTCGCTGCGTAGGCGAGATGGATGCAAATTTCATTTGTAAGGATTCCGTTCCCGGCCAATGATCGATTTTGAACTAACTAGGAACTGAATTGTCTCCCTGAACTACTTCGTCAACAATTACATGCATCATGGACGACGCAACCCATTGGCATTGAAGCAACTTGGCGATATAATCACTATGTAACTGGTGATTTGTTCTTGGGGGGTCTTCTTCTGGAGCTCTACATTTTTTCTGACCGCCTCGCCCCCTCCGGCCCCCGCCTCGTCCTGAAACGGTGGGAAAGCTGCGGGGGAAAACTTGAGCCACAGTTTTCCTCATGCGGCGTGATCTCTTCTATACCATGTGCTTTAATAGTGTTCATATTGTCTGAGGAGATACATAATGCCAGTGGCAGCAAATTTACACTTGTCACATACTCAGCAACGAATTTATGCATTTGCCCTTGATACGTGCTTGATGCGTTATCATGAAATGTAAAGCTACTAGACATAGTGTTTAGGCTTGCAAAGAATTTAACGCCTCAGGTACGCATCGTCGTCTGTTCTAGTTAGTGCCAATGTCACCTTCTTGTGCGAGCTTCGTCTTGGTAAGAGCCAATGAGCATCGTGATCGCATACTGAGCTCACAGCACCTCGGTGTTTGGCTACAAACTAAGGCATATATTTCTTCCTCTTATCTGCTTCCACATGGCATATACCTAGGCCCTATCGTGTTCCATCAGACGTCCATCATGTCACTAGGCTTGCGCCCCCCCCCTCTTCTGCATCAGATGATCACCTAGGCTAACGGAACGGACCCATCCAGCATCGGAAACATGACCCGAAGCACTGAAGCGCCCCCCTCAGAACAGGGTCTGGAGCACGCCTCGAAAACATTCCCTACTGTCAAACCCTAAGCTCGGTGGAAACCAAGGAAACGTCAGCTGTAGACTCGGCCACGACCAAAACCTTTTTGGGCATGGGGATAAAAAAACATGTTAGCGGCCCGGCAAACAGGACTGGGATGGATGCCGTAGCAAGAACGCTCCTTCCCCACCCCAAAATTTGTGTATCCACAAGGTATGACCTAGCTAGTACGTTTCGATACTCTATCAGCGAGATGAAAATCTCCTTTTCATTGGGGGGAGGAGCGGGAGGGAGGCTGGAACGTCAGGAATTCACTCTGCACGCAAGGTTCCTCCCGGGTCCCGACCTGGCCTTGCCCTGCCTGGCTCCTCATAAGGTTACTGCTACTTACTTTGTAAAGTTGACATCACAAGTCTTGCTCCACACAGAACCAAGAACACCACCGACAACAACAACCACAAACAACATCACCACCATCATCACCACCCACAGAGAGTGGCAGAAGAGAGTGTGGTTCATACATGCGCTCTGGGACAGGTTGTGCCGGTCCATAAACAGAACGATAACCAAAAACACTGAACCTCAAGATGCAGGACCCGGGAAAACACAGGAGGCCCAGTACGAGATCACTTTCAGTCTCCAGGTCCGTAGGGTGCGGCTTCTCTGACGCAGCCAGCGTCAGGACCGCCGCGACATCTGCCGGTTCAAGCCAGACGACAATCATGGGAGGCAGACCGCCCATGTTCTTCCACGAGATCAATCCTTACGCCCCTGAGACCATCGTCATGCTCCACGTCCTCTTCAGCTGCTCGCTCGAGTGGAAGCAGGTGGCGCCCAAGCTCACTGAGTACCACCTCCTCATCCCGGATTTGCCCTGCCACTCGGGCAGCAAGGACACCTGCCGAAAGGATGACTTTTCCCTGGAACTCGCTGCGGACCACGTGGCGAACATGATCCGCGAGAAAGCGCACGACGGCCGGGCCCACCTCGTCGGCCTGTCCACGGGCGGATTCGTGTCACTGGAGCTGATCAGGAAGTATCCAGAGCTCGTCAATTCCGTCTTCATATCCGGAGCATGGCCCTTCACAGGCGTTCGCGCCGCAGTTTCAAAAACGCCCCGCCTGACGTACTCGGCCGTATGGGCATTGCTGCACTCACCAGGATACCTCTTTTTCAGGGCCTCTGGTTTCAAGAGCGAGTACCAAAACGAGGAATTGCTGGCCGAGATCAAGAAAAACGGCAGCTCACGGCTCATCAAGGGTTGCAACGTAGCGATCTGGGACGAGCAGAGACTGATCGAGGTCGCCAGGGCCGATAAACGAATATGTCTCGTTGTGGGCGGGAAGGGCCATGATCATATGGGGGAGGCAATACAGGCGGCCAACACCCTGAGGGCACACAGCAACGGCGGTCCCGGTTCTGAATGCCGCGTCTTCCTGGTTCGTGACGCGATCCACGCCTGGAATCTCTCCCTACCCAAGAGTTTTGCCTGCGGTGTCCAGGCATGGCTCCGATACCAGCATATGCCGGATGACTTCGAAAGAGTACCACTTTGAGGATACCTGTGCTGAGGCTTGCCCTAGCCAAAGCCATCGCACTCCCGTCTCTCCGTCCATATGGTGAGAGGCTCATCTCTCTGACGTCTGTTCACCCGATGGTCCCATCCTTGTCAATTGACGAGAAAGATACACTTCTTCTTTTTTATGTTATCTTCTCTTTCCGTTCTCGTCGCCAAAACCACTGGTATCCGGAGACATCGAAGCGAGCACCCTGCGTTTCCCCAGGTCCTCGATCAGTCGTCGCTAGGAGACACACGAAGTGTTGACGGATCTGGGTCTAATCCAACACCCATCCAGGATCCTGATCAAGGAAAGAGAAACTGTCAACCTTCGGAGCTAATGGACAAGCCACGCGGACATGCAACCGAGATTTCATATTAGCCCTGGCTGATGTGAACCACCGGCGTTTGGCTGCGGACTTAAGTGGAAACCCGACACTTTGCTTCATGGATTCCATAAAACGACGCAGAGGCCCGGCGCTGTATTGATGCAAGGCCTTGTGGACCACAGCTCATCATCATACGTATAACGACAACAACGACATTGACATCGGCAGCTGCCACCTGCAGACGGACCCAAATCAACTTATACTACTGTGCACATCGGCAGCCATTATAACCATCAGCGTGTCTCTCTCTTTCCTCTCGTATTTGAGTATTCGTGGCTTGTATTTCCTCTTAGGTCGTGGCCATGTCTCGCCTACCTCCTGTCGCCGGAGTACCTGCTTCGCCGCTCGGTCGGCATCGTCAGCTGTCGCCCTCTGCGGCGATCCGCGTATCACCAATTTGCCTAGGAGCGATGAACTTTGGCGAAGTCGGCAAGAAGCGCATGGGAGAATGCACAAAGGAAACAGCTTTCAGCATCCTGGACTATTTCTGTATGTTCTTCCCCATCTCCAAAAGCCCCCGGGATGGAAAACGTAGCTCTGGCTCGAAGTGTCACGAGCTAGGGCGTGGCCATGTCTGTTATTAACGATATGGAACAATACAGACTCTCAGGGCGGCAATTTTATCGACACCGCCAACACGTACCAGGATGGGGAGTCCGAGGAGTGGCTCGGCGAGTGGATGGCGGCGCGCGACAACCGCGATGAAATGGTGATTGCCACCAAATATACGGGCCCGTTTGTGGGCTCGCTGGTCAACAAGAAGGGCATCATCAAGAGCAACCTGGGCGGGAACTCCACCAAGTCGATGAAGCTGTCGCTTGAGTACTCGCTGAAGAGGCTGAGGACGACCTACGTAGACGTCTTCTACGTCCACTGGTGGGACTATACGACCACAGTCGAGGAGCTCATGCACAGCCTGAATGACCTGGTCGTCGCGGGTAAAGTCCTGTATCTGGGTATCTCAGACACGCCGGCATGGGTGGTATCCAAGGCAAATCAGTATGCTCGTATGGCGGGGCTGAGACAATTTGCTGTTTACCAAGGTAAGTTTGTCCCTCTTTTGTCGTGCCACTCCCTCTGAGGAAATAGTGTAGGCTGACAACATCATCAGGGCACTGGAGCGCAGCTCTGCGTGACATGGAGAGAGATATCATCCCCATGTGCCTTGATGAGAAGATGGGCATCTGTCCTTATGGCGTCTTGGGCCAGGGGCGTTTTCAAACGGCAGACAGGTACAAGGAGCGCGAAGAGGCGGGCGAAGGAAGGACCATGGGTATGCCCATCTCGCAACAGGACCGCAACGTGTCTGCCGCGCTGGAAAAGATCGCTAGAGCAAAGGGCGAGGCGACAACGCTGCACCATGTCGCTATAGCGTACGTAATGCAGAAGTTTCCCTACGTGGTCCCACTGCTCGGGGCGAGGACGCTAGAGCATATCGAAAGGAGCATCCCAGGGCTGCAGGTCGCGCTCACAGAAGCCGACATAGACGAGATCGAGTCGGCATATCCTTTCAATGCCGGGTTCCCGCACAGTTTCCTCAGCGGAGGCATCTTTCAAGGGAGCGATGTGCCGGCCAAAGGGGCGTTTGGAGCAGACCAAGTGAAGCTGACCAAAGTGACATGTGGGTTTGTTGACTTCGTCGACAGGCCCAAACCAATCAAGCCAACCTGAGCGTCAGCTTCTTGCTAGGGAATTTTTGAAATTGAGGATGCTACTTAGTCCAAAATTCAACTCAGTCTTCCTTGCCGCCGTTCGCACTCGTTAAGAAGCTATCGGGACTATTTGCCAGACATTGACCAAAGCCTTGACCATGACGAACGTGCATGTGGAAGATCAGAGCGTAGAGCTGGTCAATTTTCGATTTTCATACTATGTTGGTCAAGACCAGAGAGGGGGAGAAGTCAAAACAGGGGTCTGCGAGCTGATATAGTAGAAAGAGACTTTGAAGAGCCCAATTCAAAATCCCCAGAGACATCCTCGTGCCCAACGTACTTACCAGGCGCTCAAGGACCCATGAGTAAAGCCAAACATGGCCAAAGAGTTACCTTCACAAAGGGAATAAGGATCATGAAGCAGAGCGGAATACTCAGACGATCAAAATGAGGTCTTGTATCAAGGAAGGGATCGGCCAAGGCCCGAAGAGGTATAAGCTGAGTTGAAGGGCGAGCGGGTGGGTAAAGTAGGTGCTTAAAGTAAGTACTCAGCCCTATGTACCGCCGTCGCTGCCTAGAACAGCACCGAGATCTGCTTATATAATAGTTGGGGGGTTGCAGGTTGACTGGGGATGTTGTGGGCTGGTGGGGTCGGGGTGTTGGACCACGCGATGGTCTGTGCTTTCCATGCCAACCGAGGGGAAGGAACAACCCCCAAAAAACTCCAAGAATCTCAACTGGGTGGGTAGCTTATACTTTGATGGCTATAACATCAGTAATTACTCTCCGTACAAAACATCAGCCCACCAACCCCCATCTCCTCGTTGCAAGCCGGGCTCGGCCCACTTGATCTCTCCACACCACGACAGGACAGCTCTGCCAATACTCTATATCTTCTCCAGTGGTGGTGACGACGAAGAGAGAGGAAGGAGAACAACGGCAATGATGTTGTAGGTGGGACCTTTCTGGCGAAGCAACCATGCGACCAATTGGGCTTCCTACTTCCCTCTCGACGACACCTGGGAGCTTCTGCTGGCAGTGCAGTCGTCATCTTGGCAGCCTCGCCGCCGTCGAACCCTTCTCCCGACCTTGTCCTCCGCTATTTCGACCTCAGCAGCCGCTCGTGCGATCCGTGCGAAGTTTCTCTAGAACGTCTCTGCCGCGTGCAAGCATCCCGATCACCTCTTCACCTGCCCTCAAGGCTGGCTATTTCAGCTCCAATACCCTAGCCGATCAGCTCGATGTCGCCCCCAAGAGAAGAGCTGCCGCGCCAGAAGCGGTAGCCTCTGGTACCTCGACGACACCCACAGCGTCACCCGGCCTAGCAGCTGCTCACTCACACCTCCCACATCGTCGGCGACAAGCAGCACGGAGGGCTGCCGCATCTGCTACCTCTTCAACAACAACAACAGCCACACCACCCGACGACCCAACGGCCGCCCTCCCCCAGAATGCCTCCGACATCCTCACTAGCGTCGCCGCCTCCCAGCCCGCCCACTCCTTACGCCGGCACCTCTCCGCCTTCCTCTCCCTCGCCAAGCCGCGCCTGACCGTCCTCGTCGTCCTCACGGCCATGGCACCCTATGCCGCGTACCCAGTTCCCGCCTTCCTCTCCCCGCTCGCCGAGACGCCCTCTCTTTCGCCCCTTACCCTCCTTTTCCTCACCACGGGCACGACCCTGTGCTCGGCCTCCGCCAACGCTTTCAATATGCTCTACGAGCCCTCCACAGACGCAAAGATGTCGCGGACGCGCAACAGACCCCTGGTCCGCAACCTTCTGTCGACCCGCGCCGCCGTCCTCTTCGCCCTCGGCTGTGGAGCTATCGGCATTGCCGCGCTATACTGGGGCGTCAACCCTACTGTCGCCTTCTTAGGCGCCGCCAACATCGTGCTTTACGCCGGTATATACACGCCGATGAAGCGGGTCCACTGGCTGAACACCTGGGTTGGTGCGCTGGTGGGCGCCATTCCACCCCTGATGGGCTGGGCGGCTGCGGCTGGAGAGTCTGCGACGGGCGACGGAACATTCCGCGAGCTGCTGTTTGCCAGCGACGGCTCGAGCATAGGCGGCTGGCTGATGGCGGGCCTGTTGTTTGCGTGGCAGTTCCCACACTTTATGGCGCTGAGTTGGACCATACGCGAGGAATACAAGCAAGCCGGCCTGCGGATGTTGTGCTGGGTGGACCCAGCACGGAATGCGAGGGTCGCGCTGCGATACAGCCTGGTGTTTGTGCCGATCTGCGTAGGCCTGTGCGCCGTGGGCGTGACTGAGTGGAGTTTCGCCGTCACGAGCCTGCCTGCGAACCTCTGGCTGGTCAGGGAGGCGGTCAAATTCTACAGCCACCAGGGCCACAAGGGCACCGCTCGGGGCTTGTTCTGGGCGAGCGTGTGGCACCTGCCCGCCGTGATGGGCCTGGCGCTGCTGCAGAAGAAAGGCATGTGGCAGAGGGTCTGGAGAAGTCTCTTTGGGGTGCCCGAGGATGACGACGAGTGGGAGGATGTTGACGACGACGTTGACCTTGTGCCGGTCCCCATACCAGTAGCTGTTAGGCCTCAGTCGGGCCCGTGATTTAGAAGTGCTCGTTACGAAAGCGAAGACGTGACAAAGGCTCCATACCGGGGTGTTTATATCACATAAGGGAAACCCCACCACGGCGGCGGCGGCAGCATCTTGGGGATACCAAGCCGTTTCTAGATCTTGTATATTACTACTACTGCATGTTACAAAGTCTTTCAGTCACAACTGGTGGAAGATTCAACCGTATTTATCAGCCGTTGCGTCTTTCTGAACGCCGAGGCTCAACAAATGCCACACATTTTACTTTCTCGGTTCGTTCGTTGTACTTATGGAGAAGAAATATTGGCTCAGTGAACAATGAGTTCATATGACGGATAAAGTCAGTGCTGTGTGGCTGTTCCGTCCATATGACCTTCATCATACCCAGATCGATCTCCTCCATCCTTGTGTGTTTTGTATTATATATAGACAGACTCTTACTTGTGGGGGCGACCCGGGTTCGGAAATAAGTACGAATAGTGCTGAGGTGATAAAGAGACAAATCAAACACATTTTTGCTCATGTGAACACTCTTAGCTCACACGCCAAATGAAAAGTAGCACAGACGATTACGGCAACTTTTGTGTGTCCAAGCAGAATGTTTGTTTTTTTGTTTGAAAGCCAGATAGATAACATTTCGTTTACTCAGTAGACAGACAGAATAAACCAAGCCAAGCCAAGCCAAACCAACCCTCCACAAAAAGTACCAAAAAAAAAACCCAACCAACCCAATCGAACCAACCAGCACACAATTATGGTTTGAAGAAGAAAACAATACACCTCCCCCCAAAATGATGGGGGAGGGTCATCCACACTCATTTCTCTTTTGGTCCTCTTTGTGCCCGTCATGAAACAAGAACGCATCTAGAAGAATTCTCCCTCGTAACCATGCATGCTTTGAGCTCCCACCGTTCCCCGATGTTGAACGCCTTTTATGCCTCGGCCCCCTTGAAGGGTGGGCTGTTTCTCCCGGCCCCTTTCCATGAAACGCCGTTTGTGTGTCGGGATAGTGCTGGTCTTTTGGGCCTCCGCAAGCCCTCCAAATGTTGTGAACATCGCTCGGTAATGATGATGATGATGATGATGGACAAAAGAAAAAACAAAACGATAGGAACAACGGACAGATGACCGTGATCGTATGTTTATGCAGGCGCGCTGGCCATCATATGTGGGAAGTAATGAAGAAAAGAGGAAGATAGAAGGACCATGATGCAGGATTGAGGGGAGCGGAGGCAGAAAGACTCAGGAGCACGCCCGAACCGAGCAATGAAGCCATTACTAGGCAGATTATTACACCATTCCGACGCCCGTCGTACCGATCGGCCAACAAACTCATTGCACGGGGCCGCCCTGCGCGCCAGGGCGATTTATGATAGAGTCGATCCCCATGTCCACACTCGCCATCCGTGGCACAGGCTCCATGTATGGGCTGGAGGACTGGCTGTGGGCCTGTCCGTCATGTCCATACCCTGCTGTAGAGCTGCTCACGCTGCTCGAGTAGCTGTGGCCGCCGTGTGAAGGGTATCCTTGGGGGTGCAGGCCATAGGAGTGTGTAGGGTAGGACTGAGAGCCGACCGAGGTGGATCGGCGATTGGGTGAGCCGTAGGGGTCCTCGGGGCCGAACTCATCAACGGGCGTCAGGTCCATGCTGATCCCGCTGTCGTCGTTGTAGGGATCAGTTGGTGGGAGGCCCTGTTCCATGCGCTCCCGGCGGGCGGCGGCGCGGGCGTGGCCCTGAAGGTTCTTCAGACCGTTTGCCATGCACTACATATGAGACCTCGTGTCAGCAAATATTGATTCCAACAAATGAAGCAACAGGTTTGTGATGCCTTTGTGTTCAGAAAGAGAAGGGGAAGTTGTTCTTTTTTTCTTACCTTCTGCTCAACAACGTTCCACTTCTCACCAGTCCTCTGGGCCAGTGGGGCCCAAATCTCCTTGCGCAGAGCCATGTACTCCTTGGCCATGATCTCCAGCTTCCTGTTGTCCCAGTCGTCGGCCCCCTTACGCTCCATCAGGCGCTCGTGGCGCTTGCGGCATGCGTTGGGTGTCTTGGACGGAAAGTAGTTTTGCTGGATCTGGGCCCAGTTCTGGCCGCCGGCACGGGCTCCCAGGAGGGTCTGGTCGTCGGTCGGGTTCCATGCGCCAGATGACGCGCGGTGCTGGGCTGGCAGGGCCGAGGCAGGGATGCGGGTTGTTGGGTCGGGCGTCAGGTGGTGGTAGCCAGACGAGATAGAGCTGTGGTGGCTGTGGTGGCTGTGGTGGGGGTGATGAGAGGACGAGCCGATGGGTGGCTGCATGGTGAGAGGAGCCACGGCATAGGGCTCATAAGGTGCTGTTGCCAGAGACGTGGCCATGGGGCCTGCGGTGGTGGTCAAACCCCCATAGTAGTCGCTGGTGGTCGGCATCTGCCGGGTGCTGTAGTAGGCCATGTTTTGGGCTGGAGGGAGAATAGATGGCATCTGAGGCATTTTTTTCCTTCCTTTTTTCCCTCTGAATTATCTCTTGTAGTTGATACTCGGTTAAGCTGATTGTCCAGAATCGATCGAGTGTCGAAAATTAAACGATGAGACTTGTCGTAATATCGTAACGAAAGGAAGAGCCAGCAAGGAAAAAGGAAAAGAACCCAAGGAGATGACGATTTGTTCTGAACAGACGGACCAAGAGAACGATGAGAGAAATAGTATGAAAGGAAAAAGACCTAGGAAAGAGAAAAAGGAAAAAAGAAAAAAAGGAAAAAGAAAAAAGGAAAGAGATACGAAATAGCGTGAGACTGTTCAAGGCAGAGATGCTTGGACTCAATGAAAAGAAAAAGAGAAGCCAAGAGACAAGACAGATATCGGGATGGCTGTCCTTACTTATAAGAGTATATACATAGGATCAGTTGACAGGATGACAGGCCAGAATTGGCATCGAGTCGCGGCCAGTTTGGATGACAAGACCTGATCTGGGGAACGAGGGGGGGGGGGGGCGCGTTGGTGGTGGAGCAGAGAGAGGGTACCAGGGGACCCTGCAATGGAGTCCCTTGCAAAGGACCAAGCGGTAGACGGGAGGATGGGCCCAGGTTGTAGGCGGCGAGAAGGAGGGGGGGCCTCATGTCAGTCCACGACGGAATTGGCACATTGCAGTCCACATGAAACCAGGGTTGATGTTGGCGGCGGCTGCGGTCATGAAACGGTGACGGTGTGTCTGCTGGCAGCTGTGGAGCACTAGAGGGCCGCCCACATTGGCTGGCAGGTTTCGAATACGGCGTCTGTCTGATATTGGGCGGCTACAACGGGCCAAGACTGCTACCGCAAGGGTCCTCGCATGAAGAGGCTCAAGGACGGGCGGTACAAGTGCTGTATGCATGTCTCGCGGTTGAACGGAGCTGTCGAGCCGCGGAGGGGGGCGGCTAAAGGCTCAGCGTATGCAGGTACACGGCGGAGGCGCGAGAGCGTAGCCAGTGCGGATACTACATTGCCCACCCATCATGTTCAGCGTCGTCCAGGGGGGCCCCGTCGCTGCTGTACCTCCCTGCTGTACTATGGTTGTTGCTGGGTGTCACCGGATGCCACAGCAACACAAGGACAAAAAGGGCAAAACGGCAGGAATAGAGTCCAAGTCGGCCCAACATGGTAAGAAAAGAAAATTAAGTGCACACTCTCTGCGCGGCCGCCTGTTGTATTGTGTCATTGTGGAGCTCGAGCCTGGAGCCACTGGCAGGTTCAGGGCAGTGAGAAACGGTAGGATGCACCACCGATGACTGAGCATGAACAGCCGAGATGGGAATAGACACACACATACAGAGAAAGAGAAAGAGAGAAGCCTTTCGGGAAGCATCCTGCGCCAAAGATGGGTCCGGGGAGATGAGATGACTAGGAGGATCTTTTGTCTTTGGTGTCTTGCTTCCTGGGTGGACCCTGTCATGCCCCAACTCGGGTTAGATCAGGTGAGGCTGCTATTCAAAAAGGGCAGCGGCAGACGAGGCTGGGGGATTTGGGAGGAACCGGATTGGATCAAAAATAGCAGACAGATCTGATCTGAGAGATAAGCTCACCGAGTATGAGAGAGCAGGGAAATGAGCATTCTGTAACCGCCCCGCCACGGCCCCCTCCTCCATGGATAGCAGACCAACTGTGCGCACACGCACACACGCACACGCTCTCTTTCTCTGTGTCTCTCTCTCTTTCGCAGTAGAGTAGACTTTGAGACGAAGAACCAGCGACGTTGTAGAACCCGTAGGGCGGAGCGTCAAGTGTAACAGCCGCCAGGCGTCTATTGAGATTGCAGGCGACAGGCGGATGAGGAGAGTCCCGAGGTATTGCAGTGTGGTAGTCTCATCGACCCGCGGCTAAACAGCAGCAAGGGTAGACAGCAGATGGGGGAGGGGGACAGTCGAGATACATGGCCTCCTTAGTGGCCGCCCGTGGGAAACATTGTTTCACTGACGGTCCGAAGGTGGTCGAGGTGGTCGAGGTGTGGTCGTCGGTCTTGACCCATCATTCATGGGAGGAACCCATGAGACCGATCCGTGGGACGGAACGAGTACGTACCATCGTACCCACTGTAGTATCGTACCGCAGCAGCAGTAGCGTGCCATCACACCGTGTGAGACGGTGCATAGAGGTACCGCAGGTGCTCAGCTGGTGGGGCGGGACCAGCACCTGTCGGATGAACTGCAAAGTCCGATCGAGGGGAGTCGAGACAAAACGGCATCTTGAGTGGGCAGCGCTCTGTGCTCCGTTACAGCCGTTGACCCTGACTTGCTGAGGCGTATCGCGAAGCTGTGCCAGAACGCTGCATGGCGAGATGAGATGCGGATCAAAACACTAATGGCGTGCCCGAGGTGTTTTCGACACTATGGATCGGTCGAGGAATCTTAGGATCTGCGCCAGAGCGAAGGCGCCCGGTCCAACCCCCTTCAGGACATATCAGTCGAACATCTGTCGGCCCTCTCTTTCTCCATCTCTCCTCCTAGGAAGACGCGAACTTTGGTGTTTGGTGGATGCGCACAGCGCACGGATGGGGGAGGACAGTTGCCTGGGCCAAGTGGACCTGGGTCAAGAACCTGGACCTGGAGCTGGACCATGGAGCCGCCGTGGTAAAGACCTTGGCGAACTTGAGGAGTGGGGCGTGGATGCGTCTGCCGTGGCCAGTGCCATGCTGTGTGGTGCGAATAACCGCCGAAGAGGACAGGCCATGTCGCAGTGAGAGTTGGGACGGTGCATCAATGCTACAGGTCACCTCGGTGTCTTTCGATGTCGGGTTGGTAAAACGGTATTAGCAAAACGGTGCACAGAGAGATGAACAGGTCTGGAGCTACACAGCCTCGATTCCATCCTGAAACAACAACAACAAAAAAAGACAATAACAACGTGTATTGTGGATCTTGGATTAGGTAAACCAGTTTGCACTTTTGGACCTCGTGTCCATTTTTTGTTCTTGTATGGGGTGCAATTTTGTTGTTGGCAGCAACAGTGTGAAGCTTACGGCAGTAACATCATCTCACCTCCTTCCCATCCATCGCTCCAGGGGACAACAAGCTTAGAAAGCAACTAAGCTATCCCGGTTCCAGCAGGGGTCTATTGGTACAGGCATTTACAGGCATTTGCTGTACGAATGGCAGGCGCGCGTCTATAAATTGCCGGTACAGTTCTGCGCTAAGCTAGCCACAGCTTAGTGCAGTCATATTTTTATGACGGCAGCAGCAGGTGGGCAGTGGTAGATGAATCCACATCAGATTGATGCCTTCCTTCTATTATGTGTGCCTCTCTCTCCTTCCCTTGTCCCAGCCGAATTGCTTAGGAAATAGACTCCCCAAAAGTACGGCAAGTACCATCTTACCCAGTATTGCGCCGGAGATACTCGGTGACTTCTCCCTCCCCTTCTTCCCCTCATCATGATTACCAACACTGTTTGTTTGTTTTTGTTACCTCCTTTTTGTCTTTCTATTTCCTAGCGTCTGTGGCTTGTCTGATGAAATCCATCGTCTTCGATCCCTCCTCTGCCCACACACCCCTCACACCCATGCCTAGCCCATCAATACCATCACCAACAGACATCGCCGTCACCGCGACTGAAGGCAGGAACAGAAAAGTTCATGCGGGCGGCTGCATGTTGGTCAGAAACCCCAGATTACAACCTGCACCATGCAGACACGAGAAAGAGTCAAGCCATAGAGTGACTCGACTGTTGGCGGATTATCAAGAAGAAAAACCGTCGAGGTCCGAAGCAGTGGCTACCGTAAAGGCCCGCCATCTTTCTCGCCCACGCCGAAGCACCGTGCGATTTGGCCTGGCCAGATGGCTAGCAGAATGGCGACCGAGAGCCGTCCCCGAGAGAGTCCTTTCTCGGCAGCGATGGGCTAAATGTCCATCGTCTCCACCCCACAGGTATACTGCATAGAGCACAGCATGGACCGCGGCCGTTGGGCCAGACAGGCTGTTCTCTGTCTCTTCACGACAGTTTTCTGCATTTACGTAACTTGGGCTCTATTTCCATTTCTAGGCATCCATCTCTCCTCTAAATCGCAACCTCAGATCAACTAGGACCCGATCTGGAAACAAGGTTCTTTGGAGGGAGGATGACAAGCTGCATGAGCTGATGAAGCCCCCTGTCCTCCTTCACCTGCCACACCCACTGCTGCGTATACACACGCTCATACGCATGTCCATGCCCGTGGCTCATCCTTTCATGCTCATCAGCGTTCCCGCTGTCGCACCAGATCTCAGGTACCACACTCCTAGGCCGTTTACTCGGGCGCAGGGACATCCTACAATCTGTGATCTGCATCGGGACAATTGTGATGACGGCCTCATGCTTGTTGCTTGGTGTTCCTCATCCTGCAGCTCGCCCTCACCAACTCCCGGTCCTGGTCGCCCCCCGAATCGGGCAACACGAGCGCGATATATCAGACTGCATCTGGAAACCTGTTCCGGAGGCTGACGTCATGGGATCCGTCGGAGGAGGTTCTGGACGTTCGCTTGGATGGCGTGGGTAGCAGACCTTGTTCCGAAAGGCCCCATTGCGCGGTCATGGCCTTCAGATCTCGACCCGTTTTGTCTCGGCCGGGAGAACCGGCCATCCTCCGGCTTTCTTTAGCAACAAACACGACACGACACGATTGATTGTTTGTTTGTTTTCCCTTCACCTGTCTCCACAACTTCACGGCAAAGCAGGTTGTGGTTTCGGCCGGGGCCCAGGATATGATGATCGGCCGCATCCTGCCTGTCCACCCACCCCTTCAACAACCTAATCGTGGTGGCCGCCTCTCTGGGACCGTCTCATCTGATCCCGCATTCTGTGCGTCTGGAAACGACCTTTCGGGTGACCGCTTCTATTCAAGGCTTCACCAACATCCACAGCGTCCTATTACTATGGCCTTAGGCTGAACAAGGATTGGTCAACATCCCAGGCTGAGAGTCCCACAGTGGTTGTTTACACGTGCAGATCTCTGATGCTTTTTTGGTCTCAGCACGCGGCACACATACAACATTGTAAAGGCCACTTGTGAGCCTCGTCTCTCTGGAGGGAGCGCCAGGGGAAGGGCGACAGTCTGTGTCCATCGAAAATTGGCTTGATCCTCCGCCGGGCAAGTGATCTCGTTCTACCTCACTGACCTCTCTTTCCTGAGGGACCCCCTTCCACATTACTCCCGAATGCAAGTCTCAACAAGAGAGCTGGCTTCCAAACGCTTCTTCTGCCTTTCTCTGGTATGTGGATCTCTCCCGGTCGCCAGTCCCGCGAGCCGCAGTCCGTCTGGAGGGCTACGGGCCCAAGTTGGTCCTAGCAGGCGAGGCTGGATGACTTGGTCCGCACAACCGTGCGGACCGCCTGGCTACATCGTCCTGGAGTCTCCTATCTCGGTCGTCATCACTTTGGTCAAAGCTGGGTTGCCCAAGGCCTTCGTTGTCTATCGCGAACGACCCTTAGAGGCCATGGGTTGCATGCCCGAGCTGGAGCTTGGATTGAGCGTGCTCGCGATATAAAGCTGGCAGTCGCCCAAGCATGAACCACCTGGTAGGAAACCAGTCTACCTTTTGCCGTTGCATTGATCGAGTAGTGCTGAATAACGCTGCCACTGCGACGTCGTATCACTGCAACCTCCAACAAAAGGCCCAGACCACATGATTCCCAATGCAAGAACGCCAGAATCCTGCTGCAATTACGAGTCTCACGCCCCCGACATTGGCGCTGCCAGCCGCACCTAGGTCCTGTGGGTTTCAGGGCAAAGATTTGGTTGGTAGAAACTTCACGCTCAAGAGCACATGGCGACCGAAATTGCGTTTTCTTTTTATACCCAGAAACGCAATTCCCTCTATACGAGCAGACTCGCAATCGAAATCTGAAGTTTGCTGTCAGATGCTCCTGTTCAGTTTGCGCATGACACTGGTCCGCGGAACCGGGGGGGGGGGGGGTTGAAGCACCGCGCTACGGGAGCTCAGCCTTCGGTTGCCAACTGTACGGCCAATCGCTCTGCAGATGTACAGCAGTGCCACATGAGAGAGAGAGAGAGACATCGGCTACTTAGCAGCGGATCGTTGCTTGCTGCGATTTGCTGGGCCAGAAATAGCTGCGACAGATAACTCTTCGTTGTCCTGGCTTTTCAATGTGCTCGAAAACTGATAGATGGTTAAGTTTAGTAGGTAGTCAGCCCCCGAGAGCCGCAGCACGACGGAGATACCGGCTAAAAAAGAAACACGTCTTCAGCGCCGGCCGAGATCTTGGTCGACATGTCAAGCCGGAAGACAAATTTACCCGGAGAACGAACCGACCCATCAAGATCCAGAATCAATGTTAGCTTCCACAGCGCAGCCACAGCGATTTGCCAATCTGCCACTGAAACACTTTGATAATGCCACTTGATATTATCCACCTAGCGCCGATACAGAACAAAAGGGCCGAAAGAGATGGTGTCACGCGCGCCGCCACTTGCTACGTGCGCTTTCGAGCTCACCGCAGCGGCCTTGCCCGTTGTATCGGGGGCACCTGAACCCAGGACACCCGCAACGCTTTCAGGACCCGCGTCTATCTAATGGAGAGTCGATTAACCGCAAGCGCGCCCCTGTGCGTCGAGGTCGTTATGGGGTCAGGCTGGGGAAATTTAGGCTAAATGCGGCCCCAGACGCTGAGCCTGGCTAAGAGCTGCCATGTGCCACGAAAATGCTCCGCACCGAGTAAATGCTATCCCCACCACAGGTCCTTGGCGGAGGTTCTTTACAAAGACTCGACAATTGGCATTGGCCGATATCACGCTGGGCTCCTGAGGGTCTGTGATCCTAAAGGGAGGAAGGACAGAGTCCTAATATGGACAGCGAGGAGGAGCTGGCTGGCATTAATTTTCTTTCTCTCCCTCTCGACGCCGAATCTCGCAACAAGTCTTGATCTCCGAGCTCGTTGTGCTGTTGTGTGGTAAGCCTTGGGGTTACGTTGAGGCCAAGCGGGAAACATGCATGCAGATCTCAAGGAACACCAACCAGGACTCCTGTCAGTGGGTCCGGGAGAATAGCATCGCTTGCACTTTTCATTTTACCCCTCACCCTTGTAGGGGCCGAGACAAGCCTGCCTCGTCAGCGTGTGATCGTACGACTGGATGGCACTTGACAGATTGGCGTCTGATGGGAGGGGACGATGTGGAAACGGCGCCCAGGAGGCGAGGAGCTCACCTCTCTATCTGGAGCTTCTATAGTCTGTGCGGGTGGCACTCAAGCTCTGTCGTGGCGCCGGTCTGATAATCACCTCCCGATATCATTATTGCGTCGAGTATAGATACTACCGTACTCGGTAGAAGATCCGGATTTACGACGAGGGTGCAACTCCCGAGTGAGATAAAATCAGACACATTCTCTTTCTTCTTCTTTTTTGGAGAAAGGGATCGTCGTTGTCCTCTTGGCTCCTCCTCTTCTCGGCAGCTCTCATCAACACATATCGTTGTGTGCGCGCTGTCTTGTGCCCTGCGATTCTGGGTCGACCAAGTCTACACGTATATCCGCCACTTATCACGGAATTTTTTTGTATCAAGATGGTAGCTGGTGGTGACACCGCCGCCGTTTACGATGCGGCTCTGTCGCGGCGGCAGGCCCTTATGGGCGCCTCTGGGCCCATGGCTTTGGTGAAGAATGGACGTGTCTTTGCCATCAGTGCATTTGCTTGCATCGGAGGTGTTCTCTATGGTTACAACCAGGGGATGTTCTCGGGTGTTCTCGCCATGCCCTCCTTCAAAGAGCGTGGGTTACTTACTTCTCCAATCGTCTATGTTTTAGTTGATTACTTTCAATGATGTGCTAATACAATATCTTTGGACTCGACAGATATGGGCGCCTACGACCCGCTGGACAACAGTGCCCCCCAGACCCTCAAGGGCTGGCTGACGTCGATTCTCGAACTGGGCGCCTGGCTGGGCACCCTCCTGTCTGGCTTCCTCGCCGAGTCCATCTCTCGCAAATACGGAATTCTCGTCGCTGTCACCGTCTTCGTCGTGGGTGTCGTTATCCAGGCGACTGCCATCACCTCGGCGGGCCACAACTCGATCCTCGCGGGCCGCTTCATCACCGGTATGGGCGTTGGTTCCATGGCCATGATCGTGCCCATCTATAACTCCGAGGTCGCGCCGCCCGAGGTCCGCGGCGCGCTCGTGGCGCTGCAGCAGCTTGCCATCTGCTTCGGCATCATGATCTCCTTCTGGATCGACTACGGCACAAACTACATCGGCGGCACCTCCCTGGCCACACAGAGCGACGCCGCATGGCTGGTCCCCATCTGCCTGCAGATTGCCCCGGCGCTGGTCCTCTTCTTCGGTATGCTGTTCATGCCCTTTTCACCGCGATGGCTCGTACACCACGACCGCGAGGCCGAGGCCCGCAAGGTCCTCGCCACCCTCCGCGGCCTGCCGCAGGACCACGAGCTGGTGGAGCTCGAATTTCTCGAGATCAAGGCCCAGAGTCTGTTCGAGAAGAGGACCGTCGCCGAGCACTTTCCGCACTTGCGCGAACAAACGGCGTGGAACACGTTCAAGCTGCAGTTTGTGGCCATCGGCGCGCTGTTCAAGACGAGACCTATGTTCAGGAGAGTCATCGTAGCCACTGTCACCATGTTCTTCCAGCAGTGGACGGGAATCAATGCCGTGTTGTACTACGCTCCTACTATCTTTAGTGACCTGGGGCTGGGAAGCACCGAGACAAGTTTGTTGGCTACGGGCGTGGTTGGCATTGTCATGTTGTGAGTTTGCTCTGGTTGATTCGAGATTCATCTGCTTTGTTGGTTTGTATTGTTGGCTGACTTGGCTTTTTTTTTCTTTCCTCTTCATTAATACAGTATCGCAACAATTCCGGCTGTCCTTTGGGTTGATCGTGTCGGTCGACGACCTGTCCTCACTGTTGGTGCCATTGGCAGTAAGTTGAACACGCTCATCTCTACTAATCCGTCTTGCGAATAGAGACCAGTGACTAACTCGTTTCTCTTTAGTGGCTGTAAGTCTGTCCCAGGAGGAGACCATCGGTCCCGTCGTGACACGTACTATGAGAAACCTCTGTTGTTTATCTGACTGACCTTGTTCCGCCAGACCTGCCATATCATCATCGCCATTATTGTCGCAAAGAACATGAACCAGTGGGCCTCCCAGCCCGCTGCTGGATGGGCCGCAGCTGCCATGGTCTGGCTCTTTGTCGTGTTCTTCGGGTTCTCCTTCGGACCCTGCGCTTGGATTGTCAGTCTACCCATCCCATCCCATCCCTGTTCTCCTTGTCTCCCCCCCCCTCCCCCTTCACAACACATCAATTTCCGTTTTACGTCTGAGATGTTCTAACATTTTGTGCTGTAATCAATAGCTCGTTGCCGAGATTTGGCCACTCAGCACACGACCTTATGGTGTTTCTCTGGGTGCTTCCAGCAACTGGATGTAAGGGATTCTTTGTATTCTCTTTTGAGTATTCGCGCAACTGAAGGAAAATTCGAGACTAATCTGAGCCTTTCATCACAACAGGAACAATTTCATTGTCGGTCAGGTTACGCCCGATATGCTCGAAGCGATGCCTTATGGGACGTACATCCTGTTCGGCGTGCTCACCTTCATCGGCGCGGGTTTCATCTGGTTCTTCGTCCCCGAGACCAAGAGATTGACTCTTGAGGAAATGGTGAGTGGTCATGAGTATTTGTTTCTCCCTTGCTTCTTTCTTCTTCCAACTTAGCATTGTAACCCCTACAAGGGTCTGGTGTGGTTACCAACAAGGCTGTCTGCCATCAAATGAAAGAAAGAAGAAGAAAAAAAAACAAAAGGATTGTCTACTAACCGACCCCACTTTTGTAGGACGTCATCTTTGGTTCAGAAGGTACGGTCCAGGCAGACTACGAGCGCATGGAGGAGATCAACCAGGAGATCGGCCTCAGCCAGATGCTGCGTGGGTCGTCCCATGGTGCGCCTGGCAGCGGCAGCGATCTTGGAGACGGCGAAAAGGTCAAGCTTGGTGAGCATACAGAGGAAAAGATCATCTAAAGTTGGTCGAAGACGTCTTGGCTGGGGTGGAAAGGGCGGTCTCACAAGAGGGATGGCCGTTGGTGATGAGTCGTGGTAGTGGCATCAGCTGTGTATACTTGGGAGCATGAAGATTGTAGTATTTATTGTCTCTCTCTCTCTCTCTCTCTCGCTCGCGGGTATGTCAATACAAGTAATTGTTGAGTTATTTACTGAGGCTTTTGGACACTGTGCTTGATTACTTAGTAACTGGTGGTTGCAATTTAGAGCAGTCAGGTGGTCAGTCGAAACTGCTAAAATAGTAGAGGCTTGGCAAGGCAGTGTAAATAAAAAGTGATTATCTTTAATTGCATGTCTGGCCGGTCTTGATTCTGCTGGATGCAAACATCAAAAGATTCTTGCATCACTTTGCATGTCTTGAAGTAGTGACATTATGGTTCCAAGGTTGTTCTTTGGGCAGAGATCCTCATTCATGATTTTGATAGTGGCCATGTCAAGCGCATGTCTGTGCAGTAATTGGTAATTTTGCATGCTAAAGAAAACCTCCAGCAGTGCTTATGATGGATGTATGGTGTCGTGATGATATTGTTCTTGTCCCCCTAGGATCCGTTAATGATTTAAAATACGACCATGCCTTAAAATTCTCTCCAATGCTCAACAAATTTCCTAGTTGCTTGTATATCAGGCATGGGAGATTAGTAAAGAGATGAGCTAGCTCTTCTACCTAGCAATGTTCTTCTGATGGATCTTGGCTACATAAGTACTTGCTTGAGTAGTGTAGCGCTGGGTTGATCTAAGCATTTTTGGTCTCACTGGCGCATGATGGTGCGAGTATACGCCTTCGTATGAAACAATTCAAAGTGACTTAGTATGCTTTATGTGAGACTCAGTGAGTCACTGGCTTAGTGCCCTACTCAGCCTGCCATTCAGCTAAGAGCTGGGCCTGTAGATAGCCTCAGGTAGTTCAACTCGGTGGCTTATCTTTCTTTTTCCTCTTCTTTCTGCAATGCCCTACACTTTAGGCCTTTTCCTGCACTGCATAGTCTAGATGTTCTCAACCAAAACAAAGATTCTCTCATTAATATCAGCGTTTACTAAGCCCCAAGCAGAGCCCTATGAGTGTGTCTAGCTCAAGCCATTTGAAATCCTGGAACTCTTCGCTAGCTTTTATTAGCATATCTACTAAAGAATAAGTAGAGATAGCAATTGTCAGTATTCCATCAAGTCAGTCTGGCTCAAAGCATCAGCCTGATCAGCAACAAATTATACCACATGATAATATTCAAATGTTATGTGAGATCGAAGTGAGACTTCTTGACATAAGCAGACAGAAAACCTTTGGTTGTTACAAGGTCAAAGATGATAATGATGGGCAAGATTCATGGGCAGAGTGAATTGTGAATCAGGGGTAGATGATATGTGTATTTTTGGTCAATTTTCTCAAGTCTTTGCTGTCGATTAACATTGAAAAATCCACTATAATGATCCATGCTCTAGAAACAACCAGACAATGATTTTTTGATGCTATTGTTAATCTAATGTGTGAAGTCTTTTTCACTAGGGCAGAAAGCTAAAGATGTAAATGGAAGCTTCAGTGGTCTGTCTGCTCTACTTTTTATATAACAAATCTGCGCCTGTCCTGCCATCATTTCTACTTACTTCTTGTTACATAAAAAACATTTCGCACTTGGCAAACCAAGTCTGTCAGACCAACACAATCCTGTTTCTTGCTTGCTGAGCACCAATAGAAGCACACATCCTTCATTCAGAAAATCAGTCTCTCTTCTCTCTCACACACACACAAACCGTGTGATAATCAACGATGGCCTCTCAGGACGCGGTCAGCCAGCCTCAAGGCTTCCCATACTTTCCTCTGCTGCCGCGCGAGATACAGGTCATGATCTGGAAAGCTGCCATCGACAGACCCGGCATCCACTTCCTCGGCGCGACAGTGAAGCGGGCGAAGAAAGAAGATCCTCGCGGTCTCAGCTCGGACCCAGGAGCATATACCGCCGATTGGGCGAACGTCATGAGGGGACAGGTCGGTGGCGCACACTGGTACTGGAATCCTCCAGGCAGCGAGTTCCGCGAACAGGCTTTGGTTCCAATGCATACATGGAAGATGCCCAACCGCCTATGTCTGGTCAATCACGAGGCCCCCACAAACAGCGTGGCTGCCGGCTGCTGCTCCTCCTCCTTCACCTTTGAGAATGCCTCGGAGCTGTCGGGGCTGCCCGTGAAGGAGCTGCGAGGCCTTCTCGAGAAGCCGACCGACATCGACCTCGGCGACGACCTCTACAACACCATGGCCAACGAGACCATCACGATTGATGGGGCGAACGACCTCGTCTACCTCAAGTTTTCGGCCTGCAGCAAGGAGGGTTCGTGGTGTAAACTGCCCACGTTTCTGCTCGATCTGGCCGAGGAGCGACGTGCCAACGAGCACAGCTTTAACCGCATCAGGCGGATCGCCATCGAGGTGGACTTTCTTTTCGACGCCGCGGAGGACCAGTGCATCATCCCCAGGCCCTTCCTCGAGCGCGATTCTCTCGCGTCTGGCTGGGATTATACCTGCGCATTCTGCGACGAGTCCCCAGGCAAGCACGGCGCCGAGGACTGGTACCTCCGGTGTTTCGCAAAGTTCCTACACGCCTTCCCAAACATAAGGGAGGTGTTCCTCGTGTTCGCTGGTGACGACGAGCAGCAGAGCCAGACGAAGGACCACGACCGGAAGAGCACCGGCAAGAAATACTACTGCGCCAAAGGGCCGGTGACGGGGTCCATCTCGGAGTGGAGACAGCGCCAGTTCTCTCCGCCGCAGGTCGAGGTCGTCCCTGAGCCCGAGGCCCCGGTGGTCCCTCGGCCCAAGCTCAAGTCCTCCTGGCGGATCGTCAAGAAGGACCTGGGCAGAGGAAGGAGGACGTTCTGGTGCCCGGGCGGTGTGCTCAGGGAGCCTAAGGAGGAGACCGTGACCCGCAGGCTTGCGACGGTGTTGGATGCGTTCCATTGGTGGTATGTGACCGAGAGGCCGGAGCGGGACGGTCAGTCTGCGGCGTTGGCTCTGGAGGCGGCAGAGGAGGTCCAATTCCGAGCTCTTTCTTGGGGTCGAGCAGGGCTGGCCGAGTAAGGGACCCGGTGAGAGAGAGAAGTGACAGACTGGAAGGAGAGGCGCAATGGAGAGGGCTGGGTGCGTTGAGACTGGACCAAGTCGTCAAGACACATGACAAGAGCATGGCCATATCATTGTTTACATGAGGATAGTCTCATTGCTCATGACTTGTTTTCCAGACCAAGAAGCTAAAATGTTAGGCAAATGCAAGTTTTGCTTCATCTTCACGGATGAAACGTATGAGATATTTTCTTTCTTCTCTCGGTGCTGATCATAGTGACTTAGGAAGATACTCCTGTCTCCTGTGGAAAAAGCAAAGCAAAGAGCAATGACTGGACAATAACACTTACGATCGTGACTTATCCCAACGCTGACTGCACCTTGATAGGATCTCATTACATTTATCACCTCGCCTGCTTGCCCTCCTCGTCGCTGTCTTATCTTGTGACAATGCATGAATGATTCGCGACTCTATCAAGGCGGCTGGTCATAAAGAACGAAGAAGGACAAGAAGAAATAGATAGTGTCGGATCGTACATTCCTATTTCTTACCTGCCTGACAAGTACCACCTGCCTGAGTGTTTAACGCGTACCGAGGGACCATGCCTATATAAATATGCCAGACAACGATCTTGAAGCAGTCTGTATCATCCAATTCCAGGGTGATGAAGCCTTCATGCTACCCCTTAAAACCACTAATCATGAAGGTCTCAAATGTGGAGGAGACCTATTCATGAGCAGCACGAGGTCCTTGTGGATGACAAGTTTGGCCTTCTCAGGGTCGACGAATACGGTCACCCAGTCTGATCCCAGACCACTACCTACAGCAGATGAGGAACCAGTGCGTAGCACATGCATGTGTCGAAAATATACTCAACATTTCAATAATCCAAGAAGCAAATGGCCCATCTATCCGTCAGCAGAAAACAATAGGTAAGTAGGCAGAGAGAGGGGAGGGGAGGAGAAGAGAGGAAAATGGCGGCGCCCGCTGAGAGAAATGGCGGAGGCGAACAGAGAATAGGAAAACGGCAGGTCTCCGGTGAGACAAACAATCTACTTACACATACATATACTGGATACACAGCCCAACACACGTGATTGATTGGAGTATCACCAGCTTGGTGTTGCTATCCTTTCAAGGGAGCATCGGCCCCTGGGGGGGGGGGGGGGAGTTGCATGTCTATTATGAGACACGGTCTATGAATTACCCACCAGGTTGATATGACAATTGGCCCGTAAACCTGCATTCAGTCCAAGGTCTTCTATTCGAGACGAACAAGATGAAGGTGCAGAGAGCTGTTTATGTGGGGGACCAAAACATCATGTGAACTCGAAGATTCCATGTTGAGAAAGCGACGTCTCTCTGTGAGAAAATGAGAGAGGGCGAGCCGCTGTCCCATCAAAAAAATTGATGTGATATACAAGTAAGTTTAAATACAGAAAGAAGCGTTGGCTCGTCTGTGTACATGGATTTGCAGCATGCGATACACGTGCAACATTCACCAGCACTCCCTTGTACGTACATGTACAATAATGAGCAGGAGCTCCGTTCGACACGGATCACCATGAACACGCACCACTTTAGTGGCGATCAGGACTTGTCCTCGGCGTGCCGGGCGGCATAGGCCACGCCTCTGGAGAGAGGGCATCGCTGCTGGCGATGCTGGAAGCAGCTGTGCTTGCATGGCTCACTCTGTTCTGCGTCAAGCTGCGCGCGGCTGCCGCGTTCGCACTGCCTTGCATGGGTCGATATGCCTTATAGCCCCCGTTCAGCTCGGCGACCGGCGCATGCGAAGCCATCATGGTCGAGTATTTGTTGATCGACAGAGGGGGTGGTCGGAGGTCTTCTGACCCTTCAGTCCACTGGGCAGGGTGTCGGTAAGATCCTCCTCCTCTGCCGCCAGCCGATGACCTGGACGGCCTTCGCGCGGGGTTCCGTCGGCCTGCATCCCTCGTACCGCCAGACGCCACCGCTGCTCTAGAAGAAGGAGGCCTTCGCATGGGTGGTGGCCGCCACTCTGCTGCGGGGACAGCGTCACCGCCCACACCACTACCGCCGTCGCCTGAGACCCTCGACTGCCGAGCTGGTATGCTGACGATGCGGGCCTCTGAGCGTGCGACACTGATCGCCGTTCCTGGCTCGGGATTTCCGATCGGTGATGGCTGTTGAAGGGGAAACATCGTCGGATCAGGCGAGACAGGCGACACGTCCGACGCTGCGCTGTGGCTCTGAGGTGAGATGGGTGAGACGGGCCAGACCGAGCGGCCCTGAAGATGGTTGGTCTCGACGGTGAGGTTGTTGGGATTTGCGCTCGTGGTTGCTGCGCCTACCGGTCCCACGGCGCGCATGGTGCCGGTACCGATCAGCGTCTCGCCTGTCATGTTGGGCGCGGTACCATCATCCTTTTCCATGTGGTAATACGGCCCGATATGGCTGCTGCTATCCCTACTGCCCTTCCTGAAGGGAGCGAGGGCGCGCTGCACGGAAGGCGACCTCCTGAATCTGTAGAGGAGGAAGCCGATAATAGCAAGCACGGCCACAGCAACTAAAATGCAGGCATTAGCATATGGGTTGATGTTAGTAGATAGAAGAATAGTTTGTCTTACCCACAACGCCAGCGATGACTCCGGCGTTGGAGTGTGTGCTGGACTTGGTCACGTCGTTGGTGCTTGAAGAGAGGGAGGCGGACGCAGATGAAGTCGCCGATGGGGACACGCCGCCAGACGCAGTCTCTGATGCCAAAGCTGTCACCGTATTTGCACTTGCTGTACCTGTGCCTGTGAGGTCCACTGTGGTGGTCTGTGATGACGGGGAGGTCGCCGTGCCTGTCGACCCCCCTGCTGACTCTGCCGATCCGTTGGACGTTGTTGAGGAGGCCCCATCGGCGGCAGTCTGGGCAGATGAGGTGTTGTCGTTCGAGGAGGCCGCCGAAGTCGCCCCGGTCGTGTCCGAGGCATTTGTTGAACTCTCGGTTCCCGCTGTTGTTGGTGTTGCTGCTGCCGCAGTCTCTGAGGATTCTGCAGTTGTGGTCGTTTCTGGAGCGGCTGAGGACGAAGATGTGTGAGGGTGCTTGTGGTGATGATCGCTATCGGTCCCTTGTCCGCTGCCATCGTCATCGTTACCTTCCTGCGTGCGAGGCCGCCCGCCGTTTCCCCTCAGCGCCAGGCGTGCCTTGTGGTAGAGCGTGCCATGCATTTTGGCCAGCTCTACCACACGTCATGGGTATCTCCAGATGCGGGTTTCTTGAGCTCCGATCCTCTCTCTATTAGGCCGTCGCTCACTCACAACATATTTGTTGCTAGCCTCGTTATGGTTTCGATGTCTTCAATAGATAGATAGATAGTTGCCAGAGGGACAATAATCAAAACGTGAGTGAGCACAGATAGAAACAGTCAAGAGACAAAAGGGAAATGAGAGATAGACAGGCATGGAGGGGGAATCCAATCCCAGACTAGCTGTGGCTGTTTGAGTCCCGGGGCTTCAGGATGAAGGATCACATTTTTCGAAGACAAGGGCCCATGAACGACCAGCCATTGGACGGCTTGGTTCCCTTTTTCGACGAGGACGAAGGGGGGGGGGGGGTAGTAACTTTTCGGCCCCTGCATGAAGTAGCATTGCCGCCCCGGAAAGACAAGTTCTGATCGGGTACGCACCGCCATTCTCTGTGCAATCCTCTATCATGCCACAGCGCTAGCCTCGTCCAGGCAGCGACTGTAAGGCGGGAAGAAACTGCGAATTTCCGGTGCGTCACACTTGCATCTTATCTGCAGTAGCCATCCGTGTTGTTCCCGTCTCTCGTGGCTTAAGTCCCTCGCGGTATGTGCATGCTTGCCTTCTGCGCTGCGGAGGAATCAGGAGCGCCAGTCGAAAAGGTCACACAACACGCGTAGACACACACTCACTCGCACACACCTCCTTCCTCTGCTGCGTTGGCAGTGCCTCTGGAGAAGGGAGAGCGAGAGAGGGAGGAGGGTGGGTTGCATCTGCTGCAGGCGAGGTCGTAGAGCTCCCAAGGTTGTTGCTCGTGTCGAGCTCGTTGGGCGTCTGGCATTTTGCACTGCCCTCTCAGCCCGTCCAGTCTGTAGCCTGGTTGACTGGTTTGGTTGATTGCCTGCCTGGCTTGGTGCTCCCGTGCATGCCCCGACACACCATCTTCTGGTGGTAGCGAAGTGGTGGATATTTTTGTAAAGGTGGATCTCGGGCAATAAACAAGATCTCTCGGGCCTTCTCTCTGCCCTCACGTCTGGGTGAAACAGTGAAAGAGGACATGTTTCCGTGGAAGAGCCCAGATGCTAAACAGTGGAGAAGGGGTTCGTGAGCCATACTGGTAAGTACCTCAGTACCAAAGTGGTTAGCTCAGACCCGTCGCGGAGGTGCCCCACTGATTTGACTTGGCAACCACAACGCAGGAACCATTCTTGCCGTACAAAGTGTGGAGGGAGGAAGTCACCTTGTACCTACTTCTCGGTACTTTTATTCCCGGATGCGCTCCTTCCCCTCTTGTTTCTTTACGCCTGCCCTTTTTTCCCCCTTTCCTTTTTATTCCCCTTCTTTTCTCTTCCTTCGTTCCTACCAAGCTCGATGGTGCGAGAACATGCTACCGTAGGGTAAGACGGAAAGATGGGGTTAGGGCTGACAGGCAGGCCGACCGTTAGTGAATATCGTCAACAGCTGGTTGCATGATTTCCCTTTCTACCTTTCCAGTATACGAGAGACCCACCAATATACAGCCCTACAGCCAGTCATTGATACGCTTCCTCGCAATTCCGAATGTGTCTTTGCAACCACATTCTGGGGGGCCATTGCCTTTCAGCTGCCAAACTTACAATGAACCAGACACACGCCCTCCCGTCCAAGTATGTTGCTAGGACATGCACACCAAAGCATGAACGATTATGCAAAATCGGGCTATATAGTAAATCTAATCTAGACCTATGAACGATCGATATGCTGGGAGGCAATGTCTGATTGTGTATGAATCTTCACTGCCCCGTCTTTGTTAGATCATCTGGGATGGATGCTAACATTGATGACACCCCAAAGCCTGACACACTTGGAGAAGGGCAAAAAAGACAGATGTTCCTGTTTGCGTGAGGATGGCCCCTTTGGGAGGAGACATCTGAAATCAAGAAGGAAGCGATAAAGACCAACCACATTGCCATTCCATGCCCGGCCCCCAAGGCAGCCAGGGACCAGCCACTTCCGTTGAAACTCATATAAACGACCGTGGCGAGACCCGTTTCACAACGACGCCCCCATGACAACTTCATTGTGCTATTACTTCACACCTCGATGTCGACGTCGTTTTCATCATTATCCTCTGACGAGTGGCCCCTCCGAGCCCTGGCCCTCGACCTCGTCTGCATGATTGGACTACTCTGGGCTTCTGGGTGACCACCACCACCGCCTGTATCACCACGCCGGTTCGGACTGCCGGACTGTGCCCTCTCTCCCTCTTTTGCGAGGTGCCATGCCGATCTCAAACAGGGGCACCTCCGTCACCTCACCTCCTGGAAGGTCTTGATCTGCTGGGCTCCTCTCGGGCGCGTTCTTCACCGTGGCGTGGCGAGGGCGAACCGCACTGCTCGAGCTGGCCGCCGAGGTCATCTGCTTGGGTCTCTTGACGTGACGGCTGGCCCCTGTCGGCGACTGTCGGCGCTTGCCCTTAGACTGATTGTCCCTAATGAGGTCCTTTTCTTCTTCTTGCTCTGGTTGCGGGCTGTTGGTCTCGTTCCCAACGGACTTTGACAATGGTCCAGCCGCTGACAGTTCCATCGTCGACGCGGCTGAGGTGTCGAGCCCCTGCGTGGTCGATTCACCTACGGCGACCGAGCCTGTGTCCTGCATTCCTGGTATACTGCCTTTGCCTCCTGCCCCTTTGATATGTCAGCTGATGAACTTGGCCCAAGTGTTTTCTGTTTACGTACTCAATCGTCTGTGCAGAGCCTTCACTTGTTGATTGAGCGTGTTGACCGTATGGCTCAGGGAGATGATCCGATTCTGTTTGGTTTCGTTTCGCGCCTTGAGACCTTCTACGAGCTCGTGCAGTGTCGCCTCATCATCCTCCTCGCGGGCTCTGAACTTGTTCTGCACCGCCTCGGACTCCCATTTCCGTGCACCCGAGATCTCGAGATCGAGCTTGGTGCGAGACTCGCGCTGGCTGAGGTGATCGTCTAGATGCGCTATCTTCTCCGCCCTTCTGACCCATTGACGTGCGTCAAAGTCCAGGTTGCAGAATGGACAGAATCTCATCAAGTGAGTCTCGGTGCCGTGCTGGTTCCTAAAGTGGTTCCAGAGACCCTTGCCGTTGAGCTCGGTCAAGTCCATCGCACAAAACAAACAGTTGTCTGGGACAGTGACTCTGTCGTCGTTATTTCCTCTCCTAGGGAAGGCAGCATGTGTTTGATGCTCTTCTATGTCAAGAGAACTGCCCATGGGACCACCAGTCGACGTGTCTATTGGGTTCTCGCCGGTCCAGGGCCTCTGACCGCAGTTCTCGAGGTGGGTGTGCCGCTTTCTATAGGGGTACAGCTGGATATCGATGCCGCACCACGGACACCACTTGATCCTGTCGCCGCCGTTGGCACCTTTGCAGTGGAACAGGTGCTTCTGCGCGTATACCTTGGAGAACTTGTGTGTGGGAAGCGCGCAGCCGGTACAGTATACGATCCTTTGATCAGCCTCCATGAAATTACTCGAGACTGTACACTTGTGCTCTGAGGGTTGGTAGAGCTGATTGGTATTGCCCTGATGGTATGTGTTCTCGCCGCACCTGATGCAGAAATTATCGGTGACCGCGGTGGACTTCGCCTTGGGGAAGCAGATGTTGTCGTGCTGGGCACGGTCGGCCTTGCTGATCAGGATGGTATGGTTGCGGCCGCAGCGGGCGCAGAAGTTCCACGCCTCCTCCCTCTTGTGCGTGAGGCCGTTGTTCTTGATGTGCACGGAGTTGTCCTGGAGGACATCACCCCGCCTGCTGAAGATGTCTGCATGATTGTCGAGGAAGTGAGCCTTCCTCTGGCGGTCGCTCCAGTGAGCGAAAAGGGTCTCGGTGCAGAACGGACAGTTGGTCCCGACGTGTCTATCCTTGAGATGGTGCCGGAAGAACTGCATGCCCTCCTGGTCAACCTCGAAATATTCTCTGCAGCCCTCATAGGGACATGGCTGAGCACGATTCAGCGCAAAGGTCCTCATCTTAAAGAAGGCCTCCTGTAGACGACGTTGCTCCGAGGGAGTCATCACACATGTGCTGACGACGGGCACGGTATCGGTAGGAAGGCCGGCGGCGTTGGGTGTCTTGAGGATCTGTTCCAGAGGCGGCGCGTTGATGGGGATCGCGGGATATTGGCCTTCCATGTTGATGGACAGAGGTCGGCTGTAAGACCATTCGCGGAGCGCCCTGCCCTTGGCAAAATCGTCGAGGCGTTCTCCACGGTCTGGTAGCCGCCGGCTGTTGAATTCAAGAGGTTGTCGCTGTACAGTGTCATCAACTAAGAAGTCCATAGAGTCTTCTTCGAAGAGGGACCGATAACCCCCCTGCCTTTGCCTGGCAGTATTTGAGGGACCAGCTACAGGAGCAACATCCTGCTCCATAAAGACAATCGCATCCTCAGCAAGGTCGTGGCGGCCCCAATAGAACTGGTCTTGCGTCTCGTCAGGTAAGGCACGAGGACTTGTACTGGCCGCTACCTCGACTCCCGCTCCGTTCACTTGGGGTTCTGCTGCTGGACCGGTGTGCACCACGAACATCCTGTGGCCTTGGCTGTGGTAAGAATCAACAAGCCACCCCCAGATCTCGGGTGTGGGCCCCACGTCTGAATGAAACCAGTTCATTACATGCTTCTTTGCGTTTTCTCCAGGCAGTGCGATTTGTAAGAGGCAGGATGGTGAGGACAGAGCATCCCTGGATCCTATGGACCACTTCTCCTCCTTCTCAGGGTCAGGATGGGAAAGGGTGCGCCACAGAGATCTGAACATATCTTGGTACTGAGACGTCGTCACCGTCGTCTTTGCTTTCATAACATCGTTCGGCATGAGCAAGTATGCGAGGTTGCCGTCCTCCTCACCAACCAAGGAGAACTGTACCAGCTGTGCTTCCTTCTCAAAAGACGGCCTGTAGCTAAGGTCCTCCTGCACCTCCGAGAAGTGTACATCCCGGGAGATCTGGCTGACGCAGATGTCGAACGTCTGGTCACTGTCGAGCTTGTTGTCGAAGTACTCGAGGGTTTCGAGCCATGTCTTGTAAAAGTTGAGCTCTTCGTGCTCGGAGCGACCCAGGTAGCACTGGTCGCTCGCGAGGAGGGTGCACGGCGAGCGCTGGCCCTTGGAGTGAGACAGGAGGGAGACCGTGATGCCGACACAGGTTGTCTCGGAGCTGCGTGTGCGCAGGCCGAGGACGCGATCGATGGCTGTGAAGAACGACTTGGGGTCCGAGTATGAAAAGAAAGCCCTGCCTGAAAGGCTCCAGAGGTAGACCACGTCGTCGTCTTCGTCGGTAGAGCCGCTGCCCCCACGTAGCCCAAGACGTTCAGTGACACGGCTCGAGTTCGACCCCGTGGACGCAATGGGGCTCTTGTCGCCGACAGTGTCTGCCATGGCTGTGTCTTCTTCGTCGTCCGACGAGTCGGCCTCGCCACCACCGCGGATACCCAGCCTGCTCTCGACTTGGTTGCTAGGCACAACCATTGGAATACCATAGTATAGCTCATAGGTCTGGTCAGGACTCACTAACATGGTTGAACGTCAGTTGTCTGATGTTGGAGAAGAAAAAGAAAAAGAAAAAGAAGGAGAAGAAACAGGGCAAAGAGGGGCAGCAAACATCACTACTCACTGTGAGCATTGTCCCGTCCATATCCTCGCTTCTCGTAGTAGTTGAGAAACCGAAGCGGGCGCAGCTCCTCGGGAATGAGAGTCAGTTCTTCATCCGCCTGATCGTCGCCGTCATCCTGGAAGGCCGACAACAAGTACAAGCTGTCCAGCCCGCCCTCGTCGGACAGCAACAGGTCTGTGAACCGCGCCGGCTCGACGGGGAGGCCAAAGTACATCACGGCCAGCTTAAATTCGAGCGAAGCCTTGACATGCGCAGGTACACTGCTGCGCCAGGGCTCCGACGCCAGCCTCGCTGCAAAGGCGGCCGCGTGGGCCTTCTGTATCTCGTACAGCGCCCTCTTGGTCTTCTTGTCGACATAACCCAGCTCGAACTTGTCGACCTCGTACTTGGAGAAGTTGGCTTCCAGGACATCGTGGGGGCTCTTGTCGGGCGCGTGCAGCTCGTCTCGGAATCTCTGGAGCTGGGCCTCAAAGTCCGGGTCCGTAGGGGTGATGGTGAGGTTCCAGCGTTTCATGGACCGTTCCCATTTCTGGCGATCTGTGACAGGTTCCAAAGGTGTTGATTTTGATTTCGATAGAGAGGGTTTAGAGCTGCGGCTATTGCTGCCCTCGACAGGTTCGGATGTTGATCCGTTCTGTCGAACAGGATCGCCGTCTCTGAATAAACCATTCATTCTCCGACGTGATTGGTACCTGGTACGAGTCTGATATGGTAGCAAGTCCGAGCTTTTGGGGGGGCCGACAATAGATTTTGCTGCTGGCTCCCAATCAATCCAAAGTACCTTGAGAGCTGCAGGGGGGGAGAGAGAAAGAGGTAAGAAAGTGATTGAAATGAGCAGAGGGAAGAGAAGCCGGTTCGTGATTTGAAAGACAAACCACTTTGTCTGTAGAGACAAGTTGCTCAACCCGAAAACGTTCACAAGCAAGAAGCTGGTAAACACAAAGTCCCCTTTGATAACAACAAAAAGGCTACAGTGAAAAATGCTATCCATTTCCGGCAGCTGGCCAACCAACAGGGAGGACAATGGGATCAAATGCCCAGGCCAGCTAACAGTTTTGTTCACAAAGACTTCACGTCGACTCTTTTGCTACGTACCAGAGTTTCTTTATGGGACACAGCAACAGGTATTGGAAATGCGCCTCCAGTCTCGATTTTATCAGCAGGGTCCTGCATCCGGACAACATTGTACAATACTTTTCCGAAAAGGCAGAGACGCTGTGCAAAAGTGAAGGCATTGTCTCGAAAAAGAACCCCTCCCCTTCCAAGGAATAAACCAGCTTCATATGACCATCAGCTTCTTGAGGTAACAGAGAAAGACCAAAGACCAAAGATGGAAGAGCTTGGAGGTCGGCTTGGATGTTATGCAGCAACATATCATCAAGTAGTACGGGTGCTTGTTTTGTGTAGCTCGGTAAACGACAGGTGGCGATGGTTTCATGATTCCAGGCCCAGCGTCCATCTGCATCGAAAGTCTTCTTGATTACCTACCATGCCAGTGCATACCAACCTTATACGACAGCAACGATGCATCGCCACAGGAAGAGAAGAAAAAGACCTGTAGCACAGGATCATACAGAGATAACTATAAGGCATGAAGTAGCTGGGCGCCTAAAAAGTGTTTGTCGCATTCGAGCAGATGAGCCAAGTAGTTATACCTGAGCCAGTTCTGGCTGCTGAGCGCAGATTCCTCGAGGGTTGAAAGTTCTTCACCTCTCGTCACTTGAATAAGCACCAGCAGACTAACGAGAGATATGTGTTGGATTTTTGAGCGCACAAATACAGTCCCTCTATTGATGCAGCTCAAGGTCTATGTTGACATTGATACCGCCCGCCCTACCATCATCTATAGTAATATTGTACAAGGGCTCAGCAGACCAGATCTTACAGCTCCTCCTCTTCATCATCATTATCGGTGAAATATTCAAATTCACCTGGGACTTGGGCCTCTTCGGCACCCTCCTCATCCTCGTCCAGGGCCGTCAGCACGCCTGCCGCGGCTCGCGCACCACTACCGCTGTCGCCTCCGCCAGGCAAAATGCTAATTCCACGGGCTTGGGCAGACTGCCGCAGCATCTCGTTCAGGGCCACCCCGCCAGCCGCACCATCGCGCATGGCTGCGCGAAGGGCATCGGCAAGAGCGTCATCGCCAACTTCTGGCGCTGTGATTGGTTGGCGAAGACCCAGCCGGCTGGCACTGCCAACGCCACCGGCCCCCTGGTTGGCAAGAGGGGCTTTCTCTGTAGTGACCTTCTTCAACTTCTCCTCGATCAAGGCCTTGTCCTCCTGCGGCTGAGTGTCCTGAAGCAAGAGTGGTCCACCAGTAGGCTGTAAACAATATCAATGTCAGTACGAATCAACTCAAGACACATTGCATCATCAACATTAAGAACGCTACGACGAACCTTCTTAACGGGCTTGTACCGTCCTGCCGGGAAGCTGATGTACTTCAGTTGACCAGGGAGGACACGTGACATGTTCTCAATCTCGAAGCCAATCTTCTCCTTCTCGATCTTCTTCTTGGGGTCAGGCGTTGCCGAGGCCTCCTTACCGCCTTCGCCTTCCTTCTTCTCCTGGGACTCCTCGGCTGTCTTCTTGTTCTTGTCCTCGTCGATGTCCATCTTGTCCGAAGAAGCCAGGGTCTTGGTGGCCGTGGGGGTGTCAATGTCCATGCTCTCGCGCCTGGCGGCCTTTTCCTTCTTTTGGGCGCGCCGCTTGGCCTGAGCTGTCGTGGACAGAACCGCTGCAGTGACCAGAGTTGGACCCTCCTCGGCCTTGACCTCTTGTTCTGGGGGGTATTCAAAGAGGCTCGGCCTTGTCGCACAGTGAAACTTGAAGCTGGGGATCTCCAACTCATGATCCAGACCAATGACGGACGTGGGAACGAAAGCCAGGGACAAGAAGTGGGTGAAGGGGAACCAGTACCAGTACTGTGTAAAGACAGCCATACCCACGATCGCTGGCATGTTCAGATTGCCCGTCTGCGTCTGCAGACCAATCGTGCAGTTGCGGCCACCAGCGTCAATGATGCCTAGGGCAAGAGATGCACCAAATTTAGTCATGGCATCCTCATGGCGATCGCCGACCACCTTCTTCAGCGTCTTGCGGATGGCGCCCACCTGAGGGTTCATCACCTCATTCTGCTGCACTAGGATCATGGCGAGCGAGATGAGGGCACCCTGGCGGACAAAGTCGGTCGGGTCTTTCATCATTGGCTCAAGGAGGTCGATGGCCTCATCGAGTCCGGTACCAGCGCAAGAAATACCAAGAGCCATGGCAGAGCCGTAACGGACATGGGGGTTGTACGATTCGGAGAGCAGCTCAACCATGCGCGGCACACTGGCGGGCTTCCTGAACAGTATAAAGCCGAGAGACATGACAGCGATACGGCGGACGTCGTCGTTGACGTCACTGACGGCGGTATGCAGCAGCTTGCGGATCGCCTTGTTGCTGCCGGTGCCACAGTACGCCATGGCGATGGTCAGGATGCCGCCGTAGCGGAGGGCAGGATCAGGATCGTGGAGAAGTCCCTCAATCATGACGTCGGCACCTTCTTGGCGGCCGAACATGATCAAGGCCATGCCGAGTGCACAGCCGCGGACAATCTTCTCATGTGTCGTGTCGTGGGCGTAGGTGTACATGACCTCCAGGGCGTTGGCATTGCCGGTGCCCAGCATGATGAGGCCCATGGCCAGACCGACGGCCTCGCCATTGAGGGCAGAGTCTGCAAAGAGGACGTCCTTAAGGTTGTCAAAGATGGGCTCGGAGCCGGTCGCCATTCCCGCAATACCGAGACCAAGGGCACCGCCGTGCTGGATCACCTCCTGCTCGGCGCCTGTGAACTGATGACGGAGGTACTCCAATGCGTCCGCACCGTGATTGGCGTGAATGAGGCCGTACGCATAGAGAGCTCCTCCTTGGCTATAGATGGAGCCACTGTTGATGCCGCTACCACGCGGGAGGTAAGGCTCGAGAAGCTTCCGAGACTGCGTGAGGTTGCCACGATGTATGACGCCCAGCGCAGCGGTGGCAGTGAACTTGGACCAGTTGACTGCCTTGCCGAGCCACTCCAGATTGTCACGGAAGAACTTGTCATGTGTTGTTCCTGCGTTCATGAAGGCATTGCAGAACGTGACAGCGGTATGGAAGATGGAGTTGCGGGCCTCCAGGCTGTCTCGGACCTTGTTCAGTATGCTGAGATCGGTGTGATTGTTTCGGTACAGAAACTCCAGGTTGAGCTGAATGCCCTTGCTGCCATCCAAGATAGACCGGATGTTCTTGTAGACCTTGGCCAGGCTCTCGGGTATCTCCTCCTGGGGTTGCTCCTGCTCCTTGAGGAGAGGCTCGCTCTCAGCAGCCGCCGCCTCTCCCTCTCCCTGCTGCTCGGCCTTCTTTGCAGGCTCGCCAGACGGCAGCGCGGCCACGACCTTGCCCAGAAACTCCTGCGTGCCGTTGTCGTAGAGATCGAACGCAATCTGGTATGCGTTGGCGGTGGATGTCGAGTCGTCCTTGTCTACCAGCTGGCGTAGCATCTTGGAGACCTCCTCGTCCGAGTCCAGATAGACTGCGCATTTGGCAATGGCAAAGTAATCCGGGTTCGGTATGTCGTTGAGCAGTTCGAGGATGAGGCCCAGTATCTCGGTGCGCAGGCTGCGCTCCTGAACAATGTCCATGCAGATGCTCAGGGCATAGTCCATGAGCTCCTCGGCAGGCCCCTGACCTGCGTCCTGTGACTTGCCCTTGGAGCGCTTCTCATCCTCGCTGGCGCGCTTGATGACCCTCCTCAGAACGGAAAGGTTCTTGGCCTCGACGGCAATACCCACGACCTGTCGGTAGCGACCGTCATTGAGACAAGCCTCAAACAGGCGCTCGATGACGCGCTGGAGGGCCAGCTCAGAGCTCTTGTCAGGGAGTGACGCGATGGAGCTCGACCTCGCCTCCTTGCCCGCCTGCTGGAAGGTGGGGTCGAGAATGGTGTTGTCGATGGAGTCTCGCGAGAGCAGAGACTTGGAAGGCAGGACCGACTGGGAGAAAGGGGTGGTCGGGGACACGATGGATGGCCCGTCGGGAAGGGCAGCGCCGAAGGTAGTCTCGAGGGCGGGAAGAGAGTCGTTCCTGGAAAGCTTGGACGGGGTGTGGGCAGAGGAGGAGATGGCGATGTACTGGTCGATGCACTTGGAGATGATGGTCTCCTCGAACTCGCCGGGCGCATCAAGCTTGAACAGGTCGCCGGCGGCCAGGGCAAAGGTCATGCTCTCGTTATAGGCCTGGAGGTGGTAGTAGACCTTGGCGAGGACGAGGGCGGCCAGCTGGCGCTCGGGGAAGGATTCTTCCTCGTAGAGAGCCTCGCTGTCAATTTGGAAGGCAGGTGGTCAGTCAGTCACTCGGGCGGAAGGGGACAAGAGGGCTTGTAAGCGTAGCAGACAGCAAGCAGAGGGAGACGTACATCTGGCTCAATGCGCCGGCGACCTCGGTCCAAACGGTGTCTATGTCATCGTTGAGGGTCTGCAGGGCAAAGACCTTGAGCTCAGGCTCCTCATCAGAGAGGAAACCCAGCACTCCGGTTGCCGTGACCAAGCCGGGCATCGTTCGGGTGTTGGAAGAATCAAGAGATTGCTTCTTTGAAAGAACGATAGGTCGATGAAGAGAGAGAAAGCGGGAAGAGACGCTGTGTAAAGGGGAATAATAAAAGAGAAAGCCCCGAGATGCTGTTGACAGGGAAAGCAGTTGAGGCGATCGAGACTCGTGTGTGTGGTTGATTACGAGAAGGTACCTGAGGGAACACGGGACGTTTCCAGCTGCGGCGATGCTGTCTCAACTGAGAGCTTAGGTCTTTGGCTTGAGGTGGCCGGGGGGGGGGGCAGGCACTGGGCATCCAAGCACCACGTCAGTACCTCTGCCTGGCCGTCCCTAGCGTGTGCTGTGGTGTGTGTGGTGTGTTATGTAAGCATTCCCGACCGTGAACCTATGATGGTACCAGAGTACGCGCTCATCTGTAGCGTAGTAGCATGACATATACTTTACCAGCTGCGTGGCTCCCGCGGTGCTGAGTGTGGCCAGGAGCTTGGACCACTGCATGTACTACTCTGGTTCCATCGTATCTCCTTCCCACGCTCTCTCATCCAAGGCAAAATAAAGTATGTATCCTCCATGCATATCTTGGTACGGTGATACTTTTCTTCGCTTCCTCTACCCATGAAGCTTATTTGACTGACATGCACCAGCTGAATGCAGATCTCAAAGTAACTCTGACTGACCATACATTACGTTGTACATGTCGTTGTATTTCTTATTCCTTCTGCTTTCTCCCTCTTCTTCTTACTTCGGTTTCTAGTAAGTGATCATTATTGTCAAAAAAAGGAAAATTCCAGCCCAGCCCTAATGTAATATTGAAATGCTGCACGCAGCAGTAGGGATTTGGATTTGGACGGCGTCTTTTTCCCTGTTCCCTTTTGCTCTTTTCTTTTGAGGCGGGTTCTTTTGCCAGGTGTTAGCATGTAGTATGACGGCTGCCGCAGTCTTCTTAACATCT